>JAWWEE010000040.1:57801322-57827761 GCA_035221455.1 Xenops minutus | reverse complement strand
AGGGATCAGTGCCTGCCCCTCCTGAGGAAGCTGGAGCTGCAATGAGGTGTCTCCTCAGTCTCCTCTTCTCCAGCTGAGCACACCAAGTGCCCTCAGCTGCTCCTCACATGCTTCCCCACCTTCATTGCCCTCCTTTGGACACTCTCCAATGAATTAATGTCTGTCTAACACTGTGGTCCCCCAACCTGCCCCAGTGTTGCAGGTGAGGCTGCTCCAGTGCAGAGCAGAGCGGGACAATCCCCTCCTTCAGTTGGCCAGGGATGCTTTGCCTGATGCCCCCCAGGACAGGAATGTCCCTCCTGGCTGCCAGGGCACTCCTGACTCATCACCAACTGGCCACCAACCAGGACTGCCAGGTCCCTTTCCATGGCACTGCTCTCCAGCACCTCATTCCCACTAGTGCACTAAACCAGAAACTCAGGATTCCTGCCTTGGCTTCGCTGCAGCTCCTCCTCGTGCCCCTGCTTTGCCCTGTCCCAGTGCCACGGGATGTACACCAGTATGGGCTCACTGGGACACGCTGCAGCCCAGTCAGCCCAGGCTCATGTGAACTGGGAGGGGGGAACTGACTCCACGGGAGTCGGGTGGATTTAAAGCAGCTGGGGTTTTGGTGAGAGATGTTTTTTAGGTGACTGATGTTTACAAGTTCTTTAATGGTCTTTTAGGAATCTGCAAACCTCAAATATGCAGCTACACATGTTTTTGTTAACTATTAGGGGCCTTGGCTTAATTAGGTGCAGTGCTATTGAGGGCAGTAGAACTACACCCAGTTCACCCACCCTCAATGTAACTTTAGGAGTCCAAAACATCATCTTGAACCCATATTATGCCTCTTTTATGGTGGCATGCAAGTGTCTCAGCTGACCTACACTCTCAAGCCCCAAACAGTTTGGCCTGTTGTGGTACCAGAGCAAACAGAAAAAAGGGTATTATTAAAATTAAAGGATTTTAAAGTTTAAAACAGGGGTTTAGCATAATTAAGCTATCTTTTAAACTGCAGTACTTACTCCTAATTTTCTTTTGCCACTTCATCTCGTTGTAGAGATCCTCTGTCTGCTGGAAGAAGTCATTGACTTTGCTCCCTTGCTCATCTCTCTCTGTTGTATTGAACACCCGACATTTGGATTCCCGAGTGAGGAATTCACAAATATTGGGGACAGGGAAGACAATCTGTTCCATTGTTCTGTCGTGGCGAACGATCTATAAATAAAATACACATTTTTGTCAGGAGCAGTGACCATCCAATCATTTTGTCATATCTTTTCTTGTTCACAGCTCCCCTTTTTATTTATAAATTAATGCGTAAATTATTTGACCATTACAATAAAGTTGAACCAATCAATCCCAAAATAGAGTAAGACTGCTTTTCTTATTTTCAAAAGCCTGCCTGAATAAGGTGGCCAACATATGTCTCAAGCAAAATCTAGGTTCAGATCCCCCAGATATAAAAAAAATGTTCTCATTCAGAATGCTTCCGTTTTGCAGCAAATTGAAACAAACCTCTCCCAGTAAAAAGTGCAGAAGTTCAGGGGCTTTCTGCTCAGATTACAAAATTATTTTCTCACCTTGAGTCTATTTCTATGATAGGATAAGCTGTGAAGGTGAACATGCAAAAATAGCACCTTGTTACTCAGACAGCACCCATATCTTGTCAGTCTTCATCTTCCTGCTTGGCAAAACCCAAGGTTCTGAATTGTTTGTATTTCAGGACTGACCAAGTTCTCAGAGCTAGATTTTATTTCATCTCACCACGCTGTCAGCAAAATTGCTTCCCCATTCTGATCGTGGACTCTGCATTACTAAAAATACAGAAATGGGTAGAAAACTCATTTTGACTCCTACACCCATGTCTCTGCACAGCCACTGGTGAAAAAAACCCCTACTATTTGACTTTCAAATCAAACAAATGAGATACCTTAATATAGGGGAGATAAGATCTGATACTCCAAACAGGTCTAGGGCTGCTTTCAGAGAAAGACCTGTGAACATCTGTTCTGGCCAGCAGCAATGCTGGCTTGCAGAAGTAGCTATTTGCCACTGAAAAACTGACCACAGTGCTTGTTTAATGCCTAAATTTGCCATGTACCCAGATAACTCAGCTGATAATGGCCAGGAGATACCCCGGCGACACCCAAAGTATTAAAACATGTTGAGGGGAGCACTGAGCTGCCCTCTGGACAGCCCCAGCCATGGAGCTGCCATCCCTTCTGGGGTGGGATAACACGAGGTATCAGCAGAAAGGATGGTGGGAGGCAGAGAAAGGCCCAGCCATGGTGTGTGTTGATGGAAGGCAGGATAACATGGACCTGAGGTGCTTGTGTCAGGACTGCTCCCTCTCCAGGCAAGCTCAGCTCCAGTGCTGGGGATCCCTGGATGGGATCCAGGCTGAGCCTGTGTGCAGCCATAGCGTGCATTTTTCATACTTGGCCAATTTTGGACTCGCTGCAGCATTTCTGAGAGAGAGCCAGATGCCTCTGGTCCCCGCAGGCTCTCGCAGCAGCTGCCTCTGCACCACAGAAATCCTGCTCCTTACAAAGTCACTGCAGCTCCCAAAACCCCAGTGCCCAACCCCTCTCGAGATGCCTGGGACCCCACAATACCTGCAGGAGCCCAGAAAGGGATACAAGAACTAAGAACCTAAACAGCTCTGTGGATCTTGATCCAAATCCAGCCTATGGCAGGTGTAAGGTTTAAAAAAGAGAACTGCTGAACCAGGCCAAGCTTTAGTCTTTTAAACAAAGGCCATACTGAATGTCTACACCACTTCAAAACCCCTTTGTACTCCAGCCAGACTTTTGATTTGATCAGCCGGCATCGCTGGCTTTGAAACTCCTGATTATTTATTTGAGTGATGTACCATACAAGATTATTCTTGACTTCATGACACAGCTACTACCCACAGTCAGTACTTCCCTAGCAAAACATGTTTGGTAACACACAGGAAAGCTACTGTAAAATGATTATTTGGAGCCCCTTTTGATACGAGGTGCATTCCTTTTCCTCCCACAGCCAAAAGCACATTATTCAACTTTCTCCTCGTAAATAACCCACACCATTTGAATAAGCTTTGCTGCTCAGGAGCTTAAAAAGAGGTGATACACCACGCACAAGATGCAGACTTGTCTCCTATTCAGTGTTCCAGTGAGCAATTCTTTACCTCTATCTGTGCAGTATGTTTGGCATAAAACCTCAAGGCTTCATCTCCTTCGTCTGGGTCTGACCCTGGCTTCAGCATCTGTTGCAATGTTTTATTGTGACGAGCCAGCTAGAAAAAAAGAAGAGAAATCTGATTTATGTCCTGCTGCTATGTTTTCAGCTTTATCATCTCCACTTAACTACCACAAATCCTCCTTTCCCCCCCATTCCCATATACTTACATGCTCAACCCAGTGGGGCTCTTTCCACAGATAACAACAAAAATGTAATTACTTGAGAACAATAGAAATAATTTAGTCTTAAAAAGTCAGCAGCAAGTCTTCAGCGGAGATTTATGAAAGGCAGCTTAGCCTGCAGCCTAGATGGTTTTTGGAGGGCTTTTGATAAATGCCAAAAAATTAGAATGCTTCTTTTCACTTGAGTTTAGACATAAAATTTGCATACCTCTGAGTATGAAATTATATTTACAATTAATTTTTCTCTGTGCCTTCAAATGGCTAAACCAGGTTGTAGGTTGGTATTTCAGGGCTGGCAAGAGAATGTCCACCACTATTTCAGAGGCAGCTGGACTGCAGTGGTGGGAAAATACACTCTTAACTGCACAGTTTATATACAGAGCAAATATGTACACACACACACACAAAGATGTATCTCCTACAAGCTTTTGTAAATTACATACTTTACATGATTCATAAAACACATCTGTTCAATATGGAATAGTAAATATTTTAAATGCTTGATGGCTGCACAAGGTTTCATGTTGGCAAATGCCTTCATGACCGCCCTCAGGTGAGAAACAAAGGCCTAATTATAAGGATCAACTAAAAATGCAATTTCCTGCATATCCCAGAGAATGGTTTTGCCATTCTGTCTGGTGAGGAATTAAGAAATAAGAGCACAGCTACAAAAGGAGTGTCGGGGATCAAGTCTAGAAGTAACAGTGGATCCAAACAGGTCCTGTAATAATCTAAGCAGAAAATTATCTTATTCAGTTGTAAGATATTTGCATGTCTCATTATCCCCTCTTTTATCTCCCAAAAAGGCATGGAGGAGCTACATACACAATTTACTCAAAGTTGCCTAGAATCTACTGATAACAATCAATTCTCCTCTGGATCTTGAGACAAACTCATTAATTAAAGATGAATAATAAATGGAACAACCAAAAGAAAAGAGAATAGCAGGAAGAGATATTCAGGAAGAATAAATGTATGTCCTACAAGTTCCCTAGGGACAGAATCCTGCTTGGCCCTGACAGCAGAGCCCTGAGCCAATGTGGCAGAACATCAGCATTTTAAAAAAGGCTCATGAGCAGATACTCAGGGAGACATGCAAAAAATAACATGGGGCTCAACAGCAGAGGAATATTCTTTCCACTGGCAGCAGATTTCTGCCCTGAACTGTTCACTTTGTATGTTATCCAGCAAATGCATGGATAGTTTCATTATTGTTCATTTCATTATTCATGTATTCATGTCTTAACTTAAACATCCACTTACTTTTGAGACTAAAAAAGCTCTAGATAGATAAGACTATCTGACTAGTTCTTCTCCTCCAAACAAGCCACATAATGCACTGAGCAGTCTTTGCTGTATGCCCCCAACAACTGCTTAGCAAGGCAACTTGAATTCATTTCCTAGAGGTCTTTTGCTCACCCCTCAATACATGCTCTAGAATCCTGGAGAAACACACTGAGCTTGTGGAAAGGAGATGGTCACTGTTTAAAAACTCCCTTGAAAGAGCATTTCTGCTTTATTGGCTGTCCCTCTGCTTTTGTACCTAAGGAAGGGCAAGCACTAGTGCCCAGTTCACCTCCTTGGTATCATTCATCATTCTGTACACTACTGTCACGTCCTCTTTTATTTGTCTCTTCTTTAAATTAAAACAATCCCTATCTCTCCCATCCCTCCTCAAACAGAAGACTCTCTGTGACTCAATTATTTTCCTTGTCTATCTCCAAATGCCCTTTACTTTGGCTGTATCTCTTTTTTAAGATACAAAGAAAAGAACTGACTAGACAGAATGCAATCACACCGTGCTTGGAGTGATGAATTAGCATAACCAGAAGCAAATATATTCCCCTTTTTTAATCTTCTCTAATACAGTGGAACTTTGCCTGTACTTTGACCTTTATTTCTCCAGTATGAACCATTAAGATTTTGAGTTTTCTAACAAATGACAAGTCAAGGATGTACAGACAGTTCTTGTTATTAAAAACACTCCAGTTTGGAAAAAGGGACATGGTATAGATTCAGCAATTTCCATTAGTACAATAAAACACTTTCTATCATCATACTTGAATTCCTATGCAGAACTGGAAATGCCATTTGTAAGCCATATGAAATCTCCAGGTACTGCTGAGACAGAGCCCAGCACGGCACAGCTGGGGCTTCCCAACACGAGCACCAGACAGAATGACCCGAGGAACAGCCCAGGATCTCCTGTGCCAGCACCTCAAGTGCCAGAAAAGCCACATCAGAAAGACCCAGGGATTGCTGACTGAGCTGGAGGGACTGTGGCACATTTCAGAGAGGGAACCTAAAGGCCCTGGCAATCCTCAGGGGAGGGAGGTGAATCTTCTCCTTGGCAATAAGCACTCACACCTTCATTTCTCTCTATATCCACTTCCCTTCTGCGTACTCTGGACCTTCAGAGAGTAACCTCAGGGCAAAGGGCCCATCTATTTTCTGCTTGGATTGCAGCTCCTACGTGGGATGGGTTCCTCTACGCTGACACAATGATAACTGCTGCTAATATTTCCGTGCTGCCACAGCCCCAGGGATGAAAGGCTGTGGTGGACAGCAATCTGTGAGAGCTCAGGGCTGAAGCCCAGGCCCACAGTCTTTAGAAATGCCATGTTATTTGGCAACCATGGTGTTTTCTGAAGCTCTGCTTTCGTGCTCTTTCCTTCTCCCCACAAAGAGCTCAAAGGTCCACGTGGGCAAAGGGGACTGTGTCGACAGAGCCCTGGACCAGCACGGAGCGTTCTGTGAGATCAAAGACACGCCAGTGAAAATAACAATGTAGTGACAAACTGTGAACCTAAAAATACAGAAAGCTTTTCCAAGCCTATAATACACCCAAGGTGACAGTCATGCCAAGGTGAGTGGCATGTAAAGGCCGTGCAAGCTCTGAATGACATTTTTTTTCCTATTTAACACCTATGTAATATCACAAATCTTTGGGGGCAGCTGGAGGGCAAAACACCACATGGACGTGGCCAATAGCAACTCTAATGAAAGAACTGCCCCCATGGATGTTTGCAAAGCAAAGCTCAAAACTGCATCTCAAAAATGCACAGCAAGTATAACTGATACAAAAAATCCCAAAAAACAACCCCATCACTAGAGCCTGAATTTGCAAAGACCCCCAGAGAAAAATCACCCTTGAGGAGAAAACCCTCTCAGTCATTTACTCACTCACCCATCAGCCATGCCAGTGCCAATATTTTAGATGTCAACACTGTATTTTACTACTCATCAAGGAATGTAGGGACAAGGAAGCAATACCATATAATGGAACACTGATTTCTGAAGAGGAGATGTCTAAGGCAATAGCTATATGAATAAAGATCATTTGGCTTTCAGTCAGCTCCTGAGGAAGGGCTGTTGTTCATCTTGAAAGATTTTTACTTAAAAAATTTGGAAAACACTGCAATAAAGCCTCAGTACAAAATGTGAAAGATTGAGGACAGACCAAGAACACTCAAGACATTAATAAAGAAACAGCAGAGATAAATGACAGAATTACAAGTCTGAAACTCAGTCTAAACTCCTGACACAACATGACTATAAGCTCAGATCTGCTACTCATCTGGGGTGCCATATATGATCAGCAGTGTGGAAAACCACAGCAGACCCAGCTTTTAACAATGTATGGGTTTCCTGCAGGCCTTTTGTTTTAAAGTCAAGATTACCTTGGAAAAAAATGAAGTTATTTAAATGTTCTCAAAGAGAAAGTGATTTAAAGCTCTGAACATTCGTTTCATCAGCCTGTCATTAACTGCCTGACCTGGGATAGTAGATTAGTTTGCCAAAACACATGTGTGTGTGCACATTATGTGTGCATAGAGAGAAATTCCTGGGAAAAGAGAAAGTTATTCTCCATTTTAGACCAGGCTTTGCTGAAGCCCTAAAAAAGACAGCAGTACAAGAAATTCAAGCTAGAAACAGCAGGTTAAAGACCCCCAAATTCTGAGAGCTCTATTTCACTCCCCAGCATTTTAAAACTGCCGAACCTGGGGGGTAAAAGGGACTTTTTATGACTAGAATGGTAAAAAGGGATGTAAATGAGTGAGGCTTAGTGTCCTGTAGGCAATTAGGGTTTTCACAGAAAAGTTGGTTCACAGGGAAAGTGTCAAACCTGTTAAACTGATTTCCCAAAAAAAGGTTAATGGAATATTACGAGAAGCACTGGATAACTGGCTGAGAAGCAGAAATAAAGACACAAACAGCTCCCATGCCTTAAAACATTAAGAAGTATTACAGACATCTAAAAAAATAGAAAAAAATATTATTTAAACAGTTATTATCCTTGTTAACAGTTCCCTCAAGTTTCGTCCCCCAGCTGTAAGGCAGCAGTGAGGCTGCCACTGATGGGAGATACCTGGCACAGCTGGCAGGGACAGGGCACTGGGTTAGGCAGCACTGGGAGTGTCCAGGGCACTGGGGCTTGTTTTGGGGTGGGAACTGGATGTGGGGGGTGCTTGTAAGCTCCAGAACTGCCCAGTGCCCTCTCTGCCCTTGCCCCATGCCCCGGCTCAGCTTGGTAGACAACCCTCTGGTGTGCCAGCCAGCCCCTTCCAGCCTGTCAGGGCACAGGGGCCACTCCACAATCCTGGAGATTAATGAGCTACAGACCTTGGGGAAAGTGAGGCAAGAGTGTTTGCACAGAGCTGATGCCCAGTGCGTGGCATCTGAGAGATCTGCTGTGAATTAGCTTCACCCCCACCCTGGCAGGAGCCAGATGTCCTGCAGGGTGGGTTGCCAGCCCAAAGGTCACAGTGGTCTTTGACCAGGGAGAAATGCAGCAGCAAAATATAACTCTGCAGCAGCAGCAGAATAATTGCATCTTGCTCAGATGAGTTTCACCTTGCTGTGCAAACAGGCTTGTGCAGCTGGGGCTCATTTACAGCAGAAAACTCTTCCTCTTTTTTCTCCTTGGTCCCTCTGGCTCCTGAGCCAGGCAGTGTGAGATCTGCACCACCAAACCCCCTCACAGGGGGATAACCCAGTCATCTCACTGAACGTTTCATTTTCTGCTTAGAGAGTGGGAAAGGATGAAAAAGATGCCTGGGGACTGACAAGAAAAACCCCAAGGGCTGAGAAACAGCAGCCAACAGAAAGCCAAGGGAGTGGCAAACAGGATGGGTGAAAGACACGGGAGGATAGGAGACAGAAAATGAGATCCTCTTCCTTGGCGTGCCAGGACCTTACCACATGCCAGGGCAAACGAGAACATTCCTAAACCATCTGTAAACAGGGAGAGAGAGAAAGCAAGGGGAAAGGAAATGTCATCTTAACCATAACCGAACAGGAGTTTTTATTCCAGCTGGCTGTACCAAGAGCAATAACAACTTCTCAGCTCCCCACGTTCCAATCAAAGCTGAATGGTGCCTTCTGCAAAACACAGGGCAACTTCCCTTCCAGAAGTCATTACAGTTTTATAGAGCGGTACCTTTGCACTCTGCCACAAAGCAATCTGTTAACAAACATTAGGAACAGCGGGGAGGGAGCAATGGGAGACTCTCAAATCAAGTATTCATTGATTTCATTGAGATGATTACACCGCACAGAGCGACCAAAAGGGTTTAGAGTTAATCTTTCCCTGATGGCCTGTGGTACATGAGCAGGGCCCTGGGTGGTCCAGACGCTCTGGATTGTGTTGCTGGGTCTCCCATGGCCTCAGGTAACCTCTGAGACACCAGGCTGTGGAAAACAGTGCTCCACCTCCCAGGGAATGGAGAAATAAAACACCTCAATGCTATCAGATAAGAGAAACCACCACACTTAAGTGATCTCTACCACTATTATGTTTGCAGTCCCCATCACACCCCTTTAGTAATTTTACTGCTATTTTTGTTGTGGGTTTGCTGTTCTTTTTTTCCCCTGGTGAAAACCAGCAGAAGACAAAATGACTTGCTAATATTTCAATAAGCTTTACTTCCACTTGCCTTCTTTGTAATTTCTTTTACATGCAAAAAAAAATAATAAAGTGCATGCATGTAGGGAAATTTCAGGTCAGAAAAAAGATGCTGCAAGCAAAGCTTGATTCCTGTAAGCAAAGTTTGGGAGGGTACAGGATGGAAGAAATAAGGGGATGATGGAAGTGACAGATATGACTATAGAAGCATACCAAGAAAATTCAATGGAAAAGGGACAAGGAAAGAGCAGAGTTTCTGCAACTGGTCTTTTTCACTGCAGAGCAAGGAAGAAGATCCCAACCACATGCAACTCCTGTGAAAGGCAGATAAAACATTGCTCGCCAAGAGATTTGTGTCTGTGAATCTCAAATCCACACAGCAAGAGAACTGCTCACCTCCAAAAGCCACCAACACTTTCTGTGCATAAAAAGTACACACATACACGTGAGACAGGAGAGCTGTGAAGGCACACCCCTCTCAGGAACTCTTAAAATCCCTCAGCAACCCAGCTCTTTACTTTCTGTGTTTCCCTTCTCTTCAGAACACGATTCTCTGCCAAACAGCTCTCTCCTTCTGTCTAATATGTGGCTTCTAAAGCAAAGCAAGGCTGATATAAACAAACAAAAGGAGGAACTGCTCACCACTCTTAATCTGGGGGCACTGTGGCGAGGGAACCACCGCTTGAAGTATGGACACACTTCCTTCTGTAAGCCATAGCATGAGAAGACATTGACTGGCAGCCAACTTGCCTTCCTCTGGCACCACGAGACCAGAAACCAGCTCATGGGTTGATACTTCCACAATGCACTCAGCCTTTTCTTCAGGGTCTACCCAAACTGCACAGAAGGGAGCTCAGTCTCTGACCTGAAGGGTGAGACCTGCATGGCTGGTTCCCCCCCTCCTCACCTCCTGCATTCACAGTTCAGTGCCGTGCCTGCCCTTCCCCTCTGTGAGCCGTTCACCTGGATGCACCTCACCACCCCAACCTGGCACAACCACGAGCACCTGCCACGGGCAGGTGTGGCTTGGGAGAGGCCCCAGGACACCCATTGCCCTGGAAGAGGCTGGATGAGCCATCTCCCAGCCTTCAACCAAGTCCTCAGCTGCAACCTGGTCTCAGCCTCTGTGATTCAAGTGCTTGAGTGTGGCCATTATGTGGTCACCTGAGTTGCTACAGCAATGGTAAAGCAGAAAGTCTGGTCCTATCCACTCCTGTTAGCATCCCACCTTTGCAACACTTAGGAAAGCACAACTTGCTCATTCAGGGGCAAAAAGGTATGAGACTGAAATAGCAAGTGAACTGTCGAAACTGCAATCTACTGAATTCACAAAAGACATGGATTTCCTAATGTGTGCTGGGACTGATGTCTGTACTTTGTGGGAGAGGGCAGTGTACGAGTGTGGAGATGGACAGGAGCTGAGAGATGCCTTCTGCCAAATAATTACAGCAGTGAGATTTTCCAGCATTTTCAATCATGCTGTTGAGCCTCTGCCTTCTCTGCAACTAGCAGAGCAAAACATCTCTCAAAAAAATAAATTAGAAGCGTAGGAACAGAGAGAAGAGAAAGTAAAATGATGATTTGCTCTCTCCAACCCTGTGTTCTGGCTAGTGTCCTCAGGAGAGCACTTTCACCTGGCACCTACAGAGTAACAGTTCCTGCTGGGAAAGCCAAAGGGTCAAAATTCCATCTCTCTCCTCATCAGACATTCACAGCTCAGGCTTCTTTACACAACCAACTAGCAGCTGAATGGTGTTCTGCAGACTCAAAGAAAGAAGAGGCTGGAAAGACCAAGTTCATTTAAGGCTACGTCATTTGTAAAACAAACTCTGGAAATCCTTGCCCGTGCAAAAAGGCAGAGAAACTATTTCTTTAACCCCGGGTTGATTAGATGCTTACCCGTGTGCAGGTCTGAAGGTGATCACAAGCAACTGATCACCTCACTTTTGGTGCAGAAAAGCATAATCAGCCGTTAAAAACTAAATTTCACAGCTGGACACTTTTATTCAGTCCCTCATAAAGCTGCCTCAGAAAAAGTGCAA
This sequence comes from Xenops minutus, assembly GCA_035221455.1. NCBI lineage: Eukaryota > Metazoa > Chordata > Aves > Passeriformes > Furnariidae > Xenops > Xenops minutus. Next base: position 57,816,422 of record JAWWEE010000040.1, on the reverse strand, counting down.
GGTGGACCTCATTTTCTGCACTGTGCTAAACAAGTGAAATAAGAGGATGGCAACTGAGCCCTGCCAATTGGTAGGTTACAAATTCAGATCTCGCCTGGAAAACCCTGTGATGGCTGAGACACCTAATTAAATTATGACATCAGAGGAGATGAGAGTTAAAACGCAGCAACTGTGAGCAACAGGCATATTTTGACATTCTGTTTAATGCTCTTTATTTTTGTTAACCTGTAATTACTTCAGTGACTACTGAACATAAAAAAGGATGTCTTTGTTAGAGAAGATGTTCCCCCCCACATTTTAATTAAGGTGTAGGATTGCACAATGCAGGTATCTGAGGCCTATTAGAACTGCTCTGATACTATTAAGTGAGACCAGACTACACTTCCATGATATTTCCAAGGTTACCTTCACTTCCCCTCAAAACAAACAGAGCAAGTTCCTCCCAGCTTAGAGTGAAGTGGTGCAGTTGTGCTTAAGATAAAAAAAAAAGAGCATTTTGCTTCGTTTGATGGCCACCTTTAATGGAAAAGTCCCAGCTCTGTCTCCAGAGCAAAAACTCAACACTTTGTGTAACCCAGCTTCCAAAATAAGGGGAGTTTATTGCAATCTGACCAAAGTGAACAGCTACATGACACACATTTCTGAGCAGGCAATAAGTGCACAGAGCAGCTGAGGGTGGCTGCAAGTGCAGTCTGCTTTGAAGAGAGCCCTTGGAAAGACAGATCCACATTTACTTCCTCCCAAAGGCTTCTGGACAGAGCTTGTTCTGTTTACAAGGAAAACGATTTTCAATTCCACACAACACTCCCCCAAGAAATTTCAGTAGTGAAGTTTTAAGTCACGCCATCCTTTTTTCAGCCTCGCATGGTCTCTCTGAGTGAAGTCTGTGCATGCCAAACACAAGCAGGCAGCTCTAGGGTGAGAGTGTAGTTTGAGGGCAACAGGTCAAGTTCTCTACTAGCATAAATCGGTATTGCTTGCCCACTTCCAGTGGAGGCATTCCCACACAGAGCAGCTGTGGACGTGGCTATGGAGACCCATTCTTCAAGTGGGAAGCTGAGGAACTCCCCCACTGGTGACACAGACCCAAAGGAGGACTAAAGTCACTCTGCCCAGCCCGTGCTGCTTCAGACAGCAATTAAAAGGTAGTATGGGTATTGCCAGGACAGGGCTGCAAATAGAGCCTGAGAGCAGAGAATGTCTTAAACAGTATTTATTTCATTGTCCCACAGCCAACTTTCAGAGTAAAACCACAGACTAATGTGAAGATTTCACAATGCAGACATTTGACAAAGAAAGGATATTTCTTCTGGTGTAACGTTTGGGCCCCGACACCAATACAACATATTTCCCAATGACAAAAAAATCTCCTAAACCACAAAACACAAGGATTACAGAAGTTAGAGATAGAAGAAGAAAGCCACAAAGCAGAAATATTAAGGCCACCTGTGCACTAGCGAAACACGCAGTCCCCACAGTCAAACAGGATATACCACTCGTTAACATCCCATATAAATCACACACACATGTATAATAGACACTTATTCTAGAGAAGCAGAACCAGAAAATTCAAAATAAGCTAAAGCTTTTGTGGCCCAGCCTACAATGCCAGCAGCTCCTGGCAGCCTAAGTGAACAGGACACCAGACAGAACACAGAGGTCCCCATGAAGATCCCCATCAAAGTCAGACCAGGATTCTGAGGCAAATGCTTCCTAGGAGAATTGAGGGGGGAAGGAAAACATCGGAGGACAAGTTGCCAAGGTTTTAACCTGAGACCTAACACCAGCCACAGACCTCGTTTCATCTTGCAGGGGCTCATTAGTGCCAAGCCCTGGTGGCAACCTCCATAGTGTCTCCCTATAGTGCAGCTGGTCAAACATGGGGTTAGACACCCCCTAATGAGCCTCAAGGAGGGGGAAGTGCAGCCCTGCCTTCTATTTCAGCCTTGGCAACCTCAGGGTAAAAGCCTTGCAAGTGTCTCTGATTCTGCTGACATTTAATTAGCCCGTGTCATTTCGATGCCATAGCCTGCCTCATCAGGGTGATGGCTGGAAAACAACATGTGGAGCATAAAAGTTCCAGGAGAAGTTTCAGGTCTGGCAGCCAAGGATACGAGTCCCCTGACAGTCACAGTTCCTGGGACTGCTTCCCATTAGCCCTTTGTTTAGGCACTGCTATCAGCAAGAGCTTCTCTGTTAAGGAGAGAGCAACAAACACGAAAAAAAACCCAAAAAACCCAAAATACTGCAAACCTCAGCACAGCCTTGCAAAAAATGACATCCTTTAGCTTGAAAAATTCTACCCCTCCTGCAGAAAGAGAGCATCCTTATGGCACCAACTCACAGCTATTCATCCTGAAGGACAGGTTTATCCTACAGGAGAGATTCCATCATCCTCTGACCTCAAAGGGTGGTCCTATTTATTAAAGTGTACACTATTTTTCTCCACTTGCCATCTGGTGCTGCTTGGGAAGACAATCTCCAACAACACCTGCCAATTGCTTCTTCTTCACATCAGCTGCAAAGTTTGACAATGGTCATTGCTACACAACATGTGCCTGCTCTATAATTTCACTCAATATAACCAGTGATTCTGGCCCAGTAAAGCTATTTACACCAGACAAGTTCACACCTTTTTTGCATTTGGGTCTTTTTCCTAAAATACTATTCTCGTGCACTAAACACAACACATTTTTAAGAGTGTACCAGTCAAAGATGTGCAAAAATTCAAATGAACCAAGACATTTAATTGGCAAAACAGAATCAACTGAAAATCTTTATCTGCAGAACCCAAGCACAATCCAGTGTTTTATAAATTGTGAGGATCATGGGGCACAACTCTGTTTTTGAGCAACACCCCTTCCTGAGGCAGAAAATGAACAGAAGGAAGTCAGCAAGCTAAAAAAATTGAGTGCAGTCCCCAGATCTCAGCTCTTCAGGAGGATCCTTGCTGGAGCTGGAAGCTGCTTCCCAACTGGATGAGGATAAGCCTATCTTTTAGAGCAAAATGCCCTGGGAACTCCCAGCTCCCACACAGGCAGGGAGATCTCTTTTAGATAAAGCCTACAGGCCAGTAAAGGCAACATCACCATAAAGGGTGAAGGTGTTCTTGCAAGGTTTTTCTTTTTAAATGGCCACATTTCACCCCAAATTTATACCTGACCACAGTTACACTTCAAAGCAGAATGCTGCTTTGCCAGCCTGGGACTGCCCACTCAGTTCAGAAAGCTTTGGATTCTCAGGCTAAAGGAAAAGTCACAGAGAGCCATCCTCTTCCACATTTGGAGGCCCACATTCACAGTATTCTTGTTCCCTCACACATTAAACCATGGAAAATTTGCACCCATCACTTTATGCAAGGTCTTGCCACGGAATCCCTTGAGCTGACCTGAATTATGTCCAGGTCAAGACAAAGGGATGAGTACCAGAATCCACCTTTACCTTAGAGTATATGTTCTAATAATTGTATTTGATTTTATACACACACACAAAAACTCAAGGGAAAAGGAGTACCAAGGTCTAAGTTCATCTGTCTAGAGGCTAAAATACAGCAAAGTGAAGAAAATCCAGGAGCTTCTCCAAATTACAGCACCAAAAATAGCTATCCACAAAACAAACACCTAAGCCTAACAATACCTCCCTCACACACATTTGTACCCATTATCCTATGAAAGCTCTTCTTGCCTTAGCAATCCAGAACAGCAGCAGCCCAGGAAAAGTTGATTTCAAAAATACACCTTAGCATGCCCCTTTAAAAGACTTTTGGAGCATTAATGTGTTCACTGAATATGCACTTCTCAGCTGTACCACCCAAAAAATGCCAGTTTTCCTCATTAGTTGAGTAGCTGGGATCCAGTGAGCACAGCAGGGAAAGCAAAGCACTGGGGACCAAACAGGCTGTATTTGTTTTCCATGAGAGCTCAGGGCTTGCTGTCTCTACCTGCTTCTGGCTTGGTGTCTTCTCCTGGAACACCAGGTAATGCCACCTGCTTTAAGAGAGGGGCAAACAAAATTTAACTGCTCCAAAACCCTATGGAAAGGAAGAATTATTCTTTAAGAAAATCTCTGAAACCACTATTGTTATTGTCATTTCTTTGTTCTGCTGGAGCATGTAAGAGTCCCAGAACCATGCAGTTCTAGGCATGATGTGGAAAACAAAGGTGGTCCCTGCCCTGGCTGTACTCAAATCTGATGAAAGCTATAGAAAGACACACTAAACAGAAACTTACATAAACAAACGGCTTTGTGCTTCTTAGAGTATTTCATAATTGGATAGCTACATTTTTTAAAACTGACTTTAGCTCCTTCTTAATGAACGTATCACATCCAAGTCTCATTATCAAACCAGTCCTATTTCAAATATAAAAACCAGTAACTTCTACAAAAGAGCTGGTAGGGTATCCCTACTCCCAAAGTTTAAATCCATGCCATCAATTATTACCATTTTAATTGCCCAGTCAGCAAATGCTCTTCATGTTTCTACACTAAGAAGCAACATACTGAAGGAAGTAAACACAGCAATAAGATATTAGTTTGACAAAGCTTGCCATGTTGGACAAAGAAATCTTGATCCTGTTATTAATATATAACCAATTAATATATAACAAATACATAAGGCTGAAGGACTTATTTTGCTCAGTTCCATTCAAAATTAGCACCAGAGAGGAAGGTGTATGGCTTGCCCATGATGCCCAATTGCTACAGTCTGCTCAGTAATACCTGCAGCAAGAACCTTATAGCTCACAGCAAATCTACCTATTTTTCCTTGATTTTAGGAACTTACAAATGGATGGACACTTCCAACTGTGTTAGTCTATCAGAAGATAGCCTGGTTCAAACCTGTGTTCATGTATGCTGTACAGCTGCACTGATATCAGGTAGTATTAATTCTTCTAACCTTACAGGATGGAGGAAATGATTTTTCATTAAGTCCTGGTGGCACCAGGAAATTTTTTAGATATAAGTAGTTTCGCTACTCTGTTGGGATTTAAATAATAATTTAGCTTCATTTTATAAAAAAAAAACACAAAAAAACCCAAACAAACAACCTTCTATTTACCTGGAGGTGACAAGGGCATTGTGGCATTCCAAGACCCGTGTTCCCTCTTCAGCAATGCATTTAAACATGCACTTAAAATAGAGCAGTTCAAACATTTTGCTGGTCTGAGACCACAGAACACGCACCACAGAAAGGTCACTACCCCTACACCCCTGCAGCAGCTTTGGGAACCAGCTGGAGGACCTTACAAGGCATTGAACATTTGAAAACTTGGCCACAGTACTACAGTGTGCTCCCTTGGTCCCTGCCCACTCCCATCCTTGGACAGCAAGGCCATGTGCACACAGCTCTGCAGGCAGAGGGAAATGCACTCCTGCCACGCTGCAAGCTGAGAGAAGCTATGCAAAGTTATTTCACGTACCCGTGACCCTCATGAATAAAGCTGAAAGGTACAGTGGAATAGCTTGGGCTTGGTGCCTGATTTAGACAGTTTGCACCTAGCTGAGAAACGCAGAGAAACACTCCAAAGCATCTCCTGTTGACAGAAGCACGTACATACATGCATACAAACTACAGCAGCCTGGGGTTGTAGCCAGTGCCTTATCTTAATGTCAGAGAAATGCAAAGGGATCGTGGACCTCACCAAAATACTACTAAGTCCAATGAGGCATTTTGCAGTTTACAGACTTCTGAAATACTCTGCTATAACTAGGAGGCAGCAAGCTCAAGGAGTCATCTGAAACGCCAGAGGATTTCTTTAGCCTGTTATAACTTGTTTTTTTTTTCTGGGTAGCCATTTAAAAACTTGCCTCTCCTGCACCAATGCTTCTGCATATAAGAATTAAGGATGAAAGGGGTTTTGTGCTACTATGTCAAAAGCTTTTGTAAATCTCCACACAGACATCACATCAAGATGATGCCTCTTCATGGGCATCCTTACTGACTTTGCAAAACAAAGTGTGACCTGCTTTAACATGATCTCTTGAAGGGACAGCAATAAAAATACCACACCAATTGACTGAGGCTCGAAGAGAAGAGGTACAGGAGGTGATGGAACTGTCCACACCACTGGCATTCACCTGAGACTACTGCAAGAAATCAGCAATGTCACGTTCAATGCTTGGCTACGAGTGTGACACCTGAATTAGACAAAAGAAGCACAGTCTCCTCCGTGCATTTCCAAGAGAATTGGGAACCCTTAGCAATAATAGGCTCATTTTTCCAGGATGAGACCTCAAGCACTGCTTTGTGTTGCTCCTCCACGCAGAAGAGCTATTCCTGGATAGAGCCCCACAGGCAGGCTGCAGAGCAGGGGGGCAGCCCAGGGACCACGCAGTTCTGCTTTCTCTCAGTGACAGTCCCTTCTCCTCCCTGCTCACAACACCTAGGACAGGAAAAGTGAGGAGCAGCAGTGTCTGGGCAGCCTGGGGTCAGGGCAGGGGAAGCAGCACGCCTACAGCACGTGGCACCCTGGGGGAACATGGAGAACCAAAGGAAAGGAAAAAGAGGACACAGAAACATGTGGGAGACTTGTGATTCCCAGCATGACACGGCTGCTGGGCCACCTCTGTGTGTGTGCTCACATACGTGTGCCTGCCGAGGGGCTGGCAGGCTGGGAAGGGGATTTGCTAACAGCAATCTCAGCCTTGCTTGTGACACATGCATAACTTTCTATGTACCACGGGTCAAACATTTACCAGAATGCCTTTTGCTGCTGGTAAAACCAACCACAGGAAGGGCAAGGAAGGATGTCGTGGTGGCAAAATGCAGAACCCACCATGGCCCGGGAGAGCACAACGACAAAAACTGAAAGTCTGAGCTCCCCAAAATAAACTGTCTGTGTTTGAGGGCTGGGACAGCAGAAAGGGGAACTCCTGGTCTTGATTCTGCTATTACAGAGGGACCAAAAAGCTGTAACTAGTGGTCACAGGGAAGCATCAGGAAAGTGACTGAAAGGCCACAGTGGTTGTAGAAAAGAAGGTTAAGTCAGATGAACTGTGACAGCAAAGAAATGGGATGTAAATCAGGTCAGCTAAGCCAAGCAGAGGGCCCAGGCACCAAAGAGCCACTGTGACACAGCAAAGCAGAGGGTGTTTGGAGGGAGAAGCCAGCAAAGGAACCCGGCAACAATGGCCTTACTGAGGAGGGACCACGCTCATATCCTGCCCATCCCAGGGCGAGCAAAAGGGCACACATGGAAAGAGTTTGGGGTCAGAGATCAGCAGGCCTGTGCCAAGGATTCTGACTTTTCATTAGCAGAGGACACAGAAAGGCCCCAGTTTGCTTGCCCTTCCATGGATTTGTTTTGATATGGGGCTCGACATGGGTGCAAAGCTATTGTAAACACACGTACTGAGTTACAGAAATGCAAGAAAAAGAAAACAGTCTCTTTTTTTTTGGTAAAAAGATGGATATTTTTACAGCCTACAGAGCCAGTCATGACATTTAATTTTACAGAACAGGAAGGAGCTCAGTAAATTGCTGTAAAAATATCCACCCTTACGCAACCAAAATGCTGACTGTGGATCAGGAATAGCTGTGGAGTAGCTCCATGGACCCCCCAGCACCTTGGATACATATCTGGGGACAGAGATTAATCTACACCTTGCTAGCCAGTGTCCCCTTGGCAGTGACCTCTTCCATAAAATGACCCCAGCAGTCACTTCATATATGGTTTTAGGCTGATATTCTACTCCCCCAAACCATATTTTCCATGGCACAGACCCTGTTAAGTCATTTAACACGAACTGCAGGCAGAAAATACCAACATTTCGACTTGTCAGGCATTTGAATTTTCATTATAAGCATTCAGACAAGGAGTAAATAGCCATGCAAGGTAAGGAGCTACAGATGCTTTCCAAAAGCACTATCATCTTCCATGGGTATCCCATGTACAGTCCCACACACAGCACAGGAGTGGAACATGGTCAACCACAATGACATAATAACAATACTTACTTATTCAAATGTGCTGCAAACACATGAGCATAACTCAGTCACTGGTTTTGGGCAATCCTTGCTTGAAAGAAATGTTGCACAATACTACTGTAGCTATAGATTGCTTTCTTTGCTTTTTTTAAATCCCCATTCAGTATTCAATTCTTAACAACATTTAACAAACATAACGAACAAAGAACACTCCCTATTTCCATCTGCTAATTTCTTCTTACTTAGAAGTACTTTTCAAAAATTTGGCCCTCACATGAAATACCAAAAGCTGTTATTTATGATATAATCGAGAAATATGTGGTCTTTACTTTTTTAATCAAAAAAATCTTTTCAATGCTCTTAACGTAACTGAAAGATAAACTATTTTTGACACCAACTGCTCTGAAGAATAAATGGCCCATTAAGTAAAAAACCTTCATTGTACATTCTACCTTTACCAGTAGAGAAGAAAAAGTGATCAGAGAAAGCTTGAGGGCAATACAGCATAGTTCTGTAGTGGAAGGAAGGGAATTCTGAAGAAGGAAGCAGTGAAAAGGCCCAATTATTCTTATTGCCAAACTAAATCTAAAATAATAGGGATCGTCTTAAGTTCACTTGGTATCAAAACTGAAGCTACTATTTAAAATACACCAGTAATGATAACATGATTTATGATTTGATTGCTATAAATGAGCTGTTAATGTTAAAAGAAGACAAAGCCAAGTGGTCAGTAATTGGTTTGCTCTGCATTGTTATTTCACACAAATAGAGCCTACCAAGTCCCACTGAGTACCAACACACACAGGATCTTCCCTGGAGTTAGGGACCCCTCTCAAAGTTACTCCTCAAGGTTGAGAGATTCCTTACACAACAGATTTCACTTGGAAAATGATTAATAGCATGCTGAAGTCTGAAATCTTAGCAAAGTCATATCAAGGAAGGACTGTGCACTTAGAATCCTTTAGACACAAACCACTGACCAAGCCTGAGACTAAGTTGAATGCAGCAGCATCTAAATTTCCCTCTGAAAGGAGTTTGGAATGCAAATGGGTCCTTTCTGAACCTCCTGACTCAAGAGGAGGGTCTCCCTGCCAGTTTTGTCTGAGCCTGTCCTGTATGCAGCCCATTATTGAGTGCACCTTGCCATTGAATCTTGTTAAACCACATTTACTCTATCAAACCTTCTGAATGGCTGGTTTCTATCAACAAACCCACGGTTACTTCTCTCTTACAATGGAAGGGCATCGCTCCACCCATGACAACGTGGACTTTAACCACAGCACACTTTTCTGGAAGCAACAGAACATACCTGATGTGCCAAAATGTAGATATTATGGCCAACATCTTTGGGGGAGATGCCATCATCTCCATTCTCCTCCTCGTGGTCGCAGTCAAGGCCTTGGTTATAGGCGTTCTTCATCACATCCACCTGGAACACAAAGCCAGGCAGAGAGATGAAATGCACGAAGGGAAGGGAAAGAACACTGTGTGCAAACACACATCTCTCAGCTCCTGCTGTGACACAGCCAGTTGGATTGGGAACAACTCCTCCAGATTTCCAACCCATTTAAAGTTCCTGGAGACCTACACAACCATCAGGGTTCTTCCAAAATGCAGCAACAACTGTTCGTAACTCCCTTCGTTCACGAGACTTATATATAATGTACATTTATTATATATATTCTCCATCTACACACACATTTCTGTTAGCACTGCTTCACAAACTGTACAAGCCTCATTCGCCAGCCCCTCACAAACTGCACTTGGAGACAGTCTACCAGAGTATGATAATTTAGTTAGGAAACAATTACAGAAAAGTGCTTGGAACGGATAAAAATAATGAAGTCGTAAAGACTGAAATCATGCATGCTTGATCCTTTTAAAGCACTCCTTGTGAATTAGAACCACCCTGATACATTGTGCCACCATACGCTGCCAACACTTTTCAGCCTAGATGCAGATCATTTTAAAAATGTTTTAATGACAGATTTATTTTTTTTTCCCCCAGCCAACTGATTTATGAATATTCACAAGTTTTCTCACCAGTTCTCTGGGTCTCATGTTGAAAAGGATTCTTTCCGCGTTCTCGCTGTCTTGCCTGCTTTCCATAATAGCCAGCAGAAGCTTGGAGGCATTGTTCTAGAGACACAAAACCAGGTTTACTGCAAATTTTAAATCTCTCGTGGATTAATGGCCCTTGCATTCGTTTTAATTGAGATTATGAGGACCACTTTTTTAGTGGAGAGGATTTTAAACCACTCGCAGCTTTTATTTTACTGACATATTTAATAGGGGTTTTTTTTCCCATTATAATATAAGCATGGTGTAAGACTTGCTAACTCTATATTGGAAGTAGCATTTTAAACACCGAAAAATATTTGACTTAAGTACAGAGCCTTGCTGTAGACCATGCACAAGAAATGAAATTTCATTTCCTTCCCTTATTGCCCACCTGGCAATTTTTGCCATGGCTTTCTATTAAAACAAGAATCAACAGAGGTAATTACAAAACATATCACACAAAAGGCTTCATCAATCAGGCAGGTTTCCCTTCCCTTTGGTTTTTAAGAGGCCCAACTGGTTATTATTTGAGGGGCTGTAAAATAAACTGTTTTCATACATTCCTGGAATTTTGTTTCACTACCAAATATTCCTGGGGGAACATATAAAGACAACCTTCTTTAGTCAGCTGGCTGCTTTTCACTGAGGCCTCTCCTAAGGATTAAACAGCAGGGGCTTTAGCAGCAGCAGCCTCAGACTGCAGAGACCTCTCTGCCTTCCAGTTAAATCAGTTGTGAAGAGGAGAGGAAGAATGGTTTTGGAGGTTTGACTCCTTTCTGGCAGAGCAGGATGGCCTTGGTTCACCTGTCACAGCATCCCCTCGTCATAGACTGAGCTGTGGGAACATTTGGAAGCAGACAGAAGCCCCAAGGTAACCCACAGGGGCCAGGAAAACTCCCAGCCCACCACACAACCTCATTCTCGGCTGCTCATTGCCAGGCATCAGCAACTCGACCCCAAACTTCTCTCAGCAAGGGACAATTGGCACAGGCAGTTTCAGGGGAAAAGGGTTCAGCTGCTTTTGGGACTGAGGCAAAAAGAAAGATGTTGTTCTCCACGTGTTCAAGCGACTTGTGTTTTCAGCAGCCTTTGTACGTCCAAGTCTTGATAGCAGGGCTGAAAATACGGAGCACCAGAGGCCACCAAAACAACCACACACAAGTTGCAGTCCCCATTAAAACCCAGCCAAATCTGTCCAACTCCTAAGTGTCTGGTAAATCACAATTTGAGCACCACGCTGCAGAGACACACAAGTTTCACAGCTAAAAGCCCGCAGAGCTTCTTCTTGGTGGGCACAGAATCACCAAAGCTCAGGTGGAAGGGAAAGGCCAGCAGTGTGATCAGGATTCCTAAGAGGATGCTGCTCTGAAGAGCAGGGTGCTGCCTCTCCTGCTGCAGCCTTGGTGGCCAAGTCACTTGGGGTGGCACTGGTGGGGTCTCAAACCCAGGAGGAGGGAAGGGAACACGCCAGGTAGCAGAAGGAAGGGGAGGAGATGGTGGAGGAAGGTGTCATTCTGCTCAGTCATGGATGAGGAGGACTTTGAAGCTATTTCCCAAGGCAGACAAGCCTGGGGATGGAGAAAAGCCTGCTGCAGCTTCCAGGAAATGAGGAAAGGCAGAGCATGGGAAGGGCTTTGTGTCATCCACATCCAGCTGCTTGCTACTGACTCAGCAGAAGGGACATGCCATGGCCTGGAATTACACAGGCAGGCACATCCTCCAGGATTTCCCTCTCAGCTCCCTCAGCACCTGACACTGACATGGTCATTGGACTACTTAGTCCTCATTTTCTGCATGCTTTGAGACCCCTAGGATCTGATTTCCAATCCCAGATATCAATGAGGAAAAGAGATCCATTACTTGGAAAACACAGCACAAAGTTCTTCATAACACAATAATCCTTTGAAAAATCAGTTTCCAGGTTTTGTCTCTGGCCTTCGTTTCTTTTGACCTTGATTGTCATCTCATCTCCTCAGAAAAATATTGGAAAAATAAATTAATGAGTGAAGCAACTAGATCCAGCCGAGTAAGGTGCTGTGAGAAAAACCAGGAAGACACTTGGACTAGACTCTCTTTACCCTGAGCCTGACAAGTTCCCTTCATGCTGTCACTATACAGGGTGGCAGATACTGAGGTCATACTGAAATATGAGGCACTAAGGAAGGCCAGGGGGTCACATTCAAAATAAAATGAGGCAGAATAGGACATTTGCCATCTCTGGGCCCAGTGAGCACTGTCTGCCCTCCTCACTCAATGATTTGGGAGTCCACTGGAAAATATAATACCATGAAGACGTAATTAAATACCACATCAAAAACTATGTGCAAAACAGGCTAAACTAGGATGGCATGGGAAAATATAATTCTGCAGTTCTTTTGCTTTGGTTGGGGGGGTGTAAGTTCAACATACAATGTTCCCTGAAAGCAGTGCCTGAGCTTGTTTGTATGTGTAAATGGATGGGCCTATATACTTGGAATTTTGTATTTTCACTGCAAAATTTATGTGTTTTCAACTTCAAAGTCTCCTGTGAACACTGACAGAGAGTCAATGTTAAAAATTACTTGGTAAACTCAGTGCTTTATTACTTCAATGTGTTGTCACTCAAAATCAAACCCAGAAACTTCTTAATTTGGGTCTAATTTCTTGAGATCACATCTGGCCTGGCAAGCTCTGAGCTCCCTAGTACAAGGATGACATGGACTTAATGGAATGATCCAGCAAAAAGCAATGAAGAGGATTAAGGGAATGGAGCATTTTTCATACAAGGAGTCACTGAGAGTGTGGCTGTTCAGCCTGGAGCAAGAGGGTTTGGAGGGATCTTATCAATGGATAAACATCTGGTGGCAGGGAATGCAGAGGAGGGAGCCAGACCCCTGCCAGCAGTGCCCAGTGAGAGAGCAAGACACAGAATAAAACCCCTGTGAAATTCTATCTGAACACAAGAAAACACTTCTATACAGCGAGAGTGACCAAACACTGGAATAGGTTGCCCAACTGGGTTGTGCAGTCTCCAGCTGTGGAGATATCCAGCTGGACACAGGCCTGGGAAACCTGCTCTAGGCTGACCCTGCTTGGGCAGGGGGGTTGGACAAGGTCACCTCAAGATGTCCCTTCTAAGCCAAGTGACTCTGTGATTCCAGAAAATCAGAATTAAATGCCACAGTCTGAACCTCTGCTATGGTTCACCTCAATTTCTGCTGTTTAAGGAACTGGGGTAAGGCACAGACAAACCTCCTCTGGTTTGGGCTTTTCAGGCATCTCTGAACTCTAGTTTTGGTCACTCCACAGCAAAGATGTTCTGCAGGCACTTGCTGGCTTCATGATAATGGCAAATCCAAGTGCCACTGCAGTGAACACGGCTGGATCTTTACAGAGACTGAACTCTGGACTTCAAAAGAACTGTCTGCATGTTCAAAGTGAAATGTCTGCTCAAGTGTTTTGCTTGAGGGGGGCCTGAATTACATTGTCATTCAAACACATAATTACAGTTATTCAAATCATATGTGAAGCACTGTTGATTCAGTTTCATTGTACATGATATATGGCTATATTAATTATTTTATTAGACATCTATAGCATTGCCAATATGATGCAATGCAGCTACCACAAAGTATTTGCTGGTTTGGGGAGAAACCCCACCATCTGCAATGGAAAGACCGAATTTGGAAGGCAAGCAAAGGCAAAACCCAGTGCTCCTCCTGGACAAATTCTACCCTGCTTGGCAGCCAGTACAGCATGGCAGGAGAAGCTTATCTACAAGCCTATCAAACCCCCCACAGAACACAGAACAAAATTACATTACAAGCCCTCCTGCTCCAGTTTTTGCTCTCACTCTCTACCCTTCGTGTCTCCCCCCAGAGGACACTGCAAAAGGAAATAAAACACAATTTACTTGAACCTTGTTTTCAACTTTATTTGACACTGCAGGTCATCTGAAGTATTATTCTTTTTCACATGTCCTTCTCCAGTAATTTTTAAGAGCCCTGTATGTAGGGAGAATGCCAAAATCACTACATGCCTGTACAGCGTTGCTGTTTATCAATCCAGTGAGATTTTATATCCACAATATAGACTTCTCCTGTCCTGCCTGTTTGATAGGATTTTTAAAAAAAAACAAACCTCAGGGCACACTCCCAAACACAGCAGTGGGTCAAAAGGCCTGTGGCAGAGGGTCTGAAAAGGATTCAGAAGCTCAGCTGAACTCATTTGCAATGTTTTCTCTTTTTTCAAAGGCTGCTGAGTATATTATGCTACAATAAGATTAAGTAAATGTCAGCTTGCCTAGAGCTCTCACATAGGTATGTCTTCTATTCTCAAATTCAAATAAACAAATTTGCATATACTGTACCTTCAGCTGAAGCACCAAGTCCATGCAGTATTTGCCAAGAGGGTTTATGTCATTCAGGATGAGTGCAATTATAATATCAATCCCATTAGACTCATGGGTGGCTATGCATGTCTGCAAAATAAGAGAAAGGAATGGGGCAGGGGCAGGAGAGAGGGAGGGAAGTAGAGGGGGGGAAAAGAGGGAAACAGGATAATGGGAGGGAGGAAATATGCACATCAACAAAATGATAAAAGAAGGATCCAGACATTTGAAAGATCTTGCAGCAACAATGAACCTTCCAGCCAAAGCAGAGCAACCTGAAACATGCCACAAGAGCTTCTGAGGGAGACTTGTGCAGCACAGAACTGACCCCAACACTGCCAGGAGCGAGAACACACCACTGGAACAACAGTGCAAGCCAAAATATGCTCCCAGTAAATCATGCAGGGTTTGGCACCAAGTGGTACAGGAGCACTGCCAGATCCAGCTGAACACACATGGCAGACCCAGACATAAGGACATGCTCGACTGTAGGCACAAGCAAATCTACACATCCAAATTCTTCATTTGCATTCACCAACCAGCTTTAATAGCACTGTTTTAGCACAAACTGTTTGCAAATACTAAGGTTCTCTACAGACACCTGGATGTGTCCTGCACAGAAGGATATTCCATAGAATCATGGAATGGTTTGGGTTGGAAGGGACATTAAAGATCATCCCATTCCACCCCCTGCCATGGGCAGGGACACCTTCCACTGTCCCAGGTCACTCAGAGCCCCATCC
>JAWWEE010000040.1:57786578-57796998 GCA_035221455.1 Xenops minutus | reverse complement strand
CCCTGCTCTCTGTCAGTGTGAAGCCATTCCCCTTGTCCTGTCCCTCCAGCCCTTGGAAATAGTCTCTCTCCACCTTCTTTGTGAGCTCACTTTGGGTACTAAAAGGCCACCCAAAGGTCCCCCCAAGCCCTTCTTTTTTCCAGGCTGAACAATTCCAAGTCTTCCAGCCCTTCCTCATCATCTCAGTTCTCTCTCTTTCCTCAATCATCTGATTTGGCTAAAGTTGGAAGAGAGGGATATAATTCACAAAGAAACCACTAGAATCCATATTTTAAAGCAGTTCTTTTCTATGGACTGGGATTCTGGTCTTCTGAAATGGCCAGTCTGTCTCTCTTTGGAGATTCTGATAAACGTCCCTGAAGCTTTCCTGAAAATATTTTTATTGCTATTATATACTTAAAAGCATTATTATTTTTAATTTCACAAAGAGTGATATAAAACAAAAGGAGACAATGCCCATATGGCAAAGACCAGATTAAAAGAAGCACACAGAAAGGGAGAGCTGAAAAATATTTTCTTCTACAGAAGAATCTGCACTCTGAGATATTGCATAGTAATAGGGCATATTTACCTTTGTATTACAGTGGGACATATTACAGTGACAAACTTTTCACAGAACTCGCAGCAAAAAGGTTCTTTCTATTTGTCTCCAGGCTCTGTGCTTTTGAAAATCAATATGTGAATAAGGATATTAAATAAGTACCTGTGTTTGCGTATTTCCACCTTCAAGCAATGCAATGCCAAGCAGAATGCCTTCTGAGAAAATCCTGTCGTTCCTGGTGTTCACTATAACATCTATGACCAGTTCTGAGGCACCTTCTTTATCCAGAAGGCACTGAATATCAAACATGGTCACCCCAGACTTATCCAAGTCTTGTCCTGAAAATCCACCTGCCAATTAGACATGCACATCCCATTCATGCTTGCTGTCACATGTGTGTATGGAAAAGCATCTATTACCAGCAAGAATGCACACAATAGCAATGTAATAAATTTAGTTTGGAAATTCTGTTTCAGGCAAAATTCCCCTTGATAAGGACCAGAGTTTTGTATGGAACTGCAATGTTGGGCTCTGAGAATAAGAAATAAAACAAGTCCCCAAACCATTGTTCTGTCATGACATTCAGACAATAAGGAAGTTGGAAACGACACTGGTTTGTTCACCGAACCCCTGGTTTAATTCCACTGCTGCACACCCCAAACTGGGAGTGTGGTCAGTGCTCTGAGAGCACTTTTAAATGTGCTCTTCAGTCTCAGGCTTAACCTGCACAAAGACTGTGTCCTGGTAAATTCACTCTGGTTATGGCCGTGACCTTCCAGCCAAAGGCTGTTGCCAGCACAACTCCTAAATCATTAACATCGTGATGATTTTCTTGAAGAACAGAGACCTGAGTTAATCCAAAGTGAAGGTGTGAGTGGGAGAATATTTGCTAAATTGCATTAGCTCATTAAATCAGCCATCTTTTATTATCACAGATTATCATCTTTCCTGCTATACTTACTTCTATAAAGATATAACTGGGTCTGCTTCATTAGGAAAAAATATAGTACTGCTTTAATCAGTCAGTACTACCTTGATTAATCTGATTAAAACGGTGCAGACTTTGTGATGAAGCCATACATGCAATCTTTAGAGAGAGAACTAAAAAAAAAGTAAATCCTTACTCTCTTGTTTGTTAGGGGGCAAAATTCAGTGTGCAGGATACCAAAACTAAACATTTCCAGTGTCTACACTGCTAAAGCCCTGGAGAAACAGTTGGGCACCATTTGGAAATGCCCCCAAATCTGAGCATGCCTTTAATATATGTTGAAAATGCAACGGCACATGTACAATACCTGGCTCTTTACCCAAATTGTGCCTCATTTCCTATGAGGTGCATTATTTTGGGGGTGCTTAGAAACCATCCTACAGTAACTTTGGTGGCTTCTGTAACAGCAGTACAAAAACTTAGGTTATAATGGACCATCTGGCCAGAGATCATCTACTCAAACTTCCTGCTCAGGGTAGTTAGAGCAGAGCCTTGTCCAGTTGTAACAAGAACCTTTCCCTTGTCTCTTTTTTTCTCATGTATCAGTAAAGAATCTAAAATTGTAAAACAAACAAACAAACAAACAGAAACATTTCGCTTCCAGAAACAGCAACATCTTTGTTTAAACGTTTTGTGTTTTGCTGAATTTCTGGATGCTGATTTATTGGTACCTACTTTGGTAATGCCCAGGAGTTGGACTCAATGATCCTTATGGGTCCCTCCCAAGTCAGCATGTTCTGTGATTCTATGAAATGCACAGAAGCCACAAGTGGCTTTGCAATTTAAAAATGGGAAAAGTCTGACGCTACCTCTCTTCTAACTGGATGCAGAACGTGTTTGATTTATTTACCAACTAAATCCCTGGAGCACTTCCAGTGTGCCTATTAGAAAAAACCCAGGGCTGCTAATTTTGTTCTCCTGGAGGGATGTGTGTTGACTTACCTCCCACTTGTGCAGTTTTGCTGTAGCTGGCAGACAGGGGCCCATTCATGCCACTTCCATATTCCCCTTTAAAGTAGCGATACAGAAGGATTTTTCTTAAAGTGTTGCCCTTTAAGAGAAAGGTAAAAATAGGAGAAATGAGAGTTGTGGCCAATTTCCTTTGTTTGAAAAGCAAGCTGTTGAACACAGATACATAATTTATTAGGTCTTTCCATTATGATTAGCAAGCACACAAATAGTAAATTTGTCCAGAAAACAAACATCTGGTGGCCTTATCTAACAAATCCCACGGGAAGGATGCCAAAATAGTGTTGTACAAACTTTTATTTTCTTTTAAAGTTTCTTTGAAACTTACTGATTACAAATAAAATACCTCCACCTCAATAATTCTGACTGGCTATCTGTAAGATGTGTATACTGAAACAAGTCCCATAAATAGCCAATACTCTGCAGTCAGCGTGTCTGTGCCCTACCCTACCATGGCAGTACTTTCTTCCTATTTTCTGCAGCTGAGTAGTATCACTCCCTTTTCTCTGATCTCAGATAATCCAGATGATTGTCTGAAAGGAGCCACATCACATGAAATATTCAAACAGATATATGACATTTGATAGAGCAGCTTAAAAAGCATTCCCTGTATCGCCTTGTTCCTTGACTTCCAAAACCACAACCAGTCAAAATTTGCATGCAGCTCTCTGAAGATCTTCCCTTTCATTTCGCTTAATCCAACATGTCTTGTGTTGCAGAACATCAGAGTCAGGGGCACCAATTACTTGGCATTTCTATTTTGCCTTCAGTCTCCTGGGAACACCTGCAGTCAACACTCAGCTTTACAGAGGCAGAAGGTGACACAACAACGGTGGGCATGTGTGTCACCTAAGATTTTATAAAGAAAAGAGGACCCAAGGTCTCCCAGGATCACCACAGGAGGGGAAAGTTGGTTGTTTGAACTGCTTGGCAGAAAAATGGAAAAACTTTTTCCTGACTTTTGCTCAACTACTGGTTTTAATGAAGAGCCACAGTGGGGCTTCACTGCCTCATTGACCTCAAATGGGCCTGTCCACCTCAAACAAGTGCCAAAATGCAAGATCCTCCGTGTCACCTGGCAACACAAACCAGCCATTCCTTCCTAGTTCTCACATTCAGATGTTTTAATTTGAGAATAGTCCATGCAGAGTTCCCTCAAACAGCCAAGAAATGTGCAAGGCCTATGATAAAATATCAAAAGCTATAAAAATACTATGAGTCGTAAGAAAAATAAGCAGCATCACCTACACATCTGTAGTGCCAGGGAATTTATTAGGTGGATTCTCCAGGTGAGCTTAAGCCACTGCAGAGGGAGGCAAAGGACCAGAAGTCTCTGAGGAACTCGCCCAGAGACAGATTCCTTGCCAGCCTGGTTTCTGATGGGGTTTAACCCTGCATGGACAGGGTAGGCTAACCAAGCTCATCAGTAGTTTTGACATGCCTAAGAGCACCAGCTCTCCTGCTCCACATCCTGTCTCCATTCGTGACCAAAATCCAGTGTCTTACAGGAAAGTGAACTTCATTTTCCTCCTCTCCTGGAAAAGACAAATGCACTAGTGAGGGGAAAAAAGTTCCCACTGGAACTGATAAAAATGGACTAAGAGGCAGGATAAAGTCCCTTTTCAAGCTTTCTCAGCCATATGTACCCCAGAATCATAGAACTGTATCACACAAATGGGATCACAGAGCAAAAACCGTGCCCAAGTCCACACTAGGACTCAATCCACAACAGACACTGCCTTGAGACAAGATCTTTCCATCAGAAAGGCTGGCATTTGCCATACCACTCAGTTCAAGTCAACACCCTCAACCAGCAGTCTCTGCAGGCTGGTGATGACTAATGGCAAATTATAGAAACAGTCACAGTGCAGTCATGGGAAGAAGCACCAAGAGCCCTCTATATATAGTTAAGAACAGTACCTGTGGTCACAAGCTTTACTGTTCAGTCAAAACAGCCTTTATTTCATCCAGAAGAATGTTTAACACCAACACAAGGCTTTTGACTGATAAACTGAATGATTTAGCACTGGGGTCTCGTTGCCTGTGAGCACATCTCAGCTCTTCCTGCCTTGCTGCCTTCAGAGACATCAGCAGGAGCAGGAATACAAAGATGTTTCTCCATCTGCACCGGGAAGGGGAATCCTGCTTTCCCCCACATCCAAACTAAGGCACAGACTTCATTTCTTGTTCCAAGAAGCAAGTCTTAATTATTAGGATTCCTGCTCTCTCTCACTGCTCCTCTCGACTCCCCATGAATCCAGAGAAGGGGTTCAGCTGCAGAAGCCAAAGTGCCAGGAGCCAAGGATGCCGTGTTTCAAAAGCAGGGATGTGGTGACACCTCTGTGCCAAAAACACGCCCTCAGACTCGGCCCTCACGCTTGCAGGCTCGGAATCTCCATCCCCTTTGTGGTGACCTCAGGCAGCCATATGACTTCCAGGAGCCTTGTGAAATCAGCTGCCACCCCAAAGGGCAGAAAAGCCCAGCCACGCCAAGCCGGGGCTGAGGAACACGCGAGGAAATGCAATGGTCAGGGAAGGGATCAGGAACGCCCATCACCTCCAGCGTGCAGCTGGGTGAGGCACCGCTCTAGAAAGAGCTGGAAAGACCCTGCTTCCCAAAAAAGTGCTTCTCCTGCTGGTGTAGGTGTCTGGGCACGCTTTGATGGGAGTGCCAAAACACACGGTCACCAAGAGCCCCATCCTGTGGGTGGCACAAACCACGAGCGAGACAGCCGTGCCATTGATGTCCCTGTAAACTCAGCACAGCCACAAAATGAATATTGCCCTGGAGCAGCTGATCACAGCAGGAATAAGCAGTTTGCAGCAGCGATTACTGACACTCATGTTGCTGAAGCTGAAGATAAAGGCACACGAGGCAGGGCAGTGCTACCTTCCCTGACTATGCTCCTATGCAGGGCACAAGCCCCGACCTTCCAAGGTGGATCTCTCCCCTGCTGCCCACAATACACTTCCTTTCACACCTCCCATTAGGGGTATGGAAGTGGCATGTAAACATCACTCAGCTGACTGCAAGCCTTCTATAATGGCTAGAACATTGTATAGCTCTGGAAAAAAAACACCATGAAACATAACAGTCTTATTGTTACTGATGAATACCACTGCATTGTCCCTAACAAAAGCTAGGATAAAGACTGAGGGCACAAGAAAGCAACAACTGGATATTGTTGTTGCAGTTTTAAATAGCTAGGGATTGACAGACAAAAGTTTCCAAGAGGGAATAATTATTCCAATAGGAACATGTAGACACAAACAAATTACGTTTTCTCAGTCCGTGTTGATCTTGAAACTTGATTTAAATGCCTTAACACAATGGTTGATTCACTTTACTTCTCTGAGCCTGCAAAAGGCTGGTTCCACATAAAGATGGGGTGCTCAGTGCCAGGGAGCAATGGCTCAGAGAGACACCTAAGGCTTATCATGGGCACGTGCATCAGCACCAGCTCTCTGTGCCACACTGCCAAAAATTACCTGTCCTGTCCCAAATAACTCTGCACACCTCCTAAGGAATTGCAACTCCACTAATGATGTTCTGAAGGCCGAACTATGAGGATCTGGTGGTCTCACTCTACATTGAAATAATGAAGTTGGAATGCTCAGATTAGCAGTGATAACACAGAAAAGGCAGCCATGCCCAACAAGTATTTCTGTGACACAATGGAGCATGTTGTGAGTGTATTTCAGCATTAATCCAGAAAGATGCATGAAAATCGGGCATGTTAAATCTTTACATTCAGATAACTTGCAGCCACATGTAAAAGAGGAGTTGTCTGGGAACTCTGGTCTCCTAATACAGGTTTTCAGGAAGTTTGGAACAGATACAAAACCCCAGAGACCTGGGAGAACTCTCATGTGCAATGCTACTTTTCAAAAAGTACATGGGATTGATATCCAAACCTCTGCAGTGAGCATGGTATCAGTTCTGGGCAAAACAAATGAATGGCTGATTTGCATTCCATTAACACAAAATTAAAGGAAGCTACTATAAATAAATGGCAGGTTTAATACTGGCATCACGTTGTAATAACAGCCTCAATATGGACTCACAAAAACAGACCTTCTGAAACTTCTAAAGATAATCTTCTGCTTTTGCTAAGAATGAAAATATCATTCTGGTAAAGTTTGATAAGCTGTGTGGTGTGGCACAATCCTGTAAGGCAGAATACCTGATTAAGCAAGCCCACAAGGATAGTTATCAAATGGCTTAACAACTAAATGACTGACAGACAGAATTCAACGTGCAATTTAAAGCATGAAATCATAAACAAGTACATAGGCTTCTAATGGCCAATCTCACAAAGGATTTATTGTCTGCCTGATTCGTTGTTTTGGGGTTTTTTTCAATGAAATGAAAGAATACAGAAAATAATTATTAACAGTGTTTAGAAGGGACACAAAAAAAAGGGGGTGGGGATGAGGTGATGAGGTCAAGTCACTGCTAACAATTTAGGCATCGTTTATTAGACTGACTAGAAGCAAACAATATGAGCCTCATTATGTCCAAACCTCTGTATGTCTTAATAACAATAAAATGCAGAACACCAAAAAAATGAAAGATTCTGCTCTGGGAGGCCATGACTTTGGGGAAGAATGAAAGGTCTTGGAGAAAAAAATGACAACTCCCCAAATCCCAGGATTCTGTGAAGGATAACAAGGGCTGTTATGTAGGATTTGTGAGACCATTCCGGGGCACGTTCCTGCAGAAATATCACACCACAAGTCGGTGGCCGCAGCTCCAGAAGTATGCTGACAAATGGGATTAGGTTTGGAGGAGCTCCATGAGAGTGATTAGAGAATAAAACATGCCCTCTCATCAGAAATTCAAGGCTTTCAATCTCCTGAGCTGTTCAGTCTAAGCATGAGCTCCGTTTCCAACTATCTACAGGAGAAATCTGATAATGGATGACTTCAGTCTAAAGATAAAAGGTGCAAGACACGCCGGTGAGAAGCTGAAGATGGAGGAATTCAGCTAGAAAAGAAGCAGAGGCAGCTGGGTTATTCAGTTTGTGGGTTATGAATTTTATTTTTATTTTATATAACAGTAATGGCATTTAGGTATTGGAACAGCTTAAGAAGAGGTGTGATAGTCTGTACTGCTGGCAGTTACTAAACCACGACTAGGTGGCTTCTCAGACAGAAACTATTTGAAGATCTTGTGGTCTACATTAGGAGAACAAGCTGGGTGACAAAAATATGTCATCTCACATAATCTATGAAGACATCATGCCACCTTTTCCTGTAGTAAATATAGATGAGGTTAGAAGCCTGGCTTTCTATGAAGGCTGTTTAAAAAACACCTCCTTCTCCATGTTTCTGCTCATAATTTATAAGTGAAATTTCTCTCCTGCTTGCTCTGAGTGCCTGTTTCAGGATTGCTTTTTGTTATTGCTTTTCACTCATTTTCAAGCTACTTTGCTCCCTTATTTCTCTTGGACACAAAACGCAGCAGGAGAAGTAATTTTGTGCAAGTGGCTTCTGTGAGGATACAACGCGTGGAAGTTTTATAACCCTTTAAATTATGATTCAACCTGCTCTTGAAATGTAAGATGACACAGACATCTTCTCATTTCCAGAAGGGATCAGCTGAGGCCACAGCTACCACACGCATGGTGTTGCACAAGCACGAGCTTGGAAGGGAGCCCTGGAGTCCTGACTCCTATTATGTCCAGAAAATGGAAGAGTTCTGCTTTCGTGATGCCAGCAACTTCCAGGGGGCTCACGAATTGGGGGAAGTTGTTTGTTTAGGGGAGTTGTTTGTTTGTTTTCACACAGAGTGAGCTTTTTTCTTGGTTTTGATCTCTTTTTCTGCAACAAGATGTTTTCATAGCCAACTGATAGTTGAAAGTGATGTATCTTCACCAATAAAACATGACACCCAACAGCAGAGTCACTTGCAGGCTGGGACGTTCAGCCACCCCAGGGAAAAAGCACTTTTAAATGAGAGGTTGGGTCCAGCTGGTGTCCAGCTCTGCTTCCACTAAAACCCACGGGAGATTTGCCAGCAATCTCAGCAGGAGAAGGAGCAGACACGCACTATGCCAGGCAAAAGTTTTTTAATCCAAGTCTAAAAAGAAAAAAAAAAAAAAAAAAAAACAAAAAAAAAACCCACCAAACCCAAATATGCACCAGACTTCATGCCACATTCTCCTGGGAGAGCAGAAGCGGCCACCCACACCTCTCAGCTGTCTCTCATTAGGCAGAGACACCCCACGTTTGAAATGTGCCATTGTTCCATCCTACACAGAGCTGGGAGGAATCCCACTTGTCTCCATACAAAGTGCCTCCACCACAAACCCTAACTGAGAAACTCCAGGTTGTAACTGCTGCAGAGATTCAGATAAAAAACACGAGCGTGGCCTTCTCTAAAACCAAGCTGCAGTGATTTTAAAAAAAAGAGCATTTTTTTGTTCTTTTTTTTTTTTTTTTTTCCCCAGCAGGCTTTTAATTCTTCTTTCCTTTGCAGTCCCAGGTTCCACAGAAAGCTGGAAGCCACTGGCACAGAATTACTTCTTTTGGCTTAAGTGCCAAAATACTTCCAAACAAATGCTCTTGCCAGTCTATTTTCAATATGGATAGTGAAAAGAATACTGGACACCTTGCAAGAAAACCAGGTTTTGCCTGAGAACTGGCCAATTTTGCACCCTGAAGGAACTGAGGAAAAGTGACATAATAAAAGAAAGAGGTTTTTTGCGCTATCTCTAAAAAGTGTCTCCACTCTGAATACAGCAGGGCAGAAAAATTATTTGGATTAGTGAAAACCTCAGCACTGGGACGTTCAGATTTCAACTGAGAAGAAAACATTTTTAAAATACTGTTTCAGTTTGCAATTACATAATTTTTTCTACTGGGTCATGAAATATTACTAGCTGTCAAATGTCCATTTTGTTTTGTCCAAACATAAGATCTCTACATAATTATATACTCATTTATTTATAGAGAGAACAGGTCTTAGCTGTGGGCAAATATTATTGTTTGCATGTGTCACTTGTGCTGTTCCTCACTGGGTGACAGGGTTTCCATCTGGAGTGCTAAACTGTGCACCTACAAAGCAGGTCATGTTTGCACCCATGTCATTTTGCCTTTGCAGCTTCCCCTGGTACAAGACAAAGCCCTGAGAAACACAATAACCCAAGTTCTCCACCACTGCAAGGAAACAATGCAAGATTTAATCACGATTATTCAGGAGCGTTTGTGCCTGCACCATCAATAACCTACTGGAGGAAAAGACCAGATCTGAACAGCACAGTTTTCAAAGACTGAAATTATCTAACCCTTCTGCTGCAGGGGGTAAACTTTTCAAAGTGATGCACAGAGAGTTATGCACACAAATCCCATTATTTGTTAACAGGATTTCTGTGTGGAACTCCTCGTGCTCTGCAAGAAAGAAAGTTTCCCTCGAAGTGCCCTGATGTGAATATTTACCAAAACAGACACTTAATTTCCAGATACATCCTTCTGAGCACTGCTCTGCTTTGACATTCTACAAGCAATTTGAAACAGGGAGCTGGGGAAAATAATACAAGTGGCAGTTTCATGACATTATTCTCGTCCACCATGCTGCAATTGTGGTGAACTTCAAAGCCAAAGCACTACAGATACCTGATGTACTAGCTAAGGGATGCACTGCAGAGCTGTCCTGTGTGGAATCAGATGTGCCAGGACCTTCATCTCCCGGCTCAGGGCTTTCCCACTGCCTCAGAAGGTGTTTCTCTATCTCAGTTTTCACCTCCTCATTTTTACCCAGCACCAGCTCCACTGATTTCTCAACTCCGTCCCTGTCTATTACTGAAGATCACAGAATGACAGAATGGTTTGGGTTGGAAGGGACCATGGGCAGGGACACCTTCCACTGTCCCAGGTCACTCAGAGCCCCATCCAACCTGGCCTTGGACACTCCCAGGGAT
>JAWWEE010000040.1:57772651-57786200 GCA_035221455.1 Xenops minutus | reverse complement strand
GATCCAGGGGCAGCCACAGCTTCTCTGCCCAACCTGTGCCAGGGCCTGCCCACCCTCCCAGGGAAGGATTCCTTCCTGATGTACGACCTAAATTCACTCTCTGTCAATCTGAAACCATTCCTCTTGTCCTGTCACTCCAGGCCTTTTTAAATAGTCTCTCTCCATCTTTCCTGTAAACTCCCTTCAGGTACTGGAAGGCTGAATTAGGACACCCTGAAGACTGATGATGACAACACTTCAGAAATTCAGAATTTGTTCCAAGGCATTCCAGGTGCTCGTGTCACTGCTTACCTTTGAAGGAATCTATGCATTTCCTCAACCAGGTTAGCAGAATTATTTTGCAATCCAGGTTACAGGCTAAATGTTTCAATGGGTTTGACATGACTTCTGGGTTGTGCTAACAAAATACTAAATAAGTACTTCATGGTTTGGGGTTTTATTGTGTAAATGTCTTTAAACCGTGACCTGTGTCACTTTCTCCAACATATACAAATATTCACAGTTAATATTAATTACTCAGAAGTGACATTAAAAGAAACTCATTCTCAGCATCGCAAAATAATGAGTCTTGCCCCAAAATAATCCCAAGGCCTCACCAAAACCAACCATTTTCCCTCTAATGCCACTCACTCCTGCCTGAACACCATTATCAGATGAGAAGAGACACTGAACTATTGCTGAAATCTTGGACTTCAGGCATTAAGGGAAAAATGGGAACGGTGAAATGAGCCAACCCTGTGGCAGTTCAGCAACATTCAGACAGCCAGTGTTCTCAATGGCATGTGGAAACACAGTCTTTACATCTCTCTTGCTGGAAAATGAGCACAAACCAGCTCTGGCTGGGGCCAGGACAGAGCACAAGATGTCCTAAGTGCAGTGACAGGCAGATTCTCCTCTCCTCTGGGCTCACAGCGTGGCAGAGGAAACAAAGCCTCTCCCTTTCCAAGCACAGGAGAACAATCCCCACCTGGAGCAAGGCCAGCTCCTGCACTGATTGCACCCTACCTAGGAAATTAGGTGGCATTTCAGACTCACAGAAAAGTAGAGCAAAGTTAGACAACACTACGAGTCTGGTGCTTTATCAGCTCTCCATTTTGACAGGTATAATTTGAACATATTTATAATTCATGTTCCCCAGTTTTAAAAAACAGTAGTTTGAATAAATTTCCAGGAAACTCGATTGGGAATTTTCTACTCATGTCAACTCTCCCAACTGTGTAATCCTTTCCATGATAGCTGGCACTCGAAGTTCAGCACCTAAAGTTATGTGCTTGTATGAGAATTCCAGATTACATTAAAAAAGGAGAGTCCAAAACAAAAACCACACACACCCCCCAACTAATTTTTAGTGCTTCTGGTCCCCAGAATAGTACTTGGAAATGTGAAATCTGTGTGGCCAGAGCCAGAAGGCCAGAAAAAAAGTACAAAGAAATAAAAAATAAACCCACTAAAATATCTGGATGGGGCTATGATTGTTAGGAAAGCACAGCAAAGTAATTTCATCATTTCTAGGAGCCTGGCTCCACTTTGACTGCCAGAGGTGGCAAATATCAGCTAAATATTAAGCAACCCCCTGCAGCAGATTTGCTGATAGTGCCTGCTAAGAGGAGCTGAGATCCTCCTGCTGCCTCTCAGCAAGGACAGGGCTGCTGACACTTGGCTGTCACCACAAAGAGCCACATCCCCTCGCCCTCAAACAGCAAATGCACCCCCAAGGAGCTGAGAATTAAAGGCAAGGCAGGATTAAGAGGCGAGGCCACCCTAGAAGGAAAGGGCCCCTTGATAAAGTATGAGAAATGGGTAATCTGAGGAGTGGGACATCTCTGAAGAGCTGAGCTCCTTTTGTGCCCTGGCCAAGGCTGTGCTGCCAGGGAGAAGAGTTGGGCTCCAGGATGACCCAGCCCAGAGCTGAATGGCTCAGGAGGCTGGGAAAAAAGGCACTTGGCAGGTTTGTGCCCCAGGAATGAGGAAGCAGCTCTTGGTTCAGAGCCTGGGTCAGGCCAAGCTACCCCAAGTCCCATTAATGTCATTAATAAGAGAGCAGGATAAGCACCTCTCCAGGGTCATCCAGGGTTTATCCTGGCTTTGACCTCCTGATTCACAAACCTGCAGGGACTTGGGGTTGGAGCTGGTCTTTCCTGGCATATCTGACCTTTTTAGAGCAGACTGCCTCTTCCAAACGACACACAGGCATCCTGAGTTTTGAAGGCATCTTTCAGTAGGAAAAACCTCTCTGTTTCCAAAGCAGTTCTCAATCCTCCCTTTTAAATTAGGGGCCAATATTAGCTTTCCACTCCTGGAGTCTAAGATTTCATCAGTTCAAACAAATAAACCTAATAGCATCCTTTGAAGACTGCCATGGAAACAATTCTTACTTTGTGCAACACTGCAGCAGAAGTTTCCCAAACTATTTCTATTAGCCAAAGTTGCTGAATGAAACTGAAATGTTGTTAAGAGAGTAACATTTTGTTTTTAATAACTTGCAGAGGCATTTTAGCTGTCATGCCAGAGCTCGAGAGCTTCTTAGCTGTCGTCTTATTTTAGGAGCAACAGCAATTTCTAAATGCTAAGTTTCCCGAGATCAGGACAAAGTTATCTTCGAGGCTGAACAGAAAAAGAATAAAACCGAAGCCACTCTAGAACTGGCTGAAAAAATTACCAAAAATTTGCTCGAAATTAAATCAGCTGGTTCAAAGACAGAGACAAGGGGGAGACGAAGACACATTTTCATGCGCCTGTCTTAGCTTTTCAAAAGACAGATTCATGTTTATATAAAATTTAATATGCAAGCTGTTCACCCATAATATTAAATTGCCCCTTTATATTTAATATTTTCTAAAATTGCTGAGTTATTTATGTGCCAGATAAGACTGCTGCACACCAGCATTAGCTGTTTCATCCTAACAGATTTTAGTATACATTTATTATGAAGCTGTTGCCATTATAATGCCCAAATGTCTACTGCTTCCAAGGAGAAATATATTATCACTGGAACATTCCTACATGTACAGCATGTAGCTATGGAAATACAATGTCATCTGCTTCTTTAGAGCTGTTAAGTACAGCAGAGATTAACAGTGAGGCTGCAGAAAACCTGCTCTGGAGGTCCTGTGGCTGCAATTTTTTTCTCCTGTGTTTCAAGAGTACTGACATCCCTGCTAATGACACCCCTCTGATAAATGCCATGCAACATCCCTTATGGAAGCCAAGCTGAACTTCACAGCCCCAGGAAGTGGGAATGAAACTGTACACACATGGCAGCCAGGCAGTGCTTTGAGTGACTGCAAAACAAAACCCACCAACAGCTTTAGGGGCTACACAACTGCCTGCTCAGGCTCTTCTGGTTACCAGGAAAATCCTCTTCTGCATTTAGCTAACAAAAAACCCCATCGTTAAAATGTTGAGTAGGGTGGCAAATAGGATAGAGGAAAAACAGCATAGATGGAAAAAAATGGCATAGATAAAGTGAGTGTTTTAAGTTGGATCAATGACACAGTTGCCATTTTTTGGAAGGCTCAGAGAAGTGCTGGGAGCACACAAAGGTGTGGAAAAACTGTGCTACTTGATCGATCGGATTGAGATTGGTCACCTCAGAAAAAGAGATGGAAAGATGTGACAAAAATATGGCAAAGCATGAGCAGTGAGGAGATGGGGAGGTCAGGAATTCCTGTTTCCTCTCCCACTCAAAAAGTGGCCTCCAACAGAATGCAAAGATGGTCAAAGAAAGAGTGATAAATAATTATTACCCCACATATAATCAGATGGCAGAAAACTCATTACCATGGGAAGTCACCAAGGCCAAGAATTCAGCAAGACCCAGAAGAGGATTTGGGCATTTCTATAGACAACAAGCAAAACCAGTTACAATAGCAAATGTTAAAAAAACCCTAAAAAACCCCAAAAAAACAAACCAACAAAAAACCCCAACTATGGGAAAGCAGACAAAATCTCTTGCTTTAGGGGCCACAGATTTATGATCTTACTGTTAAGGATTATCCCAAGACTTCAGGAAGAATAGAAAACTTCAACTCTGCCTACAGTGGGGATTCTTAGACCTTCTGAAGCATCTGGTGATGGCCACACAGAGAGAAACACTCTTAATCCTCTGGCCTGACCCTCTTTAGCAATCCTCATGTGTTTAAAAGAGAACACCAAGTCTACCAAGTCTATTTGTACTGGATCCAGAAACCAGTGCAATCCCATGTAGATTCAAGAGAAAAATAGATTTTATGGCATGTCTGATGAGGGGACGTGCAGAGCAGAGCACTACAGTGACCCAAAATAGAACCCTGCCTTCAACAGGCAAAATGCAGAACTGCCATAGAAAGAGAGAACATTACTAAAATCCCAACAGGAAAAGAATCTGAATTGTATCTACCTGACTTCACCTTTGCTTAGCAAATGCAATTGGTTTATATAAAAATGATGGCAGGCAGAAAAATGATGGCAGCTCTTGAGCAAAGGGCAGCCTCTTGGAGAGAAGCTCAAGGCTCCCTTCTTCAGAGAGACATTCTGCTGCTCTTGGGCTGGGTACCCACACCCTTGCTCAGCCAGGTAACTCTCCAAACTCTCCTTTGCCTCCCACTGATGCCTCTTCTGTTCTCCCAGCTAGGCACAAAACACCTCACCCTCTGTGACACTACAGAATGCCTTTGCATGGCCGAGACAGCCACAGCATCAGATTCCTCTGTTCTGATGACAGCCTACGAACACCAGATCCCTCATTTAGCCCTAAATAACACTGACCAGAATGTCACCATTATTTAGTCCCTTTCATTAATTACGGCTTTGCAAAGACTTGGTTACATAAATTGGTTTCCTATACATATTAGTGCCTTTCTCACTCCCTGTGAGTCCACGGGATGATGAAATGGCTTTTTGACTGCTAAGCATTGAACGTCACACAGATGCCTCCACCCACACACAAAATGCCCTTCTCTGGCCTAAAATTCATTACATGTAGAAGTAAGTATTAGTATTCTATCTGTGGCACCCTGAGCTGCTGAGACTCAGCCAAAATCTTGACAGATTTATATAGTGCAGAAGGGATGATGTGGAAGACCAGGAGAGGATCTGGATTTTGTCTCTGCTGCTTTGCTGTCTTCCGTCTTTTTTCTTCCTCCTTGTCCCCTCTGGATTTGCCTTTTCCCTCCTCGTCCCCTGGCTGTGCCAATGACACATTATAATACATGTGGCCCTTGATTTGTAGCTTTTCCCCCTCAGTAGCTCTGGCAATCAGGCCTCCTGCTTTAGCAAAGCAGCTCTGGGGGAGGCTGGAAAAGGGCAAAGCGAG
Source organism: Xenops minutus (assembly GCA_035221455.1). Classification (NCBI taxonomy): domain Eukaryota; kingdom Metazoa; phylum Chordata; class Aves; order Passeriformes; family Furnariidae; genus Xenops; species Xenops minutus. Next base: position 57,780,907 of record JAWWEE010000040.1, on the reverse strand, counting down.
CATTTGGGAAGGAAGCACCTGGCTAAAAGTCGAGCCTTTCCCTCCTCCTCCTCCACACCTGAATCTCTAATCCAAACCCTCAGAAGGAACACACCTGATGATTCACTGTAGCAAAAGCATTGGAACTGACAGAGCAAACCAAGAGGAAGCAAAATGATGTCCAAAAAAACGGAGAGGAAAAGCTGAAGCTGGAAGGAAGTTGGCAGACAAAATAAAGTTCCAAGTACAGCACATCCAGTTTTGCAGAGAATTTTCCTCAGGCTTTGGTATATGCAGATAAGCACCCCAGACAAGAGCAAAAAGCCATTATAGATTAGAACAGAAGCTAATCTTCAAGGAACATGTATTCTGCATATCAACAAGAAGATGGGGAAGGAAGGGGGATAATCTTTGGAGCCTGCTAGACTCAACTACAGGAGAAGTCAAAGGAAACAGAGTATGCCCAGGACTGACAGAGGACCTCGAAATTGTGCTCCTATGAACTTCACATCAGGATGTTTCTTCAGCGTGAAGTAGAAACTTTAAATTGGAATTTCCTTGCTGCAAAGCCTTTAAACATTTTCAGCGCAAGACTTAGGTTTAATATGAAAGGCTGAGCAACAGACATATTTACAGTGGCAAAGGGGCTTTTTTAAATTGCTTTCTCTAGCACAATGCAAGGGCTCAAATGGCTACTTAAAGAAGAAATTCTATTAAAAATAAAAAATAAAAATCAGAGCCAGTGTCTTTTCCAAAATGCCTGCTGTTTAAGGCAGCCTAAATTGAGCCAGTATCTGGGAATGTTCCTTCCCTGACCTGTGTGAAAAGGCAGCCAGGGGACTGTGTACAGGCAATACAGTTTCCATGGATACCTCACTGCTTTAGGTGTAGAAGCTTAACATTACAAACAACTTTGCAGCATGAGGCTCCTGGCCTCAGAAAAACACTGCGAAGTAACAATGACTTCTGGCATAACCATTCTGGTCTGTTTTGTGACATGTGAATATAAATCTCGTATCACAAAGCAGAAGACAAAAGCAGGACTGGGAGGACACGGCCAGATCCTGCAGGTCTTAATTTGCAGTCTGCTCCGGATGATAATGGGCCCTGCAGGTAGGCAGCACACCTCAGAACATTGTCCTCCTGCCTCAGGTTTTAGCTAAATTAGGGCTCCAAACTTGAGCCAACACAGCACAGGCAGAAGAGCGTGAAGTTGGAGCAGAAGAAAACCTCAATTATTTTCAAGTTTCCCTTTAACAGAGCAAGTTACCTGGTAAACACCTACCACAGGGTTTATGGCATCACACATTCTGCCTGCATCAAAGGACAGCTCTTTGACATGAAATACCACCATGTATTCCCACTGCCTCCAAAGGCCAGCAGGGCTTTGGGGGCAGATGCCAAATGTGCCAGCTGGGCAGTGAGCTGTGTGCCCACTGAATGCCTTCAGCAGTCGAGGGAGGACATAGATTTCACAGATTTCCCAACTGCAAGCCCATCTCTTGTCCTTACTACCACCCCACCTGGCAGACAGTCTCCACAAGAAAAGAATATCTGCTTCATACCCCTCTGTTCAGTCGTAGCCAAAGATATTCACTCATGCACACCAAACTACCTGGGCTATTGATCCAAGAGTCAACCATTTTCCAGGCAGTGAATGCATCTGTCTCCTCCTTCACCTCGAGCACAGGGTCACAAGAAATCACTCGAGATGCTTTCTCCTGCTTTTGGTATTAAATTACACACAGAAGGAGTTCAGGTGCAGGTGAGGCGAGGGTTATGTTTCAGGGAATGAAAAATCCATCTCAAGGAGATTTATGATCACATCAGCTATTGCACAACCAGGAGCTCACACGGATCGAGCCGGGGCTCACTCCTGGCTCTGACAACGCTAATTAAGGTGCTTACAACAACAAGATTACAGATGCATTTCCTGCAAAGCTGTAACAGTCAAACAAACCCTTCCATAAGGCACGGCAGCTGAACAAGGTGCTGGAAGAGCTGCAGATTGCAGGATAAGAAGGAAGCTGGAGCTGGCATGGGGTGCATTCAGCCCGTAAGATTCACTTGAACACGGATATGCAATGCCTACAACGTTTCATAAGCAAGCAATATGTACTCCTCCAACTTTTTGCAGACCTCCCTAACAGAGGAGAGTGGACTCCTTTCATGCTCTGTCAAGTATTTTTGGCAGTGGGTGTGTCCCTGTTCACTGGAATAAGCTTTGCACTGAAGGCACCCTAAGTTCTCACTAGCACAGAGCCATCTTTCAGCCTGCATGGAACACACTGTACAAAGGCAGAAGGGGCACAAGCAAAAGGTAAATTCTCCTCATCCAAATGGCTAATACCTTAGATCTGTGCCACCAGAGACCACTTTTTCAATATCAGGCTTTCTTTGCGCCCATAGTTACAAGGAGGAATAGCACAGATCACATAAATGGCAAAGCAATGGATTCTATCTGCAAACTAAGGAGGCAGGTTGGAAAGTAACACAGTGCCAAGGACCCACTTGCCCTGTTTGGGTGCTCAGGTCCCCTTTGCTCTGCCCAGCACCATTTCTGCTCCGGCTGCCTGAGGTTTGTAACAGTGAGGAGCAGGTGCAATGACTGGGAAACCTTTAAACCAGGTAATTGGTGGGCACAGGTAGAAAACTTCCTGCTTGTTAGGACTGGCCCTTTTTTCACACAAAGGAGGAGAATACAGACACCAGCCCCCAGGGAACGCTGAGCAGGCAATGCTAGCTGAAAAGGAACAAGGGAAGTGTGGCTGGAGTGATCCCATCATGGCTCTAATAACATTAGAAATCTTTTTACTGGCTTTAATGGGATTTGGATCAGATGCAAAGGAAGCCACTTCACGTTCCCCTGATCTGTCACTCCTACCAGCACAGCAAAACAACCAAATCCCAGGTATCCCTTTTTGCAGGTCTGCACTCCAAGGAGGATACACTCCCCACACATCAACACATAACCAACCTCTACAGTAGTAAGACAATTTGATTCTTAATATATTGAGAGGAATTAGTAAAGGAAGTAAGAAAAGGAAATAAAGAATTAAATACAAATTTTTGACTTGGTATTTCTCCCTCTGCCAACATTCCCTGATATTTTAAGCAAACAACCATGCTAAAGAAGCCTGTAAGTGGTTAGAGCTATACTTAGAATAATATTAATCTTTGTATCCAGAAAGAGGGAAACAAGGTACTGAAAATGCACATTAAAGCCTGTCATGTAACAGAAGCTCTGCTGCATGTCCAAACCCATCACTGTAAGAAATGCCACCTGATTTTTCTGGATTCTGCCTGTGCTGCAGTTTAACATCAAAGAGATTATTTTAAAAAAAATAATTAAAAAAAATCCTTCATTACAGGCAACGTTGACTGAGGTTTGTCACTATTCCTTGCCCTTCTAATAAAGAGATTAGGTGGATTTACAGCAAGACATAAACTCCTTGGTGTTCTCCTCGATAAAGAATCCCACTCCTCCTCATTTAAAAGCTGCTAGCCTTGCTGGAGGTGGTAATTATGTCGAGGGTGAATTGCTGTGGTTTCTGTCTGGCAACACACAGCACTGGCACATGCAATCCCCACACTGTCTGGGAACAGCATTACATCAAACCATCCAGGCTAGTGGCTTACACAACCAGCTCCAGCCCTTTGAAATCTGCCAGCTCCAGTGACTTGCTGTGTGCACTTCTGCCTCCCAGACATCAGTTTCATCGTGTTTATCACACAGGTATCAGGCTCCTCTAAAAATAAGGTTTAGAAGCATCCACCTTTGACCTAACTCAAAATATTCACCTTTCAAACAGCAAAAAACCTGCTTGATTTTAGCATCAAATCCGACCTGGGTTCATGAGAGGCTGTGGGTGCATCCATGCAACACCGTGGGGAGGAACCTCGGAAAACACAAAGACACGACAGCACCAGAAAGGGCAGCTGCACAGTTCTGCCAGTGCAATTAGTTAATGAGTTAATCTGGAGCCAGCCTAGGGATCCCCAAGGCAGGGCAGCACTGCACACTGCAAGCACGCACATCCCACCGCTGAATTGAAGAGCTACAGATCAGGTCCTTAATTAAAGTCAGTTCTGCTGGGATCTCTGCACCAAAATGAGAAATCACTGGGCAATCTCAAATCAAACAAGGCATCCACGTCTCCAGCTCTTGGACAGCCGTGTCGCAGCACGTGAAGACCTGTGAGTAAGAACTGTCTCCCGAAATCAGTGGGACCAGACATCAAGCAGGGAACGGCTCAGCTCAGAACAGCTGGATCTGCATCACAGTCTGTGTTAAGGAGGCAACAGCCTAAGCCAAGAATCGCTGCATTTTCTACACGATTGGAAAACAGACACGTTGTGCTTTAACAAGAAACGCTGTAACTATGTCCTTGGAGGATTGTTGTTCTGTACCAAAGAATTATTTCCCTTCCCTCTCCTCCCCTCCCCCACTTCCCTCCCCTATGAATTAGTAAATGAATTTCTGCCACAAACCCTCAAACCATATTCTTCCCAATCAAAGAGTAAAACGATACCCAAGAGAGCAAGGCAGCAGAGAACCAGTGAGATCCTGCAGACAGCTAGGCTGGGTGGAAAGCTCCTGTCACTGCCACACACAGATGGGCACACACGCTCACAAAGCCTATGGGGGTAAAACAGGACAATACCAGAGAGAGGATTACATCCAAGCTACATTGCTGGGAAATGTTCTCCTGGAACTGAACAGCTGAATCATCTGCAACCAGACCAAAAAAGATGATACACAACAAAAGACAGTACACGTAATTTAATAAGTAAGCACAGTTTTGGTTTTGGGTTTTTTTTTTGTGTGTGTGTTTGTTTGTTTTGTTTTCTTCTGGCCTCGCACGATAACTTTGGAAGCAATTCCTTAAGGGCAGGGTCCACATTATGGGAGAATCCAGCATAGGCACTTAAGGGCAAATATATTACAATCTGCATGTATTTCCAGGGGAAATGAAGCCTGCAGTTTAGCTCAGGGTCTGCACTTCAGTGTTTTAGCAAATGGGGGACATAATGTGTGCCTGTGAACTCAGCCGGAATACAGATCCAAGGAGATGGGATTCTTATAATGCCTTTTTTTATTTTTTTGATTTTTTTTTTTTTGTAAGACACAGTGCTACAGGGGCTAAATAAAAAGCTTTTGAAAAAGTCATTGCACATAGCATGAGAATAAAGTGGCAGTCCCAGCAGTAGCCGCACAGCCGGTATCCACATTGTACAACAATCGCACAGCTCAAATCGTGACTCTGAAAGGACAGCCCAAGCAGCAGGTGGGATGGAGGGATGGCAGGGGGCCACACCCCAGCACCTCTCTCTCCACTCTCTCTGTTCATCAGTCATGTCACACGGGCTGTTCCCCTGCAAGGAACAGCCAGAGGAACAGAGAAGCTCGAAATGCATGTCCCAGGCAGGGGAAGCAGCTGGCAGGCATCTGTAATTGAATTCCAGGAGGACTTGGGCTATTTTTAAAATTCTCTGTAGGTTGGCTCTTTTTTTATTATTTTTTTTTTTATTTTTTTAAACAGGTGAACATTTCCAAAACTTGACACAGCTTTAAAGTTTCTCTACATTCATGTCTGAGTAAAAATCGTGTGATAGCAGCAAGGCACGAGCAATCAGAACCAGATTCTAAAACTGCACCCAGGGAGGGAGCAAATGAATCAGTTTCCTCTTTAATTGTATATTCCAAGGATAAAGAACTTTTGTCTTGAAGTGCAAACACACAAAACCTCTTCTACTGTATTTATACCCTAGAGGGATGCTGCTTTTCTAACAACTCCAAAAGAAAACAAATTTCATTGTTATTATTTATGTGCTGTGCTTCTGCATTATCTACTCACCCACAGATCTGAGGGCACACTGGTATCTGAGGAATGAAGCCCAACAAAATGTAGGCCAGAGAATGTAAAGATTTTTGGTATTTTCTTTCCACAAATGGCACCTGAAGGAGGTGTTTGCATTTGACCAGTCTAACACCAGGACTCCTGACATGCTCTTGTTCAACCTGACCTCCTCAACTTGTAGTTAGAGCTTTCCACACCTCTAGAGCTCCTCTGTCTCCTCTAATGCCTGTTAGATGATAACTGGAGTCCTAATATTCTCTCACCACAATCTGGGAGAATGGTCCTTTATTCATGTTGTTCATCTCCAGCTGTCAGGACCTCTGAATGTGTTTACCTGTTTGGGCACTGCCTCTTCTCATGAGAGGCAGGCTGTGGGACCTCTTCCTTGGATGGATTAGCAATGGATGGTTCCAGGATCCCAAATACACCTCAGAATGGCTGATACGAAGCAGAAAAAAACCAAAGACTGCTAAGGCTGCAGAGAGGAAAAGTCCTCATTTCACTCACAGCACAGTCCAGCCTGAGCTATACCAATTTATTTTCTGAGTTGCTGCAGCAAGTTAAATTCTCTGATGATAATGAGCAGTCACTGACTGCATCACCAGCTCATTAAATAAACTCAGTATCCACTCATTAGCAAGTACATGGATTTAAGACTTGCTGGCTAGCAAAAGCATAGCATATGATATTTGTTGGGGCACAATTTCTGTTAGTTTTGTTCTGATTTGTGGAAAACCATCCTTATGGAGCTGCAGCATGCCTCCCTCTGTCTTTTGATTGTGCTACATTATACACAAAACCTGTTACTTTTAAAAAATAGTCAGAAAACAAAGCCAGGAATCATTTTTCAGTGCTTTGCAAGACAGGGTTATGTAACTACACATCACTATGTATATTTAAACATGGGTATGTTCATTGTGTATAGAGAGGTGAAGTGAAAGAATAGAGGAAGAGCAACAGAAATTAAGAGAAAAACCTCTAAGCTAGGAAAAAAAATATCATTTTGTGATGCCTACTAATAAATGAGTCCAACAATAACTTCCTCTTGGAAATACAATAAACAGAGGGTAATAGAATGTGTATCATATAAAGTGATATTATTTACTGAATATTCCCCAAATGCACAGCCAGGATACCTGATCTTATCAAACAGCATTGGATTTTGTTGCAAGCACAGCTTTATAAATGGCTATTTTCTTACTGTAGGGGTGGCAGGGGAAGTGTTTAAGAAGCAAATGTTTTGACTGCCACGCAATCAGGCTGCCTGTAAGCAGTACATTCTGGCCCTTGGAAAGCAGGGAAGATTTAATACAGCTCAAAATTTCGGAGGGTTTGGTCTCTTCACAGCTCCTGGGCAGCACTATTATTCTTCTCAAGGGCAAGAAAATGCACATTGGCTGCCATCAGAAATGGAACGATGGGCTTTCAAATTGTCCTTTGCAGAAATGTTGGGGTGAATGGTGCAGGGTGGGGACGGGGGCAATCACTGCTCTGCCTTTCAGCTCCGTTGTGTCAATTCGGTCCTCAGCTGCTTATCCATAAAAATTGTTGCTTAAATTGTGAACTGCCCCAGCTGCTCCACGTTTGCTGCTTCCCCCCCCTCCTGCAGTCACAGCACCTTTCTTTTTTTTTTGCAGAGAACTGGACAAAAGGCAGGAGCTTTATGGCAAAAACACCGGCAGCTTCACACAGGGAACCCTTTGCGACGCCACTGGGGAGTCTCCAACACAACCCCAGTGCTGGAAACTCCTATAAGAGACTACCTGCACGCCCAACCTGCAGCGCCTGCCCGGCAGCATCCCCTGCCAAAGCAGCATCCCCTGCCAAAGCAGCATCCCCTGCCAAAGCAGCATCCCCTGCCAAAGCCAGCATCCCCTGCCAAAGCAGCATCCCCAGGGATGCAGCCCCGCTGCCTGCCCGGCCAAGAGCGCCGCTCCAGGATGTTCTGGCGAGGCGGGGGCAGCGGGGGAGGAGGAGGAGGAGGGCGATGCTGTCGCTTCGTTCTCCCCTGCTCCAGCCGCCTTACATAAGGCGTGATTCCCGGCTCCCTTCCCTGCGTGTGCCATGCCAGGCACATCCCGGCGGGAGCGATTCCTCCCGCATCTCCCCGCTGCCAGACACTGCGCCTTTACATAACCCGGCGCGCACATGCCCCAACAGCTCATTAAATCGCTGGCCGGGCAAAGGTGATTGCAGCCGGGTGGCGAATATTAAAGGTGGAACTTGGCGCCCTGCAGACCCGCCCGCATCCCCCCCGTACACACCTGGGGTACCGGGTACCTGCCCAGCATCCCCCCCGCACACACCTGGGGTACCGCGTACCTGCCTGGCATCCCCCCCGCACACACCTGGGGTACCGCGTACCTGCCTCCATCCCCCCCGCACACACCTGGGGTATCGGGTACCTGCCCAGCAT
>JAWWEE010000040.1:57757114-57772551 GCA_035221455.1 Xenops minutus | reverse complement strand
ACCTGCCTGGCATCCCCCCCGCACACACCTGGGGTACCGCACACCTGCCTGGCATCCCCCCCGCACACACCTGGGGTACCGGGTACCTGCCTGGCATCCCGGCCCGCAGCGATGCTCTGCCGGGTCCTGCTCCCACCCCTGCCCGCCTTTCACCCCGTTCAGCAGCCCGGCATGGGTGGTGGGCTCTGGGTACCAGCCCAGCACCCCTCTGGGTACCAGCCCAGCATCCCTCTGGGTACCAGCCCAGCATCCCTCTGGGTACCAGCCCAGCACGCGTGGTGGGCTCTGGGTACCAGCCCAGCACCCCTCTGGGTACCAGCCCAGCACCCCTCTGGGTACCAGCCCAGCACACGTGGTGGGCTCTGGGTCCCAGCCCTCTCCTGCCTAGGATGCGATGACCACGCTGGGTATCACTCAGGGAGTCACAGAACGGGTTGGGTTGAAGGGACCTCTGGAGGTCCCCATCAAGTCCAACCCCTCTGCCAAAGGAGTGTCACCCAGAGCAGGTGACACAGGAACGTGTCCAGGTGGGTTTGGAATGTCCCCAGTATCAGCTGGAGGGATTCTCCACAAACAAGGCAGGTGCTGTTTAATAATGGATGTATATTGGCTGTCAGGGGTCAAACATGCTCCTCCCCACGCCAAAGGCAGGGGCCACCAGATGCCCTCCAGGCACGGGGGTCCCCACCAGTGTCACCATGTGCAGGTCTGCATTCCCAGGATGCTGGGAGGGGTGTGGGGCTAACACACATCCTGGCTTGTCTCCCACCAACACCCTCACTGGGAAGCTGCAAGCCACTCCACCCCGGCCTGGCATCAGCACTGCTGTGCCACGGGCAGGTTGGCAGGGGACACTGCTACGTGTAAGTCCCTCTGCTTTGTCTTTTGTTGGCTCACCCCCTTGGGGTGCAGATTTTTGGAGCCACCTTGACCCAGAATTCCTCCCTCAGGAGAACAGGCATTGCAAGTCAAGTTGGCCAACACAGCAGGAAGAGTCTCTGGAGTCTGTACAACTCAAGAAGTGACTCTTTCTTCGTATGCCAACATTTCAGCAAATTTTTAAAAAGAATGGATTTTTCCCAATAGAAGCCAACTTCAGAGCAAGAATTTATACAGTAAGCCAAGCTTCCTAAATCAGTGTTTGTCAAGACTTCATACCACCTTTTTTCCCCCCAATAAATCTTCCATTCACAAAGCCCAGGAGCACACTCCTTGATTTAGGGAGGAGAAAATGGGCGTCCTGCCAGCCTGCTGGGTTCTGCACTGTCATAGGCAAAGTCCTGCTTCCACTTTCACAGAGACCTTCCCTGAAGGTGAGTCATTTGGTCCTCTGGAGAGGAGCCCAAGACAGGAGTTAGCTTGTGATACTTGAAAGCAGCCTCTGCTGCACTGACACGTGTCCACGGTGACCGAGCATCGCTGCGCAGCGGGCTCAGGGCAAGGAGCAAAGCTGTGTTTGAGCAGCCCATCGGGGGGAAGATCAGACCCCTTCCCTTGTCCTTCAGCAACCCCTCCTCACCACACAAAAAAACCCCTAGTCTGAACAAAATCCTGGGCCCAAACGCAGTGCTCACCAAGTCAGGAACAAGCACCAGGGCCATATATCTATCGGCCAACTTCAGGACAGAAAAAAAAAGATGAAATACCAAACCCACCACAGCTTCCCCGGGGTGGCTGTTGCTCAAGTCAGATGGCCACTGGAACTTGCCTTAGCTGCACATGTGCTCCCCTGTCCAGAACGTGTGTGAAAGAGCCCCTTTGTGCTGCTGCAGCTGCCGGGTGGCTGCTCTGCCTGGGAGCTGGGGCTGCATGTGCACAGCACTGTCCCGGGCAAGAAAGCAGCCACTTCTCAGCTGGCAGAGCTGCAGCGGGAATTTAAGAGTTGGGAATCGTGCAGAGTGCTTGAGAAAACCCTTTTAATTGACTCTGGGTTTATCACCTCCTGGTTCTCGCCGGGGCTGGGGGGTGGGCAGAGCCTCAATAGTAAAGTCGCACTGCACAGGGCTGAGCAGCCAAACAGATAGTGATCAAAGTGCTGAACTTGAGACACAGAAGCCATAAACTGCTGGATGGATCAAAAGAAAACATCATTCCAGCAGCGCTCCCTCTTCTGCTCCCAAATAAAGTGTTTCTTCGGCTAAAAAAGCAGAACAAAACAGAGAAAAGGGAAACGTAGGGGCAAAAATAGGAAAGGTGGTTTTGAAAATCAAGGGAATTGTTTTTCCAGTTTCAAATTGCTCAGAGTTTAAAAATTATGTTAGATACATGTTGAATTAAAGTATATATCAGCTTCCTGGGGTTTTTACTTTTTTCTTTTTTTTTAGAAAAAAAGGAAGTTAAAGACCTGTATTTAGATTACCCAGTGTGCTAGAATTTGCTACTGGGTTAAACCAAGCTCTTTCAGTATCACACGTATGGAAATAATCTCTTTATATAAACAGCTTCATTTAAGTCAAGTGACTCCCTGCAGACCACACTCAGGAGAGCAAACCCTTCCAACCAACCCCACCGAGCATCAGGTAGGACTCCAGAAGGAGCCAGTTCTTTTGCTACTTCCCAATCCTGGCTCAACCAAAATCCAAACTCAATAAAATCCGAGGTTTTCCCATGCCTGATGTTATTCACTGTAAGAACACTGAAATATGAAGAAAAAAAGGACAGCTTAAAAGGGTTCAGCTTCCATTTTTGAAAAGGCCCCTTATGGTCAGTTTTATTGTCAGAGTTAACATGACTACACGAACAACCAGGACAAATTTAATAAAGACTGTGACATGTAACCAGAACAATCTTCTGTGCCATCCAGGGTGAATTTACTGACCATCACACACTTTATTGCTCGCAGTGACTTACCACTGTCACATCCTCTGCCTCACAAAAGCAACCCAGTTAATATGGGCTTCCTTGCAAAATCAAGGAACATTTCTAGCCCCTTCAAAAAAATTGCCCTGATCAGTAAAAGAAGAACTTCCCAGGACTTCCAGTGTTTGTTTAAATGCAAAGATTTTCATTTTTAGAGAGCCACAGTCAAATATTTGTATATTTAGAGGAGTTTGGTTCCTCAAAAGTGCTAAGCTGCACCCAGCAGAGTGGGCTGGGAGGAACCCTAAAGCAGAGAACCTCTAGCTGAGAAAACACCTGGTTTGAGGGAAGCTTGTGTTCCCCTGGAGTCAGTAAAGAGCCTTAATACTGAAAAACCTGTGAGTCAAAGTTATCTGAAATTCTTTTGCAGCAGAGACAGGCAGGCTGGATGGGGAGCAATGGGACACAAATGCTACTGTATACAGCTAAGGAGTCAAAAAACCAAGGGTTTTTCCAAGAAAGACAAGGAAAGAAGGAAGAAAAAAAAAAAGGAGGGAATAAAAATCTTGCAGGAAAAAGGAATGTAAGGAGACATTGCTAGTGGAGCCCCTCAGTGCCTGGGGACAAAATGTTTCGGACAACTCTGCCAAGAGGAATTTCCAGTGCAATGAGGTGCTCTCGCCCAAGCCCAAGTGACAGCTCTGTACCTGAGGCTCCTCACCACTAGTCCAAACCCTGTGAGCACGTTCCCTGCCTGCCAGCACTGCCACCCACGCCGTGCCCAGCACGGGATGCCCCACAGAGCACCTGCATGTGTGTGCTCTGGGTGAGCCCCAAACTGGGGAGGGGGGAACCTGCAGTGGGAACAGAGTGGATCAGTGGGGCCATCGCTGGAAAGCTGCTGCAAGGTGAACAGGGCACAACCTGCTCGAAGTGTTCATTGCCATGAACTGAAAGGGCTCTTTGAGGTGCTGCCCAACAAAGAAAAGCTCCCCACGGAAAAGCCCACGGAGGGGGTCACAGGGACACCCAGCTCATGATCCTCAGGGCAGGCACCAGCTCCAGAACAGACCCCTCGTGGAGCAGCCTGGTCATCCCACATCATCTAGATCTTCTGGTCTTTTCCCTGTGAACTCCAGAGGGCAGGTAGCCATAAATGAGCCTGGCATTCATTTCACTAAATAAATATGTGCATAATTCAGTTAAGCATGTTTTCAAGCTCTGAGGTTTGTACAATAAAACTGGAGGAGCAGATACTCTCAGGACTCAAAGAAATCCCAAATAAACTACTTGTAATTAAAAAATCTCCTGATTTTCAAGCCAAATCTCGTGATTTGTTTGTGGCCTGACTCAGGGTTTTCAGGGCTTGGGGCTGGCAACTCTGACTAAGCAGGGATGTGAAATAAGAGCGAGAGTGACTGCCCGCCAGGCTTCTGTTTTCCTGGGACAGAAGACAAAGCAGCTCTGACAATTCCAGCTGGCAATACCATCCAGGCACTCCTCCAAGGCCAAACATGCTGGGTAAAATCCTCATCAGACAAAAAAAAATCCTATCAGGAGCAGTTACTGTGGCTGCTTGAAAGCTGTTTTCCAAAGTTCACTATAGCATCTACTTTCTTCTTCTTGAAAAGGGGGAGATGGGCCACATTAAGGACTAATCCCTTGCCAGATGTCATTAGTGCTGAAGTCCCTTCGAAATTACATCAGTTTGAAACAAATCAGAAAAGAGCGAGTTTCCATTTCCTCCTCCTGCCTGCCTAAACAGAGACTTCGGCATCAACTTCCACCTACAGCCTGGACTCGACCCTCCTCTGGGGCTTGCTTAGTGTGGCAGGGGTGCTAAGCAAGTAATTGCAACCATTAAAAAGAAAAACAGCTCACTGGCTGCTGCTCCCTGTCCCTGTCAGATAGCAGCTCCTTCATTAGGCTTCCCAGGAGCTGTTTCAGCTCGCTGCAGCATCTTCTCCCTGCTCCTGCTGGAGGGAGCTGGGTCCAGCTGCAGCATCCATCTCCAGCCACGACCTTGGCATCCTCCTGGCAGTGCCAGTCCTGCTGCCATCCCCTCTCCCCCGATGGCCCCAAGCGTCCCCTCACATCTGGTGCCCAGCAAGACAGCCTGCTCAGGGACTGGAGTCCAATTTCCACCTTCCTGCAATCTCAACCCTCCCTCTACCTGCTCACAGGATGAGGAATGAGGAGCAGAAGCACAGAAAGAGGTCGAGTAGAAGGGCCTTGCTGGCTCTTAGTGCTTTTGCTTCCCCTAGTAAGGCAAGAGCATAGCCCATCCTAATGACTGAAAGAGATGTATCTTTAGCTCCTTGGGCTTGGACTGACTAAACCAAAATAATAGCCTAAACTGCTGTTTTCTGTAGAAACCCAGTGCCTGCAACTCATTTCTGAATCGTAAATCTTAGACTAGAGCAGTTTCTGTAATGCCACCTATTCATGCTGCCCTAAGTAACCATAACTAACCATTCCATTATAATGAGTCCATTATCCCCTGCTTTATTGTATTTTCTCTTAAAACAGAGATCAAAGATTTGGATCTAGTGGCATCATGCCGATTTCATTTTTATTACTGGCTCCCTAGGTCTATCATAAATATTCATTGGCCATCCTTAATACAAGGCATTGAATTCTGCTCACTGCTATCTCTGGTGCGACTGCAAAGTACAAACAGGGTTGTTGCTCAGACATATTAAATAAAGCAGCAGCACATTTGTGACAGTCAACAACAACAACAACAACAACCCCACCCAGGAAAGAACTCTTCTCCCTTTACAAGGAAATTCTAAACCAAAAGGAGACATTTTCTCCCCCCCTCTCCACCACGGCAGACATTTGGCTGCTGTGGGAATTGAGCTGTGCAGCAGCAGCAGCAGCAGCAGCAGCAGAAGAAGCAGCAGCAGCAGCAGCTGACCTGCTCCCACCCACAGGAGGCATTTTTGAGAAGTCCACAGTTGCCACACAGTGGTCTCTGCGATACTGCAGCGCTCCTCTGTGCTCCCCAGCAAGAATTCTGACCACAGCCTGCCAGTGACACTCAAAGTGCTCAGCAATGGGGACTTTCTGGGTAGCAGTGGACTCTTAAAAGGGAGTGGGAAGCGTGGGGGGGAAAAACATCCTCCAGAACCACAGTCAGGAAAAAGGTCAATGCAGTTTTACTCTTCTAACTCCCCCCAAAAAGCCCTTGCAGCTATCCCAAAATTCAGGATGGATGCAATTTCTTTCTCTCCTCACACTCACCTTCCTTTGGACTCCCTTCCTACTCAGTGCAGCTCAGAGCAGCAGGGTTTGAAAAGCCCTGTTGCACATACAGGAATTACTCCTGTCCTGCACATAAACACAGATAAAGACCCCTTGGAATGTCAACTGGACACTTTCACCAAGCACCCATCACTAAAATGAGGGTGGCCACAGGAATTATGTTTTCCCTCATGTTAAGTAACCCTGAGAGCATTAACAGGTACCAGATACTTTATATTCCAAGCAAGAACATGTACCCCATTAAAACAAAACTTCATGGCAGGACACTGAAGGAACACTCAAATATTTATCTTCTAATATGACTCCACTGTGGAGGTAAAATGCTGCTCATTAGGAAAAGAGATGGAATAGGAATAATCTAAAATAAACACTCATATTCATATTTATGCATATTTATTTTTTCTCACACAAAACTCTATACACCTGAGGACAAGAACCATATGATAAAACTGCTGACTCATTTTCCATATTAACCTACAGCATACCTTTGGTGATTTAGCCTTGCCAATCTAGTATCTGCTAGAACACGATACGAAATTCCTAAAAATCTTGGCTGCTCTGTTCCTAATTTAAAATATATAAATAAAACCAGACAGAAACAAAACCTTGGTCCTGATGCCTTCGTGATGTAGAATTTGATTCAAATAGCTACAGTAGGCATGGAATGTGACTTCTAGATGAAGCCTTTAGTGAAATCCATCCCAACTGTATTCAAAACAGCAATAAAAATCAAATCCAGCTGCTGTTGTTCACATTAAGGATCCTGATCAGTTCCATGGATTTTGGACCTGAGTAAGGTGAGATGAATCAGAGGTACCATCAGAGCTCTGACAGTTTCATTTGTTAAACAGCTCTCTTCCCCTGTACTCTTCTCCTTTTTATTTTAACTAAAAGTAATAGAGAAGAATGCCAGATGGTTTTAAGGTCTTCTTGCTTTGCTGTTCTTAATACCAGGTACACAGAAAGGAATTGATGGGAAACAAGAATGGAAAAACAAGGAGCATCCCTATTCCACAGAGACTGTGAAAAGGGGAAATTCCACAGCAGAAGTTGGTCATTTGAAGTTCAGAGCAAGGAAAAAGCTACTCCAGCTTATTCTTGGTTTGGCTAATGCTGTCTAAATCAGTACCTACCAAAAATATTTCACAGTATCAGATGCTCCTTTAGAGCAAAGATGATGCATGTGAGAAAGGCAGATGATACAAGTTCCAAAATAATCCATCAATTGGGATTCGGGGCTTAATATGTCTGAAAGAAAACTGGATAACATACTATCCTCTTAAAACTTGATAAATATGCTCTGCTGAGAAACTACTATCTTTTGGATGAAATGTGTTCACAACCACATTCACAACCCCCACATGGGGGTTTTTTCAGCCTGGGCATCCTGCCATTAGATTTGTTTGTGACTAAAAACCCAAGGTTTTGAAACAAAGAAGAGTAAGTACCAGTGAGCAGTGACAGCATTGCTCACTCCACTCTCACCTGAGCCAGAAGGACCTGGAGTTCATATATATATGCTCCACAGTGAGAGTTAACAATTATACATATAAAAGAGAGGGTAAAATATGAACACAAGCAGGTCCAAAAATGGGTCAAATCCCTGGGGCCTTATGGAAAAACCCAAATCTCCCCTTAAAAAGAAGTCATGCTTTTCATATACCACGTAGTGCCATGTTTTTGCACCAGCAACAAAACACATCTCTATAAATGTGTGTGGCTGGAAACCCAGCAGAACATCTGGGGGCTGTCCCTCCCAGTGTCCAGCAGCATCCTCCTTCCCATTTTGGGAGGGATAAGGGATACCCAAAGACGAGAGATGCTAATTCAGAAGATTCTAGTTGGTACCACGTGTCAAATGCTGCAGTGGCCAATGGCCTGAGGCACTAAGCACTGTGGCTAAAAACACCTGGCTAGTGCAAACAACACCATCACATGCCTTGTGGTAACCCTTTGCTTAATTATTCCAGCTTGAAGCCTAGAGGAGGGAAAAGTGAAACTCTTAGTTTGGGTTTCTGTAGGTTTTCTCTCTTTGTAAAATGTCAGCATATGGGTATAATGAGGAATCACCACACTCTGGGGGCCTGACCACATTTAGAGTTCAGTCTTGCATGTCTGAAAGCTCTGATGCTCCTGCCACTGCAGTTACTGGCTCAGAGGATTCAGCCTGAATCCTCTGCTGCAGTAAATTAGTGCAGGCTTCAGTTGTGCAACACACCACCACCTCCACACGAGGCATCACACAGACACAGGGGTTTGTCCCACTTGGGCTTGAAGTTTTATCACTTGCCTGTCATGCCAAAGCCACAACAGCAGTTTCTTGACTGCACCAGAAGTAAATGCTGGTCACAATTGGGCTGGCACTTCTAGAGGTAACCAAACATCCTTGCTCCCTGCACCTCCAGTCCCTCCCAGGACCATGACTGGTCTCCCAAGGAGAGGGGGTTTAATACTGCCAAAATGTTCTTTACCAGCTAAAATATAGAAGTGATTTAAAAATGAAAATTCAATATAAACAGCACTCAGCTTACATGCTCTCCTGTAGTATTTCTAACCCCCTTTTACCTCACAGCCACACTGAGCTTAGTGAGGAGAGGGTCTGTTGCCAATGGGGAAAAATAGGCAAGTGCAGAGGTATTTTTATACACCAGCACAACTAAAACTGACAGCAGAAATAGGGAAAAATTAAATGTAATTCTTCAGAATGCCTGCAATGCCACTAACACAAAATGTGAGTGGTAACATAAAAGAACTTGTATCCCGTTCTCCCATTTAAAATGAGCATCCTTTTGAGGTATAATACAGTCAATAATCCCCACATATTCAAAATTATTCTCTTTTTCTCCTTTTTTAACTACAAATGTTATTTATCTGAATGCTGCCTAATCTGCACATGCAAATAAGTAAAATCATCTTGAAAAGACGAGTCTACACTACAGAAGAGAATGCAATTTAAGTTGGGAATGTCTGTCATTCAAAGAGCTGCAAGGCTGGGACACCGGAGTGGCTCCCAGCAGAATCTCCTGGCTCCTAAGACACATTGAGACTGTCTATCCCAGCAGAAAAAGACCTGCAGCTCCCACTGGTTCCAGCTCGACTGGTAGATCAGTACAATAATGAACTGGGACTGTTGCTTTGGACAAACTCACTGGAGTTTTGTCAACAGCTCCACATGAAAAGACTTATTTCTTCTGGCACGAGACGACCAAGAGCCTGTAGTGGCCACGTTGGGGACCACATCCTACAGGAATCAAATACATTGGTATTTACACCAAAGCTGTACTACTTCTTCACATGTACGTTTGGTGTTGTTGCTGCAAACGAGGAGGAGAGGGCAGCTCACATTTCATATCTGAAGTGGAATGTGGAAACATTTACACTGCAAAACAAAAGGCCACAAAGCTGCTTCCATGATTTTAAATCAAGAACTAGTGCAGGCATACAAGAGCAAACCAACACCTTTCATGAGTTCTTCCAAAAAAGGCAAAAAGCACAGCTCCTGATTTCTGACAATTAAGCAGCTTACACAGCCTTTGTTCTACTGACACTTAAAAATGCAGCTTTCAATTATTTATACTGCAGTTCAACACCTAAAGCAGGGAGGGGGGAAAAGCTATAAAGTGTGTGTTCTGCAGCACAGGCAACCCTTACTGGAGGGTTCAGGTCATCTAGGACAGTGTTTCCCTTCGGGAGTGCCAGTTGGCAGGGAGGGGACACGGGCTTGGATCCTGCCATGTTCTGGGATGCACTGCCACCCATTAGCACTCTGCTCAGCCAATAATGTCACACTGAGCTCGTCACATACACACCTTAGCAGAGAGAATAGTTTTTCCCCCCTCAAGAGATGCTGACCTGGTTTAGGAACAGTTGGGAAATCAGAAGGTTGCCCATGGGCAGGGCATTGATGTGCCAGGAGCTTGAGCGGGTTAAGAAGTTGCCATACGAGCACAATTAGGTGAAGAGTTCAAGAGCCTCATGCAATTCACTGGGAAGGGTTTAATTTAAGCTTCTGAATCCTTTTGGAAGCAGCTGGGCCACCCCTCCTGGCCCATCAGCTCCCTGGTAGGGACAACCATGTTCAGGCAACGCTCAGGTTTTAAACTGCTCCTGCCATTTGCTAAGGGAACACACATCAGTGTCTCAGATGCTTTTGGAAAGGTCACCCAGACTCAGACTGAGGAGTATGAGAAGGTCTAGAGGCACCATCCATTCAGAAACTGAACTGAAGCGCTGCAGTGAAGGACAAAAAAGATTTGCCCAAAAAAGAATAAATAAATAATTCCACTCCTTCTGCTTTTGTTCAGCAGGCATAAAAACAGCCAGCGACAAAAAAGCAAGTGTTGGTCCAAACAGAGTCCTTTCTGCCCATCCTGTGGCTCTACTTCAACAGTCAGCCTGAAGAAGGCTTTTAGAGAAATACATTCAGATACCCCAGGGACTTTCTGAGCAGAGGCCAGGTCAGCTTCCTCCACACACTGCTCTCCCCAAGCGTTTTGCTGCTGTTCTGGAAGAGCCTTCTGCAAGGGAGGGGCTGTAGATCAAGTTTCACTCCAGTTAGTCACCTAATCAATACAAATGGGACTAGGGCTTAACTCGGAACTCCCGGGAGACTGCAATAATCACCCACAATTACTTAGGAAAGCCAATCAATGACCAAGAGGTTTTATGTGCCATTTATATACCTTAAATCAAACTTCTGAAATTAAACTTTGATTCCCAACACGATTAGGTGTTGCAGCCCTAAGCAAAACAGGACATGAGCAAGGGCTGCCAAGGAATCCCAGGATGGAGCCAGGAGAGCACCTGAGACCTGAAACACCAGCAAGGGGAGATGCAACAACAGAGAGGAGACTGTGGGTACAGGAACAGCCATAAAACAGGTGAAATAAGCCCCTACAGCTCTGTTTCCCCCTGCTCCTTCAATAAAACAGACTGCCTTCCAGTGGTGAAATGGAAGATAGAGACAGGAGGAGGCTCTCAGCTGTGGGAAGCAAAGGGGAGAGAAAGAAAGAAAGAGAAGGAAATTTTATTTCATTATTTCTTCCTCAATTCACACTGTGGGAAAGTGTGCAGAAACTGGAGGTTTATCGTTTCTGTCAAGTTTATCCCAGAAAACACCTTATGATGGGTGAGTTACAAACCCAGTCTTCCTGTCAAGACGTCACATGTCCCTCTGTAGCTTTGCCCTGCTATTACCATGATGCATTTACTCTTATATATTATTATTTTTCAGTCCCTGCACAGCACAGTTGAATAACTTGGTGGGCAGTGAGATCACAGTTCAAAAAGGAACAAAAAAAATCAGGGAAACACGCACATGAGCCTATTCACTGTGCTATTTTTACTGTTCCAAAGTCCATGGCATGAACAATGACTCAGGATAGCAGCGAGCCAGAGCAGCACTTGCAAACCATACAAAGCTTGTTTACTCATTTATTTGCTTGCACTGGTTCATGACGTTCCTCAGTGTGAAACCAATGCAGCTCCAGAGGAAGCACGAGGGAGAAATGCTCTTTACCAAGGGGCTCTTCCCCCTCCTCCTGCCCCAAGGAGATGGTGGAGGGATGTGGGAATGGGGCTGGAGAGGTGAAGAGCCCTACACACCAATGGGGCACATTCCCCCTGATGGCTTCACTCTGTCTCGCTTTATCAGCATCATAACGGGGTACAAAGAGCAATTAAACCAGGCAAATTGTTTGCTTTCAGTCATGCATTAAAGGTGTTGCTTTTCCCCTCTGCAGTCCTGAGATGAGGTTAACTTTTGGTGGGTCTCTGTAGATATTTTGGAGATTTTTGGCAAAGTCCATCATAGCACACAGTTACAAAAGGAAGTTCATTTTCCCACGTGATGCAGTGGGGTTGTGAACCCAGAAAGCTATTAGAATAAGCCTGAATAATAATTAAGAATAATAATATCTGCTTCATCCAAGAAATTTTGGTTATGACATTAAAAAAATAATTGGCCTGGCCAGGCCTAGCCACAGTTTTCTTTGAGGAGGTAAAGATAGGGCTGGTTTTGTCTGCTCACACTGGTTGTTTTTGTGTAGAGCAGGGCTGATGTCAGCACTGAGAGATTAGATAACAGCTTTATGATTCATATTTAAGGGTGAATAATACTGAAAGGATTTGGGGAATACCCAGAAATAGGGATAAGAGGAATCCACACAAAAGGCACGGCTCAAAGAGAAGGGATAGCTGACATGTAAATCCCAATCTACCTACTGATACCCAAAGGCAAAGGCAAAAGAAAGAGGTATTTGAAAAACTTGGGTTTGGAAGAAAAAAATGGACAATAAGGGGAGAGGGAGAAGTGCAAGAAATAATTAGACACTGGCAGAGCAGAGACTGTGCCACTTCTTCCCAAAACTGGCAGCTCTGCCTAAACATTGCACATTCCCTTCACACATTTATGAGCATTACAAAGTGCATGGAGTACAAAAGTCTGGCACCACAGGCAGCAGGGACAAACTGTGCACTTGCAATCAGAAATCCCTGCATTTCCACGGATTTTATGGTAAAGTCAGATGTGACATAAGAAGATGAGTCTCCAGAAACACAGGCTATCCAATACAGAGTAATTATACATATAATACCTGCTACTGCTAATTCTTGACTCTTGACTGCTACTTGGCTCTTGTCAAGTCCCTCACACCAAACTGTGTAGGGCAGATAGTTCCTTTTGTTCCAGTCTAACTTCCTACCTTACCACGCTCTTCCTAAGACACCAAGTTATCTCTAAAACATGCACAAAACTGAAATCACCTCAGATTCTGTTACTGTCCCACAGCCAACATTTGAATACCGTGCTGGTAGCCCTATATTTAATATTAAAGTGGTAGCAGTACCTCTTCTGCAAAGTTAGTTTTCTTGTCAAGCATTTCTCGTAATGTCTGAAGAATTTTAATGCAGAGCTTCTCTTCTTTCTCCATGAGCTTCTTTGTGTGATTAATCAACCTTAAAGTAAAATATTAAACCTTAAAGAGTGTTGTGCATTGTTGCTAAGCCAGACTACAGTTTCTTTATGCAAAAATTGCCTGTCACTGCATTTTTCCTCAAGGAAAGGGAATAAAAGTAGTCAAGAGATATCATAATTAAAAAGGAAATGGGACTTTCGAGGTGTTAGGAGGGTTTTTTGTGTCAATTTGCATATCTTATTGGCCATACAGAAGGCAGAATTCTACATCCACTTTTCAGGAAGGCTTCCAGATTAAAATCCAAACTTGCTATTTCATCCTTTCTGCATTTAAAGGTAACTTATTTTAACCTTTATTTAAAGGTAACCAGCGTTCACCACGCACCTCACAAACTCTAAAAGCTACAACCTTTACACCTCCCAACTTCTACGACAGTGATAACATATTTATGATACAATTAGCAAATGGTACCCAGCCAAAAGGAGCATCAAAAACCTCTCATGGAAGTGTTCAGAAATGCAGGCATTTGGATGAAACATCACCTTTTTTTACACTCACACAACAACTTGACAAGCCGGAAAACAAACAAGGTACATTTCCATCTCCAGCTATGGCTGTGACAGGAGTTTGGGGTTTAGTCAGATTAACTCTATACCAGACACAGCCTTTCTGTCTCTGGGCAGAGCAGGGCCATGCACAGGTCCTTGCCCTTGTTCACACACTGCTGGAGAAATGTTTGTGAAAATGGAAGGGGAGGAAATGGGAAGGCTTTGGACAGGTTTGGTTTTCCCCTTCAGCACCAGTGCTGGCTCATGGTGGATAAACCAGAGGGCACTGAATGCTGGCCTGGGATCAGTTTACAGCAAAGGCTCTGTGGCCACCAATTTCCACTGGATGTGGCACTCGGTGCCATGGTCTTCAGTCAGAGGTTGGACTCAATAAACCTGGGGGTCTTTTCCAGTCTAAATGATTCTGTGATTCCATAAACCCCAGAAAACTCTGTACTGCATTACATGGACCACAGCCATCAGCCCTAGACATGATTTGATGCTCACTTTGGACAGGAGTTTGGGCAGAGGGCATGGGATGGGACATCAAAATTTAGCTTAATTTTTCCAAATATACAAATTATATTCTTCTAAGACTCCCTCTGCAGAATATGCAAATAGCCAAGGAATCAGGAGAGCTGCCAAGTGCTTTCATTTCCCCCAAGTTATCTCTGTTTAAATTACAGTTTCTCAAGGGCAGGGGGGGCATCTCACTTGAGGACTAATAAAAATTTGTAAGACTCTATTCCAATGCACAGACTGCAAATAAAATGTCTAATAATTCAAGACCGGGCAGGTGTGCCAGTGAACTGTATTTTAAAAGAGCTGCTGGCAGCTTAAAATAAAAATATCTATTTTCTATACCAAAAAAAAACCAAACTTCAACAAAAACCCACTAGCCTTGAGCCTCCCACCACTTCATTATGAATTCTTGAAAATCCTACTACAGAAAGGCTCAGTTTGTGCTGTAGATTTGGAGACATTCAATAGCAAGGGCTGCCCATTAAGAAAACAGAAGTAGGCTGAGCCTATGTTAACGAGCTAGTAACATCCCATTTCTGGGTAGACAAGGCAAGCAACCTCTCTCTGCTCCTCTCCAGACTCCCAAACTGCTGAGAAACACAAACCATGCAGCAAAAGCTGAAGCTGAAGCTTTCAGTGGTGAACTCAGGCACCTGCATGCTTAGGTCTCTGCTGGGAATGTTAACTCCCCACCACTCTCCCCAGCAGAGCAAACAGCTCCCACCTACACTTACTTGGACATGAAGGCACCACATCTTATCCTGGCATCACTGCCCTCGGGAAAGAGGAGCTCTGGACTGTGCAGCACATCCACCAGCACTGAGAACTCGGCTTGCATCATGGGGGTGAACTGCTGCTCCAAGGAGGACACCACATCCTGGGGGACAAGGGACAGGACAACATTCATGGCTGCAGGAAAACTCCTGACGAGGTTTAACCACTCCACACACATCTCACAGACAGCCCCCAGTGACACAAACCTGACACAGTGGCCCCTAAAACCTTCAGTGCCTCCTCTGCAACCCAAGCAGGACAGGTGGCTGCAGAAAGGCAGGAAGGAGATCCTGCTCCAGACCACTTCGAGTACCATGGGCAGGTTTGGGCACCACAGTGTGAGACAGACATTGAGCCATTGGAGAGTGTCCAAAGGAGGGCAAATGATGGGGAAGGGCTGGAGGGGAAGGTGTGAGGACACTCAGGGCACCTGGGGTGTCCAGCTGGAGAAGGGGAGACTGAGGGGAGAGCTCATTGCAGAGGAGGGGCAGGCACTGATCTCTGCTCTGCAGGACCAGGGACAGCACCCAGGGAATGGCTGGAGCTGTGGCAGGGCAGGGGCAGGGGGGATCTCAGGGAAAGGTCCTTCCCCCAGAGGGTGGTGGGCACTGCC
>JAWWEE010000040.1:57731531-57756771 GCA_035221455.1 Xenops minutus | reverse complement strand
GGGCAGTGGGCACAGCCCCGAGGCTGCCAGAGCTGCAGGAGGGTTTGGATGATGCTCTGGGGCACAGGGGGTGACTCGTGGGGCTGGTCCTGGGCAGGGCTGAGGGCTGGGCTGGAGGATCCTGGTGGGTCCTTCCAGCTCAGAATATTCTGTGCTATCTCCTCCCCCTCTCTCTTGACTTCTGTAGGGGCCAAATGCCAATCCTGGGTCAGCAGGTCCTTCACATGGACTGCACTTTGAGCAGACACCAGAGAAGAGCTGAGCCTGCAGCTCCCCCACTGGAAGTGCATTGGTTACCCAAACCCAGCCCTAAAAATGCCCTGGCTCTGTCTCTGCTGCTTTCCACACCTGGCACACGTGGGAGGCACTGGCACTGCTTCCCAAGCCAGTCACTGCTTTGGTACCTGCAGTTTTTCTATGATGTTCCTGTAATCCCAGGCAGGCCCCCCGAGAGCTTCTTTGAAGCGAGGTCCACTGCGGGCAGACATTCTCCACCCCAGGGCTGCCCTCTGCACCATGTTGGAGTGGCTCTTCATGAACAAGGTGTTCACCTGGCTGTCCAAATCCACTGGAATTGCAATCCCACGGTTCTTTGCTTAAAGAGGGAAAATAAAATAAAATATAAAATATAACAATAAAATAAAATAAAATAAAAAATAAAATAAAATTAAAATAAAATAAAATTAAAATAAAATATAAAAAATAAAATAAAAATATAAAATATAACAATAAAATAAAATAAAATATAAAATTAAATTAAATATAAAATTAAATTAAATTAAAATAAAATAAAATAAAATATAAAATATAAAATATAAAATAAAAAATAAAAAATAAAATAAAATAAAATCATATAGATATTTACAGTGGCAAAAACTTGAAAATCTTATGAAGATCACAGCGTGCAAAATCAGGATGTTCCTGAAGTTGAGGGGCAGGGACTTATCACTTCAACAGGTTTTAAAAATAAGGATCCTGATATTTAAAAATAAGGATACCTAAGCAGTAGAAATCAGCCATAATGTTGTTAAAGGCAGAAAGCTGTATCGATTTTAATGAGATTAGGATAATTTCCAGTATATATTTTCATAGATGCAGACATTTATTTTTTAAAACAGACTTTTTTTTTTTTACCGGCTTAAAAAAAAAAAAATCAGATCCAGAGATACATTATTAGGAGTAAGAAAAGGAGGATGCATTATTATTTCAACAGCTATTTTTACTCTATTCAGAGGCAAATTCTAAAATTCTTCTTTCTGGTGGACATATGCACATTTATCCAGTTTATCCCAAGTGCTCTTTGCTGCTTTTCTGTGTATTTCTCTCGTGAAGACCTTGAGAAACCAAGTGCATACAAATTAAATTTGAAAAAGACTCTCCTCTTCCCTCTGGGTTTCCTAAACCCTGCACTCCTGAATGCCACTGCGATATATCCAGTAGTTAACAAACACCTCATAGTTTAACTGAGTTAAACAAATTTAACCAGTAATTTAAAAATGCCTTTTTTTTTCCCTCTTTTTTAGCCTTAAGGGGCAGAAAGTGACAGTAGAGACAATATCAGAGGGAAATAGAAATTTGAGGAAAGACTTGCAGAATTCCACTATTAAACTACTCTGGCACTCTGACCTGCCACGTGAGAAGGCAGTTTGAAAGGCAATGTGAGAAGGTCTCTGCCCTCTCCCGTGTGGAATTTTCTGTGGTAGCTGCTTCTTTCCATTCCCCTGGAGATCAGTGCCATTCCTCTGTGGCTCAGCAAGAGCTGTCTGAAATTCAACAAATAAACAAGTCTGCCCCTGGATCCCTGGCAGTGCCCAAGGCCAGGCTGGATGGGGCTCTGAGTGACCTGGGCTAGTGGAAGGTGTCCCTGCCCATGGCACATGGAACCAGAATGATCTTTTAGAATGATCCAACCCAAACCATTCTGTGATTCTGTGACCAGTGCAGCACCATCTCTGCAAGGCTGGGTCACCTCCCAGTGCTTAGGCTCTGCTCTCTGTGCCATCTCCCTTCCTTTCCACGGCACAGTTCATACTCAAGAAAAACTTAGAAGCAAAATGGAGAAGCACTTCGAGTTCATTTGCAATAGTGACTAATAGCAGCAAATTTTTTAATTTCCCTTAGTGAAACAAGGTGCAAAAAAGCACTACCCCATATTGCACATTTCTCTGAGGCATTTCCCCACGCCAACACGCACTTCCCACGGCGGGGAGAGGCATCAAAAACATTCCACTCCTCCTCCCCAGCTCTTAAAATACACACAGCTTGAAGTGCTGAACTTGTGAAGCAGCAGATGCCCCTCCTTCCCCCCGAGCCTGTGGATCAAGCCCCCTGCAGTAGGTGCCAGCAGAGCCTGGCACACAGCTCGGATGAGTGAAGGCTCCAGTGCTGCCAAGCAAGAACAAACTTCCCAGGAACAAACTCCCTCCTCCCCTGGGCACTGTGTTGGAACGTCAGCATTTATGGTGACCTTAAATTTGGCTGTGACACCTCGCCCCCCGACCTCAGACTGTGACAAAGGGTGTGCCAGGGGTGCTCTCAGCCCTCTGCCAACACCCTCCTCCCTCCCCACTGTGTCCTGATGCAGGACTGGGCTCTCCCCCTGCAGATTAGGCTGCTCCACTGGCAGGGAACAGAGATCTCATCCTCTGCCTCTGGTAGGCACCTTCTTTTAAATAGTTTGCTACTGGGGATTCAAAAAATACAATTTATTTTTTTTTTTTAGGTCAAGATGGGAAGACACAAATTGACTTTTCCTCTCCACTCTCCTTTAGTTTTGAAGGCAGGTACTGATTAACATGCAGAAAATGCCATGGCTGGCTGGTCATTATTTCTAATGATTGTTTTTTCCATTTTATTCGGCTGGGCTATTTTTCAAAACACACTTGTCCTGTTGCTGCTTCCCTTGCTAGAGAAGTCCATTAAAGTTCTGCCAGCGTGGGTAGGTGCTGCAGCCTATTAATCCAATTTATTGTGTGCTGGTGTCAATCACTGGAATGTTACTGGACAATGCTCAATTCTCAATTAAGTGGAATGCATGCCAAACCCTGATATACTGAGGAATAAATTTAGCCATGGGGAGCACTCTGTGCAGAGGAAAACCCAGACTTTTGCAGTCCTACAGATGCCATTTGAAGTTAACAACTTCCATCAGTGTCTGAGGAGCAGTCAAGGACTATGATTGTTCAAAGAGTTGCAGCTAATTAAAACTATCACAAAGAAAACCAGAAAGAGGAAAAAAAAATACTCCTTTGTTTTGAACAGGTCTTACATGTATAATTCCATTTGTAATTAAGATTTGTATTGGTTGTCAAAGGGCACCGTTGAAGTCTAAGCTATAAACAAAGCCTTTGTCTTCTTATTTCTTTGCAGCTTGTAGAAAGTTTATCTTTCATTTGTTACACATTTCATTATTTAAAACAACATGAAACATATTTTTACATTTTGGAAAGCTGATGAACAAATGTGAACATAAATATTTATTTTTAATTTAGGTGTTGTAGGCTGCTTTCCTCTTCAAAATGTGCCAATCTCCCTTAAAGTATCAACATCAAATATTTAAGAGTATGTTTATTTCTGTTCCACTTAGAAATACTTTTGGACAGCACTCAAACTTACAAAGTAGGGTTAGAGCTGGTAGACAAAGAAGCCAAGGGGGGTAAAATCCTGTCTTTCCTCTGCCTGGTGACCTTGGGGAAAAGCTCCAAGGCTCCATGTACAGTGGCACCACAAATCTGCAGCAGGATCCACCAGGATGGACTAGAACAGGCACTCCCTGCCCCTTGTGGGTCCCCTCCAGCTCAGAAAGTGTGATCCTGCCATGTCTTCAGCAAAGGCACAGTAAATTCTGCCTGGCACTGGAGGGCACATCTCAGGCTCTCCTACTGCCCCATTCCCACCCAGGGCACCGTGCCCAGGGATGATGATCCCCTGAACACACAGCACCCTTCTGCCACTGTCAGAGGACATGGAACTTGCTGGGAAATCTCCCAGTTGCACCATCAGCAAGACCAAGACCAGCAAGCAAATGGGGAGGGACACGGTGCTGCAAGTGCAGCCAGGTCACAGTAAAACATCCTGCTCTGTGCTGGAGGGTGCTGTGGGCACCCAGGGCATCAGCACCTTTCCTTTCCCTCACTGTTAAAACAATGGAAAAGAACTCTGAGAGGGGACTCCAATGGGAAGGGCAACATGAGTGTCCCGAATGAAGGAGCTCAGCCCCTCTCCACGAGGCTCCCGGCAGTGCCAGGGCTGCAGTCCAGCTGCTCCCAGGGAGGCTGGAATGGGCAGGGGCTGGTGTTCTCTTCAATCACCTGCATGTGTCTCTCTCCACAGGAGCACAGCAATTGGACCTATTTCAGGAGTGCTTGTCCTTTCCCTATGCTGCCTACCTGAGCCTGAGCAGCAGTTCAGCACTAAGGGTTTCCAAGAAGTGGCCCTTGCCTGTAATTTTCCTTGGAAGCCCGTTCTTCAGAATAATCTGCCTCTCCACAAAGAGCCTTGCTGTTCTTGCTCCCTAATCTTCAACCTCTCTCCATTAGCTTTTGTGATACATACAAAATACAACAGCCTTTAGTGGCCCCCCAGCCCTTTTGGTACCCTTTGCACTCCCCCAATGCACCCCTGGTGTGGGTTTTTGGGGGACCCGCAGGTGTTTCACCCCTTGGAGCTCCTCCAGGAGGAGTCTGTGGCTCATGGCAAAGCCACAGCTGGCCCTGGCTGGGAAGCCTTTCCTCTCCTTGCTGTTCCCAGCCCTCTGGAAGTTGCAGACAGCTCTATCACGTTCCCCCACACTTCCCAGTTGTCACGTAACGGAGCGATGCATATTTAGTTCAATTAATTTTGTTCCATAAATCAGTCCCTCCAGCTCCTTAATCATTTACTGACTGCTTAACAAATGCATTTGGATGGAGAGACACTAATGCTAGAGACAGCAAGACTTTTTAAGGGAAATCAAAGCTTTGTGTAGACAAGACACAAACCTGCCAATCTTGTACCCTTCACTTGGATGGGGTTTTTTCCAACAGAAAATCCACGCTAAAATATTTATCAGCCTGTAAAAAGATCATCATTGAATTTTTCTTGCAATTAGGGAAACACAAACAGTTAAAATAGAATAAAATATGTGCTTCATCTGAAATGTTATTCTTCTTGCTGTCAAAAAAGTAACAACAGGATAATTATTTTATTTGAACTAAAAATTGAAAATGAAGGTCTAGCTTTTTAGAAAATGGAAATCAAATTTAAAACTCTAAAGGGAAGTTAAATAAATGTATTTCCAGGACTGGAAAAAAATTGTGAGAGGAAAATTCATCTATATGGACATTAAAATACGCACAATAATTCCAAAGAAGCAATAAAACGTGACCTACATTTTATGTTTAATGTTGCCTGTTTGGAATTTGTCAGGGAAAAGTAAAGGGCCTTAGAGGGCATAAAAGCACGGTCAAAAAGAACCACAGGGGAGTTTTTTTGGAGTCTGTACAAAGGGGTATTGGTGACCCAAAATTAGGGAATAAATACTCAACTCAAAAGGACTTCACTACTCCTTGAGACCATCTGTTCTCTGTTACAGACAACCCCTGCCCTTTAATCCCTCTGGAACAATTTATGGAGCCTCATTTAGAGTGAAGGGAGCTCACCTGCCATCCCCCCTCCCTCCACTGTCTCTCAGCCTGCTGACCAAGGACATCCTTCCCAAGTTGGTTCCAACCCTCTGATTCACAATCTAAATCTATTTCTGTTATTTACAGCGCCGTGTAATTTATGTCCAGTTGGTTTGGGGTCAGCACTGTCCTTCAGCTTAAATGTCTCTGTGACTATTTATCTTCTTAAACACTTTTCAAAAGCAACAGCACAGGCCTCTGCTTTGGCAAGCAAAACACGTGGGGCTTTCTGAAGTCCCTCCTTGTAGAAGAGTTCTCCTTTCCCCTGCCCATCACAGTCGTGCTTCCTCTGTACCTGCTCCAGTTCTGAACTTAAAGAAATGCCAATCTTACAGGACTTGCCTCCAGTTTTGTAGGATGGAAACAAGAATTCTCCTTTTGCTTCTCCTGCACAGCATCCTAGAACATAATCTGATACTAATCTGATAATGAGTAATGTAATTCGGTTTGCTGACAGATTTTTTTATAAAGGGTTTGCCAAGAGACGTGGTCTAGCAGAATGCAGGTTCCTATCTGCCACTGTTGAGTCATCTGGGAAATTCCAAATATTTCATTATTGGTGGCCACAGGCTACATCCTTGGGATGCCCACGGGACCAGAGGGAAGAGGGGAAAAGCTGATGGATACTACAGAGACTATAACACGCCCACATTCACCCTTGTCACACAAAACTGACGCTCCAAGGTGAAGACAAGAGAATCATCACTTCATTAAGGAGCAAAATGCTCTTTGCGTGGATCCCGAAAGACTGGGCAGCTCTGGGAGAGGGATCCTGCTCCAACACAGTTTAGGGTATGCAGGTTAAGGGGTACAAAGGTTAGTTACAGGGACAGGCCATATTCCCCAATCTTTATGCAGGAAGGACAGCAGATGGTTTGAAATGCAAACTTTGAGACTGGCCTCCAAGCCTTCTCCACCTTGCAAAGGCTATAAAATGTAGGAGCTGAAAGTCCTTTGACAATGAATTCATTTCAAATACATTAAATGATTAGATGCCTTAGTTCCTCTGTTTTCACAGAGGTCTGGGGACCTCTGTAACATTTTTCATCTTTTGCTGTTTAACAGAGATATTGAAGCTGTTTGGACCATCCATTTTTTGGACTATATTTTCAAGCAAAAGCTCAAAAGCAGAAGTGATACCTGTCTAATGTGTTCATTCTCATTGCTGTGATGACCTGCTTCAGAAATCCACGTGAACGAGATATGTTATTATCCATACATTATTTCATAAGTGTTTCTATTTATGCCAGGTGGCCAAATGTTTACTGGGCAATAAAAAACTGGTGCACAGTGGTACCCATGTGTTCCAAACAACTTGGAGCCACAGAGGAGCCTGCTGAAGAGGAGAAACAAACCCCTCTGCTTGCTTCTTGCTGAACTGGAGGCAGGAAACTGCCTGGAGACAAAGCAGCAAGTGAAGCTTGAAAAGCTTCTGCAGTTTTTCCCTGGTGGTCAAGTGGAGTTGAAGTACCAGGGCTATAAAAAAAATAAGCTTCTGTAATATATCATTTTGTTGACCTGGAAGATAATGCACATTCTTATGGCACTCATCAGAAGGCAGATGTGATGATCTTAAGCTCTTGAGGCAATACTTGCATCCACCTGCCAGCAGCAAAGCAGTAAGCACTGAGCAGAGTGTGTGTTGCTTAAACTTGCTCTGAAGTGGGTCTTTCAAAAGTGCATCATTCCATGGATCTTTGATATCTTGGGAAATCTGTGTATGTATTCTTCCTCCTGAGATTCATTTCTATAATCCAGGGCAACGACACAGCAACACACACAAGAAATACCATGTTTGTTCTTTCAACTCTATACTACACTTGTTTTCAATCAGAAGTCTTTGGTGCCTGCTATAAATCTGTCCAATCCTCCACCTCTCTGATATGGGCAAAATATTTTTAGTGGGTTTTTTCCAGCCCTGCTGTGAAACACAAAGGCTTTAACATTAAAGCTGTCAGACTCTCAAGTCAGAAGAGGACAAAAAAAAAGGGCAGAAGGGTGCTTATAGATGCCTAGCCAAAATCCAAACCTAGTCCACGTACAGAGCCAGCAAAAGATGCACAAAGAGGCTGCTGTGTTTTTATCATGGAAGATGCCTCTGGGCCTCTCAAAGCAAAGCACCATTTTGGGTGGTGGAACACCCAACAGAGAACTGCCCCCACCTCCAGCTGGGCCAGTTTTTCCAAATATTTCCACAAAGAAGGGCAGGCCAGGCTTTACATGTTTGGCAACCGTGCCTAAAAATACCGAGTAGCAGCAGTGGTTAAAATCTCCACTTGACAGCCAACCTTTTGCACAAGGGTGTTTGTCCAAAACTTCTCCCACTTCTTCTCCTGCTGACTTGCTCCCTCTTCCCTTGCACTCCCTTTCTGCACTGTCAAGATAAAACCCTGAATAAAACCATGTGGCAATTTGCTAACGCGACGCAATAGCGCTCTTAGTGCTGAATCCTCAATTCCTGTGGTGTGGGCAGGGCAAGCAGCAGTGTGGATGCTGATGTGTGCTTTCAGGGGGCAGCTCTGAAAGCCCAGAGGTTGCCCAGCCCCTGCCCTGCTGCTGGGATGTCCCAGAGGAGGACACGGGGCGATGCCCTTCGGTGACAGCTCAGATCCTCTCTGCCACGCCTGAGAGTGCCCAAGGGTCCCCTGGCTGGGAAGCCAGAGTAGCAAGAAGGAGGCTGGACCCACAGGACAGCACAAGAGCTTCCTTACAAAAACCCAGCTGTAAACCATCCCCATAAAACAGAAAATGGAATGAAAGAAAGGGCTGTAGCAGAGGCAGAAATTAAATTCACCAAACAAGTTATGCCTGTGAAGAAAACTCCAGGTACCAGCCGTGCTGTGCAGCCAGGCTTTCCCCTTGGCTCCCCCAGCAACAAGAGGCACCCAGAAGACTTGCCACCAAAGACCAGCAGCCCTTCCACATGCTGGCACACCTGGGCAGAAAGCTGGACCTGCCATCCCCTTAAGGGGACCCCTGGTTTCCCTGTCAGGCTGCTGTGGGGACGAGTTCAGCTTGGCTGTCTCACCAGGACAGAGTCGTGGAGTCATTTAGGTTGGAAAAGACCTTGAAGAAAGAGTCTGACCAGTGACCTAACAGTGACAAGTCCACCACTAAGTCAATCCCCAAGTGCCACATCGACACATCTTTTAAATACCCCCAGGGATGGTGACTCCACCACTTTCCTGGGCAGCCTGTTCCAACGCTTGACAGCCCTTGCCACGAAGAAATCTTTCCTAACATCCCATCTAAACCTCCCCTGGTGCAGCCTGAGGCCATTTCCTCTTGCCCTGGCAGGTGGGACAAGAGAAAGCACAGTGAGACCCTGGGCCTGACTCCCCCAGAAATCCCCAGAGCTCTGCAGAGCTGGGGTTTGCCATGCTCCACTCAGCTGTGTGCTGCAGGCACGGAGCCAAAGGGAACACAAACCCGTGCTCAGGCGTCTCCCAAACCCCTTATCTTGGGGAAACAGCACAGCGACCTCTCCGAGCTGGAATTTGATTTCAGGGGCAGCTCTGAACACACAGAGGGTGTGCTCAGTCTCAAAAAGACCCTCACCTGCCCTACTCCTTCCCCCAGACTCCCAAAGGAAGTCATTTATTGATGACTTTCCAGAACTGCCGGAGAAGAGCAAGGACACAAGGTTTAACACACAAACAAGGGTTTGTAGGGATGGAGCTGCATGTGAGACTGCAGCATAAAGGAAATAAAATGTCTTTAACTTCCAAAGTTCTCTTGCCAGATGGATCCGTAATTAAATCATTTGCACAACAAATAAAACCACTGAAGGTTGCTAGGTTTGTAGGTAACTGCTTCTTCTCTTTCACACAAAAAGCTAATGAGATGTTTTGGCTGAAATGTTAAATGATACTTCCATAAAGCTATTCCAAAAATCTAAATTTAGAGCTGATTGTTACAATGCCACAGATGCTGCAGATGGCTAAGGGACCCTTTCATATTGTTTTATCATCATCTATTAATATCTTTAAAAAAAAAAGAAAAAAAATAGAATTTAGCCAGTTTTCATGTATCTCCACCTCTACTCAGCTTTCATTCATACTAAGCAGAACCTTATCCTACAAGTAATCAGCACCACCGACTTCTAGAAACTAAATTGAACAACCCTTTTTTTCTGTCATGAGAAAAGACTAGAAATGGTATTTACAGAAATTTAACTTAATGAACTTTTCCCAGTCTTAGCTCTGTGCTGGTGAAGAATACTTTCTATTGCAGGATAAGAAGTTTTAAAACAAGTTCCACTTTAATGTGGTATTTGAATTGATTTGAAAGTATGTAAGTCATTAGCTGCCCTGAGGACTAAATTTGGTCTCAGCAACACTGCAAGGCAATATTCCCCTGCCAAAGGGCTGCCTGTAGCAGCAGGAACTGAGTGGGTCTGATGGGGAGGACTAAGAGGAGAAGCCAAGCAATGGAGTGGGACCATTGTGCTTTCCATCCCCAACTCCTGATGGGATGAAACCTGAACGAGCCCAGGACTGCCTGACAATAGTGAATGCATCTCCCAGGAGCTGAAGGGGGACTGATGGATGTTCTCCCATGAACAGTTGCTGTGCATTGCTCCTTACTAGAGCTTGGAAAGGTAGCCCAGCAGGACTGAAAATGCCCCAGTTTCTCACAGAATCACAGAAGGGTTTGGCTTGGAAGGGACCTTAAAGATCATCTCATTCCATCCCCCTGCATCCATGAACAGGAGCATCCTTGCTTATGTTGTGTTTTAATACCCTAACTTGCTTGATGTTGGGAAGCTTAAAACATCAAAAGTTTCAACTTTTGAACAAACTGAAATTGATGGTTGAAAGTTCAACCATCGCTCACTTAGCAAGGTCATCCCTCTGACCTACAGGTTTCACCTTAACAAACCCTGTTGGATGGGACAGATTTGAACAGGTTATAAAAGCAGGAAGGATTTACCCTCAGAAAGTGGGATTTCTGAAATCACAACTTCAGGATGGCAGAGTCAAATTCAACACCATTAAGCCTCAGGTCTGGTCTTTAAAACACAAAGAATGATAATCAGAGTAAAACCTGGCACCCACCCACTTCAGCCAAAGTCTTGATACACGACTCCACTGAGGCTTTCTGCGTTGGGTTTGGCCAGGTGCAGTTGTAAATTCTAAAAGCAGACTGCAGCAGCTGGATAAAAACAGGCTGGTGTGTCTGAAAAGAGAAAGATAAATGTGGAATTTTACCCTTAAGGATCTCCCCACAACTGCCCTAGGGTTTGACACAACATAAACCGAGGGGGCTTTAGCTTGTAGACTGAAGTCACAGCTCCATCAAATTCTCTTTGAAGCTTAGGAGTGGCAGGAATCAGTGCTGCTCCTCCAAAAAGTGCCATTTTCCCTCCGAATGGCACTGGGATCACACACACACAGGAGAGAGCAGGGCAGAGGAGCCCTCCCAGGTCTCAGGTGTGTGTCCCTCCTGTCACAGCACACAGCACTTTCCTCACACAAATACAAACACAGGCCTTTATTCTGCGAGGATCCCCCTAGAATGAGCTCACAAGAGCCAGGTGTAAACCTGACCACACTGAGCTGTCTGCTGGTTCAGGGATGTGATTTAAATTAAGTGTTTTGCAGAGGAATTAGGCTGCTAGTCAGTGGCACAAGAGGGGACAGGGACATTAAAGGAGGATGAAAAGATACAGCATTCCCATGCAGGGAGCAGAAGGTACCTCATTAACAGCCTGAACAACATATTTGTCTGTGTCTCTTTTCCTTACCTGGAGGCTGGTGCTGTTGTCTGAAAATGGTGAATTGAAGAAGCCACTCACAATGTTCATTACAGGCTCGGTGACATATTTCTCCAGAGAGGTGTCTGCGTGTTTACGATCCGTGGTTGTGTTACAAACCTGCAGGGAAGAAGGAGGGAACAGGGAGAGTTGGTTCTTTTCAATAAGCGAGCTTTATTATTTGGTATTTATTACGACACACCTGATATTTCTTTTTAATAAAAACCAAATTATCCAAATTCTTTCAGAGATTGCTGTCTTAAGAGTTCAAGCTGTATTTGTGATAGCCTATATCTTTCTTCACAGAGGTCCAGGGTGTCTTTTGAATACCCTTCTCTTCTGAATTAGCTCTTCCTGGCTGGCTGTTCATTCTTTCCCACACCATGAAGAAAAGCTCCCCCTAAATCAGCACACTGCATGCCACTTACACATTTAGAGAGATTCAAGAAGAAAATGGACCTTTCCTCCCATTGTGGGGCTGGTTGGAAGATGCTTTAGAGACAGATGAGACATAAATAACAGAGGTTAGAAAGATTTCATGTAATGTTTAACTTCTCTTGACAATTAATCACCGCAATTGGGTGGCAAAGGTGAAGCTCATTTGCAGGAAAAATTTTTAAAAGGAGGGAAAGAAAGGAAAGAGCACAGTCAATACAACAGCCTTTAGGATTGTACTGCAAGACAGGCAGCATTACTTAGGCAAGCCACATGGGGAAAATAGAAAAGCCAAGCTGAAACAATGAAAGAAGGGAATGGATGGTACCAGGACAACTCTGGAGCACAGAAGGATGATTAAATGGTGGGAGGATGTGGGAAGATTTGTACAAAAGATTCCTGAAGACTCCCTTTGGTACAACACTAAAAGTTTGTTGCTACATAAAGATGTCACACTTAAAGAAAGGAAAAAATGGCTGGGGCGGATTGCATCCTTCAATATTTCCTTTATTTCTTTTCAACACTGGTGAACATCTACTCAGAGTCATGTTGACTTCGCACATGTCAGAGCACTGAGTACTGAAAGGAGCCTACACAGAGGCAAACAGCAAGAAAGGCAAGACTGGACAAATGAGGAGCACAGACTGCAGTGATCCTACATCTTCAGCAGCCTTTCAATGAGCAGCTCTGGGCATGTTTAACAAGAAATGAAGGCAAATTTGTTTTCTCTTTCACCTACGCATGCCAAAGACGACTGCAATGTTCTGGGGAATCTATGCAAAAGCAGAACTGATTTTGTCTACAGACTCCTGGGGGAGCCTTTCCATCACCATCTGTGCTTTCCATGCATTTAACACACCACCATGACCCTGAGTGGGACATACTCACCACTGCACCCCCTCAGGGCTGGGCAACTCAAGTCCAGAGAAGCTGAGTGCACAGCTTAAGGTCACAGAGGAAAGTTGGTGAGAGAAGCAGAAAGACAACCCACAGCACCCACACCTCACACAGGGCAAAGGTTCTCTCTAATTACACACTGCCACCCTCACACTTGGATGCTACAAGACAGGGGTTGCCCCAGGAATGTTTGAGGGAAGGGTGCTGACACGACAGCCCAAAGCACCGTGCTCAGGGGGGGAGACAGAACACAGGAGCACCCTGAGCCTAACACACAAGCACTGTCCCATGGGGGGCAGAGGAAGAGCCAAAGACAACTGGACACTGAGAGAAATGAGGAGCCTTGCTTGTCTAAAATGTGTCAGGTAAATCATATTTCCATGTAGTGCATTTTTTATCACTCCAGGAAAGGAAAGATTTTGGTCAGAGAAGCAACAGTGGCTAAACTCCAAGAGCAAACTCTGCAGCCCTTTGGTTTTGGGAAAAGGAGAACACTGTCAGCACCCCCAGTCCTCACAAAGGTAAATGATTTGGTTAATAACCAAACTTGTTTCAACAACAAAAAGAGAGATCACAGAACCAAAAACCTCCTGAAGTTCTCCTGCTTTAATGAATCTGCATGCCAGTTTGGGCTGGAACCAGCAGCTCTGAGGCTCAGCACTTGCAATCCCAATAGGAAGGCAGGGAGCTGTGTAGTGGTGAATTCAGAAATCACCAAAACTAAATCCCAAAACACTTTTAAGCTTTCCCCTTCGGTTGCCTGAAAAGCAGAGCCATATGTGGGGATGCCACTCTGCTCCAGCACTGGCCTGAAAAATCTCCACGGATTCACGGAAGGAATTTGGAAATCCTCTCATTTGTTCTCATCCCTCTGCCCTTTGGGGACTGAAAGATCTTTCTCCGTGGAAGGGGAAAAAAAACCAAACCCTGAAATGCATGAAATGGAGATGAGGATTGAGAAACCAGTGTTTAAAAACCCCTTAAGAGGCTTTGGGACCAAAACTCACATGAATAATACTTCAAAAATTCTGCAGTGCAAGGCAGGATGTCTTTAGGGCTGTCAGACCCCAGCTCTTTCCTTAATCCTGCTCACACTACAGCTGCAGTCTTGCAGGCTGGGCCACACACAGCACAGGGAAGCCTTTCCTCCAGCAGCACCCCCTTTGCTCCGAGCAAGGCTGGAAGTCACAGGCAGGAGAAAGGAGGTTGGAGGAAGCTGTAGAAACAGGGGGGGTGTTTGGAAGTGTGGCAGCTTTTGGCAAACCCAATTTATACACGAATCCGCCTCGTGCCTGCTTTGCAATGGATCACTGATGAAAGCAAAGTGACAGCTGGAGGCTAAATATTTCCTTCCTCAATCCAGAAACAGACTCAAAAAAATCAGTTATTTTTTTATACATACATATATATATATATATAAAAAAAAACCCGGAAGGAATCCAACCTGAGGATAACACTCCCCATCTTTCACCTTAGTGCTCTCTAATAACACACTCAGAGCTCCCAAACTCACCCACTGACAGGCATTTGTGGCAGCCAAAAGCAAAGCATTTCCCCTTCCCCCACGCAAGAGCATCCCTTGTAGCTCCCTGGAACACGGAGGATCAAAGGGCTCTTTTTCTCCAGGCTTTGAAAGCTATTGTAGCATCTTTCATGAGGCTCACAGCCCTCTGACTGTCCTGAGAGCTACACAAGGCTGATGTATTTATAACACATGGGCTCTGTCTGGGCTCCAGAGCACCAAACCTGAACAAATGGGCTCAATAACCCAGAAAACAGGGCTATCCATGGGGACCTGGCTGGAGAGGACAGGCCAGAGCGCTTCTGACGTGCTCCTTTAGTTCTTTTAGCCATTAAGCAGGAAATTAAGAGGACTAATTAGTCATCTGCAGGAGGGCAATATAAAAGTGCATTCTGCCACCGGGTGCCAACAGCACCTGCACACAAAATGCAGTGGTAGTCACGCCCTCTGAAGACCTGGAGAATCATTTCTCTTAGGAGAAGGGTTTGTGGAAGCAAGCCCGGTGCTCAGTGCCATGAGGACAACCCTGCCTCATTTAGCCCAGCACAGTTTGTCCCCAGGCTCAGCAGGGGAAATGTGGACAGAGCCCTCTTTTTAAGTGTCTGTTTGCAGCCCAAGGGCACAAAAAATTGGTCACGTTCAAGGGCTGGGGAGGAGGGATAGTCTGCTTGGAGGAGCAGGGTCAGGACACGACAGGAAAGGGCAACCCAGGAAAGGAATTAAACAGGAGAAAATAGTTCTCAGGGTAAAAGCAGCAAGGTTAAAAGTCACAATACCCCTCCAAGGATGTTTCTGATCTTAATTTTCAAGCGAGCTTGGTTTGTCCAGCAGGGCTTTCACTGTATAACACAGCCACAGAGACAAGGCAAACAGCAAGAAAGGAGGGTTTGTAGAGAACTAATTACTGGGGAAAATGGCTACGAGCAAGAATGAGAGCACAAACATCCCTGCCCTGACCTGCTCCAGGGGAAAAAAAGGGAAAAAAAGTCCAAAAGAAAACAACCCAACCATTTCTAAGTTTTCTGTTTCACACAGCAATGAACAGGTCCCAGTGCCCATCAAACAACACAAGTCTTTGCACTCATTCTTCTTTTAGCCAGAATTCATGGTATTTTCTCTCAATAGGTCTCACAGAAAGTATTTTGTGACATGCTGTTACTTTGAGGTGAATGTCTGCTGGAGGAAAATTGAGATTCTTTCGCCTTTTTTTCCTTTATTTCAACAAAATGAGGAATGCAAAGAGTGAGAACTTAAGTACTATAAAATGCATGGATTGGGAAAACATTGGCAAGTACTAGCACAACATGCTCTATAACCTCTCCAAAACACTGTCCAGCATCAAGGATCAAATACAGCCTATCAAAAACCTGTGGCAGAAGTGAGATTAAAGAAGGAACATGGGCCAAAGAACACCCTGGTCCTCCCTATAACAACAGAGCAAAGGAAGAGATTACAGATGTGGGGGGTTGTTTTAGTCACCACCACAATGACATGGAACACGCTCTCAAAAGGTGTACACAGGCTCTCAAGCCACTGTATTTTTCTGGAAGAAAAGAGAAAGAAGCCCTTTAATAAAGACTGCTAGTAATTAGCAGTTAAATTATGATAAAACCAGCAAACCACCCTTCTCCTGTTGTCAACTCTGAATAAAAATAGTTGGCAAAATAAAGCTCACCAAAAAAAGTTGGTGCCAGTTCAGTTGCCACCCATGGCCACACTGTAATATTTAACATCTTGTGAAAAGCTTACCCTTGCCATATCAACAAGGAAGTTCTCAAACAGCTTCCAGATATGGTTACTGGCATAGATTTCTTTCATTTCCACCTCAGTGTCCACGTAACAGTGGTTAACAAAGTTAACATAGGCGATTTTCACCTGCAGGAACAGCGAAAACACAGTCAGCACGAAATGGAACAGTAAAAACAACTCATGGAAGGTTTTCTATCTGCAAAAACACTGAACACTAAAGATGAGCCTGCCAGTACTAACAAGGATTAATAACCACAATAATGCACAAACCCCCACCAAACAACCCAGGAATAATTCTGGTATTTAATATGATGTTAAGGCTCGGAGGGTCTGGCTCCAAACCCAGGAGCTGCCAAAATGCAGGACACCCCTGCACTTGCTGCTTGGCTGCAGTGGGTTGATGCCTTGTGACAGGCTTGCCAAATACAAAATAAAAAGTGTTGAGCAGAGCTGGGCCTGCAATCCCTGTGTTCCCACAATCCCAATGCAGCACCTTGGGATGTCAATGGAAGGGAAAGGTTGTGGAGCACTGGGAATGCAGCAACAGCAGCACAAGGCTTCAGAGGGGGACTGCACTCCTCCCCAGCATTCTGAGTCTGCATGCACACAGCATCAAAATGGATGACCAGAGCCTGAAATGTATAGATTAAATACAAACATATGGAGATGCACTGAAAATTTCTTGTCACGGTCAAAGGAGACTGCTGCATATGTTTAATGCAGTCAGCAGCAAACTCACATCAGACCTTTAGGTTTCATTTGTTTGGGCTTTTTTCTAATTAGCATCTGTTGAAATCAACAGTAGGAGGAACTTCTGAGCAAATCAAACATTTTTCTTTTTAATAGAAGAATCAGTTGATCACAAGGGGACTTTTCCACAGCATGGGGGGAATTTTAACTCCTGCAGGCCCCAGATCTGTTGCCATGGGCCCCATTTTTCCATCAGACTGTACCCCAGTCCTACTAAAGCATGGCAGGCAGTAGCTGCAGAATTGCACCTCAATATGCAGTGAGTGAAAAAACATTTGCTGGATTGCAGGGGAATGTTAAAAAAACTGAGATTCCACCCAAAACTCCCAGTTCAGAACGTCACCCATCACCTCCAACCGAGTCAGGCAGTGACAGAGCGCTGCCTTCCCCAACCACTCAGCTGGGTCTTCAGGGCTGCAGCCAGAAGGTGTGGGAGCATTAAACCCTGGGAGTGACTGGGCACACCCCAGCAAACAAACCACAGTGCCTGGCTGGCACCCAAAGGGACGAGGGGTTTCCTGCTGGAGAAATCCCTGTCTCTCCTTTGTCACTTCCTCGCCAGAACCAACACCCCCTGTTGCATCCTGTGTGCAAATCCCCCCCGTGGCACGTCCTGAGCAACCAAACACTGCCTGGGCTTTCCAGAAACGCTGAGCCTGCTTTGCCCAGCCCGTGGGTCCCACCTCAGGGACGCAGTCCTCGTGGGTCACCACCCTGACGATGTCATCGAGCGGCAGCAGGGAGTTGCACTTGATCTCGGTGTAGACGTTCTTGCCCTCGGTGCACGCCGCCAGCAGCTCCACCAGCGTGACGTGGTACGCCAAGGGGCCGCTCTCGTCGGCTCGGTCTCGCTCCGAGCACATCATCTGCAGCAGCACCGGGAAGGACGCCCTGTCGTTGTAGAAGATCAGCACGTCTTCCCCTCCGTTTATCAGCTGGAAGAGAGGGCAGGCTTTGACACACCGCGTGCCGCAGGAATTTGGGGCTCAGCGACCCCAAAGGGCTTTGCCAACCCAAGCGGTTCTATGATGTGCCTCGTTTCTTATTTTGTTCTGGCTTTAAGGCCAGAAAACCCCAAACTGAACAACCAGTCAAAACTTACTTTGATGAGGCTCACCAAACGCACATGTCAAAACAACATCCAGACTTCTACTCTTATCTACATACGTGCAAATCTGGAATATCCCGCCAAGGAGTCAGCTAATCAAGGTGAATGTGAGGTTTGATTTCTGTGTAGCTCTGTTTTACCTAAGACAGCATGCCATCCTTATTATTTCTACAGCCTCAATGTTTGTTGAAGTTAATTAATCACCATCCCCTCCCAGGGCTGCTCCGTGAGCTTGAGTGGAGCTGGGATACAACAGGAATCCTGTCCTCTGTCCATCCCTTTCCTTTCAAGAATAATGCCCTCTCAGTGGGGGTGAAAATAAGCCTTTCCTAGCCCAAAATACAGCCTGGCAGCACAACAGACTCTGTGAATTAGGCATTTGACATAGCTAACCCATACATGGCATGAACCCCCAGCTTCCTGAATTCATGGTGGGCATAAAGGTTGGTGGAGCTGTTGAAAAATGGGAAAGCAGCAAGAGCAGGAATGAAAATTAGTCTCTCTGAAGGAAAAGTCAAGTGTTTCATTACATTTCCCAGGGTTTCAACATTTCAGATTTCGAATTCACAACTTTTCTGTTTGTGTTTTCCCCGTTTCTTGCTTATTTTTACTTTGACATTTTGCTGGAATGAATTGTGAATTCAGTCTTTCCTGCAATTCCTATTACTCACTTATCTTTGGGTTTCTAAAACATTTCTACTCATGACTTTTCAGACATTTTTGGGACAATTCACAGTACAGGAAAAAGTTTTTTAAAGGGACAAGAGCTTGGGAAGGAGGAGAGAGACAGGGCAGGGATCCATTAATTTCATTGCACTCAGTGGCAAAAATAAACCCCCCAAAAAAAGAAAATATGAGTATTCAAAAGGCTGGGAAATTGAACTAACTTTTCCATACTGATATCTGACATTATGCTCTTAGAACAAAATCATCATAAAAACATCCACACCAAACCCTCTGGGAAGGCACAGTCTCTGTCACTTTCTATTAAGTTGTTCACCACATTCCCATAGTCTTTTTCCACTTGTGTACATTTTGCACATAGAAGCAGAAGAGAACTCTTTCCTGGTTCCCCTGGGATTGCACTCTTATGCCAAATCCACACCTAATCTGTACCAGTATTGCTTGATATTTATCATCTCAAGGCTGACCCCTCATCCTTCCACGTACTTATGACTGAGGGATGAGGAAGCAGCACAGTGAACTTGTGAAACACGATGCTGTGTGGCATGTTTGCTGCACACTGACTGTGAGGAGCCACAAACAGAAGCTGGGGATGCTGTGTCAGCACAAGAAGAGCTAAGTGGGACATGGTAATCATTGCAAATCCAAGGATTGATGAAGATGTCATCCCCTCTCCCTGAGTTACCCACTTGTTTGCAAAGGGCATCCAAAGATTGGCCCAAGCAGAGAAAATAACATCCCTTGAAATGCTGAAAAGGAAGAGAAGCATCCAGTGGTAGCCAAAGTTCTCACCGAGGATCATGAGCTCAGTGATGGGGAAAAAACAAACCCAAACCAGCAGCATTTTCTTCCACTAAAGCATATTTTCAGTGAGTTAAGAACTCCATGGCAGTCTAATGAAGGGTGGTCAGTGTTGGAGCAGCTGCTGATGCTCTGTGATGTATTACTGTAATAATGTTTGCACTGACAGGCATGGCTCTTGCAGGAACCTCAAAGCAGGCTTGTCATGACAGAAAGTGCCCTGAGGAACCCTTCAGGTCAGTAAACATCACTCCTGGCACTGTACAGACATGGAGAGCAAGGACAGGAGAACAAGTGAATAAGCCAGATTTGGAATGTTCAATGTATTTCAGGATGGGGCTCTTTCATCTATGTGCACTTCCTAAAACATGGAAATAAGATCCATTCATCCCTCATTCCCATCAACAGGAATAAGCCACAAAATACTTCCTGTGGGTGAAAGAAAACACAGGAGCAGTTGAGACATGCTGTCCAACCATAGTCTACCTTGTCTTCTGGTAATTGTTTCTGTGCCCCATCTGGAGGCACAAAAAGAGCTACCCCACTTGTTTGAGGTCACAAAGTATATCTCAGTTGTCTCCTGAGGAACTGTCCTAACTCTCTAGCAAGTTCTAACCATTTGGCTACTCTGTTCCTTTTATACTGGATTGCCAGTCATGCACCATTCAAATTTCATTATTAACATCCTTCTCTAACTAATCAGAATTGCTCACCTGTAATTTCCTACTTTTTTCCCAAAAAACAGATCGTCATCTCACCCTTTTTTATCAAAATTTTCTCCCTCCCTCCAGCAAATTCCTGCAGGACCCATGATGTGGATGTCATATCCAAGTTCATTTCCAGTTTCATCACACAGCCCGCTTGAAAATGTAATATGACAATTGATCTTTGTGCTGTTATAGGTCAGCAACAAAATATATTTAAAGTGAGAACAATCTTAAAATTTTTGTTGGATGAGAAAGTAAAAACCTACACGAAGCTTTGGTGGAAGGGGGAAAATCTAAACCCACAGAGGCACAAGAACTGTTTGAATTATGTAAATCAAAGGCTTGTAATTGATATTGCATGTTAAAACCCTTCA
Organism: Xenops minutus; assembly: GCA_035221455.1. Taxonomy (NCBI): domain Eukaryota; kingdom Metazoa; phylum Chordata; class Aves; order Passeriformes; family Furnariidae; genus Xenops; species Xenops minutus. The sequence goes on along the minus strand of JAWWEE010000040.1, from coordinate 57,736,326 downwards.
GTCAAATTGAAAAGGTTGAGGTGGATTCCATTAAAGGTTATCCATGTAGGCTGAAGCTTTATTTTCTTAATTAGAAGGTTTTCCTCTTGTTGCTGTGGAATAAAAATTCAGCAGGGTTTAGTTTTGTTCATACCACAACTAGAGTTTATCTGAGATTTCTTTCCAAAGATGACTCTTAAAAAAACCCCAACACACCAAACAAACAAACAAGAAAAAGAAAAGCACTTTGCAAAGTAAAGAAAAATGTTCCTTGGCCTCTGATTCCAGGAGCTTTTCACCATATTCAACCTTACCCACTTATTAATCTCATTGAACTGTTAACATAATTATAGTTAAATGCAAAAGTGTCTGCAAGTTGAAGACTTCATTTATCATGCTCACTATAGATCAAATCCTAATTGCAGAGTAGGCAATTAGGTATTTTTCTAGGAACTTTATTGGCATAAAGATCTGTCCACAAACCACTCAGTGGGAGCTCCCAGGTCAGACTCACAACCTAGCTAGTTAAAGCAAGACTAGCTCTACTGACTCACATAAATACTCTGCACAAAACAAAACAAAACAAACAAAAAAGGCAGAAACTAGAATCTAGAATTGTTACTTGCTAAAAAAAATGGTCTCCAAAACTATTTAGACAAATTCACAGAGGTAAGAGCCTCTTGTATGGCAAAACCACGCCACAAGAAGGCTGAAAGGGATCCTAAATGACAGTACAGGAAAATGAAGCTTTATGTAACTTTGAGATTTCCATGCTACATCATCTACAAATAGACATCTCTGTATCACCATGCTAACACTCATGTTTGCTTTCTAGTCGTTCTACAGATGGCCTTACAAAATTAGATCAAACTCCCAAAAAGTCTGCTAAAATATTCATTATTTGCGATACCGCCTCGAATCCTGACGCGAGGCTGCCGTTATACCCCAGAGCCAAAAAAACCACCCCAAAACCCCACCAGTGACCTCCAAACACACGAGGGATCAGCGTGAGGACCCTTCCCTTACCTCTGTCATGACCATGTCCTGGCACTTCTTCACGTACTTGCCGTCCGCCTTGACGATGGTCTGCAGGAAGCGCAGGTACTCCACGTGCCGCCCGTGCGTCTCCACGCAGTGCACGAAGTGCTGCACCACCCGCCCGCTGATCTCGTTGCACAGCACGTAGTTGTTCATGAAGATGTGCCTCATGGTCTCGGCCTCCAGCAGCTGCAAAAGGGGTGGCCACCAAAATGTGACAAGAGGGCGTTCGCTTTGGGGTCGGAAGGGAAAGGCGCGCGGGGAAAGGGGGACGGGGGGAATGCAGCCCGGGCACTAAGCAGGGCTCTTGGGGCATGGCTTTCCTCTGTCATGGGGTTTCTCCACACTTCCCTGGGAGGGCAAAATGGTCCTAAAGTGGACATAAGCAAAACCTGTGTCCGTGTGGAAGGTGAAGGCATGCACCATACACACATTGCTAGGGCAATCTGTAGGGTCTACAACTTCCTCACAAGGGCAGAGGAGGGGCAGGCACTGATCTCTTCTCCCTGTGACCAGTGATAGGACCTGAGGGAATGGCCTGGAGTTGTGTCAGAGGAGGTTTAGGTTGGATCCCAGCAGAAGGTCCTTCCCCCAGAGGGTGGTGGGCACTGCCCAGGCTGCCCAGGGCAGTGGGCACAGCCCCAAGGCTGCCAGAGCTGCAGGAGGGGTTGGATGATGCTCTGGGGCACAGGGGGGATTGTTGGGGATGGGTCTGTGCAGGGCCAGGGGTTGGGCTGGATGATCCTTGTGAGTCCATTCCAGCTCAGCATGTTCTGTGGTTTTAGGATGAGAGGAAATGGCCTCAAGTCGTGCCATGGGAAGCTTAGATTAGATATGGAGAACAATTTCTTGACTGGAAGGGTGGTCAGGTGTTGGCACAGAGTGCCCTGGGAAGAGTTGGGGTGAACATCCCTGGAACTGTCCAACAAACATGTGGATGTGGCACTGGGGGAGGTGGGTTAGTGATGGGCTGGGAATGGTTGGACCCAACGATCTCAGAGGGCTTTTCCAACCCAAATGGTTCTATGATACCACATTTCCAGGGTTCTGCTGAGCTCCAACCCAGGACTTTCACCCTCTCTCCCTGGCATCAATTTTTATTTCTTCTGCATTGATACTGAACTATTTGCTCCAAGAAATCCTGTTGACTATGACTTGAGGATGGGTTTGCCTCCCATCTCCCTCTTCTCCTCTCAGTTTTCTCACCCCACTGGGACAGCAGATTCCCAGACATTAAAGGAATTAAAGGCTTTCTTCATTTTCCAATGCATCCCTTGGAGAAGGGGATGTTCCCATTGTGCAGGTACAGGGCTCTTGCCCAGTCATGTTTTAAAGAGTGGGGATTAAGTGCTTACTTGGGAGATTGTTTGAAGCTGAAACATTTCACTTTCAGGAAGTTGTTCTTCAGATTCAACCTGAATTATCTTTCTTCATTTAATCACATCACTCCCAGCTATGCCCAGTGACTTGCACTAAATCCTCCCTTTCCATTCTTTCTCTTTACATCCCTCATGTGTCTGTTGACAGATATATTGCCCATAGGTATTGCTTGGCTTGACTATGTGTATTTAATTTAAATGCTTCTAATTATTCCTCCCATATCCACCACTGTGGCCCCTGCTATGTTTCTCTTTTACTTTTCTCTTTCTGAGCCTGGTTTGCAGTAGCTTGTTGGTGAAAATTATTTCTGGGAGTGTTTTCCATGCCGAGGCTTTGGGAAAGCCAGAGCAAGAGAAGGAGGCCACATCAACATAGACTAAGCATTAATTTGCTAAATTCTTGCAGAGCTTTGGTGTCTATCCTGAATAATTACCCTGCTTCTGTTTTCCTAATCTGCTGGCTTGTCTGTGGGTTGTCATTTGGAGTGTTTATGGGCTAAAACTAAAGGCTTTCACTGAAAGATTTCAGAGTGGGTTGAAATCTCTCTGCTAATAGAGTTTGAACCACTGCCACCTTGCAGCATTAGCTACAGCACCAGCTTCTACATGTTAAGCTGATTTTTGATCTAATATTCCTCTTTTCCCTCTTTGCCTAGAGGGAGATCTGGGAAGGTTTCCCTACTGCTGCCTAAAGCCAATTAGCAGAAGACTTATTTCATTGTCCCTGTTGGTCCACTCTGTGTCTTCCACTGGCTTTAGGAATCCCTGTCAGAGAGGAGAGCTGGGATTGTGGCACTCAGCACAACTTCTCCCACAGCTCTGGCACAGCTCCAGTCCCAGAGCCAGTAAATTAGAAATAAGTGGACAGTTGGTATGAACACATTTTACCAATACTGAGGGAATTGCTAATGAAGGACTGAATGCTCTGCAAACTCACCTGGGTTGTGTTTATGCTTTGGTTGTTCATGGGTGTCTGGGAGAGTTTGGGAGTGCAGCCTCTGGCCAACTTCCTCTGGCACCCAAAAATTGCTTCCTCCAACAGACTGACTGTCAAAGCTCCCAACAGTCTTTTAGAGCTTTAAAATCCACAGCTGTTACCCCTGGGTGTTTTGGGCAGGACACAAAAACACAACCAGTGCAACTGCACTTCTGTGTGCCGTGTTCAGGAATGGCTCCCACTGCACTGAGGGACAGGAGAGCCGGGCTGAGGGAAGGCAATTGTCATGGAATCATGGAATGGTTTGGGTGGGAAGGGACCTTCAGGAGCAGGGACAGTGCCATGGGCAGGGACACCTTCCACCAGCCCAGGGAGCTCCAACCTGGCCTTGGACACTCCCAGGGATCCAGGGGCAGCCACAGCTTCTCTGCTCAACCTGTGCCAGTCCCTGCCCACCCTCTCAGCCACAAATTCCTCCCCAATATCCCACCCAGCCCTGCCCTCTGGCAGTGGGAAGCCATTCCCTGTGTGCTGTCCCTCCATACCTTGTCCCCAGTCCCTCTCCAGCTCTCCTGGAGCCCCTTTAGGCACTGCAAGGGGCTCTCAGGTGCCCCTGGAGCCTTCTCTTCTCCGGGTTGAGCAATCCCAACTCTGTTAGCCTTCCTCAGTGTGTGGAAAACCATTTCACTTCCCTGCTTTGTACTAAAAATAACAGAGCAGAAATGATACCACTGTTCCACTTAAAGCTGAGAGAGGATCTGCTGGACTATGAAACCACCCAGACTAAAGCAAGTCGTGTCCAAGCTGCTCTGGACTGGTATTAACGAGCCATAATTGATCATTTTCTCATGGGCTCAGCACGACAATCAACACAAAACGCTCCCGTTCCTTCCAAACAATCACACAATTCCCTCTGCGCTGCTGCAAAATAAATCCTTGCCAAAATGATTTACTGGCAGTGCCAGTCACTGTCTGACCGTGGGACTGCTTGGCCATGCTCTCCTTCAGAGTGACTGATCCCCTGCAGCACCCAGGGCACGACAAACAACTCGGCCAGACGAGGCAAAAACATCCTGACAAGTCGAGCTGAGTGGCTTTAACCCCTTGGGAGCCCTGGCATGGAGGGCATGGGGGGCACAGTCTCCATGGGCTTTGCCTCAGTGCAGCAGGGGATGGGCACAGCCCAGAGAGCCTGGCAGTGCCAGCTTTGGATGGGCACAGCCCAGAGAGCCTGGCAGTGCCAGCTTTGGAAGGGCACAGCCCAGAGTGCCTGGCAGTGCCAGCTTTGGAAGGGCACAGCCCAGAGAGCCTGGCAGTGGCAGCTTTGGAAGGGCACAGCCCAGAGTGCCTGGCAGTGCCAGCTTTGGAAGGGCACAGCCCGGAGTGCCTGGCAGTGGCAGCTTTGGAAGGGCACAGCCTGGAGTGCCTGGCAGTGGCAGCTTTGGAAGGGCACAGCCCAGAG
>JAWWEE010000040.1:57713290-57731431 GCA_035221455.1 Xenops minutus | reverse complement strand
CTGGGGCACAGGGGGTGACTCTGGGGATGGTCCTGGGCAGGGCTGAGGGTTGGACTGGATGGTCCTTGTGGGTCCCTCCCAGCTCAGCACATTCTGTGATTCTGTGACGGTGGTGTACAAGAACCTGAGACCACCCTCATGCCACTCACCAGCACAGTCTGCACTGAGGCAAACCCCACGAGAGGACTGGTGGCTGTGGCTCCCTCTGTGACTGACAGAGGAGGCACTCCCAGCAGGCAGATCCCGGCATGTGTGTCCTGCTCAGTCCCTGAGGGAACATCTCCCTCCCTGTGAAGCCCAGAGGGAGCCCAAGGCTGGGTGTCAGCGAGCAGCACGGACCACGAGGAGCAGGTCAGCAGGAGGAGATGCTGCTGAGGAGGCAGCACCCACACTCCCTGCATTCTTGGGGCTGTTGTTTCAAACTTGCCCTAGTTTGGTCCCTTGGACTAAAGGCTCAGGAGGGTCAGGTGTGCTCCTAGAGAACACCTGTCTCTTCAGTGCCACCTGAAAGGAACCCCCAGCACGTTTGCTTCACCGTGTGAACAAAAGCACAAGAACTGGGGTGCTCAGGGGCTCAGCTCCAAAGGACAGAAAGGCAAGTGCAAGCAAGCTCCCTCCTTGGCACCTGAGGGATGTGCCCATGTGGGATGGAGTGCAATGTGGGCACTGCCCCCACTGCAGGCAGCTCAGTGCTATTCACCAGCTTCATAAAAGAGCATCAATAAAAAACCAGCAGAACAAATGCCTCCTAATGCACACAGGCCAGCATCTACTATCTTGATACTCCCAACTCTTCCTAACAAAAGCAATGTTTTGCTCAGAAGATCTTCCACTGAGCAAATCCTACATGAATATGGCTGCAAACACACATACACACAAAGGGATTGTGACAAAAAGGTGTATTGTAAAGACAACGACTTAATAAATGACCCAGTTTTAGATTAGTGGATTGAAATGAGAGCACCATCAGCAAAAATGAATGGGTCTGATTTGCTGTCACAGGAGGCTCATGACAGCACAGTCACAGCATCTTCTGCCTTGACTTACAGTCAAAATCAGACTCAAGCTGAACACCACGTGATAATGTGACACATGTTCACAGACACTTCCAGCAAACCCCACAGGTAATATTGTTTTCCACTTTTAAAATGTCAACATTAAAAACAATGACACAAAGAGCAACAATAAGGGAGAGAAGAGAGAGAGCAGAGAGAGCATAATTTAATGAAATTATTTATTTAGCACAGAATTTTTCAGCAAGCCCAAATCTACTTCTAGTTACAATATTCTACTTCAAATGAAACACTTACCCCTGGAGTTAAGAACAAGTTGAGATTCTTGTGGAGGAGAACCTGATTCTGAGGATTTCCTCGGCAGAAATTCTGAAGAAAAGTGTGGGCTAGATTCATAACTTCATTCATCTTTTCATCACTCTGCAGGAAGAAAAGACAAACCAAATCAGCTGGGCATACCTAAAGATACTTGTGAAAACCACACAACATCAATTCAGCCAATTCTCCCGAGCCTTTATAGGGCAGGAATTCTCCCTCTGGCAAAAGGAACTGATCCAGTTCCCTTCAGAGTCCATTAGTGGCTGTACCTTCCATGGAGTCAACCTGACCTTAGAGAACCACAGGTAGGAGCACAAACTCCAAGTAAGATTTCTTAATGCCTGGTTACAATTTCCTAGTTTAAAAAAGTGCAAAGTGGCTTAATTTACCAAAAAAAAAAAAAAAAGGAAAAACCCTCCATAGCCTGCATGAATTTTAAGCTTTGGCTACATATAGAAATAGATGTATGTGTGCATGTGTGTGCACACCTACACAGATGCACATGCTCATCCACACACTCCCACCCTATATATGTCTAGTTTCATCCCCAATTTATAGTCCTTTCATGTATTATTCTAATTATGATTTGATGAACCACCTCTACAGACAAGCACTATTGTCCTGATGACACCTGAACTCAGTGTCCATATCACAACACCCATGAGTAACACTCAGGAAAATGTAGCCCAGAAGAGGTTTTGTCTTCTCTCACTGCTTCCTGCAAGGTCTAGAAAGATCTGCTTTTTAAAAGGCTACCTAGATCATTCATTTGCATGCTCCATGCCACTAAATCAATACAAAAATCATAGTATCTTGTAAAAAAAAAAAAATTGCAAGTGGAATTAGGTTACAGATGTCCACCACAGAACCAAAGAAGTCATCTCAGATTTGCTCCGTGTCAGGTACCTACAATAGCACATCAGGACCCAGCAGTGGGATTGAGACTCCCTGGCAGGAGCTCTCTTAAACCAATACTTGTTAAAGGGCAGTGACCACAGATCTGAGGTTTGGCTATTATGGCAATGACAGCACCAAGACATCCAGGCACCTGAGGCAGTAAACAGTAAGCTTTAAATAAAACCTGTTCTGTGCAGGCAGCCTCATTTCAACTGAGCCCAAAGCCATCATCCTTAAGGTACAGAACAGCATCATCACTTCATCTTTCCAGCACATTTCACCAAATTCAATTTTAAAAAATATTCACATTGCTTCCCGGGCCTCTTGAGGCTTTTCCCTTCCTTGAGTTCATGCTCTTTACCACTACAGTTAGGAGAATAACCTTTTCATAGGGGATCTGCAGAAGGTCCAGGACCACCAGGTGGGCACCCATGTTCTTCAGCAGCCGCTGCTGTTGGTTCCGACACTTTTTATTCTGAACACAAAGTTTGCTGAGTCGAATCAAAATCTACAAGCAGGCAAACAAGGGGATAAGCATGCAAGAAAGCAAAGAACCAGTCCTGTCACACAAAGCCAAACACAGCTACTTCATTTCACAATAACTGCTAAACGACTTAGGGAACAAGTGCATCCAGCGAGCTTCTTGGCAGATATACCAACCTCTTTAACAATGTTGTAGTTGTTGCTTTTAATGCTGTCTATCTGGGGCTTTTTGGTCCCGTCCTGGATTGGGCTCAAAATGTTTGACTCCTGTAATAAAGAACACATGACAAGTGGAGGTTTATTGCAATTTCCCCAACATGAACTAACTGTGTTTAGTAACAGCCAGTGAAGAACTATTACAGCAGCCCATAAGGAACTGATATAACACAGATGATAAAGATTTGTTTATTCTTTACCCACCGGTGCAGTGAGTGAAAAGATTCAAGTCCTCCCTTTGTTACAGACTTCCAATGCAACTTGAGGCAATTACTCTATGTTTTCATGCTTCTCATCATCCTAAAACACAATATGTCCCTAAATCATAGACTAGACATTTCAAGGAATTTAAATACTGTGAGAATATGGACCATAAGCGTATTTTAGTCGTGGCCACCCGTTCCAAAATTCTGTAATACATCTGGAAAGAACAAAATCTATGTATGTGAACACTAAGAAGTCTGGAGAAAGATCTTAAGATGACCTCTGTAGTTGAGGTAAGTCGGGTGGAGTTCTCCACAGCACAGGAACAAGTAGCATGTGGAAATTAGAGATGTTTCTCCCACAAAGAGGATGCTTCTGTCCTTATCTCTGGATGATGCAGGAAAGGATTTAAAACCAAAGAGGAACCACATGTTAAGCTGCAACATCAAGCCTGCTCTGGGCCTTGGCTCTTAGGAAGCCCCAGCTGGGTATGATAAATAAGAGAAATCAAGTCAGCATGTATCTGCCCACACCCACACACCTTCCCATGCACATCTCCCTCAAAACATGGAAGGACATCTACACAAATTACCAGTGTTGGGTTTTTTTTTCCTCTGCTGTCAGCTACATAAGCCTTTCTGAACTTTGTGGAAACACAAAGAATTGAAGGACTGGCCTTTGGATGCTGAAAAATTGAGGCTGCCTCCCAGTGTAACCACAGGGATGTAAACCAGTGTAATGGCATAAATAAAGAAGAAACAGGTGCACTCCTGAGTTTTGCTGTGTCCTCAAACTTCCTACTGTTTCTGAGAAGAGAAACAGCCTAAAACACAAACAGGCACGCCAAGCTGAACGTCTGTACATCCTGAAACCTCTCTCTGAACTTTCTTAGCTGCTGGTGAGGATGGGCAGTTCTATAAATCCCACCTGGCCCCAATGTGCAGTGAGGTAAGAGCAGCTGCCCCCCCTGGCCACTGTTTGTAACAGTGACAGCACCACTGTGGATCTCTGCTGCAAGAGTGGATTTTATTTGGTTGGGTTTGTTAGTATGCAGGCTGCCATCTCCCTGGCTCTTGGAGTCAATACTTTGCAAGATATTTCAGGCTTTTGGCTATAATGAGCCACCCTCCTCCGTTCTGGGACTGTGGGTTAACCAAGATTAATTCACCTGTTAATTTTGTCAGCGCTCTTCCTCCATCAAAGCACTTTTATAATCCGTGGGAACTATATGTCTTATCTGGAAGTGGGGATCAGCAAACTGCTGCATCCCTCCTTTCTCTCAACAGAATAAAAAACTCTTTATTGAGCCCCTAAGAGCATGCCAGGGATGTAGTTATCAGGAGAATCACACCACTGGGACACCAGAGGCACTCAGTGGCATATCTTGCCTTGTTTTGCCCCATGACAGACATGCTCTGCCCCACTTTTCCCCAGGGGACAGGGAGACACAGGGATCTCACTGAGAAAGGTTCTCACCTGAGTACCCTGCCTTTAGGAAATGCTCTTTATTTCCTCTAGTCATAAAATTCCTGGGATCCTCTCTTTCCTGCCCCCAAATGGAAGCCCAGATTCCAGCTTTCAGCCCAAGCAGTTCCCTGCCAGTGGAAGAGTGTCCCTCACCCCAGCACCCAGCAGCATCCCCAGGGCACAGCCTTGCCCTCCCCAGGCTGCCTTTATTCTTTACTGTATTTACTGGAACCTTCTCAGTGAGGGGTGAAGATGAGGAGCTCCATTCCAGCTTCACCTAAAAGTGTTGTCACTGAGCCTGTTCCTCCTCCTCAGAGGGGTGTTCTGGTGCCACAGCACCAGTGCATCCCCCAAGGACAGCACAACAAAGATCACTTTCCAGACAGACTAGGAATACCCTCACCCCACCCTTAGAGAGAACCAGGGGAACAGGCTTTAGTTGCTTTTCCCTCTCAAACAAAGCTCACTTATGTGAGACCAATTTCAGCACTTCTTCCTAATCCACCATGGTGTCCAATTTATGTCTGACCTAATTGTGTCCTACAACTCTGATCTCCAGTTCCTGTCAAGGCAGTCCTGCATGGATGTAAGATTTGCCATTTTTCCTATGGAGAACTCTGGACATTTTGAGAAGAACAAGGTCTATCTGCTACAAATCCCATTTCTGGAGTCATATGACTGAAAAAAAAAAAACCAAACCAAAAACAAAAAACCAAAGTTAAGTCTCTAGTCTTAGAGGTTCTGATAGAAAGGTGGAAACAATTACCCAGAAAGTCTCAGAAGCCCAAAGGCAAAAAAATGTTGATATTTTACCACTGTTATGCACATCTTTTAATGTGCTTCAGTGAGGACAGAAACTTGGGTTTAACATGAGAGTGTTGCTGAATGTCATTTAAGCCCTTGCGTGCAATTTAATGGGCTTGGGAAAAATTAAGCACAGGCAAACGAAGCATGTTCCCTAAAGATCTGGGGGTTCCTCCAGCTCAATCCTTCATTCCAGGAAAGCATGGATCTCAGGGGAGATTTATCTGCTTGAAGCCAAGCCACCTGCTTCACATGTTGTAGATCATGACCAGCATCTCACCTCCAACATCTGCCTTAAGATCTCACAGAGAATAATGACTATCTAACAGATTTTTTTTTCCTTTTTGGCAAGGTAAAAACATTTGCTGACTGTTAAAGAATAATTTAATGGGAGGGAAAAAATCACAGACAAGATTCTGAGCTATTCACACTTGGCACAGCTCTCAGGGAATTCCCACCAGATGATTTAAGCAGCAGATTACATATGACTGTCCTGGTACAATAATCTCTCGGATCTGCCAGACAGAATATTGTGCATCTGCTGGAGCTCTGCTGATCCACACACACCCACGGGTGCCTCATGGGGAAAACCCACTGACAGCATCCCATTGAGAGATGCCTGATTCAGGCACATTGCTTCACCCCCTCTTCCTGCAGTTTCTTTGCTATCAGGGCTATCCACAGGAATAAAGGGGACATTATTACACTTCCAGAATGTATTAAAACTAAATTACCCTGTAATCCTGCTGCACTTCTGCATCCTGTTTCCCCATTACCTTCTCCTTTCATTAATACACAAAGGAAGATGGGTTTTTTTCCTACTAGAGCTATGCTTGAGGAAAGAAAGTAGAAAATCCCACATACTAAAGCTCATAAAGCCTGGATTCCTCCCTCTTTCTGACACCACTAAATTCAGCTAAGTTAGATCAGAGAAAGAGCAGGACACACCCCACTGAAATTTTGGATTTTCCCCCATATGAAGGCACCAAAAATCTGCTTGCCCATCTAAAAGGCCAAGTGTAGTGACAGATATCTGCAAAGATCTTGTCTCTTCTTCATGGCTCCATCTTTTCCTCAATGTGTGGCCCTCACAATGTTGTATAACCTCCACTTGGCTTCCTACTGAGCTTCCCCTGGTGTCTTCCAGACCTGTTTTTCTTGGCACCGTGGAAGATAATAAAGGAAAGTGCTGTATCAGAATTCACAGGTTTTCATCTCTCCCCACTTCCTCTGAGGAAAATGGAAAAGAGGGAGTAGATATTGGTGGGAAATATCCTGCTCTCTCTACTGCTATGCCACAAACCTCAATCACAGCAACTCCTGCAACACTCGGTGTTTCCTTAGAGACTCACACTGGAGTTCAGTATTACTCCTGCACGAGTAAGTGATTACATGATGACCTCAGTTTTCACCAAAAACCAAAATAAAGAAGGTGCAAACCATGAAATTTTAAGAAGAAAATCAGGTCTTTGTGGTCCCAGATTCAGGTCCTACAGGTTCTCAACCCACCATGTATCCTGAGAGCACAGTATGGCAAGGGCCAAAGAAACCACAACATTAGTCCACCTACAAAATCTCAACATTCTTAGGTCAAGTCTCAAGTTTGGCTAAGAGTGGACTTGCTGGTGATGTTTGAGGACATGGGGTTCTTGTGCTCCTCTCCCTCAGCTGCAGGACACTCTCTACTCCTCCCTTCTCCCAGCTGCCAAGAAGTGATTCCTGAATTGCTTCCCTGGCCACAGTGTGTTGCCATACATTGTGGCTTGCCCCCTGTCCAGGAGGGCAGGCAGCTCTGTGACACAGGAATACAGCTACTGAAAGCAGCACGAGAAAATCTTGAGCACATTGAAAAAGAGGGTTTATTTCCTTTTCTGTCTATTCCTAAAGCTCAGCCAGAATACTGCCCACTTTGCTGCTTGGGTTAACAAGACCACAGTTTTGCAGCTGTTCACTAAACCATCAATATTGAAAGAATTCTAACAGCAAAGGCTTTAAACCCACCTCCAGTGGCTCTTCTCCCCCTTTGGTCTGACTGTCCCCCACCTCTCCACTCTCGTAATTGCTGCTCTTCTCAACCCACAACTCTGATTTTTCTACAGTCAGACGGAGCTGATCTAGATCAGCCTTGATTTGCTTGTAGTTATCCACATCTTGATTGGACACCAGCAACTGAACCTGGAAAGAGAGAAAATTGTAAAGCTATTACAGCACCAGCACTTATGCCTGGGTGATCTGCCTGACAATTCCTTTCCCAAGGCTCTTTCTTCAGGTGCTTCATGCAACCTTCTCTGTGCAATCCAAACGTGGCACACACGGGCTTTTAGCCCCCATTCATCAAAAATCCTCAACAGAGCCAGAGGCTGCAGTTGCCCAAAACAAGACAGTTCTGACACTCATAACATTCTCTCCCCTTCTTTATCACACTGCAAAACATTTCCAGCACAAGCAGCTCACAAGCTCGGAGTGAGCTCTGATGCACTGATTATGATCCTTGTGGTATTAAAATAATAGTTACATTCTATTAAAGCATCTACAGTTAGGAATTGCTAATCCTGCAGCACAGGACTGGGGAAGAACAGAGGGAAAAATCTGGGCATCCAAAGAAAAGTCAGCAACTTTACTGATCACCTACATCACCCTAACCAAATACTGAAAAATAACAGATTTTAGCACAGTTAGGCCAGAGCAGGAAAACTTGTTTGAATTTAGCTGACAAAGTGACTCCCAGGTTCATGCAATTTCTCCCCATCTGACAGGTTGCCTCTTACAAAGATTAATCTCATTTTTGCCTTTTTTTGTACTGCTCCAGTTATCTGGGTTTTTTCAGTAATTTGTAGCTCTTGATTTAGCATGACCCACACATTTTCTTTCTTTGTAATGCTCTCTGTTCCACCAAGATTATTAATGAAGACAATATTCCAAAAAACTAATGACAATCTTTGCAGTAAATCAATAAACACTATTAAGAAATCATACTTATGTAAAAGATTAAGGTCACATGGCAAACAAGAACATTGATAGGGATGTTTTTTTAAAAAAAAACCCAACACTATATGCAGGCAAACATTCACTATTGTGTAACAAAGTTTTCACCATCGTCTCTCTTGGCTTGGTACAACCTTGTTATTTTACAGCATTTATGAATGCTGCTCATCTGCACACATTCATATCCCATGTCCTCTGCAGGGTTTGATGTTTATTTCTCAATTAGCCTTTTCCATCCTTTGTGAAAACATATTAAGCAACTCAACCCTTGCTTACCTGGGAATAGCAGCTATTTATGCAACTCACCAGCCTATCTGGTGGGAGACCATTATGCCCCACAACAAAAACATTAAACAAAAGCTATTCAGGCCTTTATCACTCATCTGGTTTTAAACAAGAGAAACCTCCCAGTCTTACATAAGGATGAGACAACAGGCTATCCAGCTCCCGAAATAAGCATCAGATGCTCTTATCAACATATGTTCTCCAGGGTTACATAACAGAGATGCCTCTGTCACCCAGCCCCATGACATCAGCTCTCCCCACCCTAATCCACTGCCACATGGAGCCTGCACATGCAAAGGGAAGGATGAGAGCTGGAAAGGGCTCGGCCCTGGGGCTGCCTTCCTCTTCTTTGGGCAGATGTCTATCAGGCAGAGCACGGTGCAGAGACACCTGCAAAAGGGCTTTGGAGCCAGCCCAGGCAGCCCTGCAGACAGGAAAGTCTCCCTGCCAACACCTTCCCCTGGGAGCTGAACACGAGGCACCCCCTCTGTCCCCAGCCTGTCCCACTGAGGTGCTCCCCACATTCCCTAGTGGATGCAATGCCAGGATTAACTATTTTGGGGTGCTCCACTCCAGTATCCACTGGCACACGTGGTCAGAGAAGGCTGCTGGTACCAGAGCTCTAAGGAAATAACACGCTCATGCAGCAAAGAGCAGCAGCTGAGGTGGCAGAGCTGCCTTGGGAAAGGCTCCCTGCATCCAGTTCCCTGGAGTGAGGCCATGCCCAGCCATACCTGTTTAAAGGCTTGCAGGACTTCTGCTCTCTGGCTGAAGTGCTTGAAGAGCAGGTGCAGAGCCCCCGAGAGCAAGGGAGGGTAGTCGTGCATGATGAGGTGAATGAGGACCCGTAAGAAAGTTCTGCCCCCTTCGTCATCAAGCTGAACTGCATTCTTCTCCTTTCTGCAACAGCAACAAGGAAAGGACCAAGGAAGGAAAATAAGTCAGAGAAAAGACAAGCTTTTGACATGAATATGCCTGTACACGCAACCTTCACTCAGCAGAGCTCTTCAAATCAAATCCAATCCAATCCACTGTGGGAAAGAAACTATAAATATCACTTTACCATATTTTATAAGGACTTCAGTCCTGCAATTGTGTGCTGCTGCAGCAATCTTGCAGCAGAATGGACACCATGGAATGCAAGGCAGTATATATGCAATGTGTCAAACATTGTGATTAAAACCCATACTGCAAAAACATTAATTTACATCCCCGATAAACTGTGCCAAACTCATCCCCAACTGAAATTAAATGAAGTAAACTGCATTTCACAAGAGATTCATTTGACCCTTTTCTTTTCACTCCTTCCCTTTTCAGCTGCTATTAAAATTTCATTTAAGAAAAAATAAGATCAAAAATAACAAGAATTGCCAAAAGCATCATATTTCTGGAATCATATTCATAATGTGGAACGGCAGAAAGCAGATTTACACTTAACATATCAAAGCAGAAGAAATGTTTCCAAGATACCATTCGGCCTCTCTGTTCATTTTAAAGATGCAGATGCCAAAGGCTGTGTGTTGTTTTACATTGTGGGAGTTCAGGGAGAGGACTTGGAGGCATTGCTTGGGCTGGTAAAGACTGGGAATGCAAGAGAGATGGAGAGAGGAGAGATCACAGTGCCCATATTGCAGCTCCTTCTCCCTAGCTCCAAGACAAGCTTTAAAGTCTACAGCCTTGTCTAAATGGAATTAATTTTTACTGGTATAATTATAATTAGACCCATAAAATTAAACCAATATAGTGATAATGGTAATAACTCTCCAGTGTGTTTTCCATGCCTTTTTTTTTTTCCTACTGTTCACAGCATAGCTGAAATCTCTTCCAAAATTCTGCAAGCTTAACTTGTGATCCACAGGGCTCTGGTGGTCCAGAAGATCATGGCAAGTGGTCCACTCCTGATTTCAGGAGTCATTGGAAAGAGGGCACTGTTGACACAATTTTCCAGATAGGTTCAAACAAGAAGTGAATTACAACAGGTCTAAGAGAAATACTGAGGGTGAACAGTAACTTACTGATCCAGGGAATTTGGGGCTACAGCCAGAAGGTACTAGAAAAAAAGTCTTACTTTAGTCTCTCTCTGTATAGGTTATGCAATAACAAGCAGCCAAAGGAAGAGAAAGGGCTGTGAAAACAAGCACAGAATAAGCAGAGGCTGTCCAGGAGAAATATCAAAGTGAACAAACAGACACAGACACACAGAGGTAAAACTTCAGAGAATGTACCTGCCAGCAAACATGGTCTCAGCCTGGGCTGCAATTTCATCAATGTCAGGAACGATTGCTGGGGGGGGAAAAGTCAAAATAAAAATTTAAAAAGGAAAAGGGGAAAGCCAGTGATCACTGTTTAATCTGCACAGCCAAATGGAACTCTGTTCCTCTTTAAAGCAGATGGCATCGAGCAAAGGTCTACCCAGTCATTCCTCAGCTGGGTAAAATTTGCTGTCTGGAAGAGTGGCAGGCAAGAAACAGGGCATGTTGAGTTCTGTTTTATTGTTATTGAGGAAGGGCCAAATTGTAGAGATGAACCAAAGCCACGCAGTGCTAAGAGCTGCACTAACCACCAGTAGTGACCCACACATGACAGAGATCATTAAAACTTCTCAATTTTTATGTCAGATAAGCCAACCCCTCCAAAGCACACACGTGAACTTTGGAATATTTATTAGAA
Source organism: Xenops minutus (assembly GCA_035221455.1). Taxonomy (NCBI): domain Eukaryota; kingdom Metazoa; phylum Chordata; class Aves; order Passeriformes; family Furnariidae; genus Xenops; species Xenops minutus. The sequence goes on along the minus strand of JAWWEE010000040.1, from coordinate 57,720,089 downwards.
ACCAAAATTACCATACTGGCTTTTTCCTTTAGAACAGCTTGAATATAACTTTTTACCCTGTATCATGTATGTGCCCACTCCAATCAGAGCAATATTCCCCTACTTGTGTTCACACAGCCCTTTTGCACTTCCAGGAGCGTGGGAAAGCCACTCCATCCCTGCACCACCACATCCACCTCACTCAAATCTGTCCTCACCCAACCACTCTTCATGCTCTACCCTCCACCTGTCATTGGCAGCATTTTGGGACGAGCACAAATAAGAGAACAAAATGTCTCAATGGGAAAGAGGAATCACAAGAAAAAAAAAAAAAGATATTTTTATGGAATTCCTTAAAATCTTCCTTTTTCCACAAGCTTTTCAACTTCAAGCAGCATGTGTGTTCCTGGTGCAATTAAACTCGTTGTTTGCAGTCTAATTCTATGCAGAATTATTTTGCTTTGTGGCACGAGAGCAACAATTACCTGAGGCAGCCCCTGGTGTGTCAGGTGGGGATGCTGTGGAGCAATCAACATTTTCATTGTTCTCCCCAAACTCTCTCTTATAGATAGACAGCATGTAGGATATCCTGTAGTCCAGTCTAACACTGAGAATAAACTACAAGAAGAAAACAAAGAGCTTGAAATAAGGCTTTTCTTCTGCCATTCGATAAACATGGGGTAGGATTTTTTTTTTTTTTTTGGGGGGGGGGGGGGATACACTGTTGTTTTAGGTGACAAATGGTGGAAGCCTCTTTCTTTGACCTAGAACTAAACTCAAAGATGCTTCCCAGACCCACTGCAATAGGATTTGTTTATTTTGGTCCCATGATCAAGGAAGACTTTTAAAAACAAGAATTTTCCAAGTCCACACACAGTCAACTAAGTCTCCCAGGCCATCTGTTTAGTTCTGGCTGAGGGCAGAATGGAAACTCATAAGTAAAAAAGCCTTTACTTAAAGCAATAGGAGGATGTATTGAGAACTGAATTATTATTAACTGAAATATTTCTTAGAATAAAATAGCTTTAATCACCATTGTATGAGCTGTGCATGATTATACAATAAATCTAAAATATTCTAATTCTAATAACACAATAATGAAAGGTAACATGGTTTAAATTAATCCTCCTTCATTGCATATTAAATAAAACTGAATTATATTGTATTTCTTGTGAACTAGGATCATATTTATGCACATTTATAGTGATTCATCCAGCATATGAAAACTTGTTAATCTGCAGTAATTTGACCATATGACTAATCCAGAACCAACAAACCACAGATTAGTAACAGATTAGGGTTAAATGCTCTCCAGTCCTGGTTGCTCTTGCACTGAATGCTCTGTGGAAAAGGAAAGAATGAGACAAACAGTGATTCTCTCAGGGAATGCCCAGGACAAGGTCCTGAAATCCCCTCCCGGGCACTGACCAGTAAAGCAAAGACAGTAGGGGGAGAAATTCAGTCAGGAAACCCATTGAAATGAGAAGCAATAGGCACAAATGGTATTATTTAGGAGATACAGCTTTGTGACACTCTGTCCTTCACCACCAGTTTTAAACTCCAGGGAGCCCTGAACCAAAGCAGCCCTTCCAAAGAAGTAAGGAGCTACACAAGGCAGAACGTGGGATTTGACACAGAGCACATGTGTGCTGTTCCTCCTCACAGCACAGAGTTATTTTCCCAGTGAAGGGCAAGAGTGTAGGGAACAGAAGGTGCCAGAGTGTGGATCAGCAGAGAGCCTGAGGTGGCTGCTGGGCAGTGCTGCAGCATCACCTGCAGAATCTCAATGATCTTCAGTTTGGTGTCCATCACGATGACATCCTCGCTCTCTGCGGGGCTGCCTTGCTTGCTCGGGTGGATGCTGGGCTGGATGTCGGGGGTGCTGATGGGGAACACAGAGCCCCTGCTCAGCACCATCTGGGTCATCATCTCTCCTACACCGTGGATGGTCCTCATCACGTTGTTCCCTGGGCATTACACAAAAACACACTTACGTTTGCCAGGAGTAAAGCTTGCTCACAAAGCTGTGTATCACACCCCAGCCCATGTCATCAAACCCCTTTCCAGTCTCAACAGGCATATTGGAGAAGAACTCCTCAATTCCTGATCAAACCCAGGAGAAGGGATTAATTCAAATTACCCAGTGGTTTGGGGACAACTTTCCTACACTGATTTTCCAGGACATCATTTCTTACAGGTGTGATCCCTTCCAGGTCAGCAGGTGGAAAATATGCCAAAATATTTTCAGAGCTCTGTTAACACGCTCAATAAATCATAAAAAGCAGAGCTAAAGAAATCCTAGTAGATAATCTAACCTATTCCTTTGCCTGAAGGTTTATCTGCATCTAAGATAATTCCTTCAAAAAGTTTGTTTAACCTGTTTCTGAGAATATTAAATAGTCCCAGGAGACTGCCAGACTTGAAAATTGTCCTGAAGGTCAAACTAGCATCTGTAATCACAATGCCCTTTATAAAGAAAAAACTACTTTACACTCACGTGGCAGAAACTTTATCAAGTCCAGTTGCAAGCTCAGCCAAACCTACCAAGAAATACCTCTGTTCCCACAGATTGCCCTGGGTTTTATGGTGAATTCTGATGTGGAAAGCATCTCAGTGAATCAATGACCACCCTCTCGCAAAGGTGGGGAGAGGAAAGAATGAGAATATTGTGCAACCCACCCACGTGAATTATTTTCCTTTCTTAAGAAAGCACAGCCAGGAATGAATGGAGGGAAGGAAGGGAAGGACAGCACCTCTTCACAGGAAGAGTGCCAAGACCGAGATGACACCAAAGGCAAAGAAAAGACTGAGCAAATGTACCTTTGCTGAGAAAAGCCTCAACAGTTCTTGTAAGGCTTTTAGTACACTTTAATCACCATGCCATGGACAGGCTTTACTCCCCCTGAAGAGACCCTCTGCCCAGACAATCTGCTGTAAAAAGCCAAAGCTCTATTTTATTTCTGTTGGCAAAATCCTCTTCTTATGCCCTTCTTTCTTCAGTCCATGAAGCTCAAGTGCTGCACGCAAGGGAAGAGGATGACTTCAGCCCTGCCTTTAAAAGGGAAGTGCACAAAGAATTTGCTTTTTCAAAGCGAATGAGGCAGATTAGTGTCAGGTTTGAGGTCCCATTCAGCATCTGGTCTGGTGTGCAAACACTCTGAATTGGTCTTTTGAAAATAACACTTCAAGTGCCCACAAAGGAGGGGAAAAAAATGTATTTCTGACGTTGCATGATGTTAGGCAAAAAAAAAAGCTAGAAGTCAAACTAAGGGCTGGATCCTCACCAGCACAAAGTAAATAAAATCATTCCAAATCCATCCCCTTTTCGTTGCAAAATGAAAACAGTGCATTTTCCCTTCAAATCAAATAAAACAGCTGGGGAATAACATAGTATGGATGTCTGTCTCTCTCCCACTGCCCAACACCTTTCTCCCACCACTCAGCACACTGTGTAAAGCTACAGGACTGAGGGGAGGACCCTCAACCCTACAAGGACCTTCAGATAACATGACTTTTTGCACCTTCTTCATCTTCAATCCATGAAACAACTGACATCATTCATTTCATTCTGCCCTTGATGCTGGTGTCCAGAACAAGACCTGCAGGCTGTACAGCTGCTTCATGGCCTGTAATAACCCTGCTCCACATCTCAGTTGAGAAGTCATCACAACTTGGTCTCAAAATCCCTTTGCCTTTAGGGAGGGTATTTGGAATACTCAGAAATTCTTCATTAAACAACTTCAGTCAATGGGGTTAATGATAATTAAACCACTTAAGTCTAAGACAAGTCCAGAAGATATTCTTCTCAAAAACTAGCTACAACTGCAGTTTGTCCCAAATAAGACAGAAGAACTCCACTTCATGTTGAAAAGCTCCGGCTCACCCCTCGACACTGAAGTCTACTCGGTGTAAAGCTAACAAAGAACTTGGTATCTTTTGGAAAAGGAGTCAGACAACACCTTGGGTGGACCTCAAATTCTCAGAGAAAGCAAGCTGGGATGTCACCTGGAGAACACAATCCTTATTTCTCAGCTGTCACTGGGGTGCTGCACAGGCATGGCAGGGGATGGGCTGCAACCCCCTGCATGACCAAGGGATTGGCCACTATTTCTGCATTTCAGGACGACCTCCATAAATGAGGAAACCCCTTTCTCCACCTCTAAAAAGGACAGTGAGAGGCCTGTGAGGCAACAGACGTGATGCTGGGGCTGAGAAAAGCACGTGGGAAATAGAAATTCCTGCTGTCCTTTCCTCTTCCCCACAGAAGAGCAGTGGTCAAAGCCCAGTAAGCAGCGGCTACAGAGCTGATCCCGACAGCATCGGGGAGAAGGATAAACCCTCTGTCCACAGCATTCCTTTACTGCTGACCTTCACACAGCTGAATCTCCACAGGCAGCAGCAGGAAAGCAAGGGAGGATTAAGGTGGAACTTCTTATCCCTGCCATTTCAAACTGTGTTTCATTAATGCCTAGGGAAGGGCTCTAGTGAGAGAAAAGTCTCCTTAATCCAGTTCAGTATTTACAGCTGAATCAGGTCGTGGCTCGACACTGCACTGCTTCTGTCAAGAACAGCAGGGAGAAAATATGCCCTGGGTACACCCATCTTCCAACACTGCCCAGCTGCCTGCTGCATCATTTTCAATGAATCATTTCAATTAATCCAGAGCAGGCTTGGGGAGAACCTTCCCAGAGCTGAAATGCTGAATTGCCCCAGTTCCTGTAGCATTTCTTTCTAGGAAAGGTGTTTGAACAGCCATGTTTTGTAGGGTGCTGATGAAATGTAACCATGTGTAAGGACAGAGAGCAGCCAACAGCACATTCAGGGATGGCAGTGTGTCTCAACACTGAGAGGAACTGCCCCACTCTCTGAAAGAAGCTTTGGGGACCATTCATGGACATAGAGTGGGCAGTAGCTTCTCTTCCAAAGGATCCCCCAGTGCTCAGCACTCACGATGCTCAGTGTTATCTGCCCAGCCTTGGAAATCTAGACAGAGTTAAGCATGGATTTGAAGCTGTCACTCACAAACATCAGGGGCCACAGCAGTCTTGCTAGTGAGCTGTTCCTCCTTGCTATGCTTTTGTGTCCTCCTGGCTCTAACACAGTTCTCTCAGCAGGGAAGGGTGTGTGCCTCTGAGGTAAGGCACACGGGAAGGTTACTGAGGCTTAAAGAGTGACTGGCTATGTCAGCTAAGCCTGCAACTATGCAAGACAAAATACACTGGCTCAAAAAAAGAGATTTAAGTTCTTAGGACATATGCACACAATGGCTAAAATGAGGGAGCCCTGATCTTAGTCACAGCCCCAAAGTACTTCCTGAATACCAATGACCAAAGAAAAATTAACTTACTGCCTCAGCCAGTTAACTGAGCTAAATGAGGAGAGAGAGCCAGCAGATGTGAACCCTGACTACTGCAGTGTGCCCTTTGCTAGAGCAGCCTGAGCTGAGCCTTCATCCAGTACTGCCACCCTTAACCTGCTGACCTCACCTGCTGTTGTTTGCCTGGAGGTCGAGGGATTAACATTTATATAAGTCTGTGAAGCGTGGCAGGGGGAGAAAGGCCAGTGCAATGTCACAAGGCTGGTGTGTGTATCTCAACCACTGCAGAAGTGCTCAGGGCTGTGACTGACCAACAAAGCAAAACAACCCAAGGCAATCTCCACGAATGGCTTTTCCAGTTCTCCCTCTGCCAAGAGCCTTCCAGAAGCAGTGGACCCATCAGGAATGTCTCCTGTTGCAGGTACAGTCTCACAAGGTTAGTCATACAGAGTGAAATCGCTATGCACAAGTGGTAATTTAAAGGAGCTGCAGATTGACAGACACTGAAAGAAGAGGGAAGAAGAGAATGCTTGTCATGTTTTGAAAAGACAACCGTGCATCTCCTTTTCATTACTTTTTATTATGGTGATCACAACTTCCTAATGAGTATCAGTTTCTGTCACAAAACTGTAGCACATAATCTCATACAATTTGGCACGATTGACAACACAACGACCTCTCCGAGAAGAAAGGCTTTTCAGAGGAGTCAATTATGGGGAAAAAATAACAACCACCCAAGTAATCGAAACAGTGGATAATTTGACACTTCATTTTCTACATAAACATATTTTCTTGATAAGTCATTTACTGGTTGCAGAAAAATTCTAAAAGCAGAATAAAAAAAGTAAACAACAATCTGCTATGCAATACAGTGTGGCTGGGAAGTGACAAAATACCATATTCAGAAAGAAAAACAACTGCCAAAGGCAGCTGGCAACTCATGCCTTTTCTTCAAATTGGTCCCAGCCAGCTGCTGTGCAGCATCCTCAGTTTGGGGTGCAGGACCCACAGCATTTTGGGTGTTTGACACACAGTGCAGAGAACCGTGGGGTGGCTGGAGGGGAAGAAGGAATGGGAGCCTCAAAGACCAGCAGATGCCCTTACAGCTCCACAGAAATCCCCAAGACACCAAGGGAACTGACTTCCAGCTTTGGATATTTAAAAATTAACTGGAGGCACCTCTCCTGGTCCCCAGAGGGACAGTCTGCTCCTACTCAAAAGTTTTCAAAACTGCTCAGCGATTTTTGGCTCAAAAGGTTTTCCACAGTGCTCACCTCCCTACTCATATTTCAAAAGTGCCCATATTTTCAAAAGGATTTTAATACCCAGGAGCTTTCATTAGGGGTGGGAAAAGCTGGATGCTCAATGCTTCTGAAAGTAAGTACCTAAATTGCAGCTGCCATATGGAATCAGAGACTGTTTGGGTTGGAAAGGACATTAAAGATCATCCCATCCCACCCCCTGCCATGGGCAGGGACACCTCCCACTGTCCCAGGTCACTCA
>JAWWEE010000040.1:57689560-57709453 GCA_035221455.1 Xenops minutus | reverse complement strand
GTCCAAGGCCAGGTTGGATGGGGCTCTGAGTGACCTGGGACAGTGGGAGGTGTCCCTGCCCATGGCAGGGGGTGGAACAAGGTCATCTTTAGTGTCCCTTCCACCCATTCTGTGACTATCCCAGGAAAGCTTGCAGTGTGACACACACTTTTCGTGATGCACTTCCCACATTTCATTTCAATGAGCAACACGTTTCACGTGAGAATCTCAGAGGCAGCAGCAATCTGAGCTTCTTACAGGTAGCTTCTAAAACCTGTTTTTTCAAGGAGACTGAGAGAAGGGATCCTAAGACTCTCCCTGACGTCAGTGGACACTGGCTCAGGAAAATTGCATCCCTTTACATGGAGCCCCTGAGGGACAGACACGCTCTGTAGATAAAGCTTGCACCCCAGAGGGCTTTTCCAGTGGATGCCCAGCACGGTGAGCTGCATCCCAGGACCCAGGCAGCTCACATGGAGGGATGTGTTTCCTTGCACATCAGGATTCTCCTTCCCAAAGAACTAAAGAGCACAGAGCCACAGCACAAACGTGCAGTTTCCCCACTGCTCCTACCGTGTTGCTTCATCTCTCCCACCTGACACAGGTTGGAGCTGCCCAGTTTGACTGAAATCACCTGTGGGAAGGAGCAAAGAGCACCTAGAGAAAGATGTGCATTTTAATTCACAGAGACTAAATCAGCAGTGTTGGACAAGGCAGATTGGTTCCTGACTCTGGAATGATACAGCAGGGTGCACTTACTAGGAAAGCAATGATTTTACTTTTTAATTAAATCTGCAAGAGATTATGATGTTCTTTAAAGGTGCCAGAATGACAGTGCTACTAAATGAAGTCCTCACTTTGTCCGTAAGGAAAAAAAATGCCTCTTTAGCATACAAGCAGTATACTTTGTAAAGCTCATATTTATTTCTTTTTAGAATCTAAAAGGGAAATAAAGGAGCAGGGGGGAAAAAAAAAAGCTTCAGATAACCACAAAAATAATTCAAATTTAAGACACACCAACTGAAACAAAAGAGAAGTTGGTTGCAACATTTTCAAGTCAATTCATTTTTAGGATGCAGTCTAGGTAAGAAGCATTTCCAAAAATATGCATCATCATTACTTTTTCCAGGATCTTTTCTCACAAATGTTTCCAGCCAACTTTCCCCAATCTGTCTCTGTCAAATAAGGTCACACCTGAAAACTACATGCATGCTAATTTAACTCTGGGCAAAGTAAGTGACAGTGGCATTAAAGTCGAGCTTTTTAAAGGAAGCAAGGCATAACATTTACAATGATGGAAGGATCAACACGACAAGTGGGAATGGCTTCAGGCTGACAGAGAGTAGGTGTAGAGTGGATATTAGGAAAAAATTCTTCCTTCTGAGGGTGGGATGGAACAAGTTGGCTGTGGCTGCCCCTGGATCCCTGGGAGTGTCCAAGGCCAGGCTGGATGGGGCTCTGAGTGACCTGGGACAGTGGGAGGTGTCCCTGCCCATGGCAGGGGGTGGGATGGGATGTCTTTAAGAACCCTTCCAACCCAAGCCATGCTGTGATTCTGAAATCTTTTTAGAATCTTTGCCAAACCAAGAGAGAGGAGAACTGACACAAAACATCAAGAACTACCTCAGCCATCAAGAGGGCTCAAAGTTTAAGCAAAGCACAAAAAAGGACATCTTAAGGTAAAAGGTTAATTAAGTCTTCATGCAACTTCCACTAAGCCTAAAAATACATCCTATTTTGCAGATTTGCTTCAACAGTTCAACACTTGTCACATATACATCCTTACTTCACAAGTACTTCTAGTGAAATAAGTTGGTCTATTTCAAAATAAATATTAAACACAGAAGAAGGCTCCAGGTTGCTGGCTGAACATCTGGTTGTTTCAGTGCTGAGGTGCATAACCCCAGGCAGGCTTCCCACAGCCAAGCCTCACCACATTCTTCCAGCCATCATTAATGTACCTCCCAAAATCCTGGCTACAGTTTTCACAGCATGGACTGGTCAAAGCAGGCAAGCATCAAGCTCAGCAGTTCCCTGCACCTTCACATTCCAGGCACCAGATGCTGGAAGCTTTTGTTGTTACTGATCTGGAACAAGTCAGTGGCAGTAATGGAAAGGCAGTGTGTCCCCAGATTTATTCAGCACTGATTTTCCCGTGGAAATCAATACTTTTAAACAAAACTAAAATGCAGGACCTCTCATGTGAAATACATAAAACCTGACCAAAATTCTTCTACAGAGATGCCACCTTCTATCTACTGCAGGCAGAAGAACAGGAATTACTTTTCCATTTGGCCAAGCCTCTTTTCCAATCACTTTTTCCAGAATCTGAAAATAATTGCATTTCTGAGTGGGCATAATTATTAAATACATATTTCACATTATTCTAATTTACAAGAAGATAGTGATGAAAATTAAAACGTACAGAGCCTAAGCTGGCATTCAGCAGCACTTGCCTACACTAGACTTAGAGGATCACATCCCTGATGTGATAAAATTGAAACCTATTTCTTTACACCAATAAACTCTCAGTCTCAGGTATCATGACTGGCTGCCAGTGCTTGTCAAAAGTGGAGTACAGAGCCCCACTTCAAAGCTCTAAGCTCCAAGAATGAAACACATGTTCCTACTGATTTAAGCTAATGCCCAGACATTTGTGATCACTGACTGGATGCTTTAAAAGGCAAAAAACCCAACAAACAAACATAAGAACACAAATAAAACCCCACAATGTTTATAAACGCCAAAACTTAACATTTACTTCCACACATTCACATTATATACCCAAATTCACAGCAGATGCAATCTTACCTCTTAATGATTTGTTCAAAGAGCACCAATGTAATGAGTTTTGCAACTCAAGGAGGTTAATTTTCTATTAAAAAAAGAAGCTGTGTAAACCTGCACATCCTGAGAGCATTAATGTCTCAGAGGGACAGCTCTAATGTTGGAATTGTTGGATCTGCTGCAGTCTGGAGAGATGGGGAAGAGTGGATCCTGACCCTCTTTAAAGGCAAAAAGTCACCCTCCCTCCCACCTGACTGGAGGGATGTTCCCACCACACTAGAACAGGGCAGGGAACAATCCACCTGTCTGTATTTTATGGAGTTATGAATAAGAAAATACTTTCCAAAACAAACAAAACCAACAGACCATTCTGATTTTAGAAAACCTCAAAAAAGCTAGACTTACTTCATTTCCACTTTAATCCTTTTTAATGGCCTGAGAGAGCAGCATGGTAAATTAAACGAGAAAATAAAAAAGCCAAGACAGGTAACCAATAAAACAAGTAACTTGTTCTGACAACTCAGTTTTCTAACACAGAATATCTGAGTAAAAGAGGAAGGAAACCCTTCAACGGAAATAACAGGGAATTAAGGATGCAACACGACTTTATGGGAAATGGATGCAAGTAAAAACCATGAATGGGATGAACAATCAGGCTTAAAGACCTGGGCAGGGGGAGAACTAACCAGGAGAACCACACCTGCATGTTCCATGTTGGGTGTGGAGTCAAACCTTGCCCAGAGCCTTTTAGGAAGAGAGTCTGCAATGCAGTTTGCAGGGACAGAAAAGGGAACCCCAACTCCAAGTGCCTCAACACAGCCAGCTCCAGCAGGGCTCAGGGTGCCCTGCACTGCAGGAGAGGCTGCCAGGGGTGTCCAGGAAAGGCTGCTGGCAGTGATGGAGGGAAAATCAAGAGAACCACGCACAAAACTTGTTGGTTCAGAGATGACACTGACAGGCTCAACTCCTCCAGAGTGCAAGAAACTCAAAGAAGGAAAACATTAGGAAGGATGGCACATTCCTGCAGGGCATCTGTGGGAGGGACTGAGCACAACCATGATTAGAAAAATCTCAAAGCTGGGAAAACGCCTCCCAGAGAAAATACAAAATCATTGTTTCACACAGGACAGCTCATCCATTTTGGTGCTGGCAGCCAGCTGGCTGGCAACACCAGCTACATATTAAAACACAATCTGCCATCAGTCAGATTGTGTCTCCTGGACCCTGAGCCCACACGGCTGTCACACCTCTCTTCCACACACACAGGAAAACTGAACTGCTGAGTTTCAGCACCTCCCTGGCACACCCATTCTTCAGCCCAGCTGAAAGCCATGGTAGAAAAGGCAGTGGGTCTTCCAGGATAGTCCTGGGCTTAAAAAAAAGGGCATTCTAAGCTGACAAACACATGCAGAGCATCCTCCTCTGGACTTCCAGCAGGTGCTTCTGCAGCTGGGGGACCCCTAACACCTTATTCTCCCTTTCACCAAGATGACTGTGCCAGTGTGCCCAGGCAAATGTTGTTTGAACCTGCTTGGGGTGTTCACTGCAAGGGATGCTGAGGCTCAGAACCAGATGTGAACGTTCAGTTCCAGCAGCAACAGCACCCATGCAGCCACAAGGCACAAAGGCTGCAGCTCTGTTCAACAAGGTTCCTTTTCACCCAATCTTCTGAAGGTACCTTGCTGTAGGTGGGTTATGTGTGAATAAAGTACCTTCAAAGAGTTAGGAGACGTTCCATAAATTGTTTCCAACCTAAAAAAAAACCCCTAATTGCACACTGGAACAAGAGTCTTTGCTGCTTTTCTCACCTCCATCCTGAAACTTGCTCAGCCTCTCGAAGTATGACGATATAGGAACTTGAACAATATCCAGGATGGCCAGCAGTGTCCGGGTCAGCCTGAGAAGCTCACTAAAGCTATAAAAGCCAAAGTAGATGAGGTTTCGAGCCAGGTGCACCACCTAGGAGAAAGAGAAATTAAAAGTGAAAGAAGCTTTGGCAATGTTTGTGGCATTGGGCAGCGCAGGGCACATCTCACACAGCAGCTTCCACAGAGACCCACATCCCAAGGGCACTCAAATCACCACACATCCCCCACTGATCTAAATGGGCCTCAGATTAAGGTGACATTAAATGTTAGTGAGAGTTAAACCAGCTGGTCACTCAGATTACAGAAGACAGCAAAACCAAGGTGAGATTTCGGAAGGCTTGAACTGCATCTGTGAAAATACTTGAGATGAAGAAGAAAAGAGCCCAGGAAGTTCTTTAAAGAGACAGCAGCTGTGGGGAAGGTGGAAGCCAGAAGAAAGCTGATTGTGGGAAGGACAGAGGTGATTTCAGGTGAGCAGAGGCAGAAGTGACACAGGTTGGGAGGTAGGTTGGAGGAGGAACTACAAAAGCTTTATTCAATGTCTATCAAATCCAGAAAACTTAGGCCTATCTAAAGTTTCTGTCAGGAATTTCAAGCAATATTTAAGCCACAGGTTTTGATTGTTTTCTTCAGTGCAATGTCCTACAGAGAGAACAGTACCTACTTCATTGTAGAATCCCCACATGTGATTTAATGTGATTAAATTAATATTTCATTTTAATGTAATGTAGAAAGAAAGAGAACATGGCCATTCATCCCCCCACTGACATGCAACCACCTCAGGAGAAGGAGGGGAAGGTTGGGAAAATACAGTTGTTTGAGAGCAGACAAGAATAATACTGTCTGCAGTAACAGCCATCACCAAGAACACTGGAATTAGGAACTGGTGCTTGTCTGGGCTATTTTACCAACATTTATTCTGCAACTGCCTTTATTTCGAAATATGCCCACTTGTCTGAAAGGAGGAGTACTGTAAGTAGGATGCAGATAGCTGAGAAGTACCTCAAATGTAAGTTTATTTTTCTCTTTGTCTCCAAAAGGAAAGGGCTGATTCACAACTTCTTTCAAGTACTCTTCGACAAATTCCATCGTTAGCGCAAACTTGGTCTTCATTTCATTCCTCGAGGAGTCAGTGAAGGAATCATACCTACAGAGCAAGGCACAGAGCAAGAACTATGACACTTATGAAAACCAAGCAAGGAGTAAAATTTCAATATTTCATGATTGCAAGCTCCCCAGGAAGTCTCCGAGAGCACCAATAATGAACAGCTCTGTGCTCTGCAACAAAAACACCTTCGGTCTTGTCCACATCAACGCTTTGGCCCCTCTGAAAGTGCTTTCCTACTTTAGTTTGAAACGCTTCCAACTCACTCGTGGATGGTGATCTTGGTAGGGATTTCAGTCCACAGCCTGGCGTACTTGACAGGCACCACAGACTCCTGGGGGTCCCTGTCCACGTGCATGTGCAGCATGAGGCGGCAGAAGGAGGCGCGCAGGTCGTACGGGAGGCTCTCGTCGGACACGCAGCGCAGGATCAGGTCTACGGACAGCTGGGCAGAGATCTGGTTGATGGCCAGGTATTGGCGGTCCAGGCACATTCTGGCAAAGAGGTTCAGCTGGTACCTTACAAGAAAAGGAGAAGGGTGATGAGGTGGTATTCAAAGAAATCACTTGGAAATGAAACAGCAGCCCTCGAGCCTGATTATCAGCCTTCCTGGTGTAAATCCTCAAAAAGAACAAGAGTGATTTTGCTAAACAAGGCATTGACTTGCCATTAAAAAGGCTGCTATCAGGACCCAGCCCCCAAAACTGGAGTCCCTCTGGAAGTCAAAGGAAATACAGTTCAGTGGAAGGCTGGAGCATTTGGACTCTTTGTTTTCAATCCATATCAGGCACTTTTCCATTATCCCCTTTCCCCTCGAATCCTCAAGACCCTCAGGACACTCCTTCCTCAGAGCATGCCTTGCTTCCAGGGCAGCACAACCTCAAATTAAAGCCCAGGAAATAAAAGCTAAGAGGCAAAATGAAAGAAAGGCAGCTGTCACAGGCAAAGGAAACTCCAGATTTGCCTGGAACAGACAGCAGAGACTGTGATGCCTCATGCAAGAAAACAACTGAGCCAAACTTTTAATCCCAGTTTCTGGCATGACCTGGTTTCCTATTTGCATATTGGCAAACGAACTGGCCAAGGACAGCACCGGGGTCAGCATTCTTACCTGTAGTAGGTAAGAACTTCTAAATCAGCTTTTGTGCCCTCCTTCGCCTCCTGAGCCAGATGCCTGATGGCTTTGCCATGAGGCTCCTTGTTACTGTCAATCCAGTAAAGCCACACTTCCTCTTCATCCATGTCATCCGAGATGACAGGGCACTCCAAGGGGTTGTCCATTTGTGTGGAAACCAGCCTGCAAACACAAACCATTCACAATGGAGCCACGAGCAAAGTGCCAGGGATGGAACAGCAGAGCAGGCAACAAAAAGGTGCTGTGTCCCACTTAGGGCTGCTCACTTGGTCTGGATGAGAATGTCAGCGTTCCCTGGGCTCAGCATAAACTTGCAGATGAGTTCCTGAGTTACTGGTATTGCTGTGGTGTTGGATACACACAGGTCTGACAGATAATCCAAGAACCTGCAGGCAAAACCCAACAAAAAGTGAGGCTTAAAATACTCCTCAATGGCACTGCAGCAGAAATGCCCAGCAGTCAGCACTAGAGCATGGATGCTCAAGGGAGCAGAAATCCCACTATTTATTAACACACAGCTTCTGGCCATTCATACTCCTGCAGCTCATGACACTTAAAGGTGGGTAAGAGCTTTGAGAGCCACCATGAATGGTGCTGAGAGAGAAAAGGGAGAGAAAAGAAAAACACCCCAAGTGTGACAGTTCTCAGCAAATCAAAGGCCCAAGGGTTGTGGCAGAACTTAAGAGCAGCCTGAGGCTGCCCTAAGTTTGGCTGGCAGGGGAGCTCCACTGAAGGTCACTGTCCTTGCCAGGAGCCCAAACCAAGAGCACACAGCCCTCACCCCAGCAGGTGACACACATGGCCCTAACCCAAGCAGAAAGAAGATGGTCCCTGTGCTAGAGGCAGCCACGTGCCCTCTGAGGGACTCCTCAGCTCTGCAGGAGACCACACCTCCACCTTTTCAAACCTGGGAGGTGACACAGCCAATAATGAGCGAAGAATGAAACACAGATGGGGTTGGGTTGGAAGGGACCTCGAAGATCGTCTCGTTCCAAACCCCCTTCCATGGCAGGGATGTCACCCACCAGCCCAGGTTGCTCAGAGCCCCATCCAACCTGTCCTTGAACACTTCCAGGGAACTCTGGGCAAGCAGAGAAGAGTGAAGATCAGACAGGACCTGAAGACAGGACCCTCTGCATTCAAAGAGGTCATTCCATGTAGAGCAGAAATAACGAAGCTTTGCAGGGAAATCAGTTTCCTATGAATTTATCTCTCAAATTTACATCTTCTGACATTTAACAAGGTTCAGGCCCAGGCTTTCCTGGCAGCTGGGACAGTCCTGAGGTATCTGGTTATGTCCCTTTTTCATGGTCTCCTCTGTGTGCATTGACAGTGGTCCATATTGCACCTTCTGCCTCACTGGGATATCAAAAGCACCAGTTTCCTCTATGTAGTTTCCTCTTTCCATGACATTCACAGGAACGGAGTAGCCCTGAGCCCACCACTCCTCTGGAAAATGTAGCTAAAACTGGGCAAGAGGCTCAAGAGGTTAAAGAACTTAAAGAGGTTGCACGAGGTAATTATGCCACAAATTCTCTGAGCAATATCCCAATGGCTACCAAAAAAATGGTATTCACAATTACAGAGCACATGATTTGGCCTTCGGTACAATATTTTCCTATAATTGTATCACTTTGCTAATTTTATAGCTGAAAACCCAAGAAAAAAATAGATTTTCCAGTTAAAAAAAAAATCCATATCCTTTATATTCTGACCTAAAGCTAGTAATAATTTAAAAAAAAAGTCAACTGAGTGAAGTTCAAGGCCAGAATTTTTCATTTGGAACAAAATCTGGTTTAGGACACGTGTTTATTGGGATCTTCACTGCCATAAGCCCTTTTCAGGTCTGATCTGGAATCAGAAACTGCAGGGAAACTGGGATTAATAAAAGCTTAGAAAAAAATGACACCTGTGTAATTTACACCAAGAACCAACACAAGGGGCAGTTTCTCAGAGGAGAAATTCAACTCTCTGCTCATTTCTCTTTGGCCCAATCTGAATTAAGAGCAAATTTTCTAAATTGTCCCATTCATGTATAAACCCTTTTTCAGTAAGTCCTAGTTCTGAGAGGCAGATGTGGTCAAACCCCAGGAATCACATATTTTCTATGTGTTTTTTTTTCTGTTTGCCCCACCAAAACTGGGAGAAAGAGACCCCAGAGCAACCAAGAGCAGGCAGAGTCACAGGCACTGCAAATGCTGTCAGTGCCAATAAAGGGAATTGGGGATCCCTGCAAACCTCGGCTCTCGATTCCGCCGGAGCAAATTCACAAAGGTCTCTATTTCTTTAGCAGTGATGTGTTTCTCCAGCAGCTTCCTGTTGTTGTGCAGCAGAGCTGTGATGGTGTCTTCTGCCAGGATGTCGTAACCAATCTGGGACTGCATGACACAGAAGTTCTTTGCAATGTATTCCTGAAAAAAGCAAAATCCCCCACGGTGAGCGGCTGAGCAGCGATGGTTTTCCTGTGGAACCAGAGGCATTCAGCTCAGTTCAGCCAAACAGCCTCAAAACTCCTCTCTCTGAACTGGCCTGGAAAAAAAGAACATCTGAACACCTCAAATATGTACCCCAAGAAGCAGATTCTGTATTAGGGGTGACTAACCCTTCTTATTCTGTCATAATCCAAAAACATACACAAATCCACAAAAATGTATACAAAATGCCAGAAATGGTAACTAATTTTTTAAGAGGAAAAACCAAAAGGGTTTGGTAATGTTTAAGAAGCTTTTTTCCTGAGTTTTCCCTCCTCCCTTTCTCTCTCTCCAAGACAGAAATATTTCTGTACAGCATTAGTAAAAACAAACCAAACCAAAGAAGCCACACACAGCAGTCTGAGCTTTTATCTCTAGTCCTTTTAGTCCAGGTACTGGAATCCTTTTTGCTCACAGGGAGTCTCCAGTGGTGGGAAATGAGGCCACCTGAGAGAACAACCTCTGCTCTGCTTCACTGCCACCCCTCTACAAACACAAACACAAAGGGTTGCAGACTTCCCACTTTATAATCCAGATTCCAAGAGGGTATTTTTACTAACAGGAAGCTCATGAAGGAAGCAGTGGGTCCCAGCCTGCAAAAGCACAAGGTGAACTTGTGACATTCAGTGCTGAATTTCCAATGCATGCACTACTGACCACCCCAAAACCCTCCTCCATTACCCCAGAATGCCACTTGTAAGTGCAGAGAGCGCTGTCAAATCCAGGATTTACACTTAGAAAAATCAGGAGGAAAATCATCCCCCCTACCACTGACCTGGTTCTTCCTGTAGTCCTGTTGGGAATGTCTGAGAACTCTGTAGCACAACCTCAGCATGTATTTGTAGGGAGCATATCTCTGGTCACCCAGGTCTTCAAGCCTCAGCATGGATCCTTCCCCTTTGTCCTTGAATGGAGCTTTGAGGATGCCAAATATCTGTTCCAAAGCAAAATCACTGAGAAGGAAAGCCAAACCCCGATTTTTGCTGAACCTCCAGCAGTCAATGGAAACTGATCCTCTGGCAGGAGCAGCACAACAGCCTGGACTAAATGCAAGTGGGGACAACCTGAGACATCACAGCCTTGTGCGTTCGTGTTTAGCTCTGCATTTCCCACCAAGGTGGTTGACATCACTTTCTCTGTTTCCCCAAGCCCTAATTTTAAACATGGTTAAGTGCCTTAACTTTGGGTGCATTAAGGATGAAAAGGGAAGACAATGCTGGCTTGCTGTCCAATTTCATCCTTTCCCCCTTTTTGTTTTTATTTTAGTTATTTCAGCAGGCTACTTGAAGAGAATATGAATTTTGATTTACTTGCAAGTTTGCTCTCATGCAAACAAAGCCAAAGGTCTGTAAGGGCAAGTTTTGTGAACAATTTGCTCTTAAATATAGTCTTAAAAGTGCTCAGAATCACATGAAACTACGAGCCATCAGACATAGCCCTTTGTGCTTCACTCTGACCCAGGGACCAAGAGATGAGCCTCGACCCAGTAGGGCTGTATCTGCCCAAACCCACCATGGCATAAGCCAAGGGACCCAAACCCAGCATTTTCTCACCTCACTCTCTCCTCCAAATCTGTCTGTAAGCACAATGAAGTTCTTAACAGAGCAGGACATACCTGAGCCAGTATGTTTTGCTCCCTCATTAATTTCTGTCGTTCCCGGTTTGGCTTGGTAATGATCACATCCAAAACTTCCTGCCCGTTATTAGGCACATCAGCAACAAAGAAAATGAGATCTTCCAGTAACTTGGTTACAAACCTAGGATTAATGGACAAATCATTATTACATACAGTCATTCAACACTTGCTAAGAACAAACCCCGCATTAATAACAAGCT
The DNA here is from genome assembly GCA_035221455.1 of Xenops minutus. Taxonomy (NCBI): domain Eukaryota; kingdom Metazoa; phylum Chordata; class Aves; order Passeriformes; family Furnariidae; genus Xenops; species Xenops minutus. Next base: position 57,698,272 of record JAWWEE010000040.1, on the reverse strand, counting down.
TTATCTGGAACTTCCATCACTGCAAAGTTAAGCTTGGCATGGACTTAAGGATTCCAAGCCTTGGTTCAGCAGGAGCTTAAATCAATCACAGGGCTGTTTACCAAGGCATTAAACAACAACCAGAGGGAAAACAGGACCAAAACACAGGATGCTGGATTGATACAGTATTCAGAGATCCAAAATCCATACCAGCTGGCCTCAAGGCCCAGCAGCAGTAAAAAAGAAACTTAAACAGCCTAGCAAGGATTCTTATGCTTTATCATGGGTCCATGAAACAAGATGATGGACTCAGTAGAGGAATAAAAACATTCTGCCACTAGGTAATTTCCCTACTGACCCAAGAAAATATTTCCTATATACACTTTCCCATATATAAATATATTCATATATAACTGAGACTCAAGAAAGTCTCAGCCCACTGATGGAGAACAGCAAGGGGTGTGTGTCCCCCAGTTTACAACAGCAGAAAAGGCAGATGTAAGCTGGAGCAACCAGGAATAAACTGCTGGGGATCCTCCTTATCTAAGCAGGACAGTGATAAGACAGTAAAAAGATTTTTAGGGTTTTTTTTCCCCAAAGGAAATCACAGGAGCAAACAAATAATGTCACTACTCTGAAACTGCTCCAAAATGTTTTACATGTGTGTTGTACCCACCCATCAACACCCAGATGTGACAATACTGAAGTGACACAAGGCCAATACAGGCATGTCCCACCTTCATTCTGTCACATCCCTCGATCATGAAATGGCCCATCAGCTTTTCGAGGCTGAGAACCAACACCCAGGCCATTACAGATCTGCCTGTTATGGTTTTAAACCATCTGGTCTAATTGCTGCAAAAATCCAGTTTTATCACCAAAAATTAACATCTTAAGCAAAGGAAAAAAAGCTGTATATGATGCATTACAAGTTGCAACTTAACACTGTCTTGTAACCAGTTTAACAACAGGCAGGTGAAGACAAATAGTCACCTACATCACTGGCAGTGAGATGTATTTGGCAACAACAAAATCCCTTAATTCAGGGGCAGGTGGGAAGAACAGGCATTCTAATGGTGCTAGGTGGGAATGAATACAAAGGGTCAACAGCAAAATTATGTAAAATAGCAAAAGAGAACGGGGGGAAATAGAAATAAAGGGACTAAGACCTCCTTCTGAGGCTTTTGCAGCACAAATATGAGGTGCAGTGAACTTGGCACAGACCAAGAGCCCTGCTGTGGTGCCCACTGTGCCAATGGCCTTCTTGTGCCTGAGAACCAGATGCCATGAGCTCTCTTATTGCAGCTCAGAGGCTTTATCAAAGGAAAATGAAGACAAACACACTTGCCCAGGGTGCTGCCCATTTATTTCTGTGGCCAGCTGAGTTGGGGAAGTGCTGTTTGCCCCCAGGTCACAGAAGAGGTGCCCAGATCAGCCTGGATGCTGTGGCAGAGGTGGGATCTGAGCCCAGGCTTTCACTCCCAGCACCGAAGTGTCCTCTCCCAATTGCCTCTGTGTCCATGTGGCTGGACTAACTTACTACTAACTTACCCATTACTGGCAGGTCATGATGTCACAGATAACCAAACACTAATTTAGGCAGGGGAAAAAATTAAAACTCACTAACCTCCTTTCATTCTGGGTTATTGTTCCATTCTCCAGCTTTTTAACTGTTGATGCTAAAACCTTGTTGGCATCATTGGCAAAGTCCAAGTCTCTGACCTCAGACAGAGGAACGGATACAATGGCAAAAGCTTCCTTGTCCTCTTTGGTTTGGCACGTCCCAATCTGCAACAGTTTGTGGTTTACTGTGGGGGAGCAGTCCTCTTACCTTTATCCTAATTATTATATGTATTTGATAGGTTAGAAGGGAGATCAGGCAGCTTCAGGAATGAGTTGGGATTTTGACTCCAAAATATACCATTTACCTTTAACATCACAGGCCTCTCCTCCTCAGTATCTATGGGAATGCTGGTGCTGGTGACCCAAGTGTTGGTGCATAAATGCCTCAGTCGGACATAGGAGTTCCTAAAGGAGCACAAAGCAAACAACAGGCAGAGCTGCAACAAGAACAGCATCCTGGGATTATGCAGAATGCTGGTTTTAAGTAGGAGTAAAATATTCTTTAAAGGAAAAAAAAAAAATTAAAAGGAAAATGTTATAAAATCCCATCTGAATAGAACTGCATTTTCATGAGTAAACCCAATTCACTCATTATTTTTCTTTCTGCAGAATAACAACCTTCTTGAAGCTGTCACAGCACAAAAGCCAGACAGCAAAGCTGACCGTGGTTCCCCACTTCAGCACTGTGATCTGCAAGCCCTTGTTCCAGGCAGAGAGCATTTCCAGCACCAGCTCTCCCTGAAAACCAGGGGAACAAAGAGCAGGCATGAGATGCTTCACAATCCTTTCCGTGTGATAATCTGTGGCATTATCAAAAGGCAGAGCTGGGAAATCTATCCCGGGTTTAACTCCCAACTTCACTTTTGAAATAGATTCACTGTGGTCCTTCCTTCCCGCTCTCCCTTTCACGCCTTGAGTACTCAAGTAAGCAAATGAGCTGGCAGAACTTGGCACAGCAAACACTCTTCAAAGGTGGTACCCAGCCTTAAAATCCACCCTGACAACAACGAGCCCCGAGTGTTTGCAAGCCTGTTCAGTCACAGCCTGGGGCTTATCTAACCAATCTCAGCTCTGCAGTTTCAAATATTGACAATTAGAACCCAGAAGCCACTTGCTGACTTCATCTCAGTAACCAATGCCTTCGGTGGCACCCTGATGTGTCGGGGAAGCAGCAGCCCAGTTCACCACACACGCTGTTTTGTTGGGAACAATCCAGTCACATCCATTAGGGGTGAGTACGGGTTTTTTCAAGCAGTGCACAGAGCTCAATTCTGCCCTCAGATATATCTGTGCAATATTTAGCCCGTTATTTTTCTCTTCACAGCCTCCCTTTAAGTGTCACTTGTTTCATCCTTATAATTATTTCACCCAGTCACAGTGGCAGCATCATGTTTTATACATCCCTTGTTTACCCATGAACACCCCTCAGATTTTAACTTGCTCGTGTTTGATTATTTTTTTTCCCCTGCTTTACTCACCAGCATAATGCCAGGGAGAAACCCTGTCAGTGCAGCACCATTCCCTGCCCTTTTTTTCTCGTTTTACCTTGGAACCAGGCAATCAGCTCTCTGAAGAGTGGTGGCATCCAGTTCAAAGAGAGATGCGATGTCATTTCCATGTGGCACAGAGACCAAAGTGTACATAATCTTCTCCCCTGCCTGGCGTTTCTTCTTTGAAGCAGGAAGGTCGCCGTCTCTCTGCTGATTAGGCACAAGGGTTATTTGCGTGCATCAGGGCCCATTATAAATCCTCCAATTACCTTGTCATTTTCTATATTTGATTTTTTTTTTTTTTGCTTTTTCACCTTCTAGCAAGAAGTCAGCATGCCTGGCTTTGCAGCCACACAAAGGATGCACTTTGCCCCAGGCACGAGAGGTGCCAGGCAGTCATTAGAACAACAGCAGGCCAGGAGCTACAGAGAGGCTGCAGCACTGGAGATGTTATTACTTGGCACCTACGACTTCAAAAAACCTGCAGGAGCTGCAGACCCCTCACTCCCAGCAGGGGGAACTACACAGTGCTGCTTTGGAAAGGGCCACAGCTGAAAGGAGACAATTGATGAAAATTAGATTATTCTCTTCCAAGAGTGGAGGGGATTTAAAAAGTAAGCGATTTGCATTAATTCAGTGTTGTTTTATTTAAGTTTGCTCCTTTTTTTCCTCTCACATGGTCAGAATCACAGCAGAACCTTTTCACAGAATCACAGAACTACTGAGGGTGGAAAAGACCTCCAAGATCATCAAGTCCAATCTTTGATCAATCACCACGTTGTCAACTAAACCACGTCCAGTCATCTCCTGAACAGCTCCAGGGATGGGGACTCCACCACCTCCCTGGGCAGCCCTTTCCAATGCTTGAGAACCCTTCCCATGAGGAAATTCTTCCTGATGCCCAGCCTGAACCTTCCCTGGAGCAGCTTGAGGCTGTTTCCTCTCGTCCTGTCTGACCCTGTCCAAACAGCAGGAGCCAGGATATCTGCTCCACTAAGATCTACTTGTCATGGCAAGGGGGACACACAAAGCACCAACACAGGTCTGCTTTGACCCACAGCAAAGGGAGAAGTTTGTTCCCTTCCAGAAGCTTTCAAGTGACAGAGTTACTCAAACAAGGTGTGCCAGTCTAAGGTGGGATCTTCCTCCCACCACCTGCTCAAGGTCCAGGGGATTTTGGGACCCAGCCATCCTCTTCTTTAGTTACCTGCACACCTTTGCCTTCACACACTCCAAATGCCACCTTCCCTAAGCACAGATCTTGGCTTGAAGGAGGAATTCAGAGTCTGGACCCACACAGCAACCACGAGGATCACTGGTGTAAGTAAAAGCTGCTCCTCTGGGGTGTGGAGTTACACATATTACAAAAGACTAATAGCCAATTAAGAGACTGGCAGCCCAGGGCCCTTCTTGTACACAAGATATATCAGGGAAGGAGAGGAAAAGAGGAATGAAGAAAGCCAAAAGAGGGAAAAAATCAAACCCTGGAAACCTGAAATGCTATTAAAATGATTTATAATGCACCACTGGGGAAGAGCTGTACAAAGCAATGGAAAAGGCCAGGCTGTACTCAGTGTGCATTAGTACCTTGATTAAAAACAAACTGGAAGGGATAATCAAGGGCAAAGCTTTGATTATCCATATTGACAATTGAGATTAGGCAACAAAATCAAGGATGAGTGAAACCATGTAGGAAAGAGCTGGTTATCATCTCATTTCGAGGCCCTTTTTGAATTTTTCCAAAATAGCCTTTTTTCTCATTTTCAAGCCTCAAAAACACCAGCTTTTCAATCCATTATTTCTATGAAGGATAGAGACAGCAGGGAAAAAAAACAGAAAAATTTTTCTTAGGCTCATCTAGTTATTAGAGGACTGCCACTAATTTGTGAAAGGAAGGCTTGCTGAGACAACAGGCAGCCGTCTCCTGTGTCTGGCAGGAGAGTAAATAGCCAATTTTGTTGTGATTTTTTTTCCAGGGAGAGACTGGAAAGCCAGTTGAAAATTCAGGAGCTCTGTAAAGGGGGGAACAGCACAGACAAGTCTGGAACAGAATCAATACTTTTTGGTATTTCCCATGACTTCCATTCTGGTTTCCCAGGACGTGCCCACTCCACTGTAACTTCCAGCCTGAAACAACTGGCATACAAAAAGGCAGGACACTTCATCATTGCATGGGGGATTTCTTGGGGTTTAGGGTTTGGGTTTTTTTAAGTTGCCAGCTGGGGTTAAACCATGACACTGACAGGAGGCAAAGCCCAAAGCAGGTCTCCTGTGCTTTAGCAGCCCTGGGGAGAAGCCCACCCTGCAGTTTTGGGGCTGCCTCTACCCACCCACTGGTCTCCCCAGCAGCTGGATGGGTCCAGCTGAGCAAAGGAATTGGCTCATCAGGCCAAAATCCCATCAACCAGGCTCAGCAGTGCCCAGTCAAACCTGGCACAGGAGCGAGATCTCTTTTGGGGTCTGTAAAGTCCCCTTCAACAGGGGGCAAGACAGTGGCTGCAACACTGACTGCACCCCACCACAAACCTCAGAATGCTCCTCAGAACATTCTTTTAGGGTCTGAACCTCACAGAAAGGAGTTGCCCACGTGGGGCACACGAGGGACAGCAGTAGTGTCATTCCACATGAACAGGCAGGGATTTGGGTTTCTGTCTCAGTCCATGTGCACGTGCCTGTCTGTGTGTGGGAGAGAGAATGCACAGCCTCTGGCACACAGAAAGCCTCTCCTGATAAATCAAATTTAGTGAGCAGTGCTCAGAACCTGCACTTAACCCAGCCATTACTGAACCAGCAGAGGAGTCTGCGTGAGGATGTGAAAAGAAGTGAGAGTATTAGGCTATTTGAAATTAATTAGCCAATAGGATCAGCTCAGGAGAAGCACTGCATTCCTAACCAGATGAAAACAGCACGACATTTGCTCGGGTAAAAAAGTGGCAGACGAGCAGATACAGCCAGAAAAAGTGGATTCAAGTGAGAGCAAGGAAGAAAAGAACTGCAAAGGAAATCAAAGGCAGAGGGAAGAAAATGCAGCTTAAAGCAGTATGGAGAGGAAGCCAATGGAATAGTTTCAGAGATGCTGGAGCTGTGGTCAGTGCCAGCAAAGGAAAGCATGGCCAAGACTTTATAAAAACCCAAAAAACCAGGGGAATGACATGCTTGGAGAATGGAGGTGTGAGAACTGGGGTAAAACAGGCAAAAGGGCGTGGGCACAAATACTGGCAAATAGCAAATTCACTGAGGGAACATGAACACAGTTTGGATCAGCCCAAACTAATCACAAACTAGTTCTGGGCTGTCCCAGCTCCAATCAGGTCCATATCCAAGGGGAAGGAGGTGGAACCACCTCATCCCTGTCGTGCACTGGTTAAACTGCTCACAGAGATGAAGGAAAGCCACGTAACAAGGCTTGTCTGTCTTGAGAACTTGCAGCCCAGCAGAAAACCCTTTTCACAGCTCTAGCAACTGTGACCTACCCCAGAGCCTCATTATTCCCCCCAACAGGATATCCCACCTAAAATTCAGGAGATTTACATGGAGTTTTGCTTACAGAGGGGCCTTCATTTCAACTGCAAAAAGCAAAACAAAACCATGACAGACCCGAAATGCCTTTCCTTTTAGAAACCCAATCTACAATTCCAATTGGTGAAGACACCTCTTGAGGCGTAGAGACAGCCAAGGATAATGCCCTGCTCCTGAACGAATACATTGAGCTGCACCACGGATTTTCAGCAGAAATTAAATTTAATAGCAGCCAGAGCTCTGAAAATGCCTGTTAAATCCAGTACAATGCAGCACCTCGGTATGTTAACCCAGTTTAGGAGGCTCTCCCAAAACAGGCACCTTCCCCAAGGCGAGCAGAACTCCCTCCCCAGCTTGGATCATTTTAAACATTCCATGTGAAGAGGTGATGGAGTAACTGAATGGGCAGCCCTGCCCCTGCACGTTCCAGAGCCCTGGCAGACAGCACAGCAGCCTCCTGGAACACCTTCAGTGTTGACTCATTTGTGAGTCACCCATTTGCAGCAGAGACATCACGTTGCAATCCCGTTGTTGGGAGCCAGAGACGTTCTGTAAGGAACAATGTATGCACCCTCAGAGCTGATTCAGACCTGTGTGCAACAGCAGAATAATAATAGTGTGCCAGCAGCCCTGTCTCCCTTTCTCCCCCAGCCTCTCCAGTGGTCTGACTGCTGGCTTTATGTAAGCACAGATGCTGACATTTTAAAGGGGATGATTATTGTTTTCTTTTCAATGTTTTTCAAGTTTATTGCCAGGTTAATCCCTAACCAAGCCTTTAAAACACTTCAATAAATTCCTCAGCTCGGTTCTTCTTTAAACTGCATCACCCATGTCCCATATTGTAAAACTGTAATTCAATAAACTCTCTTCCTGCAAGGTAAAATAATTTTTTTTTTAAATTATTTCCAGTGCTTATCAGAAAAAAAACAAAAACAAAAACAAAAAACCAACAACAAACTCTTGGACTGGCAGCAAGAAAGAAAAGTTAGAATTACAGAATGTTTGGAATTCATAAAGATAGATAAACAGAAGTCAAAAGACATACATTACATTGCACCTGGAAGTCCATGCTAGAACTGTCCAATTTCTTCACAAGAAAAGTAAATGCATACCAGGATCAACCCTAAGAAAAAGCTCAACAATAAAAGGCCTTTTGGAAGTGGTTAGAATGAGCACTCTAATGAAAATGAGGACAACTGGAGTTAAGGTACCTGTGCAAAGCCAGCCTTTGGTACAAAGGCACTAAGGAGCGACAGGTTCCCAGCTGTCCTTGACATTCCCCCACTGTTTGGAGCATTCTTCTGGAGGCTGCACATCTCTCTGCCCAGAAGTAACAGCCTACTTTGCAGCATAAAATACACCAGGTTTGGACTGAATGGGAGCTGTGACACAGAACACCATATTTTTGTGCCTGATATGCTACAACCTCCTGGACTTCAAGAGATGAAGATAAGACCCTTAAATCAGAGAGGGGCCTTTCCCTTTAAAAAACAAAACCATCTGGAACTTAGATATGAGAATATTAATCAACCTGCTGCAAGGCCAAATCTTCCCAGAAATAAAAGCAGTGCTCCACAAGACAATTTGGCTGGGTTGTCAAGAAGCAGCTCATAAATGAGCAATGAACTGCAGCCCAGACATACCTTTAACACTTGGGAACAAGAGTCCTAATGACTTCCAGTCAGATTTGTGTTCTCAACAATTCTTTCAGGCTTTTGGGTCACTTAAGGCAAGGCAGAAACGATGCACTCCAACAGAACCCAGGTGTCTGTGCCTCCTCCTGCCCCATGGAAATTCCCTCTCTGCTGCTGCCTCCTAAAATTCAGTTGCCTGAGCAGCTGAGATCTCATGAGCCAGGCAGGGACCATGCACACAAAGCCCCTTGAGGAGTTAAGGGTTGGCATGGACTGCACAGAGGGCTGTGCTGCCTTTAAAACCCAGACAAGAGAGAAGGAGCTGGCACCTTCACCCAACAGACTGGCAGAGGAAAGGAAAACACCGAGTCAGAGTCAGGATGGACGGGACCACAGTGGGGCATCTGGTGCCACCTCTGCTCCAGCAGGGCCATCCCAGAGCTCCTGGCACAGGGTTGTGTCCAGGT
>JAWWEE010000040.1:57662989-57673438 GCA_035221455.1 Xenops minutus | reverse complement strand
GTCTCTCTCCACCTTCCCTGGGGGCTCCTTCAGGCACTGCAAGGCCACAATGAGGTCCCCCCAAAGCCTTCCCTTCTGCAGGCTGGACAATCCCAATTGTCCCAGCCCTCCTGCAACACATCTCAGAGCAGCAGCTGTCCCTCCTCCCTGTGACTGAGCTCACCTCTTTGCAGCCGGGGTTATCCAGGAGCTCGATATTGCTGGCATGCAGAGGCTGCCCTGCATTCACTGGCATGAGAACAACTTTATCTCCCACAACAACCTGCAAAAGTCAGACATAAAATGCAATTCAGAGCTATGCAGTTATCCAGTAAAGTGAAATAACGTGGCATTCTCAGACAATGACTCAAATGCATGCTTTAGGAAGGGCACTGGGTGAATTTATTTGCAGGCAATTCACGCAGCAGCTCTGCAGTCACTGGCTCAAGACTTCCCACTAATGAATCCTCACATTCCCAGTAAGCCAGTCACCTGGCTCAGCAGAAACTCAACACCATGAAATAGATACAAATCTACGAATCCAAGAGCACTTCGGTTCATGCAGAAGTTACATCAATTACTCTTTTCCCCAGCCAAAGGGCAGAGAACACCCAGAAAATAATTGTGGCTCCCCAGCTCCGTGGCCCATCTGGCAAATGTCATGACAGGCTCAGGAGCTCTGTGATTTATGCACGACTGCAGTCTAGAGAGGAGCATAAATCATTGCAAAGGCAGAGAGAGGAGAACACTCTGCATCCCCTCTGCTGGTCCTCCCTAAGTGGGGTTTGGAGCTCAGCACAGGCAGCAGGTGCAGCAGCTGGGAGACCTTCTCCCTACCAGAGGAACTCCTAGCTGAGCAAATTCCCATGCCCTTGCAATTCTTTACCTATGCAGACAGAGAAAAGCAATATATGAACATGTCTTTGGCCTAAGAACTGCTTGAGACATGCATATGGAGAATTCAACTCATGCCTGGAAGGGGGGAAAGAAAGAAAGAAAGAATAAAAAAATATCAATCCACAATAGATTGGTTGGCACAGGGTCCTCATTTGCTTATGTTGTTCACAGCAGTTCTAAGCACACACAGACATGAAGACAAGTGGCTACACGTGATTTTTTTACTATGTGAAATGCTGCACAAGCCATGCTTTCTCTTGGAAGACAAATAAACCAAAAAGGCTTTCTGCATCGATCAGCACATTTCCTGTGAAAAAGCACACTCCAACAGAGTCTTGTGTCACTCCAGTGCAAGTGAATTTGGCCCATTTATTGCAGAGGGGCAAAGGGAGGTTGCCTGTTCCTTATCAGCACAGCTAAAACAAACAGCAGCACAGGACAGTGTCATCATGCTCAGACTACACACAGAAACCCTACTTGATCCAAGGAATGGGAACAAGTCACTAACAGAACCAAAATCATGACAAGATGCCTTTAGGACACGTTTTACTTATGCAACACATTCCTGCATGCCCATGCTCCACACACACGTTACTTACAGCCTGTTTTAAGAAGTTATGACCAGACAACTCATTAACCAAAATGCCATCAGGCCTGCACCCTGCAAAGTGGAATCAGCACTTCAAAATCATTGCACGTACACCAGGACTGCCACAACTTAATTAGTGAGAGCATCAGTAAGCATCTTATTTTAAAAGGAGGGGCCAGGGGGAGGTATCTTTGAATGCAAGCCTGTGACTGCCATGGAAGCACCAGGGGCAAGGAGGTGGACACAACTGCCCTGCTCCAAGCCCACCCCAGTAATAAGCTGTTCTCAGTGCTGGTCAGCTCTACTGGCTGCCACAAAACCAGCAGGGCCTCCTGTGTTCTTCTTTCTTCTTCTTCTTCATGCTGCAAACCTCCACAGGTGGTTGGGAAGGAAGGGATAAAGGCAATTTCACAGCACTCCCCTCCTAGACTCCTCGGACAGCAAAGAGGGAATCCTGTTGTCTTACCCAAGTCTGCCTCTTCCCAGTTATTCCTGGCCCCAAATAATGCCCAAAACACCAGAGGCAGAGCCCTCAGCAGCCCACGTGCCCATATTGCTGCCTGTAGAATTGTACTGTGTGGAATTCCAGAAGGCAGAGCCATACATTCCCAAGGATTTGCTCCACAGAATTAAAAGTGACACCAGCTCTTTGTCACTTTCCCCAGCCACCCTTGAGCCCAGCTGGGCACGATGTGCTGTAGGATCAGCAGGCTGACAGGGCTCTGGGATTTCTTCCTTACCTGTGCCCATGAAAAGCTGCATCAGACACACAGCTTTTGAGGATTTTATCTAGAACTCCTTGGAAAAAACTCTTATCCTTGCTGGTCTACATAAGAGACGTCCAACAAACGATTAAATTCACAATGAAGCCCATAAAAAATCAGGTTTTTAATTCAAGTTAGACCAACAAGGCCCTTCAGTCTTGAATGCAGTGGAGTTATTCCTGCACACCAAAGGCTCTGCGAGTCCATGGCTTTTATACAACAACCACACCTGCCCGTGGCACAGCTGACACACTGCACATTTTAGCAAGTATTTTGCTGTTCCATCAGTCTGGACCCAGCTCCAGCCTGAATCAGTCACATCTTTCACTGAAGAAGAGTTAGTGAAGTCTGCAGAAAATACTGCAGCCGTGCCAATTCCTGTACACTTTCAGCCGTGTTCTTTCATGGCTTGCAAAATGAACCAGGTGCTAAGGGAGCCAAGCTAACCCTCCTTCAGAAAAACAAGTCCTAAAATATCTCACCAGGCTAAACAACTGTGGTGACTTACAGAAGAGTCCCACACATGACTTCTTGCACCACGGCTTCTCCCCAGACCTTTTCTTTTGGGCTAGCTGGCATATTTGGGTCTACCTTGCCTGGGTTACCTGACACAATCACAGCCCTGCAAGCACTAATTCAATGCTCACTTCTATTGTTTGAAAGACTTCCTAAAATGTGTTTTCCAGGGGAATTTCCTTGATACAGGAAACTGAAAATAAATGTATGGACCCACAAAGTTTCCAAACAGAAACCAGGCAATGAGAGGTCTCAGTTTTTCCGTGTCTGGGAGTATCTGAGAGGAAAGGAGGAGGTAAAAGTCTGGAGGCTCTCTCCACCTGGGAGAAGAAAATGAGGATTTCCCCCATCACTTGCTAAGCCTGTCCCTCATGCAACAGCTGCCTGGTTTCTGTGTCTCTGGAAGGGCTGCAAATGTGCCAGAGCACTGATGAGAAACCTACCAAAGGACTACCAAAATCTGCCAAGGAAATTCTCCCATCTGTTTGGGCCTGGTGGGAATGGGGAACAGCCTGGGGCTGGAGCATTCCCTCTAGAAATTGCAATGGCAATGGCCAGCTCTGGAAGGCAATGCAGGCAGGCTCCAAAGAGGCCACTCAGAGCCTGTCAGGGTCAGTCCCAAGAGGGAACTGAGCCTTACAGGGCTTGGGCTCATCCTGCTGCTCTCAGCTGAGAGGGTTCAGGTCACAGTGTGGGAACCCCAGGTCAGGTCCTCACTCTGGAGATGAACTGATTTTTTCAGGCTTGAGAAATTAAGGAGATGCTGAGCTGATGTTATTTTAAGAAATTAAGGTAATGCCTTACAGCAATGGCCACCTTTTTTCTTTCCTAAGAGGGAAAGGAACACCAGGTTGATGTTTGAGCCACAATGTTTGTTTTTCCCCACTGGAAAAGCCATGCAGAAGCCCCTGCCAGAGGGGCTACATATGCTGTATTTCTCTGCAGCAGGCTTTGGGAAAACGAGGGATTTTCACTATGTGGAGCAGGAAAAGACTTTGACTTTAGGGCCATTTGAGCAGGAGCTGGGAATGCAGTCCTCCTCCTCTCCACAGCAGACTGCCAAAAGCAGCTGCAAGCAAGCACAGTCATCCTGGATGGCATCCCAAGAGCTGGGTAAGCACAAAGTTAAGGAGAGAAAATGCACAAGGAGAAAAGAGGCATTGCCACATGTGATCCTGAGAGGGCTTTCCCTGATGGCTGCCCAGACAAGAGTGGCCAAACATTCCCTGCTGGATCTACCACACCATCACGTGGCTTTCCCAGATCCAAATTCTCCACCAAGCCAAATGAATGAAGAAGTGGGTTGTGATGCCAGCACAGCTCTCAGATCTGCAGCAAAGAGCTCTCCTGTGCACTCCTCCTCTTTCCAAGGTGCACAACTCCTACTGAAACCTACCCAAAAAAGACTTCCCACACTATCCATGCCAGCTCCAATCACAGATACGACTTCCACAGTGAGGGTGAATACAGACTGATGTATTTCCTAGAGACATTCTCTACTGATCTCTGGAAAAAAATGTTGCCTAGAATATTAAAACCTCAAAACTTAAAAAACAGTTTACTCTACCATAAACTGTGAGTTCTCATCAGCTTTGTAAAACTGCACCCAACATCAGACAGCAAAGATGCCCCAACATGGGTCAGCAGAGACTCAAATGAACGTGGCCACAGATTCCAGCCTATCGACATTAGAAATAGGCTCCACAGGAAAGCCCATAGTCCCAAGCATTGCTTAAAGTTCTTTTTTCCTGAACTTAATCCATTATGAAATAGGCCCTGTAGCAAAGAAATCAAGTGTCTTCTGGACACTTCCTTCCTCCTCCCTCTCACACGTTCAGCACTTCCACTTACATTGTCACCTTCACTCCTCAGTTTCCAGAAGGGCTGGATGTAAAACCAGGACCCCTCGTTCCCTGCAGCATCCAGGGACACCCTCATGGCATTCTTCTCCAGCAGGGCTGGCAGTCTCTTATTGACTGTGAGGTACTTGTTACTTTTGATGTGCAGCAGCTGTGAACACAGAACAATTCCAACAAATCATTACTTTTTTCCTCCCTCCAGCCCAAAAGAGGAGTCACAGGTTTTCCCCCTGTAGCAACTTTTCCTAACCTACACAAAGACAAAATAAAAGCAGAAGAGAGTTAGCAAAGTACAGCAGAGCTCAGGAGAACAGATGATACCTCTCAGAGTGAGAGGAAGGTGGCAGTGATCAGTTTTAGAGCACACACCCAGCAGGTCCATTGCTGTGTTCCCTTCAGCAATGTCATGCATTACAGGGAAGTTGGACTGCACTTAAAACACAGCTTCTGTCTCATTTCTAGGGCAGGAAACACCAATTATTGCAGGCAGTTACAAGGAGCTGTGCAGCACCTCCAGGGCAATGTTTGCCAATAAATCTCGACAATAAAAGGCACATGTTTATGCTCAGACTCCAAACAGCAGCACCCAATACCACACACAGCATTTTTATCAGGACATCCTCTTCAAACACGGATAGGCAGCACTTCTGGGAGGCTTTAAAACCACACAGAAAAGCACAATACTGCAAACTTGCCCCGAGTCCTGCTCACATGACTCTTGGCACCCCAGATCCCAGGGATTTCCTTTCCTTTTGCCCTGAAACGAAGCATCTGTTCCCCTTGCAGAGGGGTTTCTCTGCCTTTACCTGGATGACATTGCTGTATTTCACAATTTCACCCAGCAGCTTTCTGTTCTCGCTCTCGTTCTGCTTTTGCTCCAGTTCTGCTGCATGCTGCAAGAGAGGGACCATTGCTTTAAACTCCACGAGCTCAGCACCTGGGTTCTGCCCCCCAACCAGGGGGGAAAGGCAATTGCACCACATTTCAAACACAAGCACCGAAAATATCAGCCCCCAAGTTCTCCTGCTCATTCCGGGGGCTTTATTGGGCAGGACAGAAGCTCAGTCACAACTGATGGATCACACCTTAGGTGCGTGACATTTTTCAAAACTTCAAGCACAAAAAGCAATTCCAGGTGCTTTATTTCATGCTGAAGAGGAAGAAAAGAGGGGCTGTGATTAGCTCCTCACTGGAGGCACTTGCAGCCTCTCCACTGCCCAGGGAACCCTCCCCAGGTTTGATAAGCCCTTGTTTCCACTCAGCCTTATATATTCAACTACAACATCAGGTCAGCCCTCCTTCAGACACACCCACACTGTACCTGAGGCAAGAGAGAATCTGGGAAATGGTGCAGAAACGAGGAATTCTGAGCAATTTCCACACTAAAGCACTGACAGCACCTCTTTGCCCACTTTTCTTTCTAACTCCTGGACAGGACTCCCAGTGTGATTTAATCCAGGTTTCAACAACTCCATTTTTACTCCATAAAACTCCTGGAAGCAACATCTTGCTTACAGCACAGGCACGACCCCCAGCCCAAAGCAAGGCAAAAGCCAGGCCAGGGACAACAAATGCCAGGCAGGAGAGCTAAGGAGAATGCAGAGTTGCTATGGTGGCATAATAATATCCATCCCAGTGGTTCCCAAGGCACTTATTATTCTTTCTCGTGCCATTGTGACTCTACAGCCTGCAGATTGAGATAAGATTACAAACACAGATGTCTCTTACTTGAAGTTTCTTCAGCAGTGCTGCTTCAGTGTGGTTTCCTTGTTTGGCTTGCTTGGCTTTCCAGTACTGCTTCTGGGCTGAGTATCTGTTCATGGGACACACCTTGAAAAGGCAGTCTGGGGAAGGATTGAAAGAAATACTCCTAAGTCGTGTTGAAAGACATTTCCTCCGTTTGTAAGTATGTTTTGGTTGGTTTTCCTTGCCCAGAAACATCTAAATACCGGTGTTGAAACATAGCCAAGTGGCATGTCTCATTCCTGGTGGCAATGAGACCACAGAGAGGGTGGCAGGACAATCCTGATGCCCACCTGGCTGCCCAGCAGCTGCTGGCACTGCTGCAAACGAGGATTAGACTCATTCACATCCACCTACAGGACACCAAGGAGGTTAACAAGGAGGTGGGGTATTTCTGCACCTTCACCAAGTTGTTTCTACTGTTAGTTTTGGGGTCCTTTCAATCAAAGTGACACACACAGGACATCACCATCATCCAACAGACCAGGGAAAAGGCAGGTAAGGAGAGAGGAACCACGTGAGCAAAGAAAAGAGGAGGTACACCCCGAGGAGATGGAAGGCAATAATTGAAAGCTCATGTTAATTGGCAATAAAGGGAGTGTTGTGGAACTCCCTGACTTTGGGGGTTGTTTTGCCCACTGACAGCCCTATAAACTGGAAATAGAGGCTCAGGACTCACTCTAAGCTGACTACTTTTAGAATGATGAACACCTACTCTTGCCATCACCAACTGGTCTAAAAGCCAGGCTTGAGAGACATTTTCCTTAGGAAATTGTGTTAATTGTCCTTCCACACACCCCCTGCTCAGGGGAAGAACAATTCTGCTGGGAGACTGCCAAGAACACCCAGGGCTGCCCAGGTGAAACTCTTCCCCAGCATGGGCTGCAAACTCTGGCTGTCTAAGGCAGGTCTGTCCCAAACCATTAACCCTCCCTATGGCCAAGCACTGGCTGAGGACCAACCCACCCCCCACTGCCAGAGGCAAAACCTGTCCATACAAAGCCCCACGAGGGGCAGAACTTGCCCTGGCACCGACCCCACGTGCCCACAGACCTGCTCCCTCGTGGCAGCCCAGATTGCTGTCCCTGGGAAGAAGGGTTACCAACCCTCCTCAAAGCAAGCCCAGCCCCCTCGCCAAGGTGTTTGCCTTCATTTCCAAGGGGAACATTTCCAGTGGGAATTACATCATACCACCCAAGAGTACATAACTCCCAGGTAATTTTGACAATATCCTGGAAACCAAGGAGGAGGGGAAAGAAATTAACATTACAAAAGGGAGAGTTGACTTGAAGTATCAGGGTTTCAGCTCTTAAGACAAAGTCTGCTGTTATTTTCTGTAACAGTCTATAATTAACGCGCCTTCTCAGAAGGTTTCATGAAACATTTATTTCTCTGAAGTAACAATACCTTCTTTTTATAGGACCAGCCTTCATTTCTCAGTGACTCCCCACACATCCTGCTGCTTGAGTAAACACTTCCCATCCTCCTGCAGAGCCTCCAAGTGTTGCTGCTCTGCAGAGGATCCCAAGAGGAGCACAGATGTGCAGTCACTGCTCTGGGGCTCCCCTTTCCAAAGGTGGCTGAGCTTTTCCTCACGGCAGCCCTCAAGGAAAAGGAAATGTAGAGCAGGGGCTGGATAACCTCAGCACCACACTGGCTGCCCCCCTGGTGCTTTACAAGTTAAACTACCAAGAATTTTTTTTATATATTTTTTAAAAATCAGTATTATTTCAACTGGATTTTCCTCAATTTATATACTCAATAATTTGCTTCCAGACAAGTTTCTTCCTATTTCATTTTTTAGCATTCCAGCTACATTAAAAACAGGCCTTCTCAGTGTTTTTTTTCCTGGGTTTTTTTTTTCCCCACTTGTTTTTTGACAGTACCAATAAGTTATTCTGCAAATTCAAGCTTCATGATCCTAAACATCATGGGGGTGTGGAACAGTGCCTGCCTTAGAGATGCTATGGTTTAAATAAACAGGGAAGAAAGAGAAACTGAGGCATAAGATTCTAAAGCAACTTTGCAGCATCCACAGTAGATGAGGAGCTCCAGGAACAAAGTCATGAGACAGACCATCCATCCCCTCTGACTTCTCCAGACACAGTCCTAGTGCCTAACTCATTACTTTATGGACTTCTCCATCAATGCTTCTCTTCCTGAAGACAGCAAATAAATAGGCATTATCGAAGAGAAACAAATAGCAACTCCACTCAGGAAGTCTGAAAAGGAGAATCATTCCTATATGCCCTTTAAATGCTCCTGATATTGGACAAAGATGGTTTTGAACAACATTTGTCAGATGCTTTCTCTCCCTTCCCCTTCTTGGGTTTATTTTAAGTGCGAGAACTTCAACTCCTGCCCATGATGGAAGATTCCTGTGATTTGCAGAACTAGAGAAATTATCACGTGGCTTTACTAAAAGCAGAAGTAATGAGAAAGTGATGTGGCTATTGAATGACAGCGTGTACAAATCTACATGTTTGGGGAAAAAAAAAAACCAAACAACAAACACAGGAAGGGGAACAAACCTGAAGGGAGAATGGAAAGGGGGAAAATGTGAGGGAGCAAGGAGTAATGCAACAGAGTCCTAAGGAGGACAAGAAAAAAAGCTGTCAGGGGTTTGAGAAGAAAATGAAAGCAATTATGGGACTGAGAGAAACAAGAAGAAAACACAAAGATAAACCAAACTGATGTAGAGGAAGGAAAGTAAAAAGGAAAATGACAGGTGGGAAGAAAAGAGGAGAGAGCACAGAGGAACTTAATAGAAGGGAGAGAAAAGAAAAACACCAGGGAAAGCTTGGATCAGACTAATAATGGGAAAAGGGAAGATGTTGAGGAACTCAGCAACAGCCCGTCCCGTAGGGTGTTCTGAGACAACCGGAATAGCAACCACCCACTCGAAAAAAGAAAGGAAAACTAAACCAAGTAAACACACAACCAAAATGAAACTGCTATTTTGAGACACTTCTTCACAGAGACTTTCAACTGGGGCCAACACTCAGGGCCTTCGTTTGCTCTCTGAGTGGACTCGGTAGGACAGACACAAACGCTTCAGAAACACAACCCTTTAATATTATTTTTCCTGTTGGGGGAAAGGGTTGCTGAAGTATTACCAAAAAAAAGAGCAAACACGGTGCTCTGATGTTAATGTTCAGAGTCAGTCCTTGCAATCTAAACATCTCGTTGGAAACCTGTTTTTCTCATCCTGCTTCGACTGCCAGGTTGTGGTGTAAGCTCAAATCCACGCCAGTTCTGCTCCCAGCCATAAAACACTGCAGAGCCCGCAGGCAGCAGCTCCTGGCCCTGGGGAGCCCCACTCATCCTGCTCTGACATGTCATTTGCAGCTGCTTGTGTCTCACCATTCAATTCATCAGTCATGCCTAAGCCTTCCTTTTATGTCGAGGACCTACTTAGAGCAGTTTTGGTTCCGTTTATTAACTTTGCAGTTTTAACTGAATGCTGTTTCCCAGAAGATGCCTGGGGAGAAAAAAATATGGATTTTGCTTACATTTCTTCCTTATAAGAACAGCATTTAGCAGCTCTTTCGCCTCGGTGCTCTAAGCAGAGCTAAAAGATTTACCCAAGCGTGGCAGAGATGAGCTTTGGGGTGCTTTTGTAGTAGAGACACCCCCATGGCCCCAGGCACTAAGTCCCAGTTTCTGCTGTGCTCCCAGCAAAACTGCTGCTATTCCCACTCTTGGAATTTGACTTGGGAGATGAAAATCCCAACAATGGCTTTATCTCTGCTGCAGCCTCCCTCCTGAGTGCACCTTGATTACAGATACCTAAAGCTGCAGGAAAATGGTCCTGGATGCAGCCCCTAAAACCAGGTTAGAGAATGGTGGGTTGCATCAACTGAGGTCACAAACCTCACTTTTTCACTAATTTATTTTCTCCTACAGGTGTTAAGAGACCTCATTGCCCTTTCCACCTGCAAGAAAGATAGCAAGGGACTTTTAAAAAGGGCATGGAGTGACAGGACAAGGGGGAACAGCTTTAAACTGAGAGTAGATTGATATCAGATATTGGGGAGAAATCCTTCCCTGGGAGGGTGGGCAGGCCCTGGCACAGGTTGGGCAGAGAAGCTGTGGCTGCCCC
>JAWWEE010000040.1:57632699-57662889 GCA_035221455.1 Xenops minutus | reverse complement strand
TGGATCCCTGGAAGTGTCCAAGGCCAGGTTGGACGGGGCTTGGAGCACCCTGGGCTGGTGGGAGGTGTCCCTGCCCACAGCAGGGGTGGGTCTGGATGAGCTTTAAGGTCCCTTCCCACCCAAACCATTCCATAACTCTATGACTGGGAAACAGTAATATAGAGCTATATTCAGTATTTTTACTGTTAAAGCTGCAGTAACTGTTCTGTAATATGGGCAAGAATAATTTAGTGTGGTTTTTAAGAAAAAAATAAATCTCTTGTGCAAGTTATGCTCAGATCAACATGAATTTAAGACAGGTCTGCATACAGCAATTCACATATTAAAATGTGATGATAATAAACAAGAAACACGCACTTATGACCCGTTAAACTTGTAAACATGTGTTTTTTGTGCCACTTTCCCTTCAGTCCAGGTCTATGCTGAGGCCCCTGGAGTTGTCCCTGCCGGTCCAATCACCCAGTTCAGAGGAGGAAACCTTAAAGAAAGAGCTTGACAACCTGAGGAGCTGCTTTGGGGCAGCCAAGGAAGAAATCAGCAAATTGCAGAGGGAGCTGTCTCTCAAAGCATCCGAATGTAAAGCTTTGGCATCAGAGTGTGAGAGAACCAAAGTGGAATCTGATGGACAGATAAAACAGCTGGAAGATGCTTTAAAAGATGTCCAGAAGAGGATGTTTGACTCTGAAGGCAAAGTCAAGCAAATGCAGAGCCACTTCCTGGCCCTGAAGGATCACCTGACGAATGAAGTGGCTGCAGGGAGCACCAAGGTGACAGAGGAGCTCAAGGAGCAGCTGAAGGAAATGAAAACCAAGTATGAAGGAGCCTCTGCTGAAGTGGGCAAACTGAGGAACCAGATTAAGCAGAATGAATTGCTGATGGAAGAATTCAAGAGGGACGAAGGAAGGCTGGTGGAGGAAAATAAGAGGTTACAGAAGGAACTTGTTAAGTTGGAGATGGAGCGAGATAAAAGGGGAAGGAATGTCATGGAGTTGGAAGGGCAGCTCAAAGAAACAGCAGCCAAGTTGGCCCAGTCTGTGACTGCAGAGAGGTTTGAGGACATGAAGAGTTTGTTATCAAATGAGGTGAGCGAGAAAGCAAGGAAGTTATCAGAGGTGGAAGGAGAGCAGGAAAAGCTGCAGGCCGAGATTTTGCTCTTAAAGAGGGAGTGTGAGAGCCAGAAAGCTGCACTGGCCCAGCACGTCAGGCCAGAGGAGCACGAGCACGTGAGGAGGGGGCTGGAGCAAAGGAACGAGGAGCTTGGCAAGGTGATTTCTGAGGTGTCACAGAAGAACGAGACCCTGCAGGAGGAGCTGGAAAGATTGCAGGCTGATAACAAGGTGCTGAAGCAGCAAGTCCAAGTGCTGAAAACTGAAATTAAAAGCCAGAATGTGCCTTTAAAAATTCATGAGGAATTGAAGAAAACAAATGATCTGGCTGTGGGGGACCTGACCAAAAAGCTGTTTGAAGTAACAAAGAAGTACAATGAAAGCAAAGCAGAAGCTGAAAAGTTGCTGGCAGAGAAGAACAACTTAAGTGAGAGTATTGGCCATTTGCAAGCGGTGTATGTGTCTCCAGAGCAGCATAAAAAGGAAGTGGAAGCTTTAAAATCTAATGGGATCGAGCTGGAAAAGCAGCTTGTCGAGCTTCAGAAAAAATACGCTGATGAAGAAGCCAAAGTGTGCCAAGTGGTGTCGGAGAACACAGAGCTCAGGGAGGCGCTGAGGGATCAGTACGTGCCGGCTGCCACGCACGAGGAGGTGAAGGCTGTCCTCAACAGCAGCCTGGAAAGGACCAACGGGGAGCTGGCAGAGCTCAGGGGCAAGATTGGAGACATCAGGCAAGAGTTCCTGAGAGTCAACGAGGAAAATGGAGCTCTGAAAGCCAAGGTGAAACTCCTAGAGAATCAGTTGAAAACGGAGTACATAAGTTTACAAGATCATGAAAGTGCAGTGAATACTCTAAAAGAAAGTGTGCACGGGCTGCAGGAGAGCAATGCTGCGGTCAGGGCCGAGTACCAGAGGGGGCAGCAGGAGATTTCACAGCTGCATGCCGAAATTGAGGCCCAAAAGAAGGAGCTGGACACAATTCAAGAGTGCATAAAGTCCAAATATGCCCCCGTTGCCTCCTTTGAAGACAGAGAGCAGAGCTTGGAAGCCACAGTGAAGGAATTAAGAGCACAGTTGCAGGAACAGGAGCAGAAGTGCAGAGAAAGCGGGGAAGAAACCAAGAAGTTCAAAGAGGAGAATGAAAAGCTCAGAAATGGCTTTTTGTCCATCCAGAGCGACTTGCAGCAGAATTACATCCTGGCTGAGAAATCCCACGAGATGGAGAAGGTGTTTGCAGGCAGAATGGAGGAGCTGAACGAGCAGCTGAGAGGGTTGGTACGGAAATACACGGAGCAGGAGGGAGGGGAGCTGCAGGCCAGGGGCAAGGAGCCCAGCACTCTGCAGCCTCAGCATCAACCAGCACAGCACATGGAGGCCTTGCAGGAGGCTCTTGGCCACACTGTGGAGGAGCTGAAGGAAACCCTCAGGACGAAGGAGGAGTGTTATGAGCGAGAGGCACTCAAAGCAGGAGAGCTGCAGCAGGAGCTGTCAGTCCTACAGAAGTCCTCAGTGCCCCTGGTGGAACACACCCAGCTGAAGGAGAGGCTGGAAGGAGAAATCACAGCAATCAAGAGCAGCCTGAAAGAAAAGGAGGAAGAGAACCAAGTGAAAAGTGAGGAGGTGGCGAGGCTGCAGGCTGAGCTCCAGCTGAGCCACCAGGCCCTGAGGGAGCTGGGGAGCAGGGAGGTGGTTGACATGGCAGAGTACAGGGCCATGAAGAGCACTCTGGAGGCCCAGGTGAGCAGCACAGCCGAGAGGCTGGCCAGCATGAGCAAGAGCTATGAGCAGGCGTGCGAGGAGGCGCTGCAGGCCAGGAGGAGCGAGCTGTCCCTGAAGGATGAGAAGGAGCTGCTCCAGCTGCGGAGCTGCAGCATCGAGCAGGAAATCAAAGACCAGAAGGAAAGGTGTGAGAAATCGTTGACAACCATTATTGACTTGCAGAAGAGAATCCAGGAGTCTGCCAAGCAGGTGGAAGCCAAGGATAACAAGGTGGGATGGGGCAGTTAATGCTCCTGATGTCCTCAGTTCAGCAGGGAGGAGCTAGACTGCAAAGGCAGCTCCTGAGGTGTCCAGCTTTGTGCTGAGCATCAGGTACCCAGGACTGGCCCAAATCGGATAAGTTCCTGGGTTTGCATTATGCTATGTTTTTTTTAATCCCTCATGTATTTTGGACATCATGTGTAGTGCTTAAATTCTATTAAGACTTTTGGGCTATCAGCTCCTTCTATTGGAGCTGTGTTTGCTGAGCATCTCTGCCTTGCCTTCTGGTGGTTCACTGTTCTTTCTTAGAAGTTGGACATAAATATCTTTAACTGCTCACTCTTTTGGTCCCTTCTTTTGCTGGCTGGCCTCCAGGGTACATACCTGACACATCTCAGTGCCAGGAAGCACAATGTGACCCAGCATGTCAGGAAAATAAAGCCCTCTGTCCTTGCAAAGTCTTTTAGCAAGCCAGGACAAAGACCCTTCGGTGCTTGCTGGTCTTCATCAGACTACAAAGAACGTTAAAAAATACTGGGTATGGTGAGACATCCTGAAATGAGGTGTTGTTTGGTTTTTTAAAGATAACAGAGCTGCTGAACGACGTGGAGCGGTTAAAACAAGCTCTCAACGGCCTGTCTCAGCTCACGTACACTGGGCTCCCCTCCAAGAGGCAGAACCAGCAGGTGGAAATGCTCCAGAACCAAGTGAAAACACTCCAGCAGCAGCTGGCTGTAAGTGCTCACCCAAGGTGTTGTCTGATGTGCAGTAGCACTGCTTTATTCCTTGGATAAACAGGGAAATCTGGCGGGGGGGGAGGCTGCAGGCTGAGGCTTCAGAAGTACAGGATTCATTATTTTGTGCTTTGGGTTTCCTTTTACCCCTGAGGTCTTGCTTCTCTGCAAATTTTTATGCTTTCTTCTGCGGTTTGAGTTGTAACATGTGGGAAGTTTTCCAGATAAAAAGGACACAAACAATTGAGAGAATTTGTGCCTATGAGATACTGTGCTCTAGTTCACACTGAGACCATTTCTAAATGCCAGCTCAGTTTTAGTATTTTCTTGCAGAAAGCCAAACACATATTTTTTTTCTCACTTTGAAAGAGTAAGATGGTCCTTTCTGAATGGATTTTCCTTGTGTTCCCTTGGCTGCCAACCCTGAAGTGTTGCTTGTCATGAAGTACCACCAGTGAGGGGGACACATCCTGCTGAGTGCTGGGATTTTGTGCACACACACGTTTTTGGCCCCAGTGACTTCAGTAAAGCTCATAATTAAAGTTCTGTGGGTGAGCAAAGTTAGTTATCCTAATGCTCTACAGATTAACAAACACATCTTTAGTACTATTTGTAGGGCTGACCCTTATAAGGCAGAGAGTTCTGAAATGGGGTGGTTTTAACAAGGAGCTGATGCTGGTGATGGAACAAGTGGGCAGGGCCAGGAGCTGGACTTTGATGGTCCCAATGGGCCCCTTCTGACCTGGGATATTCTGTGATCTCAGCCCCCAGGCTGGTTCTGGCAGCCTGGCAGCAAAATTGCTGCAAGAAAGAAGTGACAAAACAAACAAACAAAAATAAAACAAGAAAGCAGAGCCTTTTTTCTGGATTAATGGAGGGTGTGTGACTTTAACGTGGAAATTCAGCTTTGGCTGGTCTGTCAGTGCACAAAACCAAATGCCCAGAGTTGGAAATGGGCAGAGCAGATGTGAAATGTCTGATGACTTCTCCTTGTCCCCCTGTCTCTTTTCCAGGACGCTAAAAGGCAGCACCAGGAGGTGGTGTCGGTCTATCGGACGCACCTTCTCAGTGCTGTGCAGGTAGGACTGTCCCCTGGGCAGGGAGTTCTGCTCTCCCCCGCAGGGCCAGGGGCTCCTGAGACACATTTGCACCTGGGGAACCAGGGGGTGGCTCAGGGCACTGGGGTTCTTCAGCTGGAGGGCACTGAGGGGAGGCTCAGCAGGGTCTGCAGCTTCCCCAGGAGGGGCAGCTCCAATCTCTGCTCCTGTGAGCAGGGACAGCACCCAGGGAAGGGCTGGAGCTGTGCCAGGACAGGGTTAGGATGGGTGGCAGGAAAAGGTTCCTCCCCCAGAGGGTGGTGGGCACTGCCCAGGCTCCCCAGGGTTTGGGCACAGCCCCAAGGCTGCCAGAGCTCCAGGAGGGTTTGGATGATCCTCTGGGCACAGGGTGGGATTTTTGGGGATGGTCCCGTGCAGGGCTGAGGGTTGAACTCAATGATCCTTGTGGGTCCCTTCAACTCAGTACATTCTGTGAAGCAAAATATGGATAAATAAGATATGGATATTAAAAATTAACATTACCAGATCAGACACCCCTGTTAAAAACCACCCTCTGAAAGACCCCAAAAGCAACTGTGGGGGCTAAAACAGCTGAGCCCAAGCCCAGACCCCACCCAGCCCTCATCCCAAAATCTATGAGGTCACAGGGGGCGACTAGGAACGCAGGATTTATCCTGATTCCCCCTTGGTGAGGAGCAGCCCCTCCAGTCGTGCCCGTGTTTGCCCCCCAGGTTCCGCGTGGGTTTCAAACACGCGTTCCGGTGGTGCCCGCTGGTCCGCACGGGCGACTACGAGGGGCTGGAGCTGCGCTCGGCCAGGTACCTGCAGACCCAGAGCAGCGTCTACAAGGTGAGCAGGGTGGACACCACCGTGTCCTCGGCACCAGGGGCAGCCGAGGAGGAGCTGGAGGAGCCCCCCAAGGCCAAGCGTCCCTCCGTGGACGTCACTTCCAATGGCTCCTCCCGCAGCGACTCCAAAACCGTCTCCGAGAGCTTCAGCTTCTACTCCAACACCCTCACCTGAGGGGCCCCCCAGCCCCTCCCCGAGCTGGGATGCTCCAGGGCTCCAGCCCTTCCCTGTGTTGGGACATGCTGGAGTTTTTCCGTGCTGTTTCCTCGTCTCCCCCTCACTCACCGGGGAACAAAAGCTTTGGATTAGCTCCACGTGTTCCATCGTGTGTGGAGGGTGTGCAGGAATGGGAGAGTTGAGGTTTTCTCCAAAACTGGAATTCAAACTGGGCAGGAGCTTTGCTGCTCTCAGCAAGGATCTCCCAGTGCATCCCACCCCTTTGAAAACGAGCCTGTCCTGCGCTTTCCCCCTCCCACCCTTAATCTCCCGGTCACTCCCAGTTGGATATCCAGGGGGATTTCAACTCCAAAATCCAGGAAAAGTGCTGGATTCAACACCAGGAGCCTGGACATCCATTGTGAATCATCAGCCACTTGGAGCTTCAACTCAGATCCGGGATTTTCCACGTGGTCTTGGCTCTTCTCCAGCACCCACATGGATGGTCTCCTGCTGCGCCTCCACCCACAGCTCATCCCAAAGGATTCCTGATCCCAGCCAGGCTTTGGCTGCTCTTAGTCAACCACACGTGCCAGAAGCAATCACTGTGATTTCCTGGGAAGCCCAAGGTGATGCTTCTTGGACAGATCCTGGAATCCTGTGAAGATCTGGAAAAGGAGAGATGGGATTGGAACGTCTTTCCCACCCTGGATTCCACCTCAAAAACAGGCTTGGAAGGGGGATCAGGAATTCTGCAGCCTCTTTTTGCGCACAGGAGGGTTGAAATTATTCCTTCCACCTTCTGGATTTCATTTTAATCAGGGAATTTGTTTTTTCTTGGCAGAAACCATGAAGTTCATGATGTGTGCATGGATATATGGAATATTTTAGTGCTGCTCTGACGGATAATTTTCCCTGGGGCTCCTTTGGTCAGCAAAGGGATGAACACAGGGAGGGGAGAAAAGGGAATAAAATGAGATGTGGATAAACGTGGCTTGTTGGGGATAAACCCATAGTCTGGGGGCAGTTTGGGGGTGATTTGCTCCTGGTTGATGGTCCAAACCCTCATTTTTTGGGGTGGAAATTAGGATTCACTGCAGGAGGAATGAGAAATGAACACACAGGGCAGGAAAAGGGCTCATTTCTTTTCAAGTAGCTGAACATCAGACCCTGCTGAGCACCCGGAGAGTGGGAGTGAAGAAGGGAGGATTTTGGGGCTTTTCAACTCTTCATGCTCCAAAGTGGCTGCTGGAAGAGCCAGTCATGGAAAAATCCCCACCACGACGGTTCTTGGAGATAAATATCCCAATATTTAAGGAATTACTCCAGAAATTAAATAACTGGGAAAACTGATGGATCCAGGAGCAACCAAAGGGGATTGACTGGAATGATCACTTTTACCCCCAATCCTGCCACGAGCCCCCACAGGAGCAGCTTTTCCACCCTCTTCCCAAGCCTCATGCTCCGGGCACACCCTGGAAAACACTTTTCCTCCTTAAATTTCCACTTCTTGTCGCCTTAGGACACATTCCCCTGTCTCTGCCTCCTGAAATCCTGCATCCTGCAGAAGGGCAATGGCAGGGGGGTTAGTTTCTAAAACTGCACAATTCCCCAGTGGCGATGGAAGGGATTCCAAAGGTTTAACTCCAGGGATGGAGTGGGAAACCTTTCCCACCCAAAGGTGGGATCCACGAGAAGGTGCTACAAGCCAGGCCAAATCCTGCTTTATTTCCAACCCAAATTCACAGGGAAATTAAACCAAATACCTCCACATGGCCCAGAGAGGAGGATAAAACAGGTGGACATCAGCTCAACACCACCACCCCCCCCATGAGAGTTTGGGTCAGGTTTGGAGCCTGCAGGAGTCAGAATTTAGTGGGGAAAAGGGAAATATAAATCTCTGTGGATATTTGGATATTTATAACCATGCTGCCCTTTTGGCTTCAGTGTTTTCTGCCCCCGGGAGGATCCTGAGATGAGCAGAGGGATGACAAGTGTCTTCCCACAAGCAAAGCTCAGCCTGAGACATTGGATAAGCCCAAAGGGAGGCTCGACTCAAACAGACAGTTCTCAGCCTGAAATCCTGCCTGGGGATCTGGTGTCTCTTGAAATAAAGTGGGAAAAATTCCCCACCTGTTGGAAATAGCACTGATGATCCCAGGGGAGCCTGGCCAGGATGATGGGAATGTGTCAGGGGATCATCTGACAGCTGGAGATGCCCGGAGGAAAACCAAAATGTTATAAGTGGGTACAACATTCCCAAACCCAGGTCTTCCTTTGTCCCCTCCAAGTGCCAAGTTGTTTGGAAGGAACAGGGACAAGGATCTTTTCATGCTTAGGACCTTGGCCATCCCAAGATGGGA
This sequence comes from Xenops minutus, assembly GCA_035221455.1. Lineage (NCBI taxonomy): Eukaryota > Metazoa > Chordata > Aves > Passeriformes > Furnariidae > Xenops > Xenops minutus. The sequence goes on along the minus strand of JAWWEE010000040.1, from coordinate 57,654,643 downwards.
CAAACATGGAATGGTTTGGGTTGGAAGGACCTTAAAGCCCATCCAGTGCCACCCCCTGCCATGGGCAGGGACACCTCCCACTAGCCCAGGTTGCTCCAACTTGGCCTTGGACACTTGCAGGGATGGGGCAGCCACAGCTTCTCTGGGAAATCCATCCCAGCCCCTCTCCACCCTCCCAGGGAACAATTCCTTCCCAATGTCCCATCTAAATGTCCACTTTTCCATTAGGAAGCCATTCCCTGTGTCCTGTCCCTCCATGCCTTGTCCCAAGTCCCTCTCCAGCTCTCCTGGAGGCCCTTTAAGCCCTGGAAGAGGCTCCCAGGTCTTCCTTCCCAAGATCCTTCTCCAGGATGAACATTCCCAGTTCTCCCAGCATGGCTCCAGCCCTTGGAACATCCCCAGGCAATGTTACTTTCACCACCTTTGGGATGTTCTGTGAATGCAAAAGCCACAGAAAGTCTTTTGAGGACTGAAAAGCTTCCCAGACATGGATGGGACATCAGACTTTGGGAAGGGACATCCTTCCTTGCAGTGAGTCCGGGCTCTGCTCTCTTTCCAGCTCTCCATCCAGAGGCTTTTCCTGCTTTCTGAAGCCCCTGTCCCTGTTTTTTGCTGGCAGATCTCTCCTTGCAAACCAAATTGCAAAGTAAGAGTTTCTTTGGCTCTTCCCTGGCACTTCCTGGCACTGCACAGGAGCATCTGGACAGACTCCCCCGGGTCCTCCCAGATCCGTTCTCCATCCCCTCCCTGGAGCACAGGGATAACTCCCACCCTTCAGCAGGAGCTGCCTGAGCCCAGTTCCCACACATTCCCTGCCTAAACCCCTGCAGGAAGGAGCTCTAAACCCCAAAGCCCAGCCTAAAGTCCCCTCCTTCCCACTAAGTCACTGCCTGCAAGCTCAGCTTTGCATCCTGAAATTGCTCTTCCCTCTCACCCGGAATATGGAGCAGCAAATCCCCCTCCCCATTCCCATTCCCACCCCCACCTCGGGGGCTGCTCAGCTGCTCCAAAACATCATTCCCACCCCATTTCACGTGGAACTTTTTATCCCCCACCAGCAAATACCAAACCAGGGCCTGTTTGCCAGAAGAATCCAGGAGCTTCGGAAAGGTGGAAGTGGAAGCCAAGCACAGATTCCCATTGTTTGGAATTAGTCACAGGATACATAAAAAACCGGCCCCTCCCACTTCTGTCATCTTTATTTTTGTTTTTATTTTTATTTTGCTGCCCCTCACCATGTGCCAGCCTTGGGCTGGAATGGGAATATCCGCTGTTTATGGAGCATTCCCATAGGAATAACGTGGACTTGGGGCTTTTTCATCTTCCCGTATCCTTGGCAGCACCCTCCTGTGGGGTCACAAAGCCCAAGAGCTCCTGGATTTTATTTATTATTAAAATCACCATCATAGTTTAAATAAATCAAACCTTTTAACCTTTAGGTGGTCCCTTTCCTCTGGAATACTGGGATATGCTACAAATCTCCTCCCCTGCCCAAAAAACCTCTATCTCCAGCTGAATGATTAATCCAGTGGTTTTAAGGCACAGTTTAACATGCAAAGGAGCCCCTTTTCCCGTGGTTTATCCACCAACAATGCCAACTCTGCTAGATGAGGGGTCACAGTCACAGGTTAAACACAGAATTCCTGGAGAGGGGCAGGGAAGGAGCAGGATCACTCCAGGATGTCTCTGCCCTTAAAATACCCATCTCAAAAGGGATCCTGATCCTGTGCAAGTGAAAATTTCCATCCCCAAAGGATCCTGGTTCTGTGCAACTTGAAATTTCCATCCCAAAAAGAATCCTGATCCCGTGCAAGTTAGAATTTGCGTTCCCCAAGGAATCCTGGTCCTGTGCAAGGTGATCCAGTCAGGGCCAGGAGATGAGACAGGCTCTGACCTGCCTCAGGAGGTTAGAATTAGGTGTGGCAGGAGCTTGGAGGGAAGTTCTTCCTATTGTAGCTTCTCCACAGAGAAAAGGTCCAAAAATCCCTGTCTCCTGTTGGGTTTGTCCATGTGGATTTCCACAAATAAATGTTCCTTTTCTGAGACCTTCTGGCGAGGGATTAATGCGGGAGAGGAGGCCACGGGGGAGGGAATGGGGGGGAAGGGGGGAGGAGGGGGAGGGGGCATGGGAGGTCACTGGACTTGGGCTCAGTCACTGCTTTATGCCCTTTCTGGGCTGGAACTCCCAGATCTCACTGTTCCATGCCCTTTCTGCACTGGAATTCCCAAACCCCACAGCCCTTGATTTTCCAAGCCCTCCCCACACTTTTGGGAGAGCAAGTGGGAATTACAGGACCATCCAGCCCCTGGCCCAGCCCTTTCTGTGGTGGAGCAGCCAACATTGGCTCCAATTTCCAGGCTGGAATTCCCAAATCCTGCAGCCTGTAGCTTTCGAAGGCCTCCCTAATGCTTTTGGGAAAGCAAGTGGGAATTTCAGGACCATCCAGCCCTTTTCTTGATGGAGCAGCCAACATTGGCTCCAATTTCCAGGCCGGAATTCTCAAATCCCACAGCCCTTGGTTTTCTAAGGCCTCCCTAATGCTTTTGGGAGAGCAAGTGGGAATTCCAGGAGCCTCCTGCCCCAGCCCAGCCCCCGCCATCAGTTCCAGTGGCTGCAATTTACAGTTTTTAATTGGAGGAGCGTTAAGGGGCCCATTAAACTCCTGTTAGTTATTTCCATGGGTTATTTCATCCTGGAAAACGGAGAGCAGGGATAAACAGGGCAGGCACCTGTTTATTCCAGCTGCACTCCGGGTGGGAATGCCAGAGCAGATCTCACTTTCCAGCAGGATTCAGATCTGAACAGAGTTATCAATCAGGTTGTTGGGTTTGGGACAGGAGGAGCTCCAGAGGTGGATCCAGTGAGAAGCTGCCTCAGCTTTTCCATGCCTGACAGAGCCAATTCCAGTGGCTCCAGGACAGACCTGCCACTGGCCAAGGCCAAGCTCATCAGGAATGGCAGTGACACCTCAGGGATAACGTGTTTGAGGAGGAAAAAAGAAGGGAAAAGATGGAATTGGGTGCAGGGAAGAGCAGAGGGAGAACATGTGAGAGGAACAGCCCTGTAGAGCCCCAGGGCAGCGCAGGAGGGGCAGGAGCTGCTCCAGGGGTGGAGATTCCCAGATTGTGTAGTGAAGTCCTGGATGAGGCAGCTGTGCCCCTGCAGCCCATGGAGGGGCTCGGGATGTGGAGATCCATTGGCAGCCCTGGGGGAGCCCACCTGGAGCAGGTTTGCTGGAAGGGCTTGGGACCCTTTGGGGGACCCGCCTTGGAGCAGATCCTGAAGGACTGACCCCACGGTCACCAGCACCAAACCAGGACCTGAGTCCAACCAGCAGCTTTGGGAATGTCCAGAATGGCCTCTCTGGTGTCACAACCCCCCAGACACGCTCAGTTTGAAAAGCCAAATGCAGGAGAAAGGGGATCAAACCCCAGGAAACTGCAGCATCCAGGTGTCCCACTCAGGGTGTTCAGGAGGGCCAGAGCTCCCTCCAGCATCCCTTGTGCTTGCCAGCGTTGCTGGGATGGCATGGGATGGAAAAGGAGGACCCAAAGCACAGCTCAGCCCTGCTGGAAGACTCTGCAGATGTTGATATTTGAGCCACCTATGTGACCTCGACAGCCAGTTAGTCCTGGTTGGAATGGGAAGAACCAAAACCTCTGGAAACTCGGGGCTGGTGAGAGCTGGAGCGCTCAAGGCAGGGGTGGTTCCCACGGGGCCGTGGAGGAATTTAGATGAAATTAAGGAATAAACTAAGAAATCTATCAAAGAACCCCAGTGTCTCACTGGGGGCCCTGTGGTGCCTCCTGCCAGTGCCCAGCTCCCAGACACCCATCCCTTGCAGTGCCCAAGGCCAGGCTAAACCCAAAGTTTCCTGCATCTCTGAGCCACTGAAGTGTTCCCAATTCCCCTTAGTTCCATATTTATCACCACGGGAATTTCAAACCCCCTTTTCATAGGGAAGAGAGAGAAAAATGCTATTTAACTTTGGCTGAATTCATGTCTGGTGGATTTTGGGAGGTATCAGTTCCAGTTAATCCCCACTGGATCAGGGGCACAAACCAGCCCTGTGTGGGGACTCCTTCTAAGACCTTCCCTTCTCCATGCCCTGTTCCTAGCTCCAGCTGGGAAATCCCTGCTCCTGCTGCGGATCCAGCAGCTTCCTGGGCTTTTTGTGGCCTTCATGGTGCCTGATTTTTTGGGGAATGCTTTTTGCTGCTCCAAACCCTTCCCTCTTTTCACTTCCCCCTTGCTCCCAAATCTCCCAAATTACACCCCAGCAGGGCAGGATTTCAGGGATCAAAGCCCTGCTCTGCTAATCCCACAAGTCCTTTAAGTCGATCTTAAACCCCCCCAACCTGGTGCTAAATTAGGGTGTAAATGAGTAATTAACTGCACCAATCACCTCTCAGGGACTGGGGTGGCTGAGCTGGAAAATTCCTGATATTCATCTGGTCTGTCCAGCCTGGGATTTAAACTTCCAAGCCACAAGTCATTTTCCAAGCTGCTTTTCCTGCTGCAAACAGGGGCTGGGGAGATAATCCCAGGCCTTGGCTGCACACTGGGAATTTTAGGATGAAGGTTTGCAGATGGGATGTTCCTTCTGCAGCTCCTGCCAGCAGATTGATGGATCTCAGGACACCTAATACAACTTAAAAACCCATTTGGAAAGTAAAAAGAGAATAACTATAAATACATTTTTAAATAAAGTATGAATGAATGAGATCCCAGTGGGATTTCCCAGCCCTGCCTCCTGGGCTGGCAACACTGGAGGTTGGAACTCTTTTAATGAGCAAGTTATTTTGTGAGCTACAGGAAGTTATTCCCACTATTTATCATTTTTCCAGCTCCTTTCAGGCAGAGGATGCTTTGCACAAAAAGGGGAATTGCTTTGTTTAAATATCCCAGTCTTGGGTCATCCCCAGGTCATGGAGGGCTCTCCCTTCCCAGTGGGATTTGCTCGTTCTGGGTGGCTCTGGCTTTGCTCTCTTTGAGTTGTGAGATAAGAAATTATATTTTCCCCTGATTCTGCATTCCTGGCCGTCCATCCTCATGGAAACTCCCTTCTCCAACTTGCAGGCGAGTGGTGATGCTCAGAAATGCATCCAGGTCCCAAGGAGGGAGGTAATGGCACGTTTATCTCACTCTGCTCTGTAGATTTTGCAACTCAGGCAAGGCCAGAGTTGGGTTTGGATTCTGAGTGTGGCTGAAAATGAGCCTGGACTCACCGTGGACACTGCTGGGCTTCTCTTTCCTGGAATATTGGGGGAAAATGGATTTTCTGTCTTTTTTTCTAAGTGAGCTAATTCCCAGGGAGAGCTGGAAGTGGGACAGGGATGTTTCATGTGCTCTGGCCCCTGAAAGCAAAGGATGTGGCAAATTTTTAAGTGCCAAAGGGAGCTGTTTGTCCCCCACTTTTCAGGATGCTGAGAAGCAGCATCAGGGCTTTTCCTGAGCAGCCTTTTTTCTGCCAGCCTTGACTCCTGCATTTCCTGCAATTGTTGAGTGTTCGGAGCAACTCCTTGTTTGTTTTTTTTTTGTGCCCAGCCTGAAACAGGTCCTGGGGAAGGAGGGGATGGTTTGGCTTCAAGTAAAGCCTTTTTTTCTGGCACAAGCCCGTAGGGGGTCCTGCAAAAAAATCCATGGGGAGAATTTGTTGCCCAGAGAAGCTACCTTATCCCTGGGAGTGTCCAAGGCCAGGTTGGAGCAACCTGGGACAGTGGGAGGTGTCCCTGCCCATGGCAGGGGGTGGAATGGGATGATCTTTAAGGTCCCTTCCAACCCAAAGCATCCTGTGATTTCCTGTTGCAGCTAACCTGAACTTGCATGCTACCACAAAGCTGGCAATACCAAAATTAAGCCAGATCTGGGTGCACAGTAAACTAGAAGAGCTAAGGAGAGGTAAAAGGCAGCAGGGAGGAAGAGGAAAGTGGCTACTAAGAGGTTTTGGGGCAGGTGGGAAGGGGACAAGAGGGGATCCCCAAAAAGGGAAGGATCTGGCAGTGTCTCAGCCCTCCTGACAGCTTTTCTGCCTCCACATGTACAGCAGTGAGGGGCTGAAATCACCCTCAGGTAGCCTGAAAGCCACACTAGAGGCCACCCCCACCCCTGCTATGAAGTAATTTAGCCAGGCAAGGGACTGACATTCACTGCTCCTCACTTTCTCAGTTCCCAAGGTCTGCCAATGGGCTGAACACTCACAGCTGGAACTGGAAGCAACTTGTTTCCTGAATACATAATGGAAAAGAATCCTGAATAAGCTGGGAAATCAGGATTTTGGTCTCTCAATGGTTCAGATGCCCCTTTTTTTTTTTCTTTTTCTGCAGTAATAGCATACATATAAACACTGGAAATAAAATAATGAGGTTAAGAATGTCAGTGCAACCCCTTGAGATCACAGAGTGGTTTGGGATAGAAGGGACTCTGAGGATCATTTAAAACAGACCCAAGAAGCCAAGGAACTCCTTGCCCTCCATAACTGGTGTGAATCCAAGCCCTTTGAAGCCAAAGGAGGTCTAGTAAGGCTCTGCTTTGGCACAGTAAAGAGTAATTTTTTAGCACTCCAGTAGAAACCTCATGTTGTCAGTGCACTGTTATTTTTTTCCCCCAATCAGCAGAACACCAGAATTATCCCAATCTACAAGGTCAAGTTGGAAAAAAAAATAAAAGATCAGATACGGTTTTAAGCAAAACAAAAAGCTGACAACATGTGGGGGTAAGTCCTTCAAATGCTGTCTTATCTTTAAAAGAAATAAACAATCCAGCAGCTCGAGTACTTTTGCACCTCACAGGCTTGTTTTTCCCATTTCCAGGAGGAGCAAGGTTGGAGCAAAGAGCTTCTCACCCAGCCTTCAGTGTAGAGAACAGCAACCAACCCTTGGACCACAAGAAAACCAGTCCCTTTGCCTGTATTTTCCACCTGCCCCTCGTGGCTGGGCAAGTTTTGTCTTTAGCTCTCAAAATCCTTCCCATTCCAGCCTGAAACGTCCCCAGCATGGTCACAGTCCACGTGGGAAGCTGGCAAGGCAAAGAGCAGGGAGAAGGGACGTGCATCGAGGGGTCCTGGAAGAGAAACCAGCGCCAGGTACTGACCTCTGAACTTCTTGGGAGGGTTGGCAAGGTCACCAGCCTCTGGCTGAACCACACAGCGGTCATCCACCAACCTGGAAAACCAGAGGTTATTGCTCTCACGGGGTGTTTGCCAGCAGTGGACACAAAGCACAGACACCCCCGTCCCATCACACATACAGGGACTTACACACCCCTCCCATTTCACACAAAGAAATACCTTAGGAAACCTATGATCTGGTTTCTAAGCACAACCAAGAAAAGAAAACTACATTTTTCTTCAAGAGAGAGGATTTCTTCTCCTGTCCTGACCTGTGGCCTCTGTTCCAGATCCCACTCCATCCAAAGCCCCTCTTGTTACACCCCCACCTTGTTGCTACGTGCACAATCCTTGGGTTTCCTTCATCAGAGCCCATTAACCCCCAAGCAGAAACTGTTTGTTTTTCTGCAGCTGACAGATTTTCTTCTTCACCATTTCCAATCTTTCCTCGGGGAGGGATGTGGAGTTAAGGTTCAGCTCTCATCAAAACACCCAGAACCACGTTGTCCTTTGCTAAAATGAATGAGCCCTTCTTTAATCCACAGCAGAATAGCTAAATAACAAATGTAACACGTTTCTTGCAATATTTTAGAGGTCAAATAATAAAATTAAGAAGTATGAATTGTTAAACTTATCTCAGAACTTCCTAAACATAAATTCAGCTTCCTTTCAGGAAGCACCCTGTAAATAATTTGCCCATTTCAAACAATTATTCAGGAAAATCATGTTTAAGGACACACTACTGCCCTGCCACTTCACAGCAACAGTTTTAGCAGCATTTTTGATGGAAATTGCCAGAAAAAGCACCATCTGGCTTCAGCCAAAGAGATGTTTTCAGTCAAGCTGGTGGAGGCTTTGCACCTAGGCATGAATGCAGCAAGGCTGGTCCCCTGGCATGCCCATGAATTTTTCCCCTCTAGCAAGCTGATGCAGCTCCCAGAAGGAGAAGCCAAAAATGACAAAGAATCAGGCTTAATAAGAACCAAGCCAGGTTTGGCAAGCAGGGCTCAGGAAGAGTCAGTCCTGCAAGATGCCCTCAGTCCATGACCTGATGGACCAAAACTTTCTTTAAAGAGCATTGAAAACGTGGAGTCACAGACAGGGGATTTGAAAGGATTACCCCCACAGGAGTTTTGCCCAAAGATTTTAGGGCCAAGAAGTACTTCCCACCCTCAAAGGCTTTCAGGATGAACCCCTCCAGCACTGCCAGGATGGAGGGACAGCAGGGTGAAAACCAACCATGATTCACATACACCTGGTGTCCCTTGGTGACGACTCGAGCACCCTTGTGACAACTGTGACCGTGGATGACAATGCAGAGCTTTGCCCAGGGCATGGCACTGCCCCAAAAGCCATGCAGAAAACCAGGTGCTGCTGCTGAGGACACCAAAGGAGATCCTGCACATTCTGAGCCAGTGAGAGCTGCAGGGCTCAAAACCACACTGGCTTGTCAGAGAACAGATGTGAAACAATCAATGCAGAATTTCTTGTCTTTAAGCATCCTCAAAAGGCACAAAGACAAGGCCCACAAATGAGTTGTGCAGCCACCAGGAGCCAAAGATACCAGGCAAGGCAGAGGAGAAAGGAACTGCTGCTGCTCCCATCCTACAGACATGAAAGGAGAGCACAGAAGATTCAATTGCTGTGTGGCAGGGCAGTGACATGACAGAGCAGGGGCAGCATCCCCCGAGCCCTACACATGTACTATACCATCAAATTTACAAGCTAATTAAAGACTGATCCAAATTATGAGGCCAATATTCAAGCCACTGGACCACGAGACCACCAGAGAAGCTTTGGCAAACTTCAAGGGGTTTAATTCTTCCTCTGGACTGCAGACAGTGCTGCTTTTGTGCTCTCTGCTGCCAATCAGCACCTGGCACATCCATGCCTGTGGTTTGGTTTTTCATGCACTGGCAGCATTTCAATCACAAAGGAGGTCCCTGCACAAGTAGGATATGGTTTTTACCTGTGCAAGTTCTTCCCCGAGCACAATAAAGCCCCGGGTTGCGCACAATTGCCTCCAGTCCCCTGCAGTGCTGCGGTAATTAAGTCGTACAGCAGTTCCCTGGTGCCCGAGATAAATCATCAGCAAAGTCAAAGCGGTAATTACAGCCCCGGACTTGACGCAGGACCCTTTGTACTCACTAATTGCAGAATTAGGGTCTGAAAGCAACAACGTTGGTGGGATTGCTTGGCAGAGATGCCCAGCCATCCTCCCGCTGCAGCCAGGGGAAGTTTTTCCACTCCCTGCAGGGGAAGCAAGGGCAGTTCCTCATCCCGACCCAGTGCCCAGGAGTTCAGCTGTGCTTCTCCAGAGGCAGCAGGGGAAAAGCACAGGCAGCTTTCAACTCTCTGTCCCCAGCCCAGAACCCCAGGATGGGGCAGGTTGGCAGGGACCACAGTGGGGCAACCCTGGCACCACAGTGGGGCAACCCTGGCACCACAGTGGGGCATCTGGTGGCACCTCTGCTCCAGCAGGGCCATCCCAGAGCTCCTGGCACAGGGTTGTGTCCAGGGGGCTCTGGAATATCCCAGTGAGGAGACTCCACACCCTCCCTGGGCAGCCTGGGCAGGGCTGGGTCACTGCACAGCAAAGAAGTTCTTGCTCCTGCCCAGGTGGGACTCGCTGGGCATCAGCCAGGACAGGGCACCATCCCCTGTGAAGGGATCAAAGCACAAACCTGCAGAGTTCCACACCTGTTTTCCTCTCCCTTCACTTTCCCCCATCAGCTGTTGGAGCCAAACCCATCCCTTCTCCCCACGTGCAAAGCCCCACGGGTGTGTCACCCTCAGGGACCAAGTGACACCTGGGTACAGGCACTTACAGGCAGTCTCAAAGGCAGTGCCTCCCACCTTTGCTGTCTCAGCAACAGAAGGACAGCAGCGACTTCTCACAAAACTCTTTGTATTCAGAACTTGCCTAATATAAACAGCTTCAAACTTCCCATAGAGCTTCTAATCCCGGGCACTGGGCAGAAGCAGGGAAACAATTACTGGCTGTAATTCCCACCCAGTCTTTCTGCCAGGTAGAGCAGCTTTGTAGGGGCTTTCACTGGAAGAGAAAACAGGATGAGCCTGTGAAGAACCAGTGGGGACTGGCTGTGTGTTTGGGGAAGCAGGAGGAAGGACACGGTGACAGGAGGAGCAGGACTGGGTGGGGGCAGTGTCAGTGATAAGCTGTGTTGGCACTAAAGTGTAGTGGTGCCTGGGTTTAGAGGGATGAATCAGATGCTGGGTAGGTCTTCATGCCTGCCCTGGTTACCTGAAACAGGCTAAAGGTAAGTACAGCACAGGTTTCTAGGAACCTGCAGATGTGGTGCAAGAGGCAAGGAATAACTGTACAGCTACAACCCTAGAAAGACTGGTCCCAAGGATGGGTCGGTTCAGATTCACTCCTGAGATGCTGCTGCATTCTAGAAGAACACAAACCAATGGAGGAAAAGGAATTATGATGGGCCCCAGGAATTCGAGGCCTCTCTCACAACGTAAGATGCTTTTTCAAAGAAAGGAGACACGTAATATCATTTATCCCAGCTTTGGGCCTTCAATATTAAAAAAAAAAAAATCCACCGCCCTGAAATGTATTTTGTCTCTTCTTACCAACAGAATTTCCAGCCAATATTCCCAGTATTATTAAGTTAAACAATACCTAGACAAGCACACAACACACAGACTCTCTCTCACACGGAACTACACCTGAGTGTGTGTTAACTTGTTCACAAACACATTGCAGTGCCTGTAGAGCCAAGGAACATCTTTGCTCAGCCTCCCTTCACAGACCATGCTGAGGCTGCACCCCAAACCCAGGTAACCTCGATATCCCCTCCTTGGAGCAGCCCCCAAAGCTTTGCTCCTCGAGACATCCCTCCTCAGCAGGAACACTCCCCACCCAAGACACTTGTCCCCTCCCCAGCTGCAGGACAGCCCTCTCCTGTGCTCCACACAGCCCAGCAGCCAGCAGCCACTGGGAAGAGAGGGGCTGCTCGTCCCACGAGGAGCCAACCAATACCAAACAATAGCTGATTCAGATTCTGCTGCCCTGGAAATCAAGCATCAGGTGCCCAAGTGCCAAAACAATCAGGTCCACCCAGTTCTTCTCCAAGTCCACCCACTTCTCGTTTCATTGAGCCTCTTATCAGGCATCTAGGTCAGCCCACTTCTTGTGTGCTTCCAGCAGTCTCCTGCCAAAAATCTGCAGTCATCGTAGCTCACCCTGCCCAAAATGTGAGTTCATACTCCTTTATGACTACCAGTCCTCTTCCAGAAAGATTTACAGCTTTTGATTCAGCCCCACTGTATGGAATTTGTCCTTTTTCCTGTCTCTTTCCAAAGCCAAAGCTTTACACCATCATCTTTTCACATCTGGGATCTTTCAGGGCCTCCTACACTAGGACAACCAAAAGGATGTTCCTTCCCCTTACAGCAGGGCTATTAAATCTCTGTACCCTTTAGGAAAATTCCATGCTCAAAACCCCTTTTGATAAACAGGAGGACCACAGGGCACAACATTTAAAGAACTTCTCCACGTGCCAGTGAGGTGCAGCAGCACAGAGACCAGAAAGGGTGGATTCCTGCCTGTCCCCCCCCCAAATTTTAGCAGCTTTCTCTTTTCCTTTCTGAACAAATTTTAATTACCACAAACACGAAGCTCAGCACAGGTTGAAAGAAGCTCTTAAATGAATACTCTTACTCTGGGAAAACAAAACTCCATTAACAACTGCACAAATAATTAGCCCTAAAGTTTTTTTCCCTTATCTGATGGTGCATTCATTTATTCTTCTAACTGTACCTGCAGGCTGGCATGTCAGAGGGGGGAGGAAAAACAAAAGCAGAAGTTTTTCCTGTTCAATTAAGTAATCCAGCTATAAATCCTCAATGTCACTTTGTTTTTCTTTTGTATTGTGTTGCATCCAGCCAGGCTTTTAGCCTGCAAAAGCTTCTGCTCTGCAGAACTTGTTTAACCCTTTTAATAGTTTTATTTAAATGTAAAGCATTGTGCAATTTCAATTAAATTGTCAGAAAAGAGCTAAACCAAACGATTAGAGAGGAGCCAAATGCTGTTTGGAGATTACAGTGGAGGGGACAAAACACGATTCTTGGATTTTAGTCTCAGTTTTGCAACTTTCTTGGACTGCCCTACAGGAAAGCCATTTATGCAAGAGGGAAACGGTGCTGAGCTTGGCTTGGACAGGCCCATTTTTGCCAAGGAAATGAACACTTGCACATCAACACAACACCCAGCAAGTGGTTGTTGGTTAGCAGTGCCAAGCACACCTCTTTCCTGCTGTGGAAAAGGGGGCTGGGGAAGGGCTCCACAAGTGTCTGCACAACACTCAGGCTCAGGTGGGATTGTCAGAGTGTCCTGTGCAGGGCCAGGAGCTGCCCTTTAACCTCGTGGGTCCCTTCCAGCTCAGCATATTCCATGATTCCCCGGGGAACTGGCCACGGGAGGAGATGTGCCAGCCCATCCCACTCACCCAGCTCACTCCCCAGGCTCACTTTGTCCTGCCACACTTCTCCAAAACGCTGCTGCTCTTTTTTATTTTTGGCTCCAGCCTCTCTCAGCGCCTTCAATAAACAAATTACACTCCCAGAAATCCGAGGAAATGGCCCGTTTCTTCCTTTCTCTTCTATATCTTCTAATATGAAAAGTTAAGAGTCTGTCACACAAGGATGTTGCAAGAGCCTGAAGGTGCTTAGTGGGAAAACACTTTCAGATGAAATTTGTATTAAGAAATTCTTTTAAAGCCGACAAATGGGAAGGATAAAATGAGTATTAGGAAAGCTTTCTGAAGGCTGGTAGAACACAGAGCCACCAACACACATCACCTGCAAGATTAGACAATTTTTCCATGACTAACAGTTTCTTTTTTGGGTGAAATCTCGTCTCCTTTTGAACTTAGAAAGTTTCCACTGATGTCTCTGCAAGGCCAAGACTTCACCCCAATGATCTCCCCTCCCACAGGTGCACTGGGGGGGTGAAGTTCAAAGCAGCACCAGCACCTCACACTGAGGCTTCTTTCTTGGAAGGTTTTTAATACAGCCTTAACTTCTGCAGCTCTTCTACTTAATCCTTACTCCAAAAGTAGCTACATAATGAGTACAAACAGGGTGGAACAAGTCTAGGATTTGGCCCAACACAAACACGATGCTTGACTTAGGAGTAAATCAGAAAAATCAAGATTAAACATGTGACTAACTCTGCTTGCTCCCACCTTACAACTACCCCTAATAGGTCTGCAACTCAGCTCTCTCATTGGAAAAAAGGGGGGATGGAGTGGAATTATTATGTCTGTTGAGCTAACATACACTAGAAACACAGACAGTGGGACCACTGTTAACTAAAAATGGCATTTTCAGGACTATAAAAGCCATCTTTACACGAATTTTAGTCATTTAGTTCACTTCTCAGTCCCTACCAGACTGAGCAGCTTAAGTTTCCGTGGCACACAGTGACTTCAGAAACTGGTCCCAAAATCAGACACCCAGAACTCCTCACAGAGTTCCCTACTCAGCCAGAGACAGCAAAGCTGAGCCAGCAAAAGAGAGAAAACCATCACAATGGAAACAAAATCTGTGTTCGGTTTGCACCTGAATTTGGGCTTTGCCTGCACCTCCACCTCAGGTATTTGTGAATGGCCCCTTGGAAGGACTGCTTTGAGGAATGGTGTGCTAAAAAAGGGAGCCAGGAAGGCTGGGTTTTTCACTGTTAACAGCATTTCATGAAAACAGAGGGAAACAGAAAAACACTGTTGGGAAACGCCAGTATCTGCCCAGTGATCAAAAAGTGACTTCATCCCTGGAAATGGTCATGAAGCAGTCACACCTCCTCGTACTGGGGAAGGGAAGCACAAGCAAAAGAGGGGAATTAGGACACTGCTGAAACAGCACGATGTCAAAATCCTGTTGTTGAAGCAGACACAGCAGCCTCTGACACTACTGTGAGGTCTGTAACAAACACCACCAACTCTGGGGCAATAGCAGAGTCAAACACACACGTGGGTACCCAAATACAGACACACCATACCCATCCTGCAAATTCCTGGGCATGGAAATCCCAGGAAACAAGCACATTTCTTTCTCCATTTTGCAACATAAACAGGGATAATCCAGCAGATCAACCCACACTATGCAAAAATGTGCATGGAAAACATGGCTCAAGCTAAATGTTGATTTCTTTTTTTACAGTGTTTGTTTCATACAGGAACAGCAAAATTGATGTGCCTTATTTTCTGCTTTGGTTTAAAAAAAAATAAAAAGCCCCTTTTTTAGATAATACAGATACCAATCCACTCCATATCACAAACTTTGTTGTGTGTCAGGACACCAAATGCAGAAAGGGCTCCTTTCAGAGACCTTCAAACGGTGACAAGTCCCAAGCCAGTGTGAACATGTGTAATTGCACTGAAGTGAGTCAAGCAGCCCCTTCCTACAGCACCCAAACATCAGACCCAGTGCTTTTCAGATGCCTTGAGCATTCCTTCAGCTGCCCCAGGGACCACCCTGATGGCCAACACAGCCTGAGCCCCTCCCAGAGGGGGTTTCACCTCCTGGAACCACGAACACCAACCTTTCCTGACCCCCTTCTTGCCAAGGCAGAGCTTTGGAATTCCAGCCCTGCCTGGATTTGTTTCCAGGTGCCAGCTCTCAGTTTAGCAGCATGTTAAACCACCAAGCCTGTGGCCAACACAGGTTCAGCTCCCCAAATGCTGCTGCTGGGTCACTTCTGCCTGCAGGGACAGTGAGCTGGGTTTGCAGGAATGCCCTGGATGAGGGAATTCAACACGTGTCCAGCTCCCACTGATGGCAATGGGAACTGGAATGGGACGAGAGATCCCTGTGCCCCAACATGTGCTCCAGTTCTCTCCACAGAGGGGTTTGTTATTGAGATTTTCATTTGGCAACAATAAATGTTTACAAGTTTTGCTTGCAGCCGGGACAGGTGTTTATTGCACATTCTATTTGCTTTTTCTGTTTCTTCTGATGTTAAAAATAAAACCCAAAACGACACCTTCCAAACAAAAACCAGCTGAGAAATGACAGTGGCTCCTATTTACTTGTTTTGAAACCGAGCAGAGCCAGCTTCCAGCTGGGAGAGATCATTGTGGGAGCTGTTCCAGGTTCCCTGTGAGCTGCTTTCCCAGCTGCTGGGAGCAGCTCCTGGAGCCCCTGGCCACACCTACACCCAACCTGCACACACTCCCTGGAGAGGGTTCCAGGAGCAGCCCAGAGCACCAGCCTGCAGAGGAAATGCTCCTTCCACACTGGAAAGAGCTGGGATGCAGTCAAGAAACAGGGAAATAATGGTTTCTGTGCAGGGCAAAGGGCACAGAACTGGGAAAAGAGCCCAAGCCCTGCTGTGCTCCCTGTGTGAGCTTCCCAGAATTAGCATTTGGAAGTGGGGGAAAATGATGTAATAAGCAGGTTCCCCCTCCAAACCCTTCAGCCCCTGCTCAGAATGCAGGCTCTTGCATCCCAGCACCCCAGATCACTTGCTCATTTATTACCACAGAGGTATCAGGACGCTTTTTGGCCCCCCTGTGCCCTCAGCAATGACTGCTGAGCCCCACAGAGCCCTGGCAGTTCTATCCCCCAGCAAGGTGTGTCTCAACAGCAAGCTCTGTTCCAAAAAGTGAGCTTGGCCTTTCCCACTCAGGCCCTCCAGTCTGGCAGCATTCTTTTCAGGTGAAGGAAATGCTTCCAGGTCTCCTCACAGGGTTTATCCCAACACCGTGACAGGGAAAAACGCCTGCAAATAATCCCTCTCTCCTTGGAGAGCTGGAGTCTTTTATCACTTGTAGACATTTACTGGGAATGAACTGGCAGAGAAACAAAGAAATCCCTTTTCCTAGAGAAGCCTGCACTTGGTGATATGATAAGTGGAACGATTCTATCCACTTCATTTCTCCTTTAAAGTGCATTCCTGCTGCACACACCTAGTCACACTCAAGTGACAAACCCCGTGTTTTTGAACATGCAGGCTGGGTCTAACCCAGGAAAAAGGAGCATGGCTGCTCTTTCTGGGTCAGACAAACACAATCCAGGCACACACAACTCACCCCCTCCCTCCTGTGCCAAAGTATATATCTCATAAAGCAAAGGCAAACCAGCTCCAGGGCTACACCTAACCCAGGCTGCAAAAGATTTCCAAGCCAAAGCAATCAACTCTGGAAGAACTGCGACATTATCCCACGTTTTATCCCACATCTTGTGATCTTTGCTACCTTTTCTATTGTTCTGCTTCCTGATGCTGTATTAATACATACTAAAACCACTCTGCTTTCACTGAGGAGAAGAGTGACTGTTCCTTGCTGTCACCACTGCCCAGAGAAATGTGAAAAACACCCTCAAAAGCTCAAAACCCAGAACAAATACACGCCTGATTACTTTTTTAACATCTCACCATTTTTCAAACCCCTTCTCTTTTGTTTCTGGGGGATCTGACTCATAATTTTCAGAAGCAAACAGGAAGCACTGCAGACATCTCTGAGTATTTCCTCTCTCCACCCTCCCACCCACCCCTCTTGTCCTCAGTTTGATTTCTGGACACTTGATTATTCCTTTTGCTAACCAGCAATGCAGCAGCACTTCTCCACTTCGCCAGCTCCCTCGTGCTAAGGTGCAGACCTGCCTTTGCCCAAATCTAGGGGAGAGGTGCCCTTCACCTCCTGGACAGGACAAAGCAGGGCTTTCCCTGCCTGAGGAACCCAGGGGCTGGCAGAGGCAGGAACCAGCTGGGGGAAGTTCAGGTGCTGGACACGATCCTTGATCCTTGCCCAGCACCTCCCCATGGGAGAGCCCTGCCAAGGGGGACCCGGGGCAGAGAGACAGGATGGACAAGTGTTGGAAGGGGATGTGCTGGGAAAGCCTTTCCTACCTCACTCCACTTCTTCCAGCGCTTCCTTGCATTGTATACGTGGGGAAAAAAGAACATTTCCCCTCCTCCATTCCCAGGCAGGACCTGTCCCAGCAGCTGCAGGGCACAGGGGGAGCCTGGGGATCAGCTCCTCTGCACCTGGAGCAGAGCCCTGGCTGCAGCACGGCGGGGTTTGGACCTTGTCCTGCTACAGCAAGAAGTTTTGGATGCCCATGGGTGCCCAGCAAGCAGCAGGTGGGTGGGAAAAGGGGGAAAATGCAATGTGGGAGAAAGGCTGGCAGTGGGATGGCACAGGGGCAGGGCTGGAAGGAGACTGTGCAGCTCCCACGAGGAGCTGGAGCGAGGTGAGAGCGTGGTGGGACATGGAGTAAGTTACTCATGGTTACTTACTCCTGCATGAGCAGCTGCTGGGAGCACGGAGGCAACTGATGCCACAGAAATCCCTGCTTCCCTTTCCAGAGATGTCAGCTCTCCCAGGCCACTTTTTTTATTATTATTATTTTATTTACTAATGGGAAAACTGTAAGTAAATGGCATACAATTTAGGAGCTCTTCCCAGGAAGAACAAGTTCCACCTTTGAGGGCTTGGTGCATCCCACCCCTCTGTGTCGGTGTAAGGTCTCAAATGCAGTTAGAGGCAAGGCTGAGATCCCCAGGTTTAAATCCCTGCCACGCTGGTTCCCACAGGGACTGACTGGAGCAGCCACTGCACACTTTCCCTGCCAGGGGAACCCGGACACGCACAGGAAAAAAGAAAGCATACCAAAGTTCACATCTAGTTTCAAGTTAAACAAACTAATTGGTGTACACAGCCCCCCTTTAAAAACTCCTAATCTAATATTGTGCAACAATATTCAGCCCAGAAAAAACTATTCTAACCTTTTCCTTATCACTCCACAAGCCTCTTGGACTCATTATCACAAGAAGTTAACCCACTGCCTGGCACATTAAGATTAAAAACCAGCCCACTGCCTTAGCTCCTAATCCCTATTCATTTGTGCCTAGTACATAATACTGCCCAGCTATGAGCTGATGGGAAGAGATAGCCAAGCACCCCACCCACAGATCAGCTCTGTTCTTCTCACCTTCCCCCAGTTTATGAGAGAATCCAAAAGCCAATTGACTATCTCTGGGGTGCAGCTTTGTGGACGCTCACCCAGCTCTCTCTGCAAGGCAAACAGCCCCACGTTGTCTGCCATAATCTCAGCCACTCACATAAACAATTAGGCTGCTGTATTTTGATTAACGCTTCCGTTTAAGAGGACATTGAGACGCTCCAGCCGCAGTGGCAGAAGGTCTGGGCTCCTGCTAGAACAGACATGCTCTTCCAAAGCTTTTTTCCCTGGGAATCACAACTGCAGCCTTACCCCACGTCTCTCTGGGAAGGAAAATTCTCCCCTCTCTTCTGATCTGACACGTGGAAATAAAGCAGCGTCGCTGACACTCTTTTGGGCTCCGAGATCACAACATTCAATAAAAGGATCGAGCTGACCCAAATGTGGGCAAGGGCAAAGGTAACCATTAATCTGGCTCCTTCACTTCATGCTACAACCTTGCAGAGCCCAGAGGGGCTCTGAGCCACAGTCAGCTCCCCTAGCACAAATTATCTACTCAATTGTTTAGGTATTTCAACTCATATTGCTTAGAGAGGGCTAAGAAGCACTCACAGAACCTGTTTGATGCTCAGCAGTGACGTGGTACAAAGCAGCTTTCAGAGCAAATGTCTCTTCCCAGGCTCAGTGGTTTGGGAACCCACGAGCCAAGGCAAGGGGCACGACAGTCTCTGGCCCCACAGTGCTCACACAGCAGTTCTCCCAGCAGCACCGAGTGACACACCACAGGTTAACTGCTCTCCTGGGATCCATTAAGCCAGAAACAGGGATTGGTTGAACCTAAAGAGATGATATTTCTTCGAAAACTGGAAGCAGAGACAAGGATTTATGGCGCTGCCTGGATGTGCTGCCGGGCACTCTGGGAACTGAAAAGGACTACAAATTGCTCCTGCACCTCACAATGTGCAGCTCAGCTGGTTGCTCTGCAGCTTTGTGTCAGCAATTATGGCAATTGGAAGTGAGCTTGAGCCTTTGTTGTTGTCTTTTCTCTAACCTTTAATCTGAAGGAGTTTTAGAACACGATTTTGTTTATTTTCACCTTTCAAGTTTAATTTTTTTCCTTAGGAAACCAGCACCGAAAATAACTACTTGTTTGTGTATAGAGCTCCGTGTTTATACAACAGAAAAGCCTGTATCTAACTTGTCATCCTGAAATTAGGGGGGGAAAAAAAAAAAGTATCCCAGCCCTTGACTCAGCAGAGTTAAGCATTAGTTCCTGCCAGCTAACTCTGCATGCAGAGGTCTTGTCAGAGCTGTGGAGCAGAGCTCCAATTGGCATTTGGGTCAGGTTCTCTGCTGACTTACCCTGGCAGTGCAGTGCCCAGAAACCTGCTGAGCAGCCAGAGCTCAGCTCTCCACCTGCCAGGGATGGCACCAATATCCCACCTCTCCTCCTCTCAGCACAGTGCAAGATGCAAAATGAGACTTCAGAGCACCCCCACAAGCCCCTCTGGCCAAGACCCACCTGAAAGCAGCTGCTCCTGCATCAGAGCCAGGAAACCCAGACACACAGAAATGCCTCTGGACGCTCAGGTGCTGCTTTAAGGTGGGAACACCAGCCTCCCATCACAAAATCCATCATCTCCAGAGCACAAAGAGACACCAGCCAGCTGGGGAAGTGCTGAAACCCTGCCCGCTGCCTTTGCAGAAAGGATCTCATGTCATTTACAGCTCTACTATCAGAATGAGCATGTCAGTCCCTTCCAGGCAATCCTCAGTCCCTTCACATTCATGGTCTATCCCAAAAGATCAGTCTCTGGGCTGGGTAGTGGTGGAATCATCAAATTCCTGAGTTAAATCCCTAATCCAGGCAAAGATCAGAGCATCTCCTCCTTCCTGCAAACTAACAAGATATCAAAATGAATTGGTTTAATTAACTAATTTTTCAATGTCCCCTAAAAGCAGAAACTGTGCAAAGGACTGTTTAGTGATAACAGATAACCACTTGTGATCTCCTGCTTGAGTTGTGTGGACCTTTAGCAGCCCAAATTTCCCCTCTGGCATCCTGCCACCAACCACCCAAACTGCAAGTGCCATGGCAGAAGTGTCAGTGGTACAAAATGTCCCCTTGCAGGGTGTCACTGCCAGCACAAACCACTCAGTGGGGACGCCAGAGCTCAGCAACACAGACAAAAGGGGCTCCCAGTTCCTCCACAGGGACATTCAATGCTGGAAACAACAAACCACAGCGAGCCACCAACACAGTTCACTGAATGCACAGGAACAGCCTCCTCCCTCTTCTCTTCAACTAAATAACCTGCTTTATTTCATTTGGAATTATTCAGTCCCATTTCATATGGAGCAGACCAAGAACTTAGGGAAGATATTTAAGGCCCAGTTTAGAAATACATCCATATTTCTTCAGGGAGGAGAAAAACCCTGCATCTATTTTTTAACAGAAATAATGAGTGTCTTCAGCAATCCTTGGAAAACAGGAACTCAGCCCTGATCCCTCCCACCACCATTACATAAAACCAGACAGAAGAGAGAAATTCCAAAACTCCTCCAGCAGGTAACACCATCCACCAACCTAGATTTGAAGCCTTTGAAGATACCTGAAGACATTTCAGCACCCAGGCAAGTCTGGGAATACAATATCTTTGTTATCCATAGGCGACTGAAGTGGCTGGAAAGAACTAATGAGATGGTTTAAGTGCTTTCAGGCTAAAGGGATAAAATTCCTTTAGTTCTTCTATGACCTCTGCTAAACTGAGATAATACATGAAAAGCAGCTCCTGACAAGATGCTGTTTCACCTCAGCTTCCTGGCAATGTTCATTCTTTGATCTGGACATGACCTTGGTCTCTCTTCCATGCACTTGTCACTACAAGGGCAGACTATTTTAAGACATAACTCAAATACACACAAAAAGGAGGCACAAAGTGCAATTGGGACTAAATTCTTGATTCATTATCTCTCACTCACATCCAGTCAATCCCTGGGCCTCATAGACTTTTTTCCTGTAAAATTGCATCCAAGAAATGTTCATGTTACCAAACAGGCTCGAACAAGTTTTTCCAGTCCAGTGTTTGATCTTCTGCACAGTCCACATCGCACCAAAATGCCTTTATAATACAGAGATTTGCTTTGCACTGAAACAAAATAGCTTCTGGACTGTAATTCAGCCTCTCAGCCACTCCTGCTTTAAATTCCTCAAAAGCAATGCGACCTAGTGCCCTGATTTCCTTGAATCTATCAAATAAAGACAGTTGAAAGGAATTATTATGGGTTCACACCCATCAGCCCTTGGGCACCCTGAGATAGGAAACCTACAGTCTCAAAGACTTCATGAAACACTTGGAATGAAAATTTTCCTTTGATCCATAAAGGCTACATAAAAAACTAGAGGAATGACTCAGCCAAGCCTCTCCTATCTGCAGTGCCCTTTGGTGCCCGACTCCACGAGCACCGGGTGATTTGGGGCAATAAATCATGGCTGTGCCACAGAACTCACAAAGCTCAGCCCTTCAGCAGTGCTGCCCCCAGAGATGTTGCTGCACTGGGGCTCTGTCTCTTTTATGTGCCTCCCCAGCCTCACGTTTCCTGCACCGCTTTCCCCCTCCTGCACTCATGTTTTACACAGCTCTTACAGCCCCCTCCGACTTCAGCAGCTCCAAAACCAGGGCACAGTTGCTGAATGAACAGAACCACCTGTGTGCCACCTCCTTCCTGAGCTCCAAAACCAGCTGAATGAACCATTGCTGAATGAACAGAACCACCTGTGTGCCACCTCCTTCCTGAGCTCCAAAACCAGCTGAATGAACCATTGCTGAATGAACAGAACCACCTGTGTGCCACCTCCTTCCTGAGCTCCAAAACCAGCTGAATGAACCATTGCTGAAT
>JAWWEE010000040.1:57605065-57632599 GCA_035221455.1 Xenops minutus | reverse complement strand
ATCCAGGGGCAGCCACAGCTTCTCTGCCCAACCTGTGCCAGGGCCTGCCCACCCTCCCAGGGAAGGATTTCTTCCCAATATCCAACATAACCCTGCTCTTGCCAGTTTGAAGTCATTCCCCCTTTCCCTGTCACATCCAAACAAGTGAAATGCTGACTGGCATTTCCCCACCTGGAACACAGGTGAGTCCACAGGCTTTGGATGCCTGAACTGGGCAGATGTTGCTCTTCTGGGGGTGGTTTGGACTACTGTCAGCTCACAGCAACCATGGGACCTGAGAGTGTTCCCATCATTTCAGAGCAGGCTGGTGATTCACACATGGTTACATGGCAATATTTACTCAGCTCTCAGGAGGCAAATTCATTAGGAGAGATTAGTCAGCTGTCAAGCACCCATTCCCTTGCATAAGAATTATAGTCCGTAAATAAAAGTCCTCATCTCCAACTTGAACTTCTGCCCCCCCACCTACTCCCTCTTTTCACAATCAGTGAAGGAGGACATGCCATTGTGTTTTCAGGGACTGCAGGGAAAGGAACCCAGGAGATGCTGACAGTGAGAGGTGCAGAGGTGAGTGTAGCAACTTGTTTCTCAGCATCACTGAGCATGAGCAAAGAAACACAAACTTCTGATTTATTCAGAGCCAACCGTGGTTGCCACTGAAGCAGGTTTTGCTGTCTTTCAGCAGTTATCTCACAATTTGTGTCTTTCCATGAGACATTTCCATGACCATTCCTCGCTCTGTCCAAAGCCCGCTCCTGGCTAAAAAGGAAGGGATCTGCACGACAGAGCACAGCAGAAAGCCTGGCAACTACTACAAAGCAACGACTGCAAACACATCCACAAACACAAGGAAGAAAGTTCTTGTTGAAAGCCAGCAGAGCAAGACCTCATTTCCTTGATCCGTGGCCACTGAGTTTGCAGAGGCAACACAAAGGGAGCTGTGGTTTCCAAGACATCCCACCCACTGCACCAAGGAAGGAGCACTCTCTGCACTTCTGGCTGGCTCCAAACCCTTGTCCATGCTTTTCCAGCTCTATCAGTTGGGTTAGCAAATGCTGCATTCTTCTTGTGTGCTTTTAAAGAAAGCTGTTCCCCAAGCAGGACAGACCAAGCATATTGTGCACACTGCTCATCTAAAAGCTGCAAGCCACTCACAGGCTTATGAGAGCCCTTATTGCCTTTATCTCCTCTTGAGAAAGCAGCCTCAAATGTCACAAATAAAAAGTCCAGCCCTGGATGCTGCAAAGCAAAGGCTAGTGAGTCTCAGCCTGGCTTTGCCCTCCTGATTTGTTTTCCATATGCCATGCTCACCTTTCCCTTCGCCACCACAAAATCCCAGTGGCTCAGGTTACTGTACTGTTTACCTGGCTCTCCCCTAAACCATATGCTCCAGGCCCCAGTGTAGCATTTCAGCCCTGAGTGGGCTTTTTATCACAGCAGAAGCAGAGATGGGAGCAACAGCAAGACTGAAGGCAACTGGGGTAAAAAGCATCATGGACTGGCTTTGTGCTACGGGGTGTTTTCTCATGGAAAACCTTCAGCCAAAGGGATCAGTGACTGTAAGTACCGAGGCTTTTTAAAAGCCCACAACCCTCCTGAGATGTGTCTGTGGCCCAAAGAGACCAGCAGGGCTGGTCCAAATGCCACATGAGACCTCACAGGTCTGACAGAGTTGTGCTTCCCCAGGGGGTGAAGCTGCCTGATGTGAAGTGCAGGTGCGTGTGGGTTTGGGTTTTCTCTTTCCCCTGCAGACCCCAAATGAGCTGAAGTAGCAGCAGTGCTGAGTGAGGATGGGTGAGCCCTGCAGGGACCCCCAGGGCACCCACAACAGGTCTCCTGCCTCAGGGTCCCCTTTGCTCCCAGGGGTGCCAGTCCTACCCCTGCTCCCTGTTCTCCTTGTGCTGGGGTCTGTCTGTGTGAGCTCACCGGCTGTGGCTGCCAAGGGATCGAGTACCACACGTGAAGAAACAAAGAGCCTGCAAGGAATCCCAGATGCCACCATCCCTATGGGAAAAATATTCCATTATCCAGTGCAAGGAATCCCAGATGCCACCATCCCTATGGGAAAAATATTCCATTATCCAGTGCAGGGAACGACAACTCAGTACAAGGTAATGCTATTAAATACTCTTCTTGGTACAATCCTGTAGCAAACATTCACTTTCTGTGTTTAAAATGAACTTGCTAAACATCTCCTAGAAAGTGCCTCAGATCTGTTAGAAACACTTAGAGCTGATGGCAGAAATCTCACCACCACTGCCTGCCAAGGCAGCAAATAAACACCCTGTGCACACAGCCTGTGTTTTATCTGCCTGCAGCAAAAGTGATGCAGGGTCTGAGAAATGACCAGGAAGTGTTGCCACTGTGCTAAAAACCACACTAAACAGGCACTACATGAAAATGAAGGCACTGTGGTTTCTAAGATCCTGAAATGGACCGTTTGCAGCTGTTCCTGGACTTCTGTCCTGTTAGAACTTGTAATATATAAAATTAGAGCAGTAACACCATTTCCTATCTCCAATCCTGCTTCTCTGCCACCCTCTTATGGAGCAGGTCACTTCAGCCAGCGGTGCAGCTTTGCCAAAATGGTTGGAATTCAACTCCCAAACAAACACACTGCAAGGGCTGCCGATGGCAGGGGAGGGTGGAATGTACCTGCTCAGCATCGCTGCCTCTGGAAGGATCCATGCCCAGGAAACACCAGGAGCTGCTGCAAACTTCACCATCCACGTTCAGGACAGCAGTTCACCCTGGGAGGAGAGCCTGAACCACATGCCAAAGAGCTACCAGTGAGTACTGCTGGCCTTCAGCAGCTTCTGCCCTCATCAGTGTGGGGAGGAGAAACAATCTGAAGGAAGAGATGGGTCCTTCTAACTGGCACATGACATTGGGGAAACTAAAAGAAAACAAAACCCCACGAAATATTAAATGAGCACTTGCTGAACCTGAAAGCTTTGTTATAGTGCAAATAAGGGCACGAAGACTGCAAGCCCAGCAGCACCAGGACACTGATTCTCCAGGGGGCCCCATCCAGCCACCCTGCTCCAGGTAGGAACTGGAGCTTTTCTGTCAGCAGGGAGACAGGCAGGCTCCCAGTGAGGCTCTGAATTGCCTCCACAACACACTGCCTGTTACCACTGATGGTGCTTTCTTACTGCAAGTACCTACATTCGATGTCCAGTGGACTGGGAGTATCTCTTAAGTGAATTGTTTCCAGAATGAGGGCAGTGTTTGGTAAATTCAGACCATGCTGCTTGCTACACAAGCAATGGGATCAAACTTGGTGATCAGTGAAGTGAATGGAATGGAAAACATTCATATATCCAGGAGGAGGAAGTTTGGGATTAAGGGGTAGTATTTTGAACTATGCTTGTGCATGAGACGATAGACTAAATCCAAAGAGGGATATTCACAAAAACGGGGGGTGTGGAAAACTGCCCTTTAACCAGTGCCATTCTAGACTTTGACCACACATTGTGGACTTCCTTTGCAGGTGTGGGAAGGACGTTGCCATGGCCTGGGCTGAAATCCTCCTCTGCACCGGAGCAGAGCCCCTGGGGGTGCAGGCACGGCTGCGCCTCGTGCGCACCATGGCCGAGTACCTGCACCTGGAGCCCCCCGTGCTGACCCTGCTGCCATACCCTGCTGCTCCCGGGGGCTCCCAGAGCCCCACCCTGCTGGCTCCATTCATGGAGCACGTGGCACTCACGGGGAACAGCCACGCAGGGCTCTCCTGGCCCGTCAGGTGTGCAGGGATTGCCGAGCTCCAGGAGCTCACCCGAGTCCTGCAGCACAACGTTGGCTCCCAGCACCTCTCACAGCTGCTGGGGTATGACATTGCAGGCTGGAGAATCCTCAGGAGAGGTGACGATGGCAGGAAGTCTCCAAGGCGACAACGCAGGCGATTCATGGTCACGCCAACACCTACACTGAAACCACTGAGACCCACCCAGGCTCCAGCTGCAGGAGGGGCTCCCAGGCCTCTGGCCTTTCCTGTGCCAAGCCTTTTACTCACACCACTTGTGGCATCACCTGCTCAGAGTTTATCGCCTTCCTGTGGAGAAGGTGTAACGACAGCAAGTTACAGGATGCAGGATAACACCCACCTTGTAAGTCAAGAGAGCTCGGTCACCTTGGACACAGACCCAGCATGGGACATGCCAACTAACCCACCAGCATCCATGGTGTCTGCAGGTTCTGGTTTTCCAGATCTTTCACCTTCCCTGATTACTGGAACCAGGTTTCTCTTCACTGAGCTGGAAGTGCTGCCTGCTGGAGCTTCTGGTACATCCTTGCTGTTAGAGCAGCTGGAGCCTCACATGCCTGAGACAGACTCGTATTTCCTTCCCAGTAAATCAGAAATACCCACATACCATCTCCTCCAGGACACCACTGCAGGCACAGGCCAGCTTTCCAGGCCCATGTGGGTGACAAACACCCTTCAGGAATGGCCTCACAGCTCAGCAGAGGCATTTCCTCCCAAGACCCATTTTCATGGATTTTTGCCAGAAGCAATGTCAGTGTCAGAAGTGCCAGGTTACAGTGACGAGGCAAAAAGTCACTTTTCAGAGCTTCAAATGCTTTCTAGTGCATCCCTCTCTCCAGAAACACTCAGTCCTGAAGCCTCAGCCAGCCTTCCTGGCATGTTAACCAGCACTGTCCCTAGTGAAGCTGCAAGTGTTTCATCCAGTGGCACAAAGGAATTGCACTCAGACAGAGATCTGGGAACAAGAGGGATTCTGCCAAATGTCCCCAGGCCCACCCTGGAGTCACACAAAACCTCAGACATCAAGCCAGATGCTGTGGAGGTACCTCTGGTGACTTTATTTAATGCCAATTCCCACCTACCCAGCAGCACGCCAGGTATGTTTGAGATTTGACTTTCCATTTGTCATCTTTCCTGCCACTGAGTCCCAACAGAAGAGCTCCATGCAGTTTCTTCTGCAAAAGCACAACTTCCCTGCCCAAGGGATGTATCAGCAGCAGCTTTCCTAGTAAGGGAATGCAGTTTTATTCCTCACCTTAGAGCAGGTGACAGCTCAGCTGAATGATCAGGCCCAGCTTTGGCCATCGTGTGTAAGGAAAGATGTGGACCCTTAAAAAAGCTCCAAAGGAACACAAGGACAGTCAGAGGTCTAGAAAACATGTCAAAGTGAACTAGAGTCTGGAAGACTGAGAAAATATGCAGGTTTATATAATATTTTGCTTAAAAGATGAAAGAAACATTCACAGTATCCCCTGGGAACTGATGCAGCACTGATAACCTTCTATTGCAGTTAAGATGATTGACATTAGATAAACTTTCTCACAGCAAGGATAATAAAACATTAGAAGAGATGTGGAGGGTTTTTAAGAACAGAACAGTAAATATTTACCACAAATTACACAGAAGTAGATAAGCATCCTCTGGAGTAAAGAATTAGACCAGACACACTTCACAGTCTGCCTCCTCCTCCATCTGCGTGAATCTGTGATTCAGGCTTCAGTATATCCTAGACTACAGAGAAGGTTTATTTGTAGTGCCAGTGGAGTAAATTTGCAGGATTATGCCTGAATCAGCCTACATCAGATCTGTAAAAAGGCACAGACCACAGTTAAGCAGTTACTAAGTGCAGCATTCAGAGCCAAACTATTCCTTCACTCTGTAGTGACCTGACTGGCCCTATTTTTAATGCATTAACCTTGTTGATGTCCTTCAGAACCGACTTAGTTGTGAAACTGTATTAGATCCACATTAAGTGTATACCCAAAGTGTAAGGCTATAGTCTGAGAA
Source organism: Xenops minutus (assembly GCA_035221455.1). Classification (NCBI taxonomy): domain Eukaryota; kingdom Metazoa; phylum Chordata; class Aves; order Passeriformes; family Furnariidae; genus Xenops; species Xenops minutus. The sequence continues at coordinate 57,626,826 of JAWWEE010000040.1, read as the reverse complement.
ATTTGATTCCAATCAGGTGTCCAGGCAAGCATCATTTTGAATCTATTTACAAGAGCATGTAGTGTGTGGCAGGACAAGGGGGGGTGGCTTCAAACTAACAGAGGCCACCTAGAGGTATTAAAAAAAACCCTAACCTATTTCTTCTCTAGAAAGAGAAGCCACTTAGGTAAAGAATTCCTCATTTTCTAAAAGGGAGGTTGAACTCCAGCTTCCTTCCCATAGTCCTTCCCATGCTGGCCAAGAGTTTTCCATCACATGCCATAAAGCTTCTAAACTACATTCCCAACCCTGTAACAAATTATTGACATAAGACTGCTTTTGCATTATATCTGAGTGATCTTTTACCTTCAACTGTAGTGATCCCCTCCTTTTCCCAGAGGCTGTTCAGACCCTCCTGCCATGGCAGCAGGATCCAAGCACCTGGCTGTTTCCCACATCTGACACACTCCAGTCCAGGGAAAGTGCATGGATTCTTCCTCCACTTTCACAAGAGCTTCAGACCACAACCCGAGGTAAAAAACAAGCTGACTTTTCTGCTCTTGCTTCTGACCATGGCTGTCATCAACCTTTTTATCCACCTCACAAGGGGTCCCTGATTTCCTATACTAGAACCCATTCAGTCCCCAAACGATTATGACCTAAAGATTCATGTCCTGAATTAATCCCTTCCTTTTATTTACCTTAGGTAATACATAAGGAGAGGAAAACAGGGCATGATTTTACTCAATCTTGCAAATTAGTCCTTATCCTAAAGTGTAGAGAATACAAACACGAGATCCAGAACCAGCAGGGAGAGAGGACCTTTTCTGCCACAGGTTGCAAGAACTCCCTGCATCCTGATCTTTCTTACTCCTTGAGCCTGGCAGCAAACTTCACCTGACAGTGACAGAGAGGAGATTTCCTTTGCAATTCAAATTCATCCCCCCCCAAACCATGCTGCAGTTTACCTAGTATCCTCTCCCATACTCACTGGGGCTCTCCCAGTCAGGTGGATGTGCAGCACTCAGGAATTTTGGCCCAGGCAGGCTGCTCTGGGGTGATGCTGGGACACCCATGGTTTCATAAAAACCCCAAACAAAAAAACCCCATGATTAGTGTTGGAAATAGAAGACAAAACAGTAACAGGTTTTATTACCTCATCCACGAGCTCCATTTCCAAATCTGATGATGGAGAGCTCGGACATCAGGGCTTGGGAGCAGTTTGCAGAGTTAAGAGCTGTTCTTTCAGACATTTGTGTCTGTTTCCTAAGAGGACACTACATGTGGAAAAAGAATCATGAGCTTCTGCACTTTCTGAGGATCTCAGCTTGTGCAAGCACATTCCTGGGGCTTCCTGCAAACTTAATGGTGGGAATAAAGGCAAATTTAAGTACCACCTGATGGCAGCCCTGCTGGTGGGGTATCTGTGGCTGTGAGAGGTGAAGTGTCACATTACCAGGCAGTGTCCCCCTGGGCAGCTCTGAACAGTAATCCAGACTTGGATTTTGGTGGATTATCCAAATATACATGGAAAGGCCTTGAAGAGGCACATTGTGGTATTTCTGTGCCAAAATCACTAGAATTAGATGCCCTTGTCTGGGAAGGGGCTATACAAGGCCTGACCAATATGCTGGGCTGGAAAGAATAGTGTTGAGGATATTTACAGTTCTTTAAACAAACAAATCCCTAAGTGTGCTTAACAAATGAAGTTAAGAGGTGACTAAGAACAACACTTTACTGTTAAAAGTTTAAGTTTCAGCAGAAGTGAGGTGAGTCCAGGATTTCCCTTCCCTGCTTTCAGCACTGACCACTGTCATTGGCAGGTCAGAGGCTGTGAGGGGATGGGCTCACCACCCACCTTTCTACTTGCTTTACAGATTATCTGATTCCATGAAGCCAGTCTTTGTTAGTGCTGGGTTTGGGGAAAAAAAGAGACTAAACAAAACAGAATGCTTGACTGGATTTTACACCATTATCACCTATGTATTTTCAGTCTAAGTCTCCCAAGAACTAGCATGGGATGCTACAAAAACTCCAGATAACTAACCCATTTCCACCTCAACAGAGTCCAGAGAAATTAATTCAAAAAAATACTAAAATCATCTTTCAAAATGATCACAGAATCTCTGGAGCTGGAAGGGACCCAGGGGGTTCATCAAGTCCAACTCCTGGCCCTGCACAGACACCATAACAATCCCATCCTGTCCCTGAGGGTGTTGTCCAAACCCTCCTGGAGCTCTGGCAGCCTTGGTGCAGTGCCCACCACTCTCTGAAAGAATTTTATCCTGAAATCCAACCTAACTCTCCCCTGTCACCCACAGAGACCTGTGACCCTTCATCCCCCCATGTTTGCAGGATTCAGCTATGCAAAGCCATGCTTGACCTCATTTGCCTTGGCTACAGCTCTGCTCTGAGCAGCTTGGCCAGGTGACCTCCAGAGTTCCGTTCTAGCCAGCACGCCCCACAGTCCTCATTAGGGCTGACAAGATTTCTCTGCCATTTTTTCCCCCTTTGTAATTCTTTCCTTTTCTCCCTCTTCTCTAAAGGGCAAGCAAACACGTCCCCAAAGGTTGTTCAATCCATTAACTTCCTAACAGCAACTCTTGGATGCCTCTTCTTTTTCCCTGTCCCTGCCAACACGTTCTACGACGAGGAGGACGGGAACTCAACTCGGTTGTCTCTCCACGTGGCTCCAGCTGATGGCTCTCCCTCGGGACCAGAGAGCTGGCTGCAGTTTAACACCTCCCAGCAGACCATGCATGGCTATCCCCTCAATGTTGACTTCCAGTATTCCCCTCAGGACTTTGTGCTGTCTGCCACGGATTCAGGAGGGCTGACAGCCCGGGAATCCTTCACCGTCGAGCTGCTGAAGCCCACGGACGTACCGTGCCACACTTACACCATCCGCACAAAGAACAGCTACTCCTCCTTCCTGAGGGACAGGAGCAGGGTCAGTTTGTTCCTGCAGAAGCTCTCCCTGTATCTGAACTCCAGCAGCCCCCAGGACCTCGTGGTGGCCGCTCTCCAGCCCGGCTCCACAGTCATCTCATGGTACAACGGCTCGCTGTGTGCGCCTGCCGATGGATCCTCGGGCTGGTGTGCCAGGGATGAAATCCAGGGAGCACTGGAGAAATTGGGGGTGCCAGGGGGGTACATCAGCCCACACTTTGCCCAAGCAATGCTGCCAGAATACAGGATTGATGGGATTTTCAGTGTTTCATACAGTGGCCTCTGCTCTGGCACCACGAGGCCGTTCCACAGCTCTCCCAGCAGCACCGTGCCAGCGCTTCAAGCCAAGAATGACTCCACGGTTGGGAAGAGCCCTCCTGCCCTACTGAGCAGCCTCTGTACCACTGTTGGGGTGGTCCTGGTCATCCTGGTTTGCTGGCTTTGGAAGTGTGCCAGGAGAATCCCTGGATGCCAGTCTGTGCTGTCCCAGAGTAGCTCCCAGTCAAGCTGTGCTGGTGTGGAACTGGACGTGCTGAAACCCCGCAAGGCCCCCGTACACGAGTGCAGGGCTGCACCTCCACCTCCGGCCTGGATCCCACCCAAGGCACCTTTCACCTCCCAAAATCAGCATCCCAGGGCACTCCCACTGCCCCACATCACACCACCCTTGCAGCCACCAGAGTACCAACTCCCTCCCTGTTACGGAGAGGGTGTGACCACTCAGCACAGCCAGGGCAACAGCCAGAGGCTCAAGTTAAGAACTTTTAAATACTATTAAGAGCAGATCTACAAAAAAAAAAGACAATTTGTACTAGAAGGTGCTGTCCTTATTACTCACAAAAAAGGTATACAGAAGTAGTTGGATGATATACAGAAAAATCTCATTAAAACAACCCAGAAACTTAGGAGAAACAATAATTCCGTGGCAGTTTTCTCCACCAAGACATTTCAGATGGGATATCAAGAGATGTGGTGGTCCAGGACATCCTATTTTCAAGGAAATAGTGAAAACCAAAGGAGTAAAAGTCCTCAGACTAGGATCTCAAAATTACACGCTGCTTCTGTAAAAGCTACGTAAGCTTGAGAACATGATCAAAACTATTACCATGGAAGTACTGTTTCATCACTCTCTAATAATGAATGCTAAAATCATTTAACAGAAAACACCTCTGCATCACAGAGGCTAAATAATCCCCTTGAAATCATCCAGGTGCCTTAGCACAGCTGAACAAAGGGCTCAGCTGCTGATGTAAGTGAGAATACTCGCATGGTATTTGTGTTCAGATCTATCCAGCACAAACTATGGTACTTAAAGGTTCAGCTGAAGAAACATTTAGAGAATCTCAGAGATGTGCCTTAAATCAACTTACACTATAACAGTGACATCTGTGAGGGCTTCAGGTGCTTACAGAAGCCAGATGCAGACCAGAGGAAGGCTGACACACTTGGAGAGCTCAGCTATTCACCTTTCCTCAGCCCACTCAAGCTGCCCTATGTGGAAGCCAACCCAAAATCCTAGAAGGCATTAGATCACAGACACTGGCTGAGGATTCCACACTCCAGTAAAAGAGAGGCTCTGCTCAAAGGAACTGAAGATGGATCACCTGCTGTGTCATTTCACAGCCATAAATATTCAGACTGAGGCTCTCCATGGCGTTCAAACTGCTCAGACCTACAAGCACCAGTGTCTCAGAGAGCACACTTCATCAGAAAAATAATTATTAGCAAAAATTTTATTTGACTTCTGCTTACAAAGCCTTAACTCCAACACAACAACCTGAAAGGCTTTGTTTTCTAAAGACCATTTCCATTCCATTTTTAAAAGTCCTTAAACCACCAATTTTTATCTGTAAAACCCCTTGCCCTCCCACCCCTTAGCTGCAAACCAAGACTGGCATTTTCTCAGCTCACTGACTAGGTACTCAGTGTGAGGTTTTTTCCATAATTCTGGACTCCTGAGGAAGTTTCATATAAATAAAAGTATTCATGAACCAAAAGTAAGACTGTTATCACGTTATTACAAATGACTTGAATTTTTTTCTTTTTTTAAACAGTCATCAGATTTTGAAATGTTCACCACTACTTCTGGGAAAGGACTTTAGGCTGACTAACATTTTGTATTACTTGATTTAGTCCATGGCAGCATGGGTTTTCTTCCTCCTAAAGTATGGCTGGGAAGTGCCTCAGGACACCTCCTGTTTGCACACAGCTCGTTTAACGTGATAAGCGGATTTTTCATTTCATAGCAAAAATAGGAATAGAAAAATGTAAAAACCAATCCAACCAGAGCTATACAATTGTATTGAAACAGTACCAAGAGCAATTCCAGCATTAAATATTTCTGTGATTTGGCCAGGTTTTGTCTGAAGAACCAGAATTCAGCATCACTGCCGGCCTGCTTTTCCATTTTCGGTCGTTTCCATCCTGAAATGCAAAACAAGTGGTAAGGCTTGTTACTGAAAGTAATAATCAACAATTTAAGAAAAAAACCTACCACTTAAATACTTGCATAAATATTTTTTACACCACTAACCATCCTCTGTCTCTCCCTGCCCCAACATACACAATCTTATCACCTCCTAATACTTCGTTGAGTACATGAAGGAAAGGTTTCTGCCAAGAAACATTCCAGCAACAACAGTGAAAAGCCATCCATTATCAACCTCAACAAACCCCCAAATATTCCTATAGCTGGAGAATATTCATGTGACCAGAGAATCTATTTTGAAAACAAGCTTTGGCAGTTTGTTTCAAGGACTTCATTTCCTCCCCCTCACGCTGACCCTTGACTACCCCACTTTATTTTACTAAAGAGAACATTGGTTTGTGGTTTTTAATGAATACATTCATTTCATACATTTAATCCTCAAAAGAGGAGTCTCTGATGCTGTAAACTGAAGTGTTCCTCCATCCTGACCCCTGCTAAGATCTCTGCAGTCATGCATTTACTAATACAAACCCATTTTCTTCTTTCAGATGTTGATACAGCTCAGCTTTGTTGTTGACAGAGTTCAAACGACCAATAAATTCCTGGTGTTTCCTAGAGTTGGCAGTGTTAATTCTGTTGCTCCATAAAGACAGCAAGGACATGGGCCCTAGAATTGCAAGTAAAATAAGTGATTTAACAGCTTCAAAGAATTACAGACTGTGGTAGTACATGTCAAACCCACTAGTATTAAACCACCTCCTAAAAGAGGTTAAGATATGCAAAGTAGTAACAACTGAGTGGGTGCTCCACATGAAAAGGACTCTTCTTTAAATGCAGAACCTCACCATCAGCTCAGCCACTGGGGCAGGAAATAATTCACCCCAAGGAAATCAGTGGGAACTGCCCATCCCAACGACTACACTGCTTGGGCACACTGGCTGACAGGAGACCAAGTGATTTCTGATGCCTGCCATTAAACAGCATTTCTGGCCCCCACAGCATCTCTTTATTCATAGACCTGGTGAGGCTAACATGTTTATCAAGGATTTCTCAACATTTAGTGTTTAATTAAAAATTATCTTCACTTTCTTAGCTTTAACTGCAGAATGATTCACCTCATTACTTTAAAAAATACAGACTGATTCAACAACATCTATCTTTAAAAGAAATTATGTGTTGCAATTCTTCTGGTTTACCTTTTGCCTTTTCAGCTGTGGGCATTTCATCCATTGTAATAAGAGGCTTTTTGTTGGGGGGCTCAGGAGAATCAGGGGAATCTTTGATAACCTCAGCTTCTGCCAGCTCTTCTTTCTCACGATCCAAAAGACCTTTTAACCTTTTTGAGAGGGAAGGAAAAGAGTGAAGAAAAATATGCTTGAGCAGAATGTAATTCTTGGTATTGTTCTGTACTTCACAAAGTTATACAGTACCCATAGCATAAGAAAATGTTTTTTCACTCCTTGGAATGGATGAAAAACAATAGGGAAGACTAGCTAAATGATCTTCTGGATAAAGCCTTATGTAAAGAGAAGGATCCTAAAATCAAATTTCATCTTATTTTGCAGTATTTATATTGCAGCTGTTGAGACAGTTGATCAGTCTGAATTTTGAAGGAAAGACTATCTAACAATAAACATACAAAAACACCACACAATTTCCTGTTTTCTAGGTGAATTCAAGCCCATCCTAGAGCAAATCCCTTTTACCTTAGTCCCCATTTTTGTGCCACATTGGAAGTAAAAGCTATTGAAGGAATGGATTTGATCATGCACACAAAAGCATGAAAGGGTCATGAGCACAGTGACAACAAAGGCAAAAAGGTTCTCCTATCCAAAATGACCACAGCATGCACAAAACACATGCAAATCAAGCTTATTACCATGAGGGGGTTTTGATCTCTTTAGAATAGTTTGAAAGAAGGAAAACAGGACAGGCTGACAGATCCTGACCACTTAGACAAGCTACAACAGCAACATGTAGCAACATGTAGCAACAGTAGGTACAGGAACATTAATCCTGACATTTAACTCAAGAGACAAATCAGTCCAGATTCTTGATCTACATGGACACTAAACTAACTACAGCTTAAAAGAAGTCCTAACTTACTTTAAAGAAGTAAGATGCCCACTTCCCAAGCCTGCCAATATCCAAAAGGACAAAAATTATCATGCTACAGCTGTATTTCCCTTTAGAAAACATACCTCTCTGATTCCTGCCATGGCTTATCTGATTCATAGTCTTTGCCCAACTTCTCTGACTTGTCCTCTTTGTCTTCTCTCTTTCTGCCCCGTTTCTTGCGCTCCTCTTCCTCTGGGGGTTTGCTCCTGCAGGCCAGCAGACACTCCAGGACTCGCTGGTGCTTCTCAGAGTTGTTTATGTGTGCTCTTACCAGGGTCTCCAGCTCATTCCACATAATCCGGTACTGTTCATCCCTGAGAAAGGCCAGGAAACAGAAATTGTCGGGATTACATTAAAAAGCAGACTTAAAGAAACAAAAAAAAGAACCCCCAAAATCAAAACTAACTCCAAACAGATTCTGTGTCCTCCTGCATTGGAGGTCTATCCACCTGGGATTACTCCATCCTTGAGAACATACTGTGTTTGGCATTTCCCAATTAAACCCAGAGCTCAGTTTAAATTGAAATGAACTATGTCCACTGAAATCATATTCTTCCACCACTCCCACTGCCAAAAGACACTTCTGAAACCTCTCAGGTGTCTGACTATGCAATGTCAGAGGGCCACTCACATAAATGACATTCAAATTAATTTTTATTATTATTACTACTGTGGATTAAGAAATAAGGAGGAATTGCACCACGCTGCTGTAAATAACTTCCAGTCATGTGGGCAAATCTGTAGCTGATATTCTGCTTGTTTTAAAGAAACACCTCATATTTTTAGTAACTGTTTCAAAAGGATTTGACTACTCTAATTGAAGCTGAAAGCACTGCTCATTTATAATATGCTTAAGTCTTCCTTTATATCAATTGGAAGTTATTCCACTTTGTCTGTCCAGCTTGGATCAATCTCTCACCTTTCTTGATGACTATCTTTGCTTTCCTATTTTTTAACATACTTAAAATTCTTGGCTAATAAAAGGAGGGAGTTCTTTTCCCTAACATACAGCAGTATCAGTACTGTGACAGCCCCTCAGTGAAACAGGCAAAGGATTCACAGCATATACAACATTTGACTACGTATTACTTTGGGCTGTATTTTGAAAATTTGGTTTGAAAACACTGAAGTATTGCTGCCAGAAGCCCAGCATGAACAAAGAGAGACATGCATGTAACCTTTTTGGCCCTTTTCCTCTGGTACCAACTGTGGAAATCGGCAGTGGATCATTTTTCCTCTCCATGTCTACCAAATTGTAAATTGTTTTTTGACAGTTCAGAACGTCCTCATCAGTCATTGCCTCTTTTACAATCACACTGGCTAATGGCACCACCTGCAAGACCAAAGACAAGTCAGTAACAGGACAGTCTGTGTGACACAGGAAAGCAACAAAACCAACCAAAGCCCATCAGCTCATCCTCCATTTAACAGCAACTCTGAGCAAGTGTAAGTAGATATATGTTGTTTTTACCCAGTTCAAATATTCCACCCCATTTGGATGGCATTCCAATAATCTACTGCATTAAATGCAGCGTGCTTCAGTGAAAATAAACTGACACTGTGGCAAGTGATTTAACATAAATAAATAATTCATCAAATGGCAAGGTAAAACTTGATCTAGAAGAGACCAAAAGGTTACTTACAGCTTGCATGTTGAAGATGGTGGTCTGAGAAATAATCATAGGCCAGTAACGAGTATGTTTCTCTAACTGATCTTTTGCACGTTCCAAAGGAATTTCAAGACTGCCATCGATCTTATATCTGGGCTCTAGAAAAGGAGTTAATCGGTTTTCCCTCATAAATTCACCAAAATCCTAATGATAACCAAACAAGATACAATTAGGCATTTCTCTAACACAGCAGCTTTCAGTGAAGGGGCGAAACAGCTTAGCCTTGTTAGGAGTCCCCTGTGCCCCCCTGACCCTGCCAACAGGACCCTTTTCTAGCTTTCCTATGGCCATTCATCAGGCTGAACACACAAACAGTGCTACAGCAACAGGGGTTAAACATCCACAAGAAGGCCTTCTGGATGTGCAAGGTGTTATATTATCATATTTTTCCAGAAGCCACTTCTGCTTGTTTACAAGAGATATAAAGGACATGTTGGGAAAAATAATCAGCTGGCGTTAATTTTCCATTTCCTTTGTCTGCTCCATATCAGGGTTCAAAGCTGACAACTTTGCTTTCTGTTTGTTGTACAAGCCATTTGTGTGCAATCTACCCTTCTGACAAGAATTGGGATATAGTCCTATGTGTATCCCACCCACAGAAGAAATTTGCCAAGAGGTGTTATTCTAGAACCAGAACAAACTTGAAATATCATAGTACATAAGGAGGCAAGTATTTCTTTAACACAGAAGGTATTTTATGAAGCATAACAACAAGCAGATGTACTATATTGTATTAATATCTATCAGCAGTACAAAAGTGTGACCATGGAATCCTTCCCAACACTTCCTTCACACATCTTTTGTGATGCAGAAGAGAAGCAACAGTTAAGAAGAAAAAAAACCCCAAAAATCTTACTGTAATCCTGTAGTCAGTGACTCTTCCACCACACCCTTCACTAATTGATGGGGGATCTTCTAGAATTGATCTGGAGCTGCTTAAGACATGCAAAAAAATCTCTCCTCCGTGGCTGCTGAGCATGTGGCTGATGACTTTGGAGCCAGACTTGCGTGGCTGTTCCAACAAAACAGAACGACCTGGTGGAGGTGAGTTCCATCAGTTACTGCCTGCTGCAATTTCAAATGAAACCCCACATAAACAGAGGTTCACACCAAGCCAGGAGGACTCTGAACTCACTAAAGTGGTGTTTTCACACTGTCATCTCCTGGAGCATTTACACAGAACAGTGTGATATGCTCCTGAATTTTACACAAAGATCAAAAAGCCTCTTTCCTGGACCAACCAATCACTTTCTCTTTTTTGTTTTTTATTTAGGAAAATATGCATATTCCTAACATATGAAATAGCCCTACTGCAGAAACACCCTCATTAAAAGCAACTCCCAAAAAGTAAAAAAATAACTACTTGAATATAAAGTCATCAGTTGATACCTGTTGTTAGTGCTTACAATGGATATTGTTCTTTGAGAAAGAGGAATAAAACTGCCTTTGCCCTGTTCCCAGTAAAATACACTAAGCATAAAAGGGTGCATTCCCCAAATAAGTTGCTTATTGTTATGAAGAAGCAAAAATATCCGAAATATGCTACCAATTTTGGTTCTAAGCATTTTTATTAATCAAAGTACTTTCTCAGTTTGGAATCTTTAGAGAGAAATACATGAGTGCTTAATAAAACCTCTGCACATTTAGACATTCAAATCACCTGACTGAAGAAAACATTCCAGTAAAAAGATGTTTGTAATGCAATTTTGTTTGCAAACATACAAACCTTGATTCCAATACTTGTTCCTCTTTTACATCTTTCCTCCCATCCTTAAGTTTCAAAGCAATTCCACTTGCCTTTGAGGACAATTTAACAACTTTCTTCTCTTAAGACATGTTAAAATAAACTCAGTATTTTCACAGTACACAGACATTTACTGCTATGCAAACCATAATGTGCTAAGTGCTCTATTGGCAGTATTGAAAATTAAAATACTAAATCATTAGCCAGGGACACAAATTTACCATTGAGGAGGAAGTTTGTAAGGCATGAAGAAGGTCTGCTATTTACATCTACTGGTGAAATTCTGTATGCTCCAGTGCAATAGTGCAGTTCTGAAAAACAGAAATGAGACAAGTTGAATCTAATTCCACAGACAGAAAAAACAGTCCACAAAATCAAAGGAAAAGGAGGGAGTTAGTTCACAATAAGCAGAATTAAAAAGTCTAGATGCTTCTCAATCTCAAAGTCTCCTCCCTTCACCATCCCTCACAAGGGCTCACTGGGAGGATTCCCAATCCCCCTCAGCTCTGAGAGCCCATGCCATTCCCAATCCCTGCTTCCAACCCCCTGCATCTCCTGATTATTTCACTGCACAGTCTGTCTGCTCTTCTTTCTCTTATCTGTACTTCTGACTGGCTGGTTCAATGACTCAACATATGGAGCTAACAGTCTCCAGGGTGCACGAGCTCAATGGCCAGGGGATTCCTGTGTTACCTCAGGAATTCCCTTTCCCTCAGATTTGGGTGGACATCTGTCCCTTACTCAGATCAGAAAGTTAGTACAGAGAGACTATAGTCCACTGATACTATCATTGCATACACTTATTTTCCTTATAGAGCCTTTATGCTAAAGACAGTACTTTGATCCCCCACACCCACAGAACAATAATTAAAACTGAAAAGAATTCAGCATCTCAAAGCTGCCATGATAAAAAAATCACAGTGGGACTGACAAGATACACTTAGCCCTGTGGGAAGGGCAAATCATTTTAGTTAAGGAACAATTTCATGATGCTTAAGAGCACATTATAAAAGCCAGCAGTAACAGCACTGCTGCCTCTCTGAGCTCTTACACAAACCCCTGGTTAGTCACGACTGGGAGAGCATGGAGTGACCTTTAGCAAAGCAGGGTGTGCTCAGTTGATAGAGCAAAAGCAAGGAGCAAATCACCTCCTTGCCCAGGTTCTCAGCAGTGCCCAGAGGGGACAGTGCTCAGCACCAGCTCAAAATCAGCTCTGGAAGGTTCCAGGTTACCTACCCACACTGTTTGTTCGAGGGGTGCACCATTTCAAAGTCACAGTTTCCTTAAAGGTGCCCTCCCTGCTGTTGCCACCCGTGTGATTATCACCTGCACAGAAGTCAGAAAGAGGGGCTGATCAACCATATTTTCTTTATTAAAGCAAAACAACTTTTTAGGTACAATATATATAACATGAACATATACTGACCAGACATATTTTATTATTAAAATCCTTTCATACAAGGTCTTACTGGTAACAGGTCTTGCAAAAACCACCTGAAGGCCTTAAACCAGACAGTATCAATACTCTTTTACAATAAACTACATTTCTTCCAGTGAGCTTTTGAGTCTTTGTGATCTTTGACTCACACTGTCTCAGGAAAGAATTAAGTTTTGCATGAAGTTTCACAATTACAGCAGCACAGTCACTGAATGTGCTCAAATGCACAGTATTTGGGAGGAAAAACACAGACACCACCAGGCAGCCCTGTGTAATAGGGTAGGGTTGAGACTAATCTTATGAGTAAGAAGTTTTATTTCATATCAGACACTTACACATGAAATATTCACTTGATGTGCTTATTAACCATGCAGGTAACTTGCAAAAGTTATTACAAAACTACTTCTGAGCCCTTCCAAGAAAGCTTTGAGCTTTCACCATCATAACCCAAGTTCAGGTGACTGAATTCATTACTGTGTCACCGTTCTTTTCCATCAATCTTTAATCACACACTCCACTAAAATATGGGGGACAGAACACAGAGGAGTTACCTTTTCCTAAGGTAATGGCAATCCCCTTAAGAGGAAAAGAAGCACCAGCTCCCCAAAATGCCTACTTATGGACTGTATGGCTGGTAATTATGCTAATACAGAAGTTCCAATCTGGTTTGTGAACAAAATCTTACATCAAGCACTGTGTCCTCCACAAAACAGTTTTGCATCAGGCTGAGTGTTGTGTTTTTCTAACCTCAAGTTATTAAAAATTCACTGCAGAGGAATGTAAGGTAATTCCAAATTTAGAAAGAACATAGAGGAGGCATTTCAAATACACCAAAAATGCTCAACAGACAAGGAAGTACTGGTTTTTTCCAAAGCAATTGCTGCCATAAACAGGCCTATGGGATCGAAGTGATGGGAACTACTATTACTTAACAGCACTCAACTGTGCAAGGAATAATTTTGCACAAATACCACAAGAGGGACTTGATTCTGTCAAATCTCACCTCTACTTTTTGTGTGTCCGCAAGAAGCTGACATGTCCTTCCAATGTCACAGAAATATCCTGAACGTGTGAACGTGACCTCTGTGTTCACTGCCACATCCTTATTACTGTATTAAAGTATGCCAATAATGAGGAAAAGTCCAACGCCAACATTACGAAGGAAGTTTTTTGGGTTGCAAGGAACTACTGAAAAATGTGCTGTTCAAGGCTGAGATTTCCATGAATTTGAAGCTGTCAGCCTTTCTGTGTGAGGAATCCCAGCAGGCTGATCAAAAGCCACCCCTGGAGGACTATTTCTACTTACCACTCTTCAGGAAGTCAACATGTGCCTCTTTGTGATGAAGCAGCTCCACATCGTAGTTGGCTGATGTGTTGGCATGTTGTTCCTCCTTTAAAACAGAAAGCAGAAAGAAGAAAAACAATTATTTTAGCTAGAGGTCACCATAAATGAGTGATTCTACATCTACCTCTCCCTCCAGAAACAAAAAGTCTCCAAAGTGCCTCAGATAACAAGGGGATTGCAATGTTGAGGACATTGTTTGCTCTCTGACCCGTTTAAAGATGCAGCCCTCTGCTTTTCCTCTTTGTTTGGAACCCTATTCCTCTTTTTACAAGTGTCATGACAGGGGGCATAGTGGAAAACATGGAATAATTAGGCTGAACTACTTTGTTTAAATTAGTGAAGTTAAGGAAAACTACAACCTGTTGAATCCCAGCTGCAGTTACAACGTACTGAGCAACAAATGGCCACAGCAGGGCAGAGTGACAATCGCTTTTCATAACTAAATAGCTCAAGAATTCAACCCTACAGTGAACTTATGACCATTTCCTTGCACTTAAAAGTGTATTTGCTTAATATTTTATAATTTAAAAACATGTTTTTGTAAAGAGGACACTGCATCTTTAAACAGCTGCAGAGGACTAGCAAAAACAGAACAGTAAGTTTGGCAATTTATTCAAAGTTTAAAAAAAAATAAAAAGAATATAAAAGAGAAAAAAACACACAGAACCCAACATGGTCTATCACTATGAGGACAAAGGCAGAAGGGAGAGGCAAAACAGCAGCACACAGGTCAGAAAGTTACAGACAAGGTATTTGCAAACTTAAGTCACATTTATGCCATGACCCATGTTCAAAGTTTCATTTAAGCTGTGAAAATAATTTTAATATCACGTTTTAACTTATAAAATCCATACAATACTGCTAGTTTTCAAAGATGCAATTAATGATTGACTGCATTAGAACTTAAAGAATTTTTTAAATCAGGAAAGTAACATGCCCTGTGCTCTTTGTCTGAATACTGACACTTCTGTTTCAATTGTCTCTTGCTGCCTGATCAGAAAATTAAATTACTGTAAACTTAATCCTTGACATTCTCAGTTGCACTGAGTTCCCTTCCAGTAGCAAAAAATATTAAAAACAGGGACGTAACTTTTACCACAAGATGTTCAATTTAATATTTCTTAACTCGGTATATCCTGCCCCAGTTTGTTGTTTCTGGATCTTCAAACTAGAAAACCTACTGGAAAACCCTTAGTCAAAACCCAGCTCTCAGTTACAAACACCTTTATGTTGGGTGGGTGTGATAATGAAACAGAGGAAAGAGACTCACTATGCCACTATAATGCACAAGGGTCAAGAATATCTAAACACAACTAGGAGAGGATAAAAGAATCACAGACAAATTAATCTGAGGTAAATAAGATTGTATTGATATAAACTAATACAAAAACAGA
This sequence comes from Xenops minutus, assembly GCA_035221455.1. Lineage (NCBI taxonomy): Eukaryota > Metazoa > Chordata > Aves > Passeriformes > Furnariidae > Xenops > Xenops minutus. Next base: position 57,611,761 of record JAWWEE010000040.1, on the reverse strand, counting down.
ATGGAAACAACACTTGTATTGCTACATCAACAATTGAGATTCAGCAATACAACATTTTGTTCTGTGATCCTTCTTTACTTTTTTTTCTCCCTTCTTTATTTTTACTAACCTGGTCACAGACATTGAATGTGGGCTAATAAAAAAAAAAAAAAGAAAAGAAACAAAACAGAAAATATGATATGGAGAGAAAAACAATGTAAAAATTCAATTAAAATAAACATCAAAAGTTTTCAAACCAATTTTGAAGTGAAGCACCAAGTTCCCACAAAGCTGTAGGCACAGCATTACCTTCATGGGGATGTTAGTGATGGTGGTTGAGGCCAGATCAAAGTGTTGCTGCACTAGAAGGTTCAGTTTGGTAGCCAGGTGCCTCCCTGCACGGACACTGTGCACTTCACTGGTCAGGACAGGGGAGAGCTGCAACAAAGGCACATTGGGAATTGAGGCATTAGCTCCACTGCCAGGGAAGGGTTCCTTCAGAACTCTAAAATAAGGATTTAAAATCCTAAGTTTAAGGGGGAAACTACCACCCAAAAAACCCACACCAAGGGAAACTAACAAGGAAGGAGCAAAAATGACTTTTACTTCAGAATTTTAAGGTTATGCCAGTTACTACAAGTGGTAAAGAAAATGAAAGTGTGCTAAAAAAACTGGGTCATTGATTGTTAATAGGAAGTGTTGACATCACAAGGTGGGCAATAAACCTTAATAGCAGCACTGGGCCTGGGTTTGCTTTCATTTTTGTATATGGACCTGTAAATGCCTCATAAATGCACAAAGCAAATAAACACAAGCCATGAGATGCATCTGATTTTTAATCAGCCAACAAGAACATTGGGTTTGGGGCTGAAAAATCAAGAACAAAAATACAAACAACAAAACCGACAAGAGAACAACCAAAACCAAAACGAAAAAACCCACAATCAAACAAAACCCCCCCAAACCAAAATAGAAACAACAAAACCAAACCAAAACCAAACCAAAAATTAACAACAAAAAAGTACCAAAAAACCCCAATCAATCCCTCCTAAAAACCAGTAATAACAATCAAAAATCCCCACTCAATCAAAACAAAAAAAGTCCCAAACCCCAAACTGCCCTACAGAGGGAAACAGAATTCAATTTTTTCTCTTCTGTTCACATTTTTTTTAGCACAACTACGAGAGAGTTTTGTAGAAAAGAATCTAAGAAAGGCAGCTGTTGTAGTCCTTTTCATTTATGAAATAACATGCAGGCCTAGATGCCTTTGACATTGAGAAGAATTTTTTCCTTGTGTCTTTTCTCATTCTTACAGCACAGTAAAATGCAGAGCTGATGAAGAGCTGAACACATTACAAAATACTTTGTATGTACCTGGTTTCAAACAGCCACCACAGGTGGTTTTGCCATTAACTGGGAATAATCTGCACAAATCTGACGTGGCTCCTGACCCTTGGCTCAGTTTCCTCACTTTAAGCTGCTCACCTCTTTTTTAGGGCGATCTGAAACGAGGCTGTCTTCACCAACTGGGTACGTGTGGATTAACACCAGCTCACATTTCTGAATCTGCATTAGACTTCAAAAGAGAAACGTTTTGTTTAGCCTACAGGGTGGCAGGCTATCTCCTGGAAATTAAACCCAATCTCATTTCTAGAACACAGGACCATGAACATATGTTAACAACATGCTGTTTCTGAAAGCATTCTGTAGAAACGAGCTTACAGTGATGATTTCCAAAAGCAGATACTTCAAAATAAGCTTTTATCAGAATAAAAATAAAAGAAAATACTTCTTGCTCTTCAGATACTACAGAGCTGTTTCTTTTTGGACATATCAATGGTGGAACCTGAAGTGAAACTAGAGTCTCCAAGTGCAGATATTAATAAGAGGATTCCAGTGAACACTGAAAGAACTACCCAAATAGTATGTAGATATGGGACAGAAAATAGTAAATATGCTCATATCCTACTGTGGCTCCAAGTTTGGGAACATCAACACATTGTTCCTCATCTCTGCCTACAGGAACAAGACTACTTTTCTCTCTTTATAGTGGACTTAGAACCTGATTCCCTGGGCATATCCTTTAAACACCCATGAAACTGCAACTGCAGCAGGAAAACATGGGAGACTCCTGTTTCTCCTCTTCCAGCGCCTGAGGAGCAACCAGGAATGGGTTCTCAACTTACTATATACACTTTACAAGGCAACACAGTCCCTGAGCCAAACAGCTCAGTGTTCAATTTGACAAAACAGAGTGGAAAAAGACTTCCCTGAGGAGATACACCCGGTATTTCAAGGCTCCTCTACCTCAAGGGAAATGTCAGGCAACAGAGTACTTCAGAAATTAAAAACTAGCTTCACAGAAGTAGCTGCTTTAGTCAAAGAAAGGATGCAAAAATAACACAGTATGATCAAGAAAAAATGCACTAGGTGCACTACTGCTTAGAAACACACAGTACATAACAAGGCACTGTTATGTGTCTCCTTTTGGAGCAAGATGGAGAAGGTAACAAGGTAAAGAAAACCTGTCCTATGAGGATACAGGATGGCACTGAAAGGATAATATTTATACACCAGCTCTCAGCCAACAATATCACAATTTAGCACCTTCCATTTAACAGTCTCTCAAAGAGTTCATTAGAGTAAGGTCTGTAAAACAATACATGCACATTTCATAGAGAACATGCCAGGCACGTGCAGGGTGAGAGAAACCACGTGTGTAAAAAGCAATACTCACTGGTCAGAGTTGGCTGCCAGCTTGTTGTGCTCATGGATGGTCTCCTGAACACAATCCTCCAGCATCCGAACGTGGCTGTCACTACAAAAACACGGGGAGACCTTTCCTTTAGTGCTGGCTCATCGCCCCCTCCTGCTCAGAGCACCCCTGACCATTCCCCTGTTTCCAGGGGGAAACTGCTGCTGCTGCTCTACCAGAGCTGCACTGGAGCTCACTTTAAGGAGCAGGCCCACCTCTTGGCGTTGGTGATGCAGATGATCCTGCCCCTGTTGCCGACGCGCTCGGCGTTCTCCATGAGCGTGGTGCGCGCCTCGTGCTGGTACTCGGTGATCTTGCACAGAGCCTCCACGGCCGCCACCAGCCCGTGCAGGATGCTGCAGCACTCGGGGTCTGCCCGCGGGTTCGGGGGCCCCACGGCGGCCAGGGCTGCCATCAGCTGGTGAGAAACAGGCACAGCAGCACCCAGAGGGCAATCGTCAGCTCAAAGTCACGTTTTCATGGGTTTGGCACGCAAAGTAATGTCGTGGGGAGAGAAATAAAACACTTAACGTGCATTATGTGTTGGCAGCCTTCTGGAAAAGATGTGGCCCTAAATCACCTTTTGTAATTCAATCTATTAATTGTTCCTAAGCCTTGAGCATATTCTCATTTATTACAGAAAAATACCTGATTATAATAACAAGTTATATCCAACACCTGAAATATTCCAGCATTATTAGTTGCCATCTGCAAATTTCACAATTTTCACAACTTGTGATTTCACAATTTTCTGTGAATTTTGAAATTCAGCTCCTCCCCAATGTAGTTTTCAGAGGATGAGCCCTTTCAGCATGAAACCATGTGGTAACAAAGAGTGTATTTACAATTAATGTTTTCAACACAGTTTATTTGTCTATAGTGCAAATGCTAAAAAAAGGGAAGGAATTCAGTAAATAGGACCAAATTAGAGAGGAAATACATACGTAACTTCTTCATAACACTTAATATGTCAGCCTACAGTCAAAGACATTGGATTCTCTTTAAATTTTGTAAAGAACAATCCAGGCTCACAGGCAGCTACTTGGATTTCTGTTATGCAACAATTTCAGACCAGATCCATCAACATTTTAATTAACCATTTATTCCTTACTGAGAGAGTAAAATGTTGCTATTCATCCCACAATTAAGCCAGACCTACAAGCCAAAAGAACAGCTACAAAGCCTACCTCCTGCAAGTTCTGATCTTCTTGAGTCCAAGAATTCAAGACATGAGCCCCAGAATCACTCACAATGAAATTCACCTGAAAGGATCAGAAAAGCACAGGTGAGATAACAGCCATCATGTTGTTAATTCCCCAAATCCAAACGAACACCAATTACACTCCTTTTTTCTGGTATTCTGGAGATGTGTGCAATGACAGGGCAAACTCAAAATAACCCAACAAACCCACAGAAATCACACACTTCTGCTATATTCAGTTTTTTCTTTAGCAATGTAACAACTTCTTACTCTACAGTTTTAAGCCACAGAACCAATCTCTACACCAAATTGGAACAGCAGAATATTATTTTCAATAATTAAACAGTGTTTTCAGTAGAATAGCTACAAAATAAATTGTAATACTGCACCACTGCATTCTCCACGGTCTGTCAGAGCACCTCATGGGGTAAATATCTGGCAGGATTTAGAAACCACCACCTAGGAAAACACATTTTTCTATACAAGGAGCTGTGTGTGCCAGGAAGCTCTCCCACTTTTCCAAACTGGCAGTTTCAGGGTGGTCCTACCTCTTCTTCAAGCCCAGAATTCCTTCAAAGTTGACACGAAAAACCTTATGAAGGGCTACCAAGTGTGTGCAGCAACAAAATTCCCTTTAAGGCAATACCTCCCTCGAGCTTTTGTAAAGTTATAGCTCAGGAGAGCACGGCAGTAAATCTCTAAGTTGCTCCAATGCCCCGCTCCATGTTATGTGTCAAGTGACAGTAAGACAATGAAAAGTCACAAAATTAAATACATAATGGGATTCATGTATTACTAAAACCAATTTAAAGTCTGCCAACAGCAGAGAGAAATTTTTAAACAATAAATTATATTTGATATTTCAATCTAACGAACAGTTAGTTATATTAAAACACTTAAATAAAACAGAAAAAGATTCCTTATACTAGCAAGAATCAGATGCAGCATGGCTGGAAGAACTCACCAGTTTCTTGAAAGGGAAGATATCATACATTATTCTACAGTACTCCATGGATGACTCCACTGAGCAGGTCCATAGGGACTTGGATATGGGTGCCAGAGGGATAATTCCCTGTGTCCTGTTCTTCACTAACATGTCGAATTCAACGTGTTGCCTGCATGATTCTGCCATGTACGGGCAGTGATCCACCACGAAAACAGTTTTATGAGACTCAGAAAATATTTTCATTTTCTTCCTAAAAGAAACAACACATCAAAATCAGCGAGAAATTGTACAAGTGGAAGGTGTCCCTGCCCGTGATGCCTTACAACCCAAACCATCCTGTGACTCTGTGAATCCAGTACAACTTTGACAGAACTGTTCAGGTTTTTTAAAAACCACAAAAATTCCCACTTTAAGACTCTATTTATATGGAGACAAACATCCTGTAGAACTCTAACTAATCCATCTTTAGTAGACCAAGTTTCTAATCACAAGGATTCTCAGGAAGAAAAATACAGAAAAAAGATTATATTGCTGAGAAGGCAACAACTATGCAGAGTATTACCTTCTCCATTTCCTTAGTTAAAAGGAGAAGTCAATTTAATGAATAAGTACAGAAATTGCTTCTTAATTAAAGCTTATTTCCTAAAATAAGTAACGTGGAAAAAAACAATTGACGAGTAAGCTTTACAGAACTTGGAGTAGCATAATCAGACTTTAAACAGATTTTCAGCCTAAATACATCTTCGTTTTTAAACTAATATTTGCATCTATACTTCAGTCTGACAAATACACCAAATGTGTAGTTAGAATGTAAATGTTTCTTATCCAGCAAGACACGAAGAGCATTCCTTGTCTTCTTCCCAAGCCTGCAGCCTGAGCCCTGTGCAAAGGATGTGAAGTATTATCCTGTTCCACATCCCCAGCCTGGGTTTTCCTCTCCCTCAGCCCAGAAATACCTCTGGAGAAGAATCAGATCCTTGTGTGAGGGTGGACATCTTAACTCGGGGACCCAAATGGCATACGAAAATTAATCTGAGACCGGTGCTACTCAGACCACTGAACTGCAACCAAACACTCCTCATCAAACGCACTCAGCTTTCCGATGTTCCCATAAGGTTTCAGAGAATCACAGAACGGCTGGGGTTGGAAGGAACCCTTGGAGACCATCCAGCCTCTAATCCCCCCACCAAAGCAGGGCCACCTGGGGCAGGTAACACAGGAGCACATGCAGGTGGGTTTGGGATGTCTCCAGAGAAGGAGACTCCACGTCCTCCCGGTGCTCTGCCACCTCTCACAGCCAAGAAGTTCCTCCTCAGCGTGAGCAGGAAATCCTTGCGTTCCCACTGCTCCTCATCCTGTGCTGGGCACCACTGAAGGACCTATCCGCTTCCAGCATAACAATTTCTTCACGTAACTCTAAATCACACAACACACAACCCCTCCGAAACACACAGGAGCTCGTTAAAATGACAAAACAACAACGCAAAGCGAGCCACACGAGTGATACCACCACGGCTGCAGCCCGCTCGGGGGGTGGAAGAGGGGCAGCTTCGTGCCCGCTCCCCGAGCGCGGTGCCTGCAAAGCTCTGCTCATGTCGCCCAGCCCTCCTCACCTGGGCCGGCTCCTCCTGTGGTGCAGCAGCGCCGCTCCCGCTCCCCGGCGCGCCCGGGCGCGGCCCCGGCCCCGCTCGGCCGAGGAGGAGGCGGACGCGGGACGAGCGCCGCGGGTCGCCCTACACGGGCCGGGCCGCGGGCGCCTCCGGCCGGGCGGCCTGCATGGCGCTGCGCTGTGCTCGCCGTGCGCGGGCGGCTCGG
>JAWWEE010000040.1:57575974-57603032 GCA_035221455.1 Xenops minutus | reverse complement strand
CGTCCCACCGGGAATGTGGCTGTGACACCCCCGGGATGCTCCCGTCCCACCGGGAATGTGGCTGTGACACCCCCGGGATGCTCCCGTCCCACCGGGAATGTGGCTGTGACACCCCCGGGTGCCCCTGTCCCACCGGGAATGTGTTTGGGATACCCCCCGGTTGCCCCTGTCCCACCGGGAATGTGTTTGGGATACCCTCGGAATGCTCCTGTCCCACTGGGAATGTGGCTGTGACTTTGACATCAGCCTGAATTCCTTGGAAACTGCATCCTGGCTCTGGTCGCTGTGGTACAAAACACATAGCTGTGGGAGAAGGAGGTTTCCAGTGTGGTTACGAAGGAAAGAAGGGACAGAACTAGAGGGAGGTGATAGTTGCACAGAAATCTTTATTCTTTGGTGTTGTTTTTTTCCAATTTGCTGATGAAAGCCGTGAGTAAATAGCAGGAAGTGCCAGGGAACGATGTGTAGGAGGAGTGTTGCTGCGTGGAGTTGTTGCTCTGCTACCTGTTGACGAGGTTGCATTAAACTGGGCACCTCTTGTAGGGCAGAGTTCAGGAATCAGCAAGTTTAGCTCCTTGTAGTCATGCTTGTAAAAAATAATATACTATAAGAATTTGTTTAAATCAATTATATTTGATTAACTGGGGGAGTTTTCCCCCAAAAATATCCAGGATAACTCACAGGCTTAGCTCAGTCTCAGAATAAGGCAAAGGTTTTGTTCTTCACAGGAGCCAGAGGGAATTTTAAATTGTTTATATGTGGGCATGAATTGAGTTAAAGCTGCTCTCCAGATTTTCTTTAAATCTCACTAAATCAATTTCTGCAACAGTTAAGCCAGTTAGTATGGAAAGTCATCTCTTGTCTGTGATAATTCAGGGGTCCAGATGGAATCTGAGACTGGAAGGAGGAGCAAGGAAAGCAGATCCCTTAAAACAATGCACTATGATTCTTTTCTATGGAATATTAAAAAGAACTCAAAACTGTTACATCAGAGTGAATAAATGAACTACCAGTGAGAACACTCAGGTTTGCTGAAGATACCTCAAATCCATCATATGGAAATTTACCTGAAAATGCTGTTTGATGAACAGGAAGGAATCAACATTAGGGATGCCTGTAGGACACTTGTATGTGCCAGAATGCTGATGTTTGCAATAAAATGTGAATCCCAGAAAGCACAGGTTAAATTTCTGGTGTTTGAAATGTCCTTCCTTCTCCTTACCTGGGGCAGAGGGGAAAGGTCAGTTGAGGTAAATTTGAGAATTTCCTTAAGCTTGGCTTAAAGATCCTGTGCTATGATTTGTAAAGGTGCCTGAAAAAGAAAATCAACTTGAAGCAATCTTTTGTTTTTTCATGTAGCTCAGGGAAGACTGAATAATATTTAGTCCTTACTTTCCCAAGAAGCCTGGCTAAGAAATGGATTCAGGTGGTTCTTTCTGTACCTGAGAACATCTCCTAAAACAAATATTAAGTGTGACATGAATAAGGCCCATAACTCTCATAAATCTCTGCCCCGACTGTCGGACTGCTGAAGGACTGTTCAGGGGATTGAAGGAGATTCCCTTCTCAGCAGAACAGGTACAAAGTTTCTTAAAAGAAAATAAAAAAGTAGGCTGAAAATCTGTCTTGAAACTTAATCTCCCAAGCATAAATACAAAAAAAATTCAATGTAAAGGCCAGTGTTTTGGAAGTGCTGGCATTTTGCAAGTTTGGCAATTCTGGCAGTACATAATTTCTCTTAACAATTACTGCAGTTAGAAGCTGGCATTTTAATTATGCAGTCAGTCCTTTTCCTTGCTGTCTTGCTCCATGCTGTTGAAAGTTTCACAGTTCCATTCCATGCAGTGATGTTTGTGTTCATCTACAGACAGGAAGAAAACAACCTTTAGCATCAAAATCTTCCTGCCCACCATAAACCTGACTCTATACCTCAATTATCCTGGAGTTTATCTGGCTGTTAGGAGGTTGCACTCTGCTGTTCAGGCTAAAATAAAAGCAGATCTCTGCCGTAGCAGAGGGGCTGTGGTGGAAATGATGCCTTTGTGATGTTCAGAAATGAGCTGCACCATCGAGAAGGCGCTGGCGGACGCGAAGGCCCTGGTGGAGCGGCTGCGGGAACACGACACGGCGGCCGAGGCGCTCATCGAGCAGACCACGGCGCTCAACAAGCGGGTCGAGGCCATGAAACAGGTTGGCAGCTGCAATTGAAGCCCCTGTGTGCTGCTGTGCACTGGGGGGGCAGCCCCAGGCTTGGGCAATCCTTTAGTGCCACATCAGGGGGTGTTACTAAAGGTGTGACTGTCATTCGTAGAGTTTGAGCCTGGCCAACAGGTCTCAGTTGGGATCATTTCTATTGTAATGTTAAGCTGGTCAAGGCAAGTTGTTAGATTGAGTGTGACTTTCAGTAGAGAACTCCTGGAAAATGTAAATGTGGGTCCTGACTTTCTGTATGGTAGTTCATCCTGTCACTTTAATAGAACACAGGGTATCTTAATGGGGCTATAAAATAATGAACCCTCCATGTGATTCATCCTTGTAAAACTAGTCATGCTGAGGCTTCATGGCTTCAGATCAGGAGTGCAGAATTTACCCTTCTCTTGGGAGTCAGGATCCACTTGCTCGGATCTGTGTGGCTTGTACCCACGCAGTCTTGTGGCTTAAGGGATTGAGAAGCCACGATAGATATGGAGAGGTTAATACTTCATGGTTTGTCTTTACCACATCTCTATCAGTTTTAAATTACCTGACAGTGATCTTGGCCTGCAGTAACTGAAGCTTAAGTAATGCCCATTACATCTGTGGTATGAAACTTGTTTGAAAACAAAGGTGATACTTTTGTGTCTCTAAAGGGCAGTATGTCAGCAACACATTCAGGAGGGCGTGTGTTTGATGTTATTATTTAAAAACAAACATTGTCTTGCTGGTTACAGACTGACTGACAGTAGAACTGTGCTTTGTGACCTGCTGTGTAATGCTGGCCTTTGTTTACTCAAATACATTGTGCCTTGTTGGTTTTTTTAATAACTAGTACCAGGAAGAAATCCAAGAGCTCAATGAAGTAGCAAGACATCGCCCTCGGTCTACGCTGGTGATGGGCATCCAGCAAGAGAACAGACAGATTAGGGAATTGCAACAGGAAAATAAAGGTAAAACAGGAGTATTCTATCCTTTCCAAGATCCAGTCTGCACCACTGGAAATAGTGGGACTTTTACTCTTTTCAAAACACAGCCGTAGAAGAAATTTTTTCTTCTAATATCAATGTTTCAGTTTAACTGATCATAATACAGTCTAGGAGTCCTAATGTCCAACCTCTGGGACTGATGAACAAAAAGAGATTTGGGGAAAATTAATTCTTCAGTCCGTAGCTCATGCCCAGCACAAGTGAGGACATAAATAGAGCTTAATTCTGCAGTATAGGGATCTGTTTGGAAATGTGTTTTCCTACTGCCAAAAATGACTAACCTAGGTGCAGTCAGAACAAGCTGTGATATAAGTACAGTAGTATGATTCCTTCTGGGATTCTGTACACTGGAAATGTACTTTTCCTCCTGGAATACCTGAGGAATTCTAAAAGTTACACTCAGCAAAGGCTTCAATGGTCTCAATTCATGAGTCTTGCTTTACCTTGCGGGTTATTTATCCTTTGACTTAGTATTTTGTACACAAAATTGAACACAGGAATTGTCCCCAGAAGGCATTTGCAGAGCCTGTGTAGACTTTATGGTACAAGCAGAGGGGACACTCAGTTAATGGCTTATTTGGGTTTTCTCCAGCTGCAATAGTTTTGTGTTTTGTTTTGGTTCTTTGTGAAGCTCTCCCTGAATTTTGAATTGTGTTGGCAGAACTGCGCACGTCTCTGGAGGAGCATCAGTCTGCTCTGGAACTCATAATGAGCAAGTACAGAGAGCAGATGTTCAGGCTGCTCATGGCAAGCAAAAAGGATGATCCAAGCGTAATAACAAAGTTAAAAGAGCAACATTCCAAGGTAACAACTGCACGGGGGTGGGGGTTGCTTTTCTGTTTTTCTTTTTTTAGTTAACACTCAGTAGTGGATCATTTAAAACTTTACTTTGTCTCAGTTTTCGTATCATCGTGCTACTAATAGATCCTAATTTTTGTAATCCAGTCCATGCAACACCAACAGGAAACTCAATCAGTTGAGTAACTGAACCTTACCAGCTCCTCACTTATTTAAACTTTTAACAAGTAGCATTTCATTACTGTATCTGCTTAATTTAAGTAATTAGTAAACCTGTGCTTACTGGGAAGAACAAGCTTTTTAAATTCAATATTCTAGGAAGAACAAGCTTTTTAAATTCAATATTCAAATATTTTTACTGTAAATATCATAAATTTAAAAAAAAAAAAATTCAAAAGCCCTTTGGGATATTTAATAACTGAGCACACACTTGTGTTTCCTGCCTCAGCCATGGTTCTTGTCTCAGTCCAGACCAGGATTGCTGATCCAGGGCAGCCTGAGATGCTGGAAGGGTGGTGAAAGTTGCTGGCATTAGTTGTGTTTCAGAGGCTTTTTAAAAAGCCAAGTGCCATTAAGCACCATTTTTCTAAACTATTATATCTGAGCATTCAGCAGTTCCATGTAAGATTAATACATTCTCTTATAGATTAATACATAGTTCAAGCTTTTTCAATGTATTTTGGGGACAATTCATTATTCTAGGTCCCTAACAGATCTAAACAGGAGCTTTGTAATAAAGCATTAATTAGGTTTTACATGAAAAGATCATTAGAGCAAAGTTAGTGTCTGCTCACTGAGAAAACAAAACTTAAGAAATGGATGCTTTCTTCCCTGCTTACAGCATCCTGTGAGTGCAATTAGTGCCAGTGGGATGAAAAACTTACTGGATTAGAACTATAGACAAAAGGACAGGTATAGATCCCTCTCAGAAGAAGTTACCTCAGCATATGGGGTAACATCCCATACAGCCTCAGGACTGCCAGCACAGGAAGGTAAAATTACATCTATCCTCAAGTGGACTTGGGAATTCCATTTAGGAGCATTTCAGTGGATTCAAAGCTTGGGGAAAAAGAACAAAAATTAAATAATATCATGCAATATTATTGAAACAGGAGATTCAGGCTTCAACATTTTTGTTAAACCTGTTCCCACAAGAATGCCTGGTGAAGGGGGTTTATCACCCTTAGCCTGCCACTTGGGATTTCTGGAATTTCATTACTTCTTCTCCTGCTCAGCCTTCACATCCTGTAAGACTGAAAAATCTTGAAGCACTTTTTAAATACTTCCGTCTTGTTAAGCAAAAAGTCTATTATACCCAAGGAAGGAAGCTGTTTGCTCCAGTGCCAGCTCTTACCTTGAGTGCCTGTTTACAGAAGGTCACTGATTTCTGAACCTCCTTGACATAAAACCCCAATTTCTTTTAGCAGCGTTGTCTGCAAGAAGAAAAGTGTGTGTTGGCAGTAATGACCCTGCTCTGAGCCTGCTGTTTGAATCTGCTCAGCTGAAACAAGGCCTGAAAAATGTGTGTGGCTGTTTTTATTTCTCTGGGGAGGAAAAACCCCAATGTGTGCAAAAGAGAGGCGAGCACAGAGTGTTTGTAAATGTTTGAGGTCTTCACTTTCCTTGCATTCTTTGCTATTGCACCATCTGAGTGATTTCCAGAGCAGAACCTCACAGTTTGCTGTATCTGATCCAACACTAGTGACCTTGGAGCAGACCCAAAGTCATATTGATCCAGAGGCCACAGAAGCTGGGAAAATAGGAAGCAGAGAGGAAAACATTGTATCTGAAACCCACAGTCCTGCTCAAGGTTCATCCTTGCCTGACCACAGCTTCCTGTCAAGCTATATTTGGGGGTTCTTTGAATAAATGGTTCATGTCATCACCTGCCCTGGAAACTGAGAAGCAAATGAAGATTCACAGCAAGTTCTGCCTCGTCCTCTCCCATTCTGAGTGGGCATTTAAAGACTAAACAGCTAAATTAGAGCTTGGACAATTGGAGTGGCAAAGAGTGCATTTGGAGGAAAAGACAAATTGAAAAAAGACAATGCAAGACCAAAATTCTGGAAACACCATTCCATTCTCTGGGTTAACTGAGCAGCAGTGAATTCCAGAGGGGCATGGGCTCTTCATGGAGCTCTGCAGGGAGAGGCAGCAGTGACCCTCTCTGTTTCCTGAGCCTCTGCAGCCCAGAGCCCAAATAAGCTGGAAGTGGAAATGCATCCAAGCAGAAGTATCTTTAAAAGAGAGAAGGACAGATGTGAGTTTCCTAATACACGAGAGAGTAATGGTGACCACTGCCCCTGGTGTTCTGAAGACATAAATGCCTGTCCATGGGCTGGTCCTGGAGATCAGGTTGCCAACTGGAAGGAATGTTGCAGACCCTGCTGCTCTCAGCTGAATTGAGTTGTTTTGCATATCCTAAATCACACACAGCAATTCCTGCTGCACTGGAAGGCCTTGCCAGGGCAAGCACAAGGCTGACTCCGTTTGGGGGCTGTGGAAGACACAGTAAAGCTTCTAGAAAACTCTGATGAAAGAGATCTATGTGACCAGCCAGATTCAGTTAAACAAACAGGACCATGGTGGCCACCCACAGCCTAAAGTTAGAATTTGTTTTCAAAAATTTAGGTCTGTGTTAATAAACTGTCACAGCAGTTAAAATGATGTGTGTGTAATGCTTTGTTTTGCTAAATACATTACCAAATGAACACATTCCTCCCTGTTTCTGTCTCAGGAGCTGCAGGTGCACGTGGACCAGATTACAGAAATGGCAGCAGTCATGAGAAGGGCCATTGAAATCGACGAGAAGCAGGGCTGCAAAGAGCAGGAGCGCATCAGTCAGCTCGAGGTGAGGGGGCAGCAGGGCAGGGAGTTACTGCAGCAGCTGCTGTCCTGTCACACTGCCCTTGTTCCCCCCAGCTCCCCATTCCAGCAGAGGGGACGCTTAAGGGCCACACCACAGAGCAGCTGATGTTCTCAGCTGCAGAACATGACAAAAGACTGTAATCCTTTTGCATTCGTTTGGAGTAGAGGGCAGGTTTCTGTCTGGAGTCCCGTTAAATGCCTTCTTCTTTCTCTGCTTTTAGCAAGAAAATAAAGGCTTGAGAGAAATCCTTCAGATCACTCGAGAATCATTTCTGAACCTCAAGAAAGAGGACGCATCAGAGAGCACGTCCCTGTCAGGATTAGTGACCAGCAGTGACCTGAGCCTGAGGAAGAGCTAAGGACTGTGGAGCCAGAAGCCTCACTTGCACACTTTACCAGTGGAGTATCAGGGGTCACTGGTCAAGCACTTGTTACTGAATAGGGCAGCAGCAGGAGAACGTGCCAGCCCCCAGCTCAGCAGGTGGCGTACTGTGTGACACCAACTGCAGTGCTGTGACAGACTCATCGCCATAGGCCCGACTCCAGTAGGAAATGGATTCATGGGAAGTCTTTCTGTATGAAGTCATTTTATGGACAAAAGGTGAGATTTCAAGTAATTTATATAAATTATTGCTCATGCAAAGTTTGAGTGCAACTGTTCTGTAATAAAAGGTAAGATTTCAAGTCCAATCTCTGGCTAAAAAGCAGTAACTCACAAATACGCTCTGGGCATGATCCACATGACATTTTTCCTCTGGTTTCTTTTTTAATAAATCCTCATTTTGCAACAAACCTGTTTGACAGAAAGGGCACAGAGGCAGAAGAAGCCACATTAGTCCCATCTCTTCCTTCTGCAATTTCCTGCCCAAACTTCCTAACTGGGAAATAGCAACTGGAAAGCACCCAGGCAGTGGCAGCACAGAGGTGGGTGGGGGAAGGAGGAAGCAGCTCTGTGCAAAGTTGGCAGCCTGCAGTTAATACTCTTCATTTTCCTTTCTTCAGTACCAAGTACTCACCAAAAAGGTTTTACAGTGGGTTAAGCAGAGCTGAACTATTCTGAAACCACCACTTGGTCAAGTTTGATTGTCAGTCACAACAAGGCAGAAGGAACTTCCAAGTGTGCCAGTTCAAATCCACCTTCCTGGGCCTCAGTTAATGCATAAGCTGAAAGGGCAGATAAATCAGCTCCTTTACAAAGCACTTTTTATAAGTGGTGGAACTGCTGCTTCTCCTTCCAGAGCACCTTGGCTTCTTTCTGGGCTTAAGAACACACTGAGGACATTCACATGCATGGAAACAAAAGTTAGAACCATCTCCAAACTTGCTAAACATCCAAGGGGAATGTTTTTAGGGAGCATTTTAGCCCAAGCACAGAATATTCGTGCCTGCTGTTATTACCTGTAAGACCTTGCCCGTGCTTCTCTAATTTAGGTTTTGCATTTCTGCTGTGCCTTGCCAGAAGCAACATCTTTTTTTTCACTGGAGTGGTGTGTTGTTGCAAACTTCTGAGAGATTTTGGGTTCAGTTGATGATGTTCCTGCTTCTAAAGCATCTTTCCAGCCACTGAGTGGTGTCAGAGACACTTCCACCCCTTTTGATGCTGAGTGCAGCTCCGTGGCTGACCTCTGGCTTGGCTTCCAGCTAGAGGAGGGTTGTTGGTCTGTGGCAGTACTTTGAGGTTGCTCTATTATGAAATAATGCTTGATTAGTGTTTATTTTTGTAAATTAAAACAAAATGTGACTTAATTTATCTACTCCCAGTCTTCACATTTGATACTCTCCCCTCTCACTCCCCTGACCCCATCACTTTAGGATTCTAAAGAGCCTTCACAGTGTGTGGAGTGACTATTTTTCATTGCATACCTGTTATTTTTGTAATGCAGATGGCTTGGGAAGAATTTATGGCTAGAATTGTGTACTGTACAGTAAACTTATTTTATCAATAAAGCTGACTGAAAATACAGCTGTTTCCGTGAATAAAGCAAGGCTGGAAGGGAAGGAATGTGGTGGAACAGTTTCAGCATTACACAACTTGTTCATTTCTTTAACATCATGCTCTTAGCAACACTGAAGGTCAGGAAGGAGCACTGAGGTCCAAAGTGCCACCAGGAACCAAAAATGGGAAAGAAGGAAAGAACAAGGAGATGCAGCTGGGCTGGAGGTGTCCAAAAGCCACCTTGTGCTTGCAGGGCTGTCCCAGGACGAATTCAGTGAGTAGTATATGATGAGTCAATTATTTTTGATGTACCTGAGCTTTTTTGCTTCCTGCACATGGCTTCACCCCCCCAGCATCTAGGATAAAGGGGGAAAAAAGAAAGAATCCAGCTGATTTTGAGCCCATTGGATAATCTGATGTTACACCAAGTCACAGGTGCTTTAGTGAAAACCCAGGTCTGAGCAGGCAGGGAAGTTTCACACAACCTTTTGCTCCTGCCACTCCCTCTCACCCTCAAAACAGACAACTCCAACACCAAACCTGCCAGCCCGGGCTGTGGGAGGGGAAACATCCCCAGGAACGGGATCAGCACAGGGCACTGTTTGAAGCAAGAGAAACTGCAGGGCAGTGCAGGTGGCACAGCAAGGTAGCAAATGCTTCCCAGCAGAGACTCTGCAGTCACAACAGAGGCAGAGCTGGGAAGGATCCAGTTTTCCTTTCCCAGCTGCCTTGGGGGGTACACAAAGAAAAGCCTTGAAAGTTACCTCTTTGGCACCCCCCTGGATCAGTTTGTGTCTCCTGATTAGCACTCTGATAGTCATTGCTGGTACTCACTGTGGCTTGCAGAACGGGGAACAAAATTCCTGCACCATCTCTTGGCATCATTTAAAAAGATACAAAATTTCCAAGTCAGGATCTCAGAAAGAGAATTCAAAGCCCACTTCTGACAAACAGTTCCTACCGGGCCTTGCAGGCTGGTTTTCAGGGGATGACAACCCTTCCCGTGTTCTGTAGCACCTCGCCTGGCAACGCTATCCAAAAATCAGCCTCTGGACCCCGCCCCTCCTCACACCCGCGGCCTCTGGGTGGCACTGCGGGCACTGCCCTGCGGGACAGGCCAGCCCAGCTCCCACACCCCATCCCTTGGCAAGAGGAAATATTCCCGAGCCAACCATCCCTACAAGACCCAAGGCAGAGGCTCAGCTGGAAAAGCATCCCTGGATTCAAAGAGACCCCCTCGAGTTCCAGCATTCTTTCCAAAAGACATCTTTATTATAAAAGATAGAAAATTAGAGTTCAACTTGTGTCTTGCACATTGTTAATCACAGCAGTTATAAAACCCCACCCAGGTAAACACCTTTAAGAGCGTTCTGTACCACACCAGTGTTTGCTACTTGCCATCATGCAGGGCAGGGACACGCTCGGGCTCCATGCAGAGGGGAACACAGCAGAGAGCTCCTTGCTCGTGCCACACAACAGCACGGGGAAACCAGACCCAAACAGCAGGAGCTCAGCC
Organism: Xenops minutus; assembly: GCA_035221455.1. Classification (NCBI taxonomy): domain Eukaryota; kingdom Metazoa; phylum Chordata; class Aves; order Passeriformes; family Furnariidae; genus Xenops; species Xenops minutus. Next base: position 57,592,732 of record JAWWEE010000040.1, on the reverse strand, counting down.
TGGCTTTGCTGCTCAGGATTTGTCTCCCTAAACACCAGAAGAGTCCAGTCACCTCAGACATTATCACGGAGCTTGCACTCCTTAAAGAAAAGTCATTTTACAGTCACTTATTATTGTCAGGGTATTGTAACTTCCAACTAAGCTGCCAGGAAAAGTTCTTCTGCCAGTTTCCTTACAAAGGGTCCTTTCTCACATAGTTACTACCAAGAATTTTAAGGGGGGGGTGGGAATTCAAGCTTCCACTACTGGGGAATTCCCTTGTGGAGGTTCCACACAGGCCCCTGACCTTCCCACAGGAAGGACTGTGCACTCACTGCCCTCACTAAAGACTCAACAACAGGGACGAGGAGGAAGAGTCACCACAACCTGTGTCAGGATCCAGGATGCAAAACTTCAACCACCCTTGGTTTTGTTTTTAAGGAAGAGAGCAAAGATCCCAATCCCCCCCTGGACACAGGAGTGGTCCCTCATCTGTTTTTAATACCACATTCTGCTTTGGGCAGGTGCAATCCCAACAGGTAAGGAACACATTCAGCCAGCAGGGATCCTGGTATTTTGCTGGTTGAATGTTGTCCTCACCCCTGACAGGCAAAATTAAAAGATGATTTAAAATAAATAGTTAGTGTTTCAGCCAGCTCCAGGAAAAAAAATCGCCATTGGCTACAAAGAGCTTATTTAGTTTTTTTTTCTTCTATGACAGCACCATCAAAAAACCCCAAGACTGTACCAGAGCAGAAACAAGACACAGGCTGTTCAGAAAGCAAACAGGGAGGCAAACCCCTTGTGTTCTCTTAGCAATCATCTCTGCACAGAGACCAGATGACCAGCTTGCTACAGAACCACCAAAAGGAGGGAGAAAGTCCTCTTGTCCCGGGCCAGATCCACCTCCCGAGCCCGGAGTGCACACAGACAACAGTTAATTCAGTGCAGGTTAAACTTGGTCACTCAGTCCAGCTTGCAAGGGGCAGGAACACTGCTTGGGGCCCACTGTGCCTGCAGCCACACGTTTTGTACCTGTGTGAGGTGCTGCTTCAGCTCCTGCTCTGTGTGGTGCTTGTCCCTGCCCTGGCAGCTGGGCACACTCAGGAGTGCCTCAGGCAGGACCTGAGCGAGATTCCCACACACAAGGGAACACCCAGGGTGGTGCAGGCTGCTTTCTAAGGGCTCTTTGGCACTTCCCATACCCAAACAGCAGCCCAGACCACCCCAAGATCAACAGCTGTCCTTGGCCACGAGCACGAGGCCCTGCAGCTGGGCAGGTACAGTGAGGAGTCACAAAGAGCATGCCGTGCACTGACAGGGAACTGCTCTTCCAAGCTGGAAAACACGAGCCTCTTACTCAGTAGGACAATCAGCAGTGGCAAACCCTGCACCACTGGCTGGTTTGCCAGTAATCATCTTGCCATTCCGAGATCCCTCCTCTCCATTCCCACCAGTTATTCATTCAGCCAGTTACAGAAGCAACGGCGTCCTCTCCCCGGCCGGCTGGTCTTTCTGGAAGAGCTCTTTGATGTGCAGCAGCTTGGTGTGGATCCTCTCTCTCAGGGGAGGGATGTGGTGGCTGGGGTCCAAGACGTTGGTGCTCCTGCGCTCCCTCTCGCGCTTCCAGGTGGCGTAGGGGTGTGGTGGGAAGGGCACCTCGCTCCTCTCGCGGCGCAGCTGCGCAGTCACCCCGCTCAGGGCCAGCATTGCCCACACCGACAGGATAATGAAGTCTGGAAGAGAGGAGAACAGAACATTCCTTCCCTTCCCTTCCCCCGTAGGAACACTGCACAAGGTCAGTGACAGAAAGGGATGAGGCCCCTGCATCCCTGCAGTGACTCCGTGCAAAGGCAAGGACACGCAGGGATTTGAGAGGAGTCTGTTCACTCCTGAGTGCCTGCTCTGCAAACCCCCCAGCAAGGCACCAGCCTGAGCCTCAAAAGCCCCTGTCACATGGCCCTTTGTCACAGAGCACCTGCAGGAAGGCTCGTGCCTTTGAGTCTATCACAATTCATGGTGTGGGTGTTAAAACCCCCACTGTGAGATTTAACCCACTGTGTTCTCCTTCCAGCCCGTCCTGCCCTCACTCGCTGCTGACACCACAAGCAGAGGCAGGGCCTCCTCTTTAAGCAGAGAAGGAGGTCCCAGCAGGACTCACCATTCCTCTGGAAAGGCACGTTGGTGTAAGCCCTGCTGAAGTAATCGTTGAGGACCCTTCGGAGCAGGTCTAAGGTGATGTAGGCCAGACTTGTGTAGACGTAACAGGCAACAGCCAGGACCACTGTGTAAGAGCCCACTATTGCAGAGGCCAGGATGTTCAGCTAGAGGGGACAAAACCCACAGCTTTAGGAGAATGATAAACACTCTGCATTCTCCATCTCCTTCAGGCAGTTGAACCATGGAATCACAGAATGGTTTGGGTTGGAAGGGACAAGAAAGATCATCCCCATGGGCAGGGACACCTTTCACCAGCCCAGGTTGCTCCAAGCCCCATCCAACCTGGCCTTGGACACTTCCAGGGATGGGGCAGCCACAGCCTCTCTGGGCAAGTAGTTTGTACTTTTTATCAGTTCTTCTGTGAGAAATTGGCTGCACACACCTGCCATCCAGCCATGCTGTTAAGACAGAGCTCAACTAAATGCAGGTGCAACATCCCAAGAAGTCATTCCTTGGCTTATGGACCATTTAGCACCAGTAGGGCTGAACAGGAACTGCCAGGATCTGGTCCTGTGCTCCATGAAGCTGTTAAGTACACATCCCACAGGGTGACACTTTGCAATAAGAAGTCTGACACCCCTTCCTCCATCTCTGCTCCCGAGGTGAGGGCACAGATTACTTACAATCCTTGGACAGCCAACAAAAAGCACAGGAACCATCAAGGCTGCAGAAGTGAAGGTCAGCCAGAACACCACATCATCACGGAAGACCCTGTAGTCTCCTGCAAAGACACCATATTGCCCAGTTAGTAAAACATCTCCTTCATTGCAGGTGGTTGGGGTGAGCTTTCTTACCCAGAAGTTCTGAATGTTCAGAAATACATTGGAGAAAATACATTGTTGAAAAGCTCAGCTTTTGAGCCCAAATGCTGACTATTTAGCGTGGATTGGAACAGTCAGACAAGAGCAGGAGCAGTCAGACTGTCCCAGCTGAGCACAGCTCCTGTACTCAGAGCTGGGACAGCAGATCTTGCCCCTGAAACAAAGATTTCTGCCGAGGTACAGGTCACTCACCTGGGAAGAATGGGAAGTACCTGAGTACTACTGCCCAGTAGGAAGCCACGTTGTGGCCTATATGTGTTTCTAAGCTAAAAACCTGCATCTATTTAAGTTTTACTCCAGAGTATGGAGGAAGCGCCACCATCACAACACCACAAACCAGCAAATTCTCCTGGCTTTTGTTTCTCTTAAAGTCTTCTTCAAGGCTCTGATGACACAAATGCAAGTTTGGCTCTTGCAGTGCAGTGTTCACTGTGTGGGGAAAGGAACTAGCAAGAGCTCTTGTTAATCCATGAGGCCTTTATGCCTGAAGCCTCCAGATTAGACTGGGACTTGCTGTGGGCAGAGAACAAGACAGCAAGTGCCTGCCTGGGGCAGAGCTGCTGTCACAGCCAGAGATGTCACACAGCTGAGGTGGGAAGAGCCTCAGTGACTCCTCTGCAGAATAAGTGTCACTTTCCCCAAGCAGTTTTAATGACAGCACAATTTAAAGGGGGTTTCAGGTACATCCCTATTCCTCCCACCTCTGGAAAGGGGAACTTAAACACCCCACTGAGACAAACCAGACAGTGCCACTGGTCCTTGTGTCCTGTCCCTGTAACACAGCAGGAACACACCACTCACCAACCAGCTCTCTGCAGAGCATTTCAGTGCTTACCCAGGGGGGTAAAGAAGAGCATGGATGCAAAGAGAAACCCCAGCACGAGTCCAACCACAAACATGCACAGCAGGACAGAGCCAAATCTCCACCAGCTCCCAGCCAAGAGCAGGCCTCCAACAATTCCAGCTGCTGCCGTCAAAACAAGACGCACTGGAAGAGAAAGAGAGGGAATTCCAACATCCTGAGAGCTCCAGTTACTGCAGCAACACGTTCAGCAGCTTTCTTTACGTGCTTGTTTGGCTTTTTTTCAGTAAGTCTGCAGCAGGTAACAAACAAGAACATCAGAATTGGCTTCCTGCAAGAGTGGCAGAGGGCTGGAATGGGAGTCTTGGACATCAGTACCTTGAGAGCCTGGGGCAGCACAGGTTGCTACAGCTACTGCACAGGTATCAAAGGAGTAATTATATGATGTGGGACACATGAAAATAACTAGTTCTTGCTAACAGAGCAAGTGCAGACCTTCTACTTCCTTTTTACAGATGAAATCCGGGTTCAGTCTGAAACAGAGGTCTGCCCCCTGTGAAAGGAGCAGGAGGAAGTCTGGTCCAAAAACCTGCATCTTCCTTGGACAGATAATAAAATTAGTGTTTTGTAGTTGCAGCTATTAATTCTGCATCACTTTGGTATCGGAAGCAAAACACTAACTCTGTTGCATATTCAGCTATTACAGCAATCAGAGCTCAGCTCAAGCACCCAGGTATCACCCTGCCACCCTTGCTGGTAAAACTGAGATTTTACCTGAGGGATTCACAACAACAAGACTTTGGGAAGAGCCATGGGGATCCTGACACTTCTACTCACCATCATAACCAAGGCCAGTTACCCTTGTGATGAATACAAAGAAGAAGAATGCTGCCACTATGAAGCCCATGAAGAACAAGTCTAGAGAAGAAGGAACCAGTATTTAGTAAGCTTTAGTAACTTAGTCCCAGGCACTTCAAACAGTCAAAAATGTCACGTTTATATCTATATTGCCCAGCATGCCCTAGTTCTATATTTCTGTTCTTTCTATACCATCCCACTCTGCTCAGATCCTGTAAAACCAAAGCAGTGGACCCAACTGGCATGGAATCACCATGAAGGGAACCTTGGTGGGAACACCACCATTCTAAGTTATACCAAGCTACATTCATGCAATTCCAACCAGACTTACGAGATGAGAACAAGCAAACACTCAGTACCTGTTTTCCAGAATCTGTGCCCAAAAAAGCAGATGAAAAGACCAAGAACAGCAAAGGCAGTGAAGAACACTTTGGTAGACAGTTTACCTGCAAGGAGAGAGAAAAAGGGTTACTACAGCATTGCACCTCGTAGTGCCTACAGTGAGAATGAGGAGAGGTCAGGCTGCTGTCACAAAACCTGCTGACAACTTCCAGCTGCCCCTGGACACCTCCTGTGAGCAGATCTGCAGTGCCTGAACTAAGAGTTATCTTGGCAGGATCTCCAAGAGAACACTGGAGTAGTTCCAGACTGATTAACAAATCAAGAGGACTGAAGTTTCTGTAACAATCAGTTAAGTGGCTGTAACTCGCTTATAACACAGACACTGCTTTGCCTGAAAGTTCTCTGCCCAGCTTTTATAAAAACAACATCCAATCTATCTATAAAAACTGGATTAGTGACCCAGGCAGCAGCTGCTGTCTTCTGCACTGCAGCCCTCACCACCATCTCCCTCTCACAGATTTTCTGTGCAACAAAAAAAAAAGACCATCAGCATCCCATTAGGGCTCACCTCTGTCTTCAGGCAAAATCCCACTTGTATTCAAGCAATTTGAAGAGTAAACCACATTTTCCATGTGGTCTGAACCAGAGAAGAGAGGTTTAGCCTAGGGCATTTGTCCCATGTTGTCAAAGAACAGCATGGAGTCTGACAAGGGTTACTTGTGTTACAGTATAAGACAAAAAGTTATTAGAACAAACCTTACTTTATGAACCAAATTCTCCCCATTATTTGTGTCCCTTCTGCAGTCCTAATGGGACTGGCAGCTTTGCTGTTTCTGCTCAAATTCCACCACTGTATAATTTTTTTACAAAGTGGCAAGACTTTGTAGTCATTCCACCTTTGCTGACATCATCTTTATGCTTATTTTATGTGGCTCCCTCCTTTCAAATACCTGCAGCTTACTGATTTCTGTCAGCACCAGTTAGGAAAATCAGGCTGGCCCCTAATCTAGCTTGTGTTTTATTAGCTCAGCTTCACATTCAGCATCTACCATCCTACAAGTGATTTAAGGTTATGTATCCAGTTCAAATGGAAAAAGCTGGGGTGGCACTACAGAGTTGAAAGTTATCCACATACTAAATCTCCATTAAGAGAATGGTTCTCAGTCTTATTTCATCATTCTAGAATTTCTCCTCCACCACAAAGTAGACCATCATAAAGTAACAAAATCTATATGGTGTAATCTCAGAGCACCATGATGGAAGTTGGTGTCTACATGCTGGAGCACAACAAGCTCCAGAGGAGCTGGCAGGGAAGGACAAGTCCCAGCTTACTGAGAGAGGAGCAGTTATCCACCAGGTCAGCAAAGCTGCAGGCATATGTATGCACAGGGATGTAGGCAGCAGAACTATTCCAGAGGGGGTCCCACACTATGACGTTGTAGATCACACCTTGTCCAGGAAGGGAGGAAAAGTAGACATTGGTCTTGTCATCAGTTGTCAGAGTAAGCATCTGGAAAAGCAAAGATTTGTAGGGCATTAGAGGCTCACAGGGTGGATGCCATGTCCCCCAGCATTAGTGTGCTCCCTGAGAGGATTCTTCTACCCATTTGCTTTGCTCCTCCCCAGCTGAGGACACAGTTCAGGTTCCCTGTCTCCGAATCAGGCAGGGCTGCCATTCTCCTCCCAGGGGGCTGCATGTCACCAGGGCTGGAGGAGGAGCACAGGGGAGGGGGACACAAGGCACAGCACCCCTGCCACATGCCTCAGACCTACCTTAACGCCATTGGCTCTGATGCTCTGCACCTCAGACATCTTCTTGATGTGGCTCATGAGCCCCATCTCGGACAGGTCTCTCTCTGGCAGGAAATACTGGTACACGTCGTAGCGCAGCCGCCAGCGCGAGTTCTGCCCCGTCCCCGCGTCGCACGACGGCGGGTTGGCTCCTCTGCAACCACACCCCCGTCAGCCACAGGCCCAGCACCGGCCCCCAGACCTCTGCACCAGCCTTCAGAAGGGGCCTCTACCCTCTGGGAGTTAACAGCAGCAGCTAAGGCAAGGCTGGGCTGTGTCTGTGCCACGCAGAACCCCCTGACCGACACTGTTCCCTAACAAACCAGCACAAGAATGCCAGGAGGTCACAACAGCCAAAGACCACAGCACTGTTTGGTTTTCCATGTGGTCCTGAGCAGAGCCTTCCCCATGCCCTGCCTATCAGCCCTGATCCCAGGCACCACTCAGCAAATAATGCCTTTTAACTTGAAGTCTCAAGTTAAACAAAACTCTGGGGTGTTATCATGCCTCGGTACCAGTAAAGAAATAAAACTGGCTGTAACACACAACTGCTCCTCAAACAGAGTAAGTCATTGTGAGAAATTGGAAGATCCAGTATGTGCTGCCTGCTTACACTTCTGAAGTTGCATAACCTCTCCTACAACTTTTATCTCTCTCGTGTCTAAGCTCTCCCCCTCCTCCTTCTCCCCATTTACATTTGTTGCAGCAAACACGACTTCTGCCAGCAGCTGGATGGTTCAGCCATTCCAGCAGAATCTTGTTTCAGCATCTTGGCCAAACACAGCACACAAAAGGTCTTGCTGAGGGCTCTGAACTTTCTCACTCACCTGGCATATCCCAAGTTTGCAGGGGCGAACTTGATGTGTATATCAACCAACGTGTAGTCCAGGTAAATATTCGGATCCACTTCCAAGTCAAATTCTAGATTGCAGCCTCCAGGAATGGGATCTAGAACACAGAGGAGGTAACTGGAGTTATGCACTTGCAGGCAGAGAGGATGGTCAGGTTCTGGCCCTGCAGTTGTTGCACTGCAGTCTAAGACAGGTCCTGATAGCTCTGGGGTGGCTCCCATGACTGGAGTGTGGCAATGGAAGGACACAGGTTCCTTAGGCAGGACAGGCAGGAAGACAGGAAAGAGGGTGTCTCCTATGCCAAAAACCAGCTGGAATGCACAGAGCTCTGCCAGGGCATGGATGAGGAGCCAGCTGAGTCAGTTTATGGGTCAGGGTTAGAGGGAGGGCAGGGAAAAGGTGACATTGTAGTGGGGGTCTGCTCCAGGCTGCCTGCCCAGCCCGAGAGCTGAGAGCCTCTACAGAAAGACAGGAGCAGGCTCACGTTCAACTCTGGTCCCTGGGGGCTCCTTCAATCTCTGACATCTGTTAGGGGGACAACACAGCAGGGCATAAGCAATCCAGGAGCTTCCTGGAGCACAGGGATGAAAACTTCCTTCTCCAAATCACAGAGGAGCCAGCAAAGAGGGGTGCTGTGCTGGACCTTGTCCTCACCAACAAAGAGGGGCTGGTGGGCTCAAAGCCATCCCAGTGTGAGGAGGATGTAAACCTGTTGCAGAAGTCTAAAGGAGAGCTGTGAAGATGATCAGAGGGCTGGAGCATCTCTCCTGTGAAGACAGGCTGTGAGAGTCAGAGCTGTTCAGCCTGGAGAACAAAAGGCTCCAGGGTGACCCCCTTGCAGCCTTCCAGTACTTAGAAGGGGCCTACAATAAAACTGGAGAGGGGCTCTTTACAAAGGCCTGGAGTGACAGGACAAGGGGGAATGGCTTTAAGCTGAAGGAAGGTGGGTTTAGATTAGGTATTAGGGAGAAATTCTTCCCTGTGAGGGTGGGGAGGCCCTGGCACAGGTTGTCCAGGGAAGTGTTCAAGGCCAGGCTGGACAGAGCTTGGGGCAAGTGGAAGCTGTCCCTGCCCAGGGCAGGTGGGTTGGAACAAGATGCTCTTTAAGGTCCTTTCCAACCCCAAAATACCCTTTGATTCCAGGACTTTTACAACAGTTTTCTACTCCAAGGCTGAAGTCATGGCAGGACCACAGGGTGCATCCTATACACAACTCACAGCTCAGCTGTGACAATAACCTTTCTCAGCCCATTTCAAAAGAATTTCTAGCCTCTCCATCCAGTTTCCACCATATAAGACTATCACCTCTGAAAGGCCAACATTTCAGAGATGACTCATGGTCAGAGCTGGCAGGCCCTCCCCAGGAGTGAGCACATACCTTTCTCCATGTAGGGGATGGAGATGGCCGTGCTGAGCACCTGCCCAGCATCCAGAGCCCGCAGGTACCACGTACACACCGTCTGCTGGGGCCGAAGGAGGGACACCAGCCCTCTGTCCACCCCAGTGCCTGAGCTGTTCACAGATGGGCTCTGCACACAGAGAGGGGACATAAACAAGCAGTTCTCCTCGAGAAGATCTCTGCCACAGCTGGATGGATCACAGGGGTCCCTTCCTGGTGCCAGGTACATGTGTCAGTGCCAGCTGCCACAGAGGAGGCTCCACCGAGTTAAAGTCTAGCTATGGATTGAGCAGTGTAAGTGGAAAAGGGCTGGAGTATCACTCACAAAATGTGAGATGGCACCAAAGAAGCATTCTGAGCATCAATGTACAGGAGCACCTCGCTGTCTCCACCAGAATGGAGATGGCTGTGACAGCTGCCTGGACACCAGCCATGCAGGTGTTCAGCTACTGACCCAATCCTCACCACCCCCCCTTCCAGCACCAGGGCTCTGGAGGAAAGACCAGGCAGCAATGGCAAAAATCACACTCACATGGCTAGAACAACCAATTACCTACAGGCAGATCTGTTTTTCAGCATGGAAAGTGTGCCTTTGCCCAAGGCAGCCACAGTTACCTGAGGCAACACTGTAAGGAAGCACTTTGGACCTGGCACAGTTTTAGTCTGGCTCAACTTCATATTTCTAGAGGCAAGCCAGCCCTAAGAGCAGTGTAGATGTATTTCTGCATCACTGCCTTGGCTTGGCAAGGCCCATGAATGCAAGCAGGATCTGAACTGGCAGCAGAAGAGTCTACCAGTGGCAAGCAAAGACTGAATAGGTGCAACAGTACTGCCTCAGCCCTGCACCCCTGCCTACTCCAAAAGTAAAATAATGGCTAAGCTGAGGGACTTGTTATAGGTTATTCATCTCCTAAACTTCCCAGGATACTTCTTGGCACTCAGTATATTCTCAGTATTGCTGGGATGCAGTGTATAGCAGCAGGAATGCTTTTGTTGTTCAGCCTTCACTGGAACACTATGGAGGAATTTCTTCATGTGTCACCATATTAAATTCAGGACAAGGACCTGAGGTAACATCACATCTGTAGTGGCCAGATCCAAACAGCAGACAACTAAACATCCCAAAGTGATCATTTACAAGGCATCTGGCAAACACTTGAATAAATCTGGTTTGAATCTGACAAGCTGATGGACAGTAGGCAGTAGTCACATGTCAAGAGCACTGTTTCCACCAAATAAACAGCTTTGAAACGTGTTCAGGCCAGCTCTGAAATTCCTTTATCATTGAGTCCTTCAAAGCAGCAGCTATGACATGCAAGTACAAGAAAGGATTTCTGAAGCTACAGTCCAAGAACCACACAGGTAAGACACTCATTATTTACACAGCTCCAGCTCAGTGGTCCTACATGTACAAGAGCCAAGTCCTTTGGGGAAGGAAAAGCAGCACTTAAGAACAAGAGTGACACTCTTACCTTATCAAAGGATATCACCACATCACTCTGCTGGGCATGCACTTGAAAAATAACCACAGTCACGTTGCTTGCAATGTTCCTGATCACAGCTTCCACTGGGTTGGTCTGGTTAAGGAGCACGTTCCTGAATTTGCCCAAGGAAAGCTCAAGAAGACCTGCATTACAAAAAAAAAGGAAGACACTGTTGTTGTTTTCTTGTCCAGAGGGAAGCAAATATCAGGGGCAGACTGGAAATTTCCAGCAGCCCAGTATTAGTCAGCTGGGAGCAGAGCAGGATGTTGCTTTGTGCTCCCCTTGTCCTGGAAGCTGTCCCAAGGTTTGTGCTGTGGACAGGGATGTCCCTACAGGAACAGGCACAGCCAGGGAACCTGCCCTAAAGGCTCTTACCTAAACACCTGGGCAGGACTTCCTGCCAGGAGCTCAGGAGTTGGCACAGCTGAGCTCACCAGCTGCAGCCAACCTGCCAGTAACACTCCAAAGAGACAGCAGGGCAGGGTACTGACACCTGCCTGATCTTTGGGAAATGCAAGTGTGTCCATATTATCCAGCCAACTTGTGCAATATCCATTAGATCTCCTGGGTGAATTCCCACAGACCATGGGAGCTGGAGTCAACTTCCAGAACACAGAGTGAAAGCTGTAGTTTACACAAGTACACTTACCCACCTTCAGCTATTTCACTTGTTTTTGCCCCCAAGCTATTTGTAATCATTAGGATTGTGGAATCCCAATTTCTGTATCTAAAAATCTGACTAATTTTTCCTAGACACACCCCAGACCAATTCTTCTTATGATGATCCCAACCCCGTGATCCACTGCCATTTAAACTTAAAGAGAACCACATGACCCAGGATATAAGATCCTTGAGAATCAGCTTTGGCTTGTCATTCAAGTCCTGAAAGCAAGCCTGGCTTCTCCCTCCCTTTGCTGGGCTCCTGATGGACAAGGGCAGAAAGAGATGCAGCCACACAGAACCCACAATGTTCTCTTTGGTTAGTGCTTGGCATCCTTGGTCAGCTTCTTTGCCTCTTGATGATATGATATGTCAACAGAGGTGAGCTCCTACCCTCATCTCACAGCGAAGCAAGGAACTTCAACGCTCACATGCTCACTCCCAAAATTCAATTCACACCAGTACTGCATCACCAATAAAACCTCAGCTGAAATATGGGGATCATAAACCACCTGTGAGGAAAGAAAGTGTCTGGTTTTCTGTTCCATCATCTGCAATTTGTGTTATGGTAGAAAACGTTTCTATGCCAAGTTTTCAAAGAGTAATTAATGCAAAATTAAAGCTACAAGCAAAGCTTTGTGCATTCTTCAGTTTCTGATTCTCAGCATTCAGATACCCTTCCCAAGATCCCTTCCCCCATGAGTTCAAGGTCTACCAGAAAAGCAACTACCAGTGTGTGAATGCTGAAGGAAAGCATTCACAAGGCACAGACTATACATCTATGCACTCAGAAATCTGAAGCGAAGGCTTAGAATGCAGGGAAAACATCTTTCTTTGATCTTTCAGAACTTCAGCAGTTTCCTGAACCACAAGATGCTCGTGCTTAGATGTTCTTCAAAGAAAAAACGCTGAAACCATACATATCCTCTCTATGATCTACATCAAGGGGAGACAGCTGCACTGCTCTGGCTCATTTCTCACCTCCACTCTGTGCTCGTACCCAGAGGCCTGGGCAGAAACAAGGGCAGATTCGTCAGCAAGACACGCACCCACTGCTCCAACGTGATCATGAGACTCTGAATGTCAGGGCACTCTCTCAAGTTTAATTAGCATGGTGAATTAAGGTATAGTGCTGTGCATTGCTCTGCTGTTTCCATAACTGCTCCTAGAAGAGTGCATGTGACACACATTTTATCCCAAAGTCTGGGCAGAAGAGCGGGGATTCAGGGTGAAGAACAGGAACGGCTCCACCCAGCAGACAAGTATTCTCCAGCTGTTCACAGGCTCCTCGAGCCACACTTGCAGCCAAGGCCTGAGAGATGACAAGCACTGCAGAGAGCAGAGCTGCTGCCACACGGCCACAAACCACAGCACCTTCCCAGCCTTCTTCTTCTCTGTCCTTTGAACAGGCCACTGGTGGTGCTCCGAGCCAGAAAGGGAACATGGGGAGCAAGACAAGGCCACCAACTCACAGTTCCCCAGGCCTACTGCTGCTGCCAGTTCTCAGACAGGTATGAGACTGCCTGAGCCTCAGAGAGCTCAGTCTTGTCAAATATGCTCTGAAGGCCACAGTGTCCAACCTCCTCTTTTGGGCAAGCTTGGAGGTAGCCCACCAAACAGGCCTGCAGGACCAGCAGCACAGATAACACCATCTTACAAGTGAGGGCATCAAGTCAGCAACAGAACCAGGAGCAAAATCCAGGCATCCCAACTGTTTTTATTGCTTCAAACAGTGAAGGTCAGGAAACACTCCAAGACACCAGGCTGTCCCTTCCTCCTTGTCTTGAGGGAGAACTGTAACGGTCGGAGTAGTTTTGGGTGAGATACAAGAGAGGAACCCCCATATTACAGAGCTTATCAACTGGACACACACCCAGAGGAAGTCAGAGTTAGTGACACTGAGCAAGAGCAGAGATGGAGCACTGAGTAGGTACTGCTCCTTACAGCAGTGCCAGTGCTGCTCTGGGGCACAGCCAGCCCAGCAGGTAGGGCTGAGGGACACAGGCAAACAGGCCACCCTGTCACCCCCCATGGTATCTTCTCTGTCACATGAAGGGCAAAGCTGGTAAAGACAGCAAACAAATGGAACCTCTTGGGCTCTCCTGAGATCAAAAGCCCTTATTCCTAACTCTAAGCAACATGGGAATCAAGTCTACAGGCCCAGCACTTGTTATCCCTTCCCTGTGACACACACTTTCCCCACCAGGCAACACCCAGCTGGAACCATTTCCATAGTGCTGATTCAGTGCCAGGCTCTCAGTTCCTTCCATGCTTTGAGAGTAAACCACACTCCCAGCTCCAATAGCCAAGTGCCATTCCCCACCAGCAGCAGGAAGAGATACCCACACAAGGTTCTGGATGTATTTCACTAAGAAATACAATTGAAGAAATGCCATTGCTGCCCATACAGGGACAGTCTTTACCTACAGAGCCAAGCTCAAACACAACACTTTCCTCAGACAAAGAGGTTCTCAGAGAAAACACATTTCTACTCTGACAACCACCCCACAGGGGATATGTAGAATAGCCTTATTTTAAGTGAGCTGGGAGAGGTAAAGGAGCACTTTCCAGTATAGGGAGTATGTCAGCAAGTAGTCACATGAAGATATTTAATGAAGATGAAATGCAAGCTCAGAGTAAACACCAGTCTGAGTAAAGAAAACATTAGCATACAGTTACTTAACAGAACAAAGCCTGGAGCCACATCCTACCACACCTGCAAGGCCATGCAGATAGGGATGCACAGCACAGTCTTGCTAACAAGGTCTCTGTCTTCCCACACTTCCCACCTCCCCCCAAAAACTCAGCACCAACCCTGCCCCCAAAAGAAGCCAAAAGACTCACGAAAACTTCTCGCCTTTAACTGTCTGTGTACTGAGACTCGGGCTTAGAGCACTTTGATGCTTAAAGCAGATGATGGCTTGTCACCATCTGCACCATTCCCATCCCAGAAGACTGTTCCGTTCACCAAGCTAGAGGTCTTCACAGTCTGAAAAGTGAGGCAAGAGCCTTGTGTGAACCTCTCCTTTTAAAATACTGTCTCTACATAGACTAAATAGCCAGCATAAACAAGGTCCACCCAGATAAGCTCCCTTTACAAAAAAGGGCACTGCTCAGTCCTGGCTACACTATGAATTCACTTTGGTTTTTCCAACACTAAACAAGCCAGTTTGGATGTAGCAAACAGGTGAAGCTCCCTGGAGGGTAACAAACAGGATATATCAAACACTTCTGCACCAACACTAAGCTTGAAGAGCTGCAGCCCATGAGAAGCCCAGAGAAGCAACACAGGCCATCGTGCACAGATTTTACTCATCAGCACTTTCAGAATGAAGCAGGATCTTCTGGTGTCAGGGGAGCCCATCGCTGCAAACTGGGTGGCCACAACTGAATAACCACAAGACAATTTCGAATCAGTGAACCATTAAGCAAGTGTCCTTGTTCAAAGGGCCTAATGATCAGGTTAGGCACTGGCACACAAATTACACAGCTTATTAGCTTTTCACCAGGGAAATGCTTGCCCCCTCCACCCTCAATCCCACAAGGAAACACACTAACAAGCTCCTTTAAGGCAAAGCAGTTCACTTAGTCCCACAGTCGTTTTGCATTTTACATACTGTAAAAAAAATTGCTCAACACATGACCCATTTTCAATCAAGTCCAGGAGACAACGTGCTTCTCAGCGTTTTTAATATAAATATTAAAGTCTAAGAACCCCGAGCCTCCATTCTCACAGCAGCTTTTAGGGCCTGCAGGAAGCAGGGAACACTTGGCTCTCCAGCAAGAATTTGGGAGGAGACGTGGGGGAAGGAGAATGGGGACAGAAAGAATGGGAATGGTTCCAAATGGTGTCAGAAGCTTTACAAAGCCCCCCAAGAGCCTCTTTAGGCACAATTAATGTTCATTCATTCAAGGCCAGGTTGGATGGGGCACTGACCAACATGATCTAGTGGGAAGTGCCCCTGCCCATGGCAGTGGGGTTGGAAGGACATGATCTCTAAGGTCCCACACCATTCTATGATTAGACTCAAGCTCAAAAAGAAAGCAAAACTAAGAGGAGCAGGCTTATACCAGCCCTAATGTGAGGCTCTGCTTGCTTATCTATGAATTATCTCTGCGGGGACACTGTATATTTTTCCCTTTATTTAAACAGATAAGAGTTTAACTAGAAATAAAGAAGCAACTGTTAAGTCTTCCCTAACCAGTGCATTGAAATGTGGGCTCCTATTTCAGTCGCAAGCAGAAATACAGGGAAACTACCCAAAAAAAAAAAAAAGAAAAGAAAAAACAAAACAAAACACCACCCCCCCCTCCCGAAAAAAACCCAAGCAAACACACAGAAAAACATGTCAAATAAAATCAGATTACATCACCACAGACAGCAAGCAACCTTAGGAACCAAGCTGCAAATTGTAGGTCTCCCTCATTTCTTTGCTTTTACACTTGCCAGTGGGTTTCCAACCCACCATTCTCTGGCTGGGGGAGGAACTCACGGCCATAAAACCAACCAAATAAAAGGCAAACCCACTTTTAACCTCGCTTCCTTTCCCCATAAACTTGCATTCAGGGTGTTTCTGTGGGGAGGGAGCACATCCCTGCACCGGCGACCTCCCCATCAAAGCTGCTCCTTCTTACCCACACAACAGCGAAAATGACACTGCTCACAGCAATTAAATTGTAGAAAAGAAGTAAAAAAAAAAGGGGGGGAGGGAGAAAAAAAGAAGGGAGGAGGTGGTTCTCATGCAGGACATCGATGAGGATAACCAGGAACACACGCAGCACTGAGTCCCGACACCCAAACCCCGCATACCCCCCGAAAAAAAGGCTCTGGCAGCCCTTGGCCCTCCATCCCTCTGGGATTTAACCAGGCACGACCCTCTCCCCTCCATCCCTCTGGGATTTACCTTTACACGACCCTCTCCCCTCCATCCCTTTGGGATTTACCACGACCCTCTCCCCTCCATCCCTCTGGGATTTACCTTTACACGACCCTCTCCCCCATCCCTTCAGGATTCCCCACGACCCTCTCCCCCATCCCTTCAGGATTCCCCACGACCCTCTCCCCCATCCCTCCGGGATTCCCCCCGACCCTCCCTGCGCTCACCTGAGGCGGGCAGGGCCAGCAGGGCGGACAGCAGGGCCAGGCAGAGCTGTGGGCAGGGGGAGAGCCCCATGTCGCTGCCCAGCACCCGGGACAGCCCGGGACAGCCCGGGACAGGCACTGAGAGGGCCGGGCTGGGCCGGGCTGGGCTCCCTCCCCCGGGCAGCGCTGGGCAGGGCCGGAGCCTCGGTGACCAGCGGGGAAGGAGCGAGAAATGAGTGCCGGGATGGGGTTTGGGGTGTGGGCTGGAGGGACCGAGGGAGAGCAGCGCCCTGGGAAGGGAATGGGGAATGGAACCCGAGCGGGGTTTGGGGGTGTGGTGACAGCACACGGGGAGGGGCTTTAAAGGGACAGAGAGCAGGGTTACATTGGGTATTGGGGAGAAATCCTTCCCTGGGAGGGTGGGCAGGCCCTGGCACAGGTTGGGCAGAGAAGCTGTGGCTGCCCCTG
>JAWWEE010000040.1:57524566-57568207 GCA_035221455.1 Xenops minutus | reverse complement strand
CTTTGGGGGCAGCCCAGGGCACGGGGGGTTTGGGATGGGGCATGTCCAGCCTCTCACCCACCAGCACCCCCAAGTCCTTCTCCCAGGGCTGCTCCATCTGCTCATCCCCAGCATGGGTTGGTGTGTCTTCCCTGAGAAGCCTTGACTGGCCCCAAACTTCTGATACTGGAGAGGGGGAGGGTGGGGGAGAACAAACCCTGCACAGGAGCTACTGACAGACACAGGTTACCTGAGGGCTGTACAAGGAAACTTTGGCTGAGACAAGAGAATAGATGGAGATAAAACATGGGAAGGAAACCGAAGAATTGAGCAATGGTTCTGCATATTATGTTGGACAAGGAGTCCTGCCCAGGGAGCAAACTGTGCTTTGAAGAAAAGACAGTACAGAGCATAATGGAAAATTCCATTGACAAACAATCTCAACCACTTCAAACGAGCAGGAGCATCTCATGCTGGGAATCCATGGAGCCCACTGGCAAAGATGTTGGAATCAATTTAGTCAGTGTAAGCAGCTGATCAAAGCCCTGTGTTCTTGGCTGTAAAGAGCAGCGCTCGGAGGAAAGCAACACCTCCCAGCAGCTGCTCTCTGCTTCAGACACAGGGACACAGAGGAGTTTGTGCACTTGCTTTTAGATAGAAGTGCATTAGCACTATTTCAGCCTTGTGCCTTTATGGGGTTAACCTTGGGTTATTATTGCAGATGGGGGCACTGACAGAGCCCACACCGGTAGGGGGTTAGGAAAAGACAGGGCCAGACTTCACAATGAAATTTCGGAACACAGTGTCCCCAGAGAAGCTGGAAATCCTGAGAGGCTTTTCAAGACTTGGCTGCTTAAAGCTCTGACCTGCCAGCTGACCCACCTCTGTGAACTCAGCACCTCCTGGGGTCCCTTCCGACCTGAGGGATCCTGTGGAGACCCTGCACACAGAGTTTCACAGGGAACCAAGAGAATATTAAGGACTGTTGTGTCCCCATTACCAAGAGGCAGGTCTGGAGGACAGAAAGCTCCAGGTCTCTGGTGTCACCTCATTCCTATTGATGTGCTGCGAGGCCGTGGAGCTGCCCTTATGTGTGGTGTGAAATTCCACGCTGTGGCGACCCAAGTTTCCAACAGGTGCCCTTGGAGAGTGTGATATGCAAAATCCACATCCTACACTTGGAGAAAATTGATCTGTCACATGATGCTGACTCACTGGTAGACAAAGGCAGACTCCTCTAAAGAAAGGAACAGCATTTGTGTTTTACAGAGCTTGTTATGGAGCCTTACGTAAGAAATAATGAGAGCCCAATTTGCAGGCACCAAACCAGAGCACAAGGTTATTCTAGCTGCTGCTGTCAGGTCTGTGGAAGAAAGCTTGGAATTACTTTCATTGACTTCAGAACAAATAACAGTAACTTCTTCCCTGAAACCCATGGTCTAGCAAGGAAGAGCACAGAAAACAGAGTTTGCAAACTTTTTTTCACGTTTCAAGTGTGTCAGACACTCTGTTTTAGGTGCATCCACGGCGGAAGTTTCTGTCTGTTTTAATGTTTTCAGTGTGACATGATCTGTAGGAGTGGAGTTTCGCAATTACTCCATGCTGTTTGTGTACACTTAGGTGCAGGGTTTGTGTTTATTTTTGTTTCTTGGAAAGCCTTGTAGGAAACAGGCACACCAGGAATTTGATATTCTTGCTGCTGCCGTGCTCAACCAGCACAGCTGAGTAGCCAAACACATCCCCCTCCTGCTCTGAGCACAAAGGACTCCTTATTTTATAGGTGTTTAGACCATCACCATGTTGCTTCTGAATTCTTCTTTCTAGCTAACACTCAAGTGTTAACCCAACAGAACAAACAGTTCTTCCACTGACTATTTTAACTTGATATTTACTTACTGTAAAGATTGCTAGGTCCTGGATTTGGCCTCTTTAGCCTTAAATGCTTCACTGAAGGCCTCAATGAATGAATTTTGTGAAGTGGAAATTTGTAGCTGAGCAGGGACTGTGCAGTTTCCAACCTTCCTCCGCCCTGCCCACTTAAAAAGAGAAGATTGGAATAGAAGCCCTTTTTCAGGAAACAACATACTCCATCCCATGGCTGTGTGGGAAAGCAACTGGCTGCACTTGGAGTGTGAGAGAAAAGTCCTGCATGTTTTCCCAAATCGGGATCCAAGCTATGTTCCTAAAAAGGACAGCACCTTGGAAGCTGAGAGCTCGAAAGAAGAGGGCTCTTGCACCCAGACCCTGCTGGGTTTGTGGAGGTGGGGCTTCTCCAGGTCTTGTGGAATGCTGAATGGGAAGGACGAGCAGCCTTTCCATGGGTAAAAAACAGGGAAAGGCAAATTTTAGTTCAGTGCTGAAGAAGGGGGATGTTAAAGGCAAAATGTCAGGACTTTCTGAAAGACAAGAATAGGGTTCCCTCTATGCTGCCTTTCCAGAGGCACCATGAAAAGGGTGGGCTCTGCTGACAGCCAGCTGCCATTTTATTCTGAATGCTCATATCAAACACTCTATTTAAGTCAGGGTTAATTTTGAAAGCTGGGCAGTTTTCACATTCTGCAGCCAAGACTGACCTCTCCACACGTGCCAGTGAGCACCCAGGAGGTTTAATGGCCCTGGGAGTGAAGGGAGAGCTTTGGCAGTGGAGGTTTTCACTGGGTGGTGTTTGAAAGCTGGCAGTGAACTGCTGTCAGAAAGCTTTCTCCTGTGCAGTGGTGCAATGAGGGGGCAGGAATTTGTCCAACTTCTGCTGTCCAAAAGCCAGCAGGGTGACCCAGCTGCTGACAAAGGGGGGTTGGTGGAGAGGAAGCAGATCCTGTATTTCAGTGGGACTAAGTATGTGTGTGCAAAGCTTAGGAAGCATCTCAGCTGTTCCAGACACCACAAAGTGGGGCCAGTGCCTCTCTGTGCAGTCACTGGGTGATTTACAGGGCAAAATGATGGCAAGGGAAGCACTACAGTGAGGGGGGAAAATCACACCTAAACTGGATTCCTAAGGGATGCACGATGGGTCCTCTTTTCCCAAGAGCCACATTGACCTGTGGGGTTCCTTCCACCTGGGCCTTCATTGACCAGCTAAGAGGAATTAATCCCTCCCAGCCTCTCTCCCAGGAGAAGGAGTTAAGGAGGTGTTTCATCCTGAGGTGTAGCTGGGGAGTGAGGGATCAATGCTCTTCTCAGAAGTTGTGTCATGAGCTTGTGTTTATGATGCAAGGAAATCCCTCAGCACCTGTAGATGCCAGGATTCCTCAGCTGTGGGACTTGTTATTTATGACCAGGTCATATTAATTGTCTAACAGTGGGTGTTGGCCTCTCCAAAGTCCTGACTTTGATGGGCTGTGGAACAGACAGCGAATTGTAGACTAAAACACAGGAAAACTTTGCTTTCAGAGAAACTGTGAGGGTGAATCCTAAGGAACAGCATCCCAAGCCAACCTGTGGTGCTGCAGTGTTGGTGGCTCTCGGGCCATGGAGCTTTAGCCTCGTGCTGTGATTTCAGCCTGCACTGAACACGCCGTGGGGTGCAGCTGGTCCTGTTTGCTGTCAGCCCCTTCCATCCCCATCCTGTGTTTAGTCCCTGCCACGTCAGTCCCGTCTGACCTACGCACACATCCCGACCTCCTCGGTGTTCAGCCTGGCCCAAAGATTTATTGCCCTGCCCCACTGAGGGCAAAGGGAGTGTGATTCCCAGAAATGGCAGTGCAGGACTGCACTGGAATGCTCGTGAGGACTTTTAATTCTCTTTTTCACTTGTGATTCATGATCCTGACGTGCTCAGGAACTCCCTCCCAGACACAATAGACCAGCTGTGGCACTTGCCAGAAGTGCACTGTTCTGGGATTTTAACCCTCCTTAATGCTGTGCTGAGGAGAGAAGTGTGTCAGAACTGGGGACAGGGAGCCACTCTTCCTTGTTGGGATCCCCTAGTCCCCAGGAGCTGGATTCCTTTCTTCCAAAACACTCAGTCCTTTCCTGGCACCTTCAGGCCAGTCTTTTAGTCTGGGAGAACACAGAGTCCTAGAGAACAAAGTGTCTCTGTTGAAACTGGTTGTGGTGCTGTTTGCTCACGGTTTTCAAGGGATACCCTGCACACAAGGCTGTAAAACACTCCATTCCACACCAGGATTTTCTCTGAGAGATGTTCCACCTCGCCTGGAATCACTCAAATTGTCCCTGATGCAGAAGGGCAGATTGGGAACACGTGGATGTGGTTCATGTGTTGGTATGAGTCAATACATCCAAGGGGAGGAGGAGAGTCACAGCTTCCAGTCCTTGCAAAAGTGAATGCACAGAGAAAAACTGGGGAAAGGATGCAAAGATTCTGCCCATTGCAGAACAGTTGAATAGCTCCAGGTGCTGAGCAGGGACGGGAATAATCCCACTGGAGAGAATTCAGGGAGTTCTCTGACTCACTGCACAGGCACAGACAGGGGGATGCAGTTCTTGCCTCTCTTAAGGGTGGGCTGGCTTGAACTAAATGCTCCTGTGACAGACCTGAACCAGGAACAGCCCGATTGGGTGGCTAATTAAACTAAATAACCACAGAACAGTTAATAAAACCCAGAAGGTGAAGGTTGTGCACAGTGTTTTGTTATCACAAGAACCCTTCTGACTCCAATACCCACCTATGGGGGCAGGTGTTAAACACTCCAAAACAACTTGATGGGGTTTTTAAAGCTTGCCTGCCTTAATATTGCAAAGGAAGGAGATATACAACAAATAAACCTTGTAAAATGGGAATAAGTTGGCGGGGGAAATAGCCTGATTAACTGAAAGGTTGAGAGAGTAGAATGTGTCACCAAGGTGCTTTAATTACTCTTTGGATTAGTGCCTCTGCCAGTGCTTCAGCTTTCAGAACACTAGCCCTGTCAATGTCTCTATTCTGAGGAAGAAAAAGCAGACTGGGATGACTCACAGGTGTCTGCAAAGGCCAGAACACTTCTCTCATCGCTGGTTTCATCCCAGTGTTTGCATGAAATTACTGTAGAGTGGTGTCACCCAGGGGAAGTGTCACGCCACGAGAGCTGCCCACAAGCTTGTCTTTATTGAGAAGGTCGAAGAGTGCAGTGTGTGTCAATGGTTAAGCTGCCCAGACAGCACTCACTAATCACAACATTATCATTCCTGCCCTTCGGAGAGGCTGCGGGAAGGGGCTTTTGCAGCCTGACATCATTCCCAAGTCTGCTGTGTTTACTGATCACATGGGCTTGTAGATGCCTCCTTTGGCATATCAGTGTTAAAAATAGCTCCAGGTGCTGAGCAGGGACGGGAATAATCCCACTGGAGAGAATTCAGGGAGTTCTCTGACTCACTGCACAGGCACAGACACTCAGGGGGATGCAGTTCTTGCCCCTCTTAAGGGTGGGCTGGCTTGATCTAAATACTCCTGTGGCAGACCTGAACCAGGAACAGCCCGATTGGGTGGCTAATTAAACTAAATACAGGACAGGTAACAGAAAACAAAGGGTGAGCATCGTGCCCAGTGTTCTGTTACTGGTACTGAGGGCATCCTACCATCCTTTAGAAACTTCTCTCCCCCTAAGGCTGAGCAGATGCCACCCAAGGACCAGGAGAGTTTGGTACCCTCTGCTTATGTGCTCATCCCACCCTTCCTGAGGCCATACCCCATTTACACACTCACAGCAGGAAGAAAACCATTTTTGCCTTCACCCCTTTCCTAATTGCTTTCCCTCCCTTATAAATACTTACTCTCAGCTGTTTCTGTCCAGGTTTCTGTGAGCTGACAGTTCCCCCCCAGCCAGGGCAGATGCTGGGTGTGTGCAGTGGGTTATGGGATCATCCCAAACTGCTCCCAGACATGTTTGGGAAGCTCTGTCCCCCTGTGGGTTTAGGCACAGCATTTTCCAGGTGGCATTGCTGGTCTCCTTGCATGGCAGGCAAGTGGTTTGCTGGGCTTTTTGAAGTACCTTTTAAAATACCTTTTCAAGATGTAAAAATAAACCTGGCTTGCCCTATTTTGAACTCATTTCTTAGGAACATGATGTCTGTTGATGGTAGAGGTTTCCAAAACCTTTCAGGAAGCATTTTTAAGTACAGAACATTAGATTGGACCCTGATTCAGCATTTCCATATGGGCACAACCTGGTGTGTTGGTGCAATCCCACTTGCTCCAGGTTCTGCATGTCCTGATCTGCCTCTGCTGGGAAGCAAAGGCTGTTTCTAAAATCCAGCGTTTTTATGCCTGGATTGGGAGCTGGGCAAGCCTGAATGTAGCTGGTCAAGTGCTCTCTAGATTCTCAAGTGACAACTTCTGCACACAGTAAGGGCTCTTCTTGTCAAGTATTTGATCCATAAAGCAAAGGCATGTCAAGGCTGATAACTGCAGTAATGCATGCAGGAGTGCTTTCACTCCTGAGCACCTTTTCCAGCTTTCTCTCTAAATATCCAAAGCCACCCTGTATCCCTGTGCATATAAATATGTACACAGACACCACCCACACTTACAATGTTTGTCTGGGAACACAAGCCCCCAGCTGTATTTAACATTTCCATATTATTCCACGTGTGACTGAAAGATGAACTGTCAAAAGAAGCCCAAGGAAATTATAATGAGCAGGGATCATCTTTCTGCTAGTGTTCCCTTAATGACAACACATTTCCCTGCATTGTGCCAGCCAAGGACAGAGCAAAAACTAATCCCTGAGGCTTCACTGCTGTCCTGGCATCTCCCTCCCACCACACTCTCTGTTTTTGGATGCTCCTCCACTTGTGTGGGGATTTTTGCCCCCCTTCCCACTTGCCCTCGCACAGGATGTGAGTAACAGCCACTGAAGTCAAAGGGACTTACTCACTTCCTCCACCAGGGAACTGAGAGCCCTCCAGTTTGAGCTGTGCACAATCACACAGACATTCCTGTGCCTGCTCCAGACTGGGAATAAGCTCTGAGGGGACCTGGGAAGGTTCTGAGGGAGCCTGGCAAGGTTTCGAGCATTCCATGGGTTCAATTGAGTGGGGGGGAAAAAACCCAGCTCTGAAATGCTGTTTAATGAAGGGTTTTTTGTGTCTGGAAAATGAACACTCCCATGGAACAAACAGTTATCATTTAAAACCTGATGCTGTTACATAAATGATGGGAAAAGGACCATCATGTTGTGTTTACTCTGAGGGTTCTGCTCAGTTCTTGCTCTGCCTACACAGTTTTGCCCAGGAAACTGTTCAGCTGCTTTCTAAAATGAAGAGTTGCTCTGGAGCTCGATGGGCACCAAGTTTTGTGTTATCAGTTACAAATATGATCAAATCAAATTGTTGCATCTGAGCAGTTCCAGCCACCCACAGACCTCCAAGCTCATGAGAACTCTCCTCAAGGACTTGAATCTCTCTCTTCAACTTCAGGAGACCCCAAAGCCCATCAGGAGTGAACTTTACCCTTCAAACCCTTCCCTGCATCTTTAGATATTTACTCACACTTCCTATTGGCTCTCAGACCTCTCTGAACCGTGACCTTACAAGCCCTTCCCAAATATAGTGATCCCAAATAACAGCCAGTGCTTACTGTTAATCATACCAGTTCTTTCCCTGGTAAAAAAAATCATATTTAACCCAAAAATCTTGGAAAAGTCATTGCAGGTTTTTTTTATTTTTCCTCTGGGAGGAAGGAGAGCCACCCATTCAGCAAAGTCTAATTGGTTTTCCCTCCTGAAAACATTTTTTTCCTTTGCCTTAGTTATTGCTGGGTTTCAAACCTTTGAAATAAAAATCTCTTCTATATTTTTCATAGTCAAAGCACTGGATTGATTTGTGTCTCGGAATGGTTTAAAGTACACCAGGAAAAGAGGCTGGAGAGGTCAAAGAAAGGGCAGGGAAGAGAATTAAAAGAACCCTGACAAAAATGGTGACATCTTTGAGGATGCAAAAATCCCTGAACTCTAATAAAACCGTATCTTTGCCACAGTTAAATAGATAAACAATGGGAAAAGAGGAAGGACTTCTTAACTCAGGCTGTTTGTTATGGCTTACACTGGGAAAAGAGCAATAACTGAGAACTAACAGAACACAAGTACTCGGGGAAACATTTGGGATTAAAGATGTGTCTACTAAAGATGTGACTCCACTGCTCCCTCAGGGAGAAGCTGGGAAAACAGGATTTCTGACTCTTCACATAAACGTCTCAATAAAGCCAAGACATTTGATATTTTATTCTTATTATTTCTGAACAAGGAAGCCTAGGGGGGAAATGATGCTTTGCCTCTGCTGTTAGAAAGCAGAGTGCCTTTGTGTGTGTGTTTATACAGCCAAAAAGCCAATCTGTGTTTAAGCTTGAAGGTCACCATTAAGCAAAGATCACGGCCACAATATTGAGTTATATTTAGGGACAAAACACACAACAAAGGGACGGGATAGTCGGCATTTTGTCAATGTCTGGGTGTTTTTAGTACCTATTTGTTGTTGCTGTGTTATGGGAAAGTCACTGAAGCAGAAATTATCATTCACCACTCCATCTTCATTCCACAGGCTCCAAACCAGTTAAATGTGAAGTCTCAGATTAGCTGTTGAAAAGTCTGCCCGTGTTGGGAATGATTTTCCTCCCAGCCCACCATTTGTCACTGTCTGGGAGATAAAGTGGGGTTGAGCTGCCACTTGACCTCGTGCTTTTCCTTCTGGGAATCCTTGACTAAGCCCAGCCAAGTGGGTAAAACCCCACCCCAGGGTTTAAAACTTTTCTCTGCCTGCCAGTTGTGAATTTGTGTTAATTCTTTGCTTTATAAAGCCAGTATCAAGCTGCCACAGGAGTTATTGATATTGCCTGAAGAAGCAATTCCCACCCAACCCCGTGTCTTCCCAAGCTGGTTCAGCTGATGCTCTGCATATTCCTTGGAGCCAGGAAATCCTGGGCATCTCTTCCCATCACAGAGTGCCACAGTTTCCTGGTTTCATGGGGAAACCTGTGAGGCTTGGAAGTCAAGGGGAATATCCAGCCTGGACTCTCTTTGGAACTGTGGGATGGGGATTCCAGATGGATGGAGCAAAGAACCCCTGTGCATCCAGCCCTTTGGGGAGAGCACCTGAGAGCTCCTCCTGCAGTGGCAATTCCGTAGGACCAAGGCAAGGATTGTGCAGCTGCCAATCCCTCCCACAGCTTTGAAAATGTTGCTAAATGGGCTGGGTTTGTGTGTGATTTCACCAGCTGATCTGATGCCCTGACTCTGGGCTTTGCTGTTGAGCTTTGCTCTATTCCCTGCACTTACACAAACATACCCAAATGCATCACTACACAAAAGCTCTGGATTAGGCAGGAATTTCGGGTGAGGTGCCTTCACTGCACTCCTGGCACACATCACACAAACTCATCCCACCCATGGCAGGCTCTCTGAGAGCTCTGGCCTTTTGATCTTCATCACCCAGGATCTGAAATTTCAGAAGGAAGCCTGAGAGTGGATGTGACAGTTCTCTGTGATCCTGATGTGGCTCTGCAGATCAGACTGCACCGTAAGACCTCCTTCTCTCCTCGGGCAGGGCAGGCACAAACACCAGTGGGTTTGCATGTGCCACGTGTTTAGAACACACAGAAATGCACAGTCACTCTCCCTGAGAGGAACTGCCTCTTCCCATCACTCCAGAACCTGCTCCTGTGCTTCGGGGAAACTGTAAAGAGCCAGCCAAGGGCATTTATTTCCTCTTGCCTCGTCTGGCTGATAACACACTGACCTGACCTCCCCCACTGCAGCTGTGCAACCACAAGACAAGGTCTTGCTTCTCTCCTGTTTCCTTGTTTGCTGTGACCTCCACACCCCAGGGCAAACAGAGCCCTTAGTCACCTGTGATACCACCCACTTTATAAAGGCAGGCTGGTTCCTTCCCTGCAGCAGAATAAAAGGCTGCAGACAGGAGAGGCAGCAGGAAGAAGTTCAACAGACACGTCCAAAGGGAGGAAACAGGACGGGCTGTAGGATCTGCCAGATTCAATGTAAAGATGCAATAAGGGTGGCCAAAAAGAAGGGCTTCAAAGGACAGACCACTCAATATTTTGGTTTTTTTTTTATAGAATCACAGAATCATTTAGGTTGGAAAAGACCTCCAGGATCATGGAGTCCAAGCTGGCACCCATCACCACCTTGCCAGCTAAACCACAGCACTGAGTGCCACGTCCACGGGACTGGAGCTCACAGTTCCCTGGGGGACATTTAAACACTGCAAGAGCTGCTCCACGTGGTGGTTTCTCTCCTTTTTCTTCCTGCTTCATAGATTATTCAGGGAACTGCTCAAAGGTGGAGTTAGAAATATGAAATAACTCTTGGGATTGTGTTCCAGCCCTGTCAGTGACCGTGCCATCCACCCTCCACAGGCTTTTCAATGTTTACTTCTTCCCTGGAATATGAGATTAATATTATGCTACTTATCTTACCTCCTAGAGCAACAGGAGGTCACTGACACACACACAGAGTAATTACTGTGTGCCCCTAAATTCTGCTCTCAGAAAACAACGAGCCCTTTACAAAAATGGGATTTCTCTAAAAATGCCTTAAGAGGTCCTAACCATTGTTGTGCCAGAAATAAACAGAAGAAAGACCCCTTAGAGTGGTGCATCACTCATTCTAGAATGAGAGCCTGTGGAAAGCTGACATGCTTCCTTATTTATCTTTGGGAAGGGGCAATTCCATCAGGTAATGCAGGAGAAAATCCAGTGGCACATCAAGCAAAAAAAGTTTTAATTTTAAATAATTGAGCCCTTACAATTCACTGTCTTGCTCACTCAATAAAGCACCCAGCAACTCTAAAGCTGGAAAAGGCCTTTAGTATCATCTTATCTCACCCTCTCCATAGGAGAAGCAACTGAAATTCATCCCATTTCCTCCAGCAATGCAATTTTCGGTGAAAGCCTGGTTTGAGAAAAGGGTCTAGTCTTAATTTAAAAACTTCTAGAAGAGAACTTGTGTTCCACACTGGTCTATTCCAGTGTTCAGTGCTCCTCCAAGACATTTATTATGGTTGATTGGGTTTGTGCCTTCCTTTATCAGAGGGCAGGATGAGCTCAACCCTCACTTACATATAGTGGTGTCTGATGAGATCTGAGCAGCAAAGGAGGAAAACCCAAAGCTTCAAAACTACAGCATGAGCTGAAGAAAAAGGTGAAAAGGGGGAAACCCCCCTCTGGGAAAGGTGTTTGGTGGCAGTGTTTAGATCCAGGTGCTGTGACTGTAGGTCAGGCCATGCCATTGGGAGGGCAGAATTCTGCAGTCTGCACTGAGGCACAAACCCAGCAGCATCTCAGGGACACTTCAGATTTGTCCTGATCAAGGACCACGAGACAGCTTTCCATGTTTAAATGCATTTTAAATGTTTCTGAGAGGTGCCATGCACTTTTAATTTCCCTTCCAAGAGCACTTTTTGCCAGTTCCATGGTTCTAGCCACACGAGGTAGAGCAGTTAAAAGCATTTAGAAACCTTCCTGTCTTGACAGAGATGTCAGAGTATCAAAGAAAAGGGGTTATTACAGATTCAGCATAGCCCTTGAAGTGTTTTGCTGCTAAAGATGAGGCTTCCTGTTGAAATGTTTCCCTGAATCAAAGCCTTAATCCCCTGTACATTTAAGTCTGAGTGAGAGGCAAATCTGGTGCTGTGATCCCAGGCTCTGAGATAAACCAAGCACCAAGCAGCACTGCTAATCCCCCCCCACCACAGCTCCCCAGGCAGGGCAAACCCAGGGTGGGGCTGGGAGCCTGCAGGTTTTTTTGTTCCCAAAGGATGGAAGCTCCCTGACATTTCTGTCCCTCTCTCCTGTCCTCCTTCCCCCCCAGTGGGAAATGCAGGGGGTGGCCCCAGAGTGGGCAGGAGGCAGCAGGACGTGGCTCAGGGCTCGATGTGCTGGAGCAGTGTCAGTGGCTGAGGCAGCTATTCCACCTTGGAGAGCCCAGGACAGCCTTTCCCAGTGCCTTTCCCGAGGGAAAATGTGTCCCTCCCTGTGCCCCTGCTCCACAAGGCTTGCCTGGGTGACCCAGCACCTCTGCTGCCTTCACCAGCATCATGGAATCAGCATCATGGAATCAGCATCACAGCATGGTTTGGGTCAGGGAGGACCTTAAAGACCATCCTATCCCACCCCCTGCCATGGGCAGGGACACCTCCCACTGTCCCAGGTCACTCAGAGCCCCATCCAGCCTGGCCTTGGACACTCCCAGGGATCCAGGGGCAGCCACAGGCAGGGCAGTTTTCCCAACCAATTCCCTGGGAAGGTGAGGCTCATAATTCCTGCCTGCCAAACAGCTTCAGTGATACAGCAGGAAATCAGTTTTCCTCTAGCAAAGTTCCTCTGAAATGAAAGGTTTGCCTCTCCCAAACAGAGCAGTGATCCAGCCAAGCAGGGAAGGATGGAATTCCTTTGGCTTTGAAGGAGCACAGTGTGTGGCAGCTGTGTTTGGGTTTCTGGGTGGAAACACCTGAAACTGCCACTTTTGGGTTCACAGCCCCTGCCTGCTTTTCCACCTGGCAGTCCAAGATTTCAGCTTTGTGCAGCTTCTCAGCTGCAAAGGTGGTTTCTTTTCACCGAGCACAGGGAAAGCAGCAGATGCTTTTTCTACAGCCTCAATTAAGCAGATGCTGATGGAGGATGAGAGGACTTCTGATGTGAAGGCATGTCCTGGCAGCAGTCCCAGTCCTCCCCAGTCCATCTGAGCAAACTGGAAATAAATCTGCAGGATGAGGATTTCCAGAAATGTATTTAGCTGTCCATGGAATGAGCTTCCAAGAGACATTTTACCATGTTGGCAGACCAAAAGCAACTCTTGTGTGGCTCATGTCCTGCTTCTAAAAGCACATTTTGATCCAAGAGGTGTCCTCCAAAATTCAGGAGACTTGTCAAAGCTTAAACGAGGGCAGGACACAAGCACTGCAAGTTACAGAGGGGTCTGGGAGGGTGGGAGCTGCAAAAGCAACATACAAATAATGATGCTTATGAATGTGGTGTTTATAAAGCACCCTGGCAAGTTTTTCTTTCCCTCAGAAAGGGCTCACACTCCTCCTCAGCCAGTGTTTTTCCCGGATATCTTCACCAGGCTCCATTTCCCCACACTTCCCCACCGTGCCAAGGATAAATTCCCAGATCTGGCAGGCCTGGAGGAGTCCCAGGAGATCATCTCCTCCAACATTCAGTGCTTAAAAGCACCTGGGCTCACCCTGATGGTTTTATCTTCACATTCAGAACCCAAGATCCCTGGGTAGGAGTCCTAACCCTTTGCCACTCTTCCAGACCCTTACCTAATACCCTGCCTGAATCTTTTAGGTTCAGATGAAGAGAATTCTTTTCTGCCCACCCTAGAAATCTCCCAGAGGTGTTTGCCACACTTGTGCCTTAAAAATGTCCAATTCTAATTTGTCCCAGTACTTCAGTGTCTTCCCACTGAGGTGTCAGGAGGCAGAAGTGCCAAGTGAAATCAGACTGCAGGTCCAGCCAGACAAGGCTGCTGTGCTGCTGCCACTTTTGTGCTTGTCTGTGAATGGCTTTGGGCTTGTCCTTGCTGAATTTGAGCCACTTCCATCGCAGCTTCTCTCTAATGTGTCCAGCACGTGTTGGATCCTGGTGCTGCCCCCTGGACCTCTGCCTTTTCCCTTCCCCATACGATGCCCCCATCCTCCCCTGGCCCCTCCCCACTGCCAAGGGCAATGCTGGCAATGGGATCATAGCATGGTTTCACCCCCACTTAACCAGCCAGAGGCAGAACCTCGAGAGATTTGACATGATCCATTCTCAACAATCCTCGTGGGCTGTTTTTTCTATCAGGTTATAATCACTGAGGTGCTTACAAAGGTATTTTTTAACAGCTGGCCCAGGACCTCCTCAGGAACCAAAGTGCATGGAGTTTCTTCAATCCTCGTGTCAGACTAGCTGAAATCCTGCTGCTGTTTGCTCAGAACTTCAGTCTCCACCACCAAACACAACCTCATGTGACAAGAGTGACATTGCCAGCTTTTCCACTGGTGAGCATTGATTTGCCAGCTGGTTTTCCTCAAGGGCTTGTGACTGAATGTCAGATTTGCTAAAAAGGGATTTTTACACCAAATGCCTTGACACTGCCCCAAACAGACAGTGATGACAGAATCTCTCTGACCGAAATCACCAAAGTATTTGTAAGATGACAAAATCTTGTAGTTTTCCTTTCCTAGCTCCAATCTTGGAATTGCTGGGTTGTTTTGATTGACTCTTTCAAGGGCAAAAAAAAAAAGGCAATTACAGGGTAAAAAAGACAGTGTCCTGGGTAGGACACTTGGGTGGGACCTCCCAACATTAGAGATGTTGTGGCTGTCACTCCTCCTGGTCGTGGCACGTGGCAAACCAACCTGCTGTCCCCACTGTACCTCCCGTGCCTTAGAAATGTGGAGCTGTACTCACACCCTTTTCCAGGAGGCAGAAAATAGTCTTACCCTTTCCTTCCAGAGAGGAAAACTTGAAGAGGCCTTGTTCAAGGTCAGGGTGAGTCAGCAGAGAGCAGGGGATGAAACCAAGCTGCTCTCAGGTTTTAATAACTCACACGAGCTGCTCTTCTTTTCTTCCCTCCCTTTCAGATAGGGTAATCTTATCTCCAAACCAGAAATGCCCCTCAAAGGTCTGTAGTTGAAACACTGGGGAAGGACAAAGGGAAATCAACTTCCTCCCTGGAAAACCACCTTGTTTTATGCTCTACCTTCTTACAATGCCCTATGGTAGCAGGCATGCTGTGACTATTAATTCTCATACAGAACATATTTTCTTTTAAAAATGCCCTTTTGAAACAGAAATATCCCTTATAGACCATTAATAGGGTGAAGAGCCCCCTCCCCCCCATCTCCTCTTGCTTTATTTTTTAAATATAAGCTCTAAGAAAAGGGAGAACAATCCCAACAAGATAGAAATGACCTTGTGTTTAGAGAAGACAGAATAAAAGGAGGTGTTTATGTGGCTGCATCTGAAACACAGTTGTAGTTGCCACTTTCATTCACAGGTTTGCAGGCACAACGTGCTTGAAAAGTCAGGTGTGGGGAATAAACCTTATCTGAAATGCTTTAGCAGACAGATAAGCTCAAGGGAGAGCTCCTGCAGGAGCATTAGGCAAGAAAACAACTCTCAAAGGCTCTTTACAAGGGTGGGGAGTATCAAAGCAATAGCAAATCACCTGGGAAGTGGCAAAGCTTTCTGTTTTTCTTTCACATCCATATAATTCTGTGCTGTAATATTCTTTCTGTGTAAAGGTCACAGTGTGTCTATATTCATAATCATTTCATCATAAACCCAGGAGAAACCCTGCTCCTTGAACCCCATGAGCAGGGCCATCTTCAACCAGATGTTGCTCAGAGCCCCTGCCAGCCTGACCTTGAGCGTTTCCAGAGATGAGGCATCCACAGCTTCTCTGGGCAACCCCTTCCAGTGTTCCATCACCCTTGTTATAAAACAGTTTCTTCCTTGTATCTAATCTAAATCAACCCCATTTTCACTTAAAATCAATTACCCCTTGTTCTAAATATAACCATAAAATGTTTGTCCCCACTTTCCTCACAAGCCCCCTCGAGGTACTGGAGGGCTGCAGGGATGTCTCCCCAAAGCCTTCCCTTCTCCAGGCTGAACAATCCAGCTCTCCCAGCCTTTCCTGCCAGCAGAGATCCCTCCCTGTGATCTGATGCCCTCCTCTGGAGCCCCCCCTACAGCTCCATGTCCTTGCTGTGCTCAGGATCCCAGAGCTGGAGGCAGCTCTGCAGGGGCAGAGGGGCAGAATTCCCCCCTGGACCTGCTGGCCACACTGCTTTGGAGGCAGCCCCAGTTACCTGCAAGTCCTGGATAACAGCACTTCCCTATTTTATTGTGCTCTTAGGGAGATCAATGCAATAGAAGTATTTCAATCCTGCAGTGTAAAGGGCCACACAAGTAGCAAAGACAGAAGGAAATGAGCCAGGGAGGAGGGGATCCCAGGCTTGACATGCCAGTGTAAAGTGGTCAGGGTATACCATGGCCAGAGGTTTAAAAAAAGGCATGTTCTGTTCCCACTGGACCATGTATTTGGCTCTGCTCTGCCTTTCTTTCCCTGTTCCCAGCAGTGTCCTGGAAGGCTGCAGTCCCAGGGAGGAGATATATCAGAGCTTGGCATCACTGGGTGCTTGTTTTGGTTTTAATTCCCCAAAGAATTAAAAGTGGCTGTTGCTGCCTGGTGACTGAAAAAGGGTTTTCCCAAAATATTAAGGCCCTCAGGTCTCCAGGACCACAGTAACTCTGACAGAACTTTCTTCAGGCCTAAAAATTGAATATTTTTGAGGGAGGGTTTGCACTGGCCTCTCAAACAGTGTGGTTTACACCCATTTTTTCCCATGAGTTTCCCCCTGAGGAGACCTGGCAGCAGAACAGGCAAAATGTCCCCCTGGTCAACAGCACCCTGCCCATGGAAAGCCAGAGTACTCCAGAACCCCCAAAACCCTGGCAGTGCTCAGAGACCTGGCTGGCAAAGGGTTACTCAGACACACCCCTGCCCACTCCCCTCCTCACTGGAACTTTGGCCATCTTTATTTGTTCTTCCACTTTACTGCACAAATATTGATCATGCTTTAAACCAGCTCCAGGGGGTGATTGTTTCTGAATTGCTGGTATTGTAGGCCCTTACAAGAAGCCTCATTTCCTTGTGAGATACAGTGTGAACCATGGACAAGGTTTGCCTTCTGGAAGGATCCTACAGCACCCACTGGACAGAGGTCGAGGTAGGAGACAGACACAGAGAAAGAAATGTTCTTCACTGATATTCTCTGCACCTTGAAAACCTGATGTGGGCTAATTGAAAGTCTCAGATTTCATGGGATGCTTTTCCTGTCATTTTTACTAGGAGTTCTTCTTGCTCTATTATTTTTCATTTTGGGATCAGATCTTGCCTAAAGGAGAAATGGCTTTTATAGAAAACCACAGCTTATTTTCACATTAGTGATAACTGCAACTTGTCAGCAGGTTTTTCTTCTGGGGAGTTCTCAATAGATAGAAGGTCTCCTTGCTCCCTTTCCATGCAATGAAGCAGCCTTTAAAAACCCACTAGTATTTCAAACTATGGGAAAGAAAACATTCCCTTTCTTTTCTTTTCCAGCCATCCCTCTTCTCCAGTTCAGCTTTTATCTTGGGGACCAAAGCCTGATGCATCTCACTCTTCCAAGCAATAAGGAGTGAACCTTCCCATGGGCCTGGATCCAAACACACTGCAGGCAACCAGGAGCCTCCCAAACAATCCAGCCAGCTTTGCAACAAGCCCACCAAAACCAAACATATGCAGGCTGTGTAATGAAAATAAACGAGCACCCAGGTCTGGAGCCTCTGCCAGCCCATCTGGTGGAACTCAACGAGGCAGCTGCTGGCAACTCCTTGACAATGCCAAGCTAATAATGCCATGGAACAGGGGAGGGAATCAAGCTGTGGGCATGTCCTTCTTCTGAGTGACATTGAGAACTGGCAGGACAGAGCATGCCACGGGTGGAATGCAACCCAGCTGCCTCCACAGCACACCCACACTCAGGGAGCTGAACATCTGGCCGAGGTTCTCCCTGGACAGAGCATGGGATTAGTGGCACCAGCAGCACCCAAGGGAGTTACTGGAGCTGCAGAGCCACAGGAACACACTGCAAAGGAGAATAATAAGGGTCTCACCCACCTCAGTAAAGCTCCTCGTGCTGGGAACTGGGCATGAAGATCCCATAGGAGATTTGTATGGAAGAGGAAAGTCAAATCCCAGCTAATGATGGCATGGCAGATTCCCTTCTCACCACTGCCCAGCACTCAGCAGTCCCCATTTTCTGCATTTATACTGTCCAGATTACTGATTTGCTGCTCTTTCCCACACCAAAGAGAAGTGCTTTTCAGCAGCTGCCAGTTTCTGCTGTGGAGAGGTGTCACACAGGCACATGAATTGACATGAATATCAAACCCAGCTTCACAAAACTCCTCCAGTTGCTGTTCCCAAAGTTTCAGCTCCAGGTAGTTTCTTTCCACATGTATTTCTCTTGTTTCTCTGGGGCTGTGGTAAGGACTAATGCCAAAGAGTTTTTAAAGACAGAAACCCCACGTGAGCTGGGTCAGGCTAAAGCAGCACACAAGGGCATCCTAGTGGTGTGTTTTCTGCCCCCTTTTCACCCAGTACCCACACCTGAGCCTGGCAGTGGCAGTGCTTGGGTTTGGAGAGTTCTGCTCTCCCCACACTCCACCCAGCTGGCCATGAAGTGCTTCACCTGCAGAGTGAGGCATGGCCCTGGCAGAAGTTTTAATGGGCAAGTGTGGAATCTTAACCCCAGCTACTGTAACTCACCACAGGGCTTTATTTGATCTAGAACCCCAAGAAAAGCCACTTCCTACAAAGATCAGCTGTGCAGAAGTGGCTGTTCTTTTACTGGGAAGTTAAAGAGGAAACCAAAAGCCAAAAAGCAGCGCTCCCAGATGACAAGAGACTCTGAGCCATCAGATGTGCTCTGCAGCCCTTATGATGTGATTTGATGTGTTAATGGCTGGTTATTCTCATTAGCTGCTCTGGGGACACAAGGTGTTTTCCTGCACTCAGGCTGTGCAGCCTGCTGTGTAAAGGCAATTAGCACGGGGCCTGTGGATTAGCTGGGGGATCAGATGGCAGCTCTGTGCCCAGCCCTGGGCAGTGGCCTAAGGAGGGTCAGGAACCCCTTGGGGAGGGGAAGGCACCGATGGACAAACAGCGAGGCAGGTGCTGCCCTTACAAACCTGCACCAGGACAGCCAAGGGGCAGGTGAGGCAGAGCCAGGGAGATTGAGATATTTGCCAAACAAGGATGTGCCAAGGGGGAGATGGCTCTGGTGTTAAAGCACTTTTACCTGGGCTGCTCCCCTTGCTGTGGCTGAAAAATGTGTTAAACAAAAACTGCCCGCTGTGTTAGGGAAACCTGGGCAAGGGTGGTGGGTCACCCTGTCCCAGAAGCAATAAAAGAGCAAAGGAGAGAGAAAACTCTGGAAAGCTACACCAGCACTCAGAGCAGAGCAGTTCTTGTCTCCTGAGCCCTGACATTTCAGCACACAGACATTCTCTTGTTGTGTGTGAGGTAATGCTGTCCTCAAGGGCAAAATCACTCTGAGTGATGTGTCTGCCAGAAATACAGCACTTCACTTGAGTCTGAAACCTGGGAACAGAAAGCCTTTTGTTTGGTTCTTCTGTCACTAGAAGCTGCAAACCCAGAGCAGACACACCTACATGGGATGCTGACAAGAGGTTGTCTGTGCAGCTGGAACAAAGAGTTGAGAGGCTGTTATAGGGGCCTGGGGTGACAGGACAAGGGGAATGGCTTCACACTGACAGAGAGCAGGGTTACATTGGATATTGGGGAGAAATCCTTCCCTGGGAGGGTGGGCAGGCCCTGGCACAGGTTGGGCAGAGAAGCTGTGGCTGCCCCTGGATCCCTGGGAGTGTCCAAGGCCAGGTTGGATGGGGCTCTGAGTGACCTGGGACAGTGGGAGGTGTCCCTGCCCATGGCAGGGGGTGGGATGGGATCATCTTTCATGTCCCTTCCAGCCCAAATCATTGTGGGATTCTGTGATTCTATGAAGTAGATGATTTGGTCTACAAAAGGTCCCGATCAGCAAAAGCAACTCTTAATGTGCCCTCCAAAGGGAATGCTCATTGCTGTGCCCAGGCTAAAGGATGGGACAGATGGGACCTGTAAGTGATGGCTGGGGAGGTGTGTGCAGTGTCACAGCTCCTGCTGGGACCTTGGCTCAGCCATACATGGGACTAGGGCGGGTCCATAACGTGGGTCCATCCTGCCAGGAGCTGATGATGCCTTCACTCCCAACACATCACTCTGCAAACACACTGCATAAGCAGAATTCAGGAGAAGGGAGTTGTGGGGATGAATCTGGCTCTTCTCCTGCCGTTGCCCTATAATGGCATTCCCATTAGGTGCAGGGAAGGCAGAGGGAAACCATGTGGCAGTGCATTGGATGTGCTGGCAGTGATGAGGAGGGGAAATCCTGATCCCCCTGGGACAGACAGAGCATCAGCTGTCAGAGCAGGGGGTGACTGTCATCATTAGGGGGTGACTGTCCTCCCCACAATGAACCTCCTTGGGTAATGCAAGTGTGGGGCCGTGTCAGCACTCCAGAGACTTTGCTGCACTCCCTGCAGGAAAAGCAAAACCCCAGCCATGTCCCACGTGAAGTTTGGGTAAGCAGGGAAATAGTTCCCAGTGCCAATGGCCCTGTGAGTAATCCAGCAGGAAGCACTTGGGATGGAAGGTCCTGCCAGCCATGCCTGTCTGACCTGCCCTGTCGGAGCAGGAGGCAGCCCAAGGCTCTTGTCTTCCAGACAAAGTGTTTCTCTGCAGTCTTAGGAGGGCTATCAGGGAGGAAAACTGGGCTAAAATTCAAGAGGTTTGGTTCTAGGGCTGAAGGAGGATTTGAATTTGGCACTGAAGCCATTGAAAGGGGAGCACTCTCTACCCCTGGTGGCAGAAATTGATGGGATTGTTCTTTTCGGGTTTTGCTTTCAAGAGTTAAAGAGGAGCAGCAAACCTCG
Organism: Xenops minutus; assembly: GCA_035221455.1. Lineage (NCBI taxonomy): Eukaryota > Metazoa > Chordata > Aves > Passeriformes > Furnariidae > Xenops > Xenops minutus. The sequence continues at coordinate 57,547,749 of JAWWEE010000040.1, read as the reverse complement.
ATGTTGCCCCGGGCTGAGCTCCAGAGTCTGCCTGGGATGCAGCCCTTCCAATGCCACACAGAGGCTGGAATGAAATGTGGAAATTGGATGCAAATTATTTACACTTACAATACCACATTATTTACTGGCACTGCACTTTGATAATCAGGGCAATAATTTCCAAATTACCTTTGCTCAGCATCCACTTTCTTTTATGAGCCCTGAAATGCTTCCTGTTCTCAAGCAGAGAGGATTTCGAACCCTTGCCCCATGCCCCTAAACTGAAACAACTTGCAAGGGACTGAGGAGGCCAAAGGACCTCCAGGCTGATTTCCAAGGGCACAAGTGGCAGTGAAGGATCATTTCTTCACAGCCAACAGGAAATTCAGCTCATGGGTTGTCTCACGTAAAAACACTGCGTTAAATTTCTGGTTAGTGGGGAAAAAAGAAACAAAAAGCCACAAACCCAACTTTCTTTTCCTGTGTTTCTGAAGAGCACACAAGTCCCTGAGGCCAGGGTAGCTGAGATGATAATGTGCACCTGATAAGCTGCACCCTGGGACACCTGCTCAGGATTGACTTGCTCAGGTCTCATTGTTGGCTGGAACACATGGTAAACCAGGACATCAGATCCACGCTGGGAGGAGGTGGAAGATCAGAAACATGAGCTGGGACTATCTTGGCATACTACAAACCCAGGCAGGCAGCACTGCAGAGCTGGCCATGAGCAGGAGACTTTCCTTTCCCAGGAAATCAATTACCCATTAACAAATTAAGCAGAACAGCAGGGTAAGGCAGGTCTGAGCACTTCAGAGTAGACACCAGCAGGCAAGACATCCTGAGCCCCCCAATTTCTGAGAGATGCTCAGGGAGAATGATCTCCCAGGAGTCATCCTCCACCAAAATGAGCTAAGTCAGCATGAGAAGGCTCTGGAACAGAATCATTACATGATGGTCATCTCTCTGTCATGCCTTTCTGATGTCTGCACCCTTGGAGGGAGGCAGACATGGATTATTCAACTGATGATGCACACAGTGGGTACTTTTGTCCCAGAGCCATCTATAAACGAAAGCACATTTAAATGCTTATTATGTATAATGCAAGGAAAATAAAAAAAGCAAACCCAAACCAATGAATCACTTCCCTGGCAGGGTTTGCTTCATCACGTGCGTGGTCATGCTGAGCTGTGACTGTGCTGACACGTTTTCAGCTTGCTTTTCTCACTGCTTGCAAGAGAGATGTCTGTGAAATGCCCATTCCCATCAGCAGGTTAATGTGTTGTCTCCTTCCTGTGCCTGTGGTAATTAAGGATGTTGAGCAGGATGGGAGAAGAGAGCAGGGAGATATGAGGGAGTATCACAGCCACTTCCAGGAGCCAGAGCAGCTTGCAGGTCCTAAGGATTAATCCACAGCACAACCATTCCTAAAATACAAGTTAGCATCCCCATAAAGGAGAGCTTAGCACAGCCTGAGTGGAGCAGCCCAGCTCCAGGATTCCCATCCCTATTGCCCTGCAGAGTCACATTTGCTCCCTGCCATCCCACACCACGAACCCTGCTGGCCTGGGGATCTCCTTCCCAGTGCCAGCCCTGGCCTTCCTTCCCACACTGGGAAAGCAGGGATGCCTCCAGCAGCACAAACCAGCTGGATGGAACCAAGGCTGAGATCACTCCTGGGGTTCCACTTCCCAGCCTGTTGTTTCTGCAGCCTGTGCCTTTCACTGGAGGGTTTTTACCCAGCCAGACAACCCTGTGCAGAATTACAATGCAGGGCAGAGGAGATGTTTGTGTTTGTGTTTCACAATCTGTAGTTCTTTGACAAACCCACAGCGAGAGATTCTGTTCTACCATAACCACAGATTGCCTTATTTACATCCAGAGTCAAGCTAATCATTAGTCTAGGGAGACAACGAGGCAAACACCATTAATTATCAAGTGTGGAAACAAAATAGGTCTACCTCAGCATTCACAAAGCTGAACCCTTCCAGCACGGGAAGCCTTTGCCTTGTCTTGTCTGCCTTCCTTGGCTTTGCTGCTCCAGTGGTGAGGTTCAAAGAGCCCACAAGGTGCCCCTGTTGCCACCATCCCACTGCTGTCTTCCAAAGGCACAGAGGGGAAGAGTGGGAGTAAAACCTAAACACAGAGGACACGTGGAGAGGTGTTGATGTGTTTTACACTCGCTCTGCACACACTGAGGTTCCCCCCCTGAGGATGGGGGGCTTCTTCTGACAGCACAGACCAGCAGGAGATCCAGCTCCCACAGCTGGATCCAACTCTCAAAAGTCCATCAGTGCTCCTTGTAATGCTCAAGGCCAGATTTTCAGTCGATTCTTTTGGGATTGTCAGAATCCCTGACCTTGTGAGGAGTGCTCAGTATCCCAAAAATCCTGCCAAGAGGAATAAAGTGCATGGAGGAGCTGTGCTGGCAAACCAGGGCACTCCATGAGAATAAAGCAAGGAGTTGGGAATCCAGAGCCTTGCAGGGAAGGTGCTGGTGTGCCAGTGCTGCTGTACTCCAGTGAACAAGCACCCACTTAGGATCCCACAAAACCCACGAGCCAGCGAGCCCAGAGCAGCTACAAATCCATTTTCTAATGATACTGTGGGGTAACAGGGAGAATGAGATCCATCAAGTCCTTTGCTTTTCCCTGATACAGACTGGGTTTTTGTCAGGGTTTTTGCAGACAGTGGAGGGCTGCTCAGCCCAGACTTTGTTACCTACACAGTTCCTGAAGGATCTCCTCTATCTGCTTGCACTCCTCCATGAAACACCCACCTCCCATGAAATGCCTGCAGCAGAGCACCCAAACAAGAGCAAAGCTTCCCAAGGGACCTTTCCCCCTTCTTCCTTCTGCACTGGTAAATTCCTGACACTCCTGTATTTACTTGTTACAGGAAAGAAATATAGGAGTGCTCAACCTGCACTTTAGCCCTGAGGCACCTGCAAGACAAAACTGGCTCTGGCTTGCTCAGTTCTGATTCCAGAAAGACAATTAAATCAGGCCCTGACCCACCCACAAGATGACAGAGGATGTGCTTTACCTGCCTTTGATAAATATTTGGTCACCAGAAGTGTGTCCCAGGTGGGAACAGGGGTTCAGGCTGCAGCCTTTGCTCTGCTGCTCTGCCTCTGGCTCACAGTCCTCACTCCACTGCTCTTTCAGGAGGGTACAAATGGAAGAGATCCCACCAGCAGAAACACAGAGGCTCAGCCTGAACCACCCCCAGCCTGGCATCAGGAGTCTGATTTTTACAGCCCCCCTGCAAACCACTAAATGGGTGTTTTTCAGGGATCTGCTTTCACAAGTGCCTTAATCCCCAGCTGGAAGAGGCTGCAGCTCCTCTCTGGGTTGGGAAGTTTCCCCTTCCCTTCCCCTGGCAGTGGCTCACTGGGATTAGCACCAGTCCCAGAGAGGGAGTTCCTGCAGAGAGAGGAGCCCAGGGAGAACTCAGCTCCTCAGGCTCTGCTCTGGCTTCAGGGACCAGCCCTGGGCAGGATCCCCTGCATCTCCCCCTGCCTGCTCTGGGCACTTTCCTGCTGAACTTGCTGCTTTCTCAGAATCTCCTTTTGCAATGCCCAGATTGCCTGCAGTGCACAAACCCATTTACAGGTCACTGTCCCCCTGAGTTTGTAAGGCAGACAGAGACATTTTACAAATCCCCTGTTTCAGCTTCCCCTAAACCCTTCAATCAGCCTAGGAAGGCAACCTGAGGCTCTTGGAGCATGAAGAGACAGAACAAACTCCTGTTCCTTTGGGAACCATTTGTTTCTTACCGTGGCCTCTGCACTGACACTGACCCTGCTGCTCCAGGGGGCAGTTCCCATTGAGGGTCAGCTAAAGCCACTTTCCTGCTCTACAAGTCCCACACTGCATTTAAAGAATCCCACTGGGACAGCTCATCCCTGACAGGTGACAGCTGAGCTGAGAGCAGGAGACACGAGGCCACTCTCCTCATTCCAGGTCGACAAAGACAACCTAAAGACAACCTGCAAATGGCAAGGATGTTGGGCGTTCCCATTTTCCTTTCTCTTCTGGGGTAAAAGCAGAGGTGAAATAGGTTGACTTTAGAAACATCAGGGCTTATTTCCAGAGATTTCTTTTGGAACAAATGCTACTTGTTTTTGAAGGGGTTTTTAAGTCTTTTTGGGAGGAAGCTGAAGGAAATGTGATAAGCACTCAGATGATAAAGAAGATGAGAAATGTAAAAATTATGGAAGGGATTGGAGAATTAAGGGTTCTAGGAAAACAATTTAATTAAAGTTCTGTGTAGGATGAAAGCAGGATACTTTTTACTGAGTGAAACATCACATGAGGACAAGCAACCAACACTACTGGCTCTTCAGTTTTCTTTAAAATTACAGAAAGCAACCCATTTGTGGAGCAAAACCCATAATCAGTTAGGGAATACTCAAAAGGGTTACAAAATGCAAGAGATAGTACAAGAGCAAGAATGGGAAGTACATATGAGACTCCAGACAAGTCAGGACTGCCCCAGCTGGACCATCTCCATCCTACTAATCCTGATGATAAATAATAATAATAATAATAATAATAATAGCAAATCTCTGTCCATACAGGTGCTACAATAATCTGAGCTTTCTACAAAGGACTTCATGTTTCTTGCTGGTTTATTTTTCCTACCTGAATGAGGAACTACAGGAAGAAGTTTCAGTAAAAGGTCAGATCTTTTTTTTTTTTAATTGTCTTTCCTGCTTGGGATAAACTGACCCTGTTTGCCATAAAAAAAAATAAAGTGTGTAATTTCTCAGCCTTTTCCATCTGTGACTTTTTAGGTACTTTGTGACCTGTATAATGTAACCAAATGGAGAAAGGCACAAACCAGAGGCTGGAGGCAAATTGAACTCCACCAGCCCTGGGATTTTGATGGGGACACTTCTTTTGGCAAAGGCTGATTCCTTCCAATGCACACAAATACCCCCAAATGCACACACAGTTACTGTGAAAGGGACACTCTCCCTTGGCACTGCTCCTGGAAACACCTCCTGCTCTCCAGAGGGCTGCCCATGTTTCTTCCCACCATCAGGTACATTTTACAGCTTACACAGACACCATTTTCAATTGATAATGTACATTTAGGGCACAACAGCAAGAAGGAATCCCTTTAACTCTGACTAAATCTTGCCCTGTTGACCAGCACAGGCTCACATAACCAGTGTTCCTTCAAGCTTTCATTACACAACCTTTTTTGAAAGTAAAAATCACCAGCAACTTCTTGCCTTTCGAGCTCCTTTAATTTAGAACATCATAGCTCAACAAGACCTGCAATTTGGCTCTTTCACTCTTCACTACTCAATTTCCCTTACAACATAGCCCTTTTCTGTATTTTAAATTAAAATACCATCATTAAAATGCACAGAGGAGAAGACATGAAACTGGCAGTGGGCATGTGTGCCATGCCCTGTCACTGATGGTGATGTGGGTGGTGCCACCTTCTCTCAATACATTACCCCAAAAGATCCCATTTTGGCATTTATCAGGAGTGCTCCTGAAGAGAGCGTTCTTAAGAGAGCTCAAGAACCTGGGTTGAGTTTTAGTGCCTGTTTTAGACACTACCAGAGCTTGGGCTGCTGTCAGTGGCTCCCATGGAGGAGCTGTCCCTGCAGTGCCTCCCTTGGCTGGCAGATCTCCACGCTGCTCCAGAGCTGGCACTTCAGCAAGGCTGTGAGCACATCTGCACAGGCAGAGGGCAGGGGTGTAGCCTTCTGTGACTTTTTTAATCGAGATGCCTCTGTTGCCTTGAATTTGGACTGCCTCCCTGATGTTACCACCCCCCTACAAACCCTTCTTGCAGGCAAGGGCAGCAGAGAGATGTCACCTGCTTTGTGCCACCCCTGCACGGGGCTTCAGACATCAGGGCAGGGGATTACAGCAACTTCAAACCAACCCAGCAAGTTTTACCCTTAGATCAGTCCCAATTGCTGGGCCAGGGGTGGGAACACTCGAAGCACCCAGGAGCTTTATCAATAGGTAGCTTATGAATCGTGGCTTGGTGAATGTTCTCTTTTTCATGGGGTTCTTTCAGGGTTTGGTTTTTGTTGCAATTCTACTCAACCCAAACCAGTTCTTGGCCAGGGCAATGGTGCAATGGCAGAGGTTCTGCCTTCTTGGATTTACTTGTGCTGCATCAGGGTATTTTTGAAAGGCCAGCCAGTGAAATGTTATTTTTCCTGGCAACAGAACCTAATCAAGAGTAGTAAAGGAATCCTGGACCAGGCTGCAGACAATTCTTTATAAAGTAGTGTTAGTTTGTTCCCTGACAACATTAGCTCTCTCCACATAGCTGGTAGACTCTGAATTTCTTGCTTAAAATACAGCATGTGAACTTGAAATCCTGTGAAGGATGGATACAGAAAAGCAAGCTCCAAACAAAAAAATCACAAGTGCAGTGATCACTTGGCTAAAATTGTCGGCGTGGCTTCGTCTGACAAGCCACAACAGGAGTGGGGTAAAAAATCCTGCTTGAAATAGATTCTTTTCTGGAGTGAGGGGAAAGCAGAGGTGGTTGTAGTGTTCAGTAAAGAGTTCTTTTAACATGAATTGAATAGAGTGGGTCCTGGCAGAGAGGGGAGGAACAAGCAGAACACCCTGATTAGCAGCTCTGGTGAGGACACTTCTGTCACCATACACCTGACCTGAGTGGGGAGAGTTTGGTTGGGTTGGTTTTTGGTTGGGTTTTGGCCAAAGCACCCCAAACCACTGAGTGCCTCAGGGAGCAGAAGTGCTCAGTGGAGGCCCATTTCCCAAAATGTCTTATCTAAATACCTGCTCACTGCTCTGTGCCCCTTCTGGCAGCAACTGATGCCTGACAAAACTCATCTGAAAAAGCAAAATCAGGTGAGACCAGAGGGGAGCAAACCCACCCCCAAGGGCAGCCTAAGGAACAGGCTGACAGCAGTTCAGGACCTGCAGCCCTTGCCAGCAAACCTCTAATGGTCAATAAAAGGCAATAAAAGGCCTGACTAAATCTCTGCACCGTTCACTGTGTCATCAGGAACTCTAAATTCAGCCTCCAGTACATCTCCTAGGGGGGAAAAAAAGGATGTCTCAGCCAGGTGCTTTAACAGGAATACATTGCAGGAGTCCTAGAGTGCTCCAGAAAGATCCCAGGAGAGCTGAGAGTGGAGCAGAACCTCACAGGATCCATGGGAACACATGGCAAAAAGGGGTTTTCACATAAGCCCAGGGCTCCTGGACATTGCAGCCAGAGCCACTTCCAGCAAATGGCAAAGAAGCAACACCTCTGGCTGGTCATTGCTGAAGAGCTTTTTGGGGGGTTTATCAGCTGCAGGAACAACTCACAGCACCAGCTCTGAGGTTTCAGTGTTTGCCAGTGGATTAATGGGTTCATAACACAGCATAAAAATGCTTCAAAATCAAAAGCAGGGATTGGAACCTCCAGGAAAACAAATGTCACTGAACCTCCTCAGTCTGCTCTCCTACCTAGGACTGATGGCTTTGGACCACAAGACAAGCAAATAGGACTTGTGTGGAGAGCCATTTCCCACAGCCAGTTACCAAAAGCACCACACAGCACTTCTGGCATCCTGTAAAGCAGCAGAATGATGTAAAAATGAAGAGTTAGAGAGAAAGCCAAAGCACTTGGAGAGGGGCTGCAAAAACAACAGGCCTAAGGAGAGTGAAACTCCTCGGTAGCAGCAGATGGTGCTGGCAGATGTGGTGGCCACATCTGTCCTGGGAGCCCACAGTGGGCACCAGGATATATTTCTGGTGGGAAGGGGGGGGAAAAACACTGGAGCAGATGCCCTTGGAGGGTTTCAGGACATGGACACTGCCTTTTTCAGATCTCTACAAAGGGCTGCATGGGATGCTGTGTTAAGGACATCCTGTGCTGACCTCTCTGCTGGAGGAGAAGCTCCTGCCCCTGGAGCCCCCTCTGTCCCTGAAGGTGCTGTGAGCATGAGCATGCACACATCCTGAGGGGCAGGAAAACAAGAGGCAAAGAGGGCAGCAATTATTTGCATCGTGGGAAACCCCAGGGAAGAGGATGCTGCCCCCTTTTCAGCTCCTGCACTCAGCCTGTGCCAGGAGTGTGGCTGCCAGATGAAGCCAAAGGGCAAGGAAACATCACCTGCCTTGCTCATGCCCAAGTGAAAACCAGCACCTTCTTTCAGCTCTGCTCTGGTGCTTAGAAATGCTGGCAATTTGGCCCTGGGGTCCAAGATTGCCTTTAGCCCACCATGCCAAGGCTCCTTTCCTGCCCTGTCTCAGCTTGGCAGGGCAGGAGGAGGAGGAGGAGGAGGAAGACTGACCAGGAAGGGCAACTGGTGGCACAACTCTGACATGGCTGTGCTTCTGGGAGAGAGCTGGACAAAACCACAGCAAGGAAAATGTCCTGGAACAGGCAGAGCTGATCCCAAGTGAGAGCTTCCCCTCCTCCATTATCAATTGATGGAGTTGCATCTTTGTCACCAGTGGTCATGTCGTAGGTCATGCCTGTAAATGTGTCAAAAAGGCTCCAAACTGAAGCCCAGCAAACAAAAGACTGAGAGAAGAGACACAGAGCATTCCCTTTTGAAGACATGTCTCTTCTGAAAGGCCTTCAAGAGTTCCTCTTTGCTCTGGAAGGACCCTTTGAGATGTTTGCCCTGGTGTTCTCTCTCTGTGAGCCAATTGTGTATGGTTTGCACCAGAAAGCAAGCTTGGAAAGATGTCAGTGAGCTGGGCTGGGTCTCTCCTCAGCTTTTAAAGAGTAAATCCCACATTTTCAGCTCTGAGCAAGAGCAGAAGCTGGGACACAGTTCTTGATAAGCAAACACCCCCATCTCTGCTCTTACTGCCACTAAACTCTGGTGTCAGAGGGCTCTGACTGAGGCTGGAGCAGCAGAACATCGTGTGGGGCAGGTTCAGAGAGAGAGAAACCTTGAGAAAGCAGCCACAAACCCAGCCTGCCTCAGTAGGAGGCAATAAGAATGAGGAGGAGAAAGAAAGGCAAGGAGGCCACGAACAGGAACCTCTGACATGTGTTTGTGTGCCCTCAGCCTGGAAATAAAACTCCACTGAAGTGTATAGTCCCCCCAGCTGTATAAATCAGATTTTTCTCTACTGCTGTTGCAAGCTAAACACTCTCACTTTATCAGCTGCTGTAAACTGCTGAAACCTGTGGCTTATCCCTGAGCAAGATAACCCCATGAACACTACAAGGAACACAAAGAGCTGAATTATCACTGAAACAAGGAGTCACAAAAAGGGGGAGTAATGCATGTGCAGCTGGCAATCCCTGACCCCTGGCTACACCAACAAGATAATGACATGAAAACTGGCAGAAATACCATCACACCACATCTTTGTCCCCCAGAATAAATGAAATTCCTCTCTAAATTACCTTCACCTCTGTATGCAAAAGAATCACCAAATGGGTTGGGTTGGAGGGGACCTTAAAGGTCATCTCATTCCAACCCCCTGCCCCTTCCACCAGCCCAGGTCACTCAGAGCCCCATCCAACCTGGCCTTGGACACTGCCAGGGATCCAGGGGCTGCCACAATCTCTGGAAGGAGAAGGACAGGAGTGTCATTAAAGAGTAGGGATTCCCAGTCAGTTCAGCTGGTGACAAACTGCCAGCCCATGGAACAACCCCCAGGTCTGCAATCCCTTTGGAAACAGCCCTGGAGCTACGTTTTTCACTGAGAAATGCTGCTGTCCCAGGGAGACTAGTTAAGTCATGAGAAAACTGCCAGGGGTTTGGTCCCTGCCTGCAATTTTGTATGCACTCCCTATGCTTTGACCCTCACAAAACCAGACCAGGTTGCTTGTTGTCCTCCAGAGGTGCTGCCTGTTGTCAGTGATCCTTCTGAGCACGCTGATCTGTCCAGCAGCTTTGAGTCAGCTCAGGGGGTCCAACCATGGCAGTGCATGGCTAATTGCAGTGGGAGGAGAGGAGAGAGTACCTTGACTAACATTCTGCTCCCTTTGGAGGGGCTGGGGGGTGGCTTTGGCAGCCCCCTTCTGAGCCCCCCCCTTGGTGAGGCTGTCACTGCGAGGGTAAGAACAGAGTCCCAAGGATCTGCTGCTCGGGGATGTTTCAAAGAGCTCTTCTTTGCTGGCCCCTCCCCAGCTGAATTCCTTGCTGGGCTCCCATTGCTGCCCAGGGCTCTGTGCCCTGGAAGGGTTTCATCCCCAATGGGGACACTCAGAGAGGTGCAGCTTTATCCACCTGCTCAGCTGGCCCTGCACTGCTCTGCCCCCCTGGGACATTACACTGCCCCAGAGACCAGGCACAGAATGAGTGCATGGGCACCAGGAGATCTTAAATTAACACCTCAAACAGGCCTGCTTTTCTTTAGGGTTCTGCCTCCTCTTTATCACACCCGACTGTTCCCTTCGTGCTGCGACAATTAATGGGATTATTTTCATTTAAAGAGCCAAGCCCACGAGATAAGTGGGATGGAAGGGAATTGTCTCCCTCTCCCTGCTCTCCCTCATTAGCAGTCTAAACAAGTGTGAGGCTGCATTAGGTTTGTAAGTATTTTGTTAGCTTGGAACTGCTTTCTTCTCTTCTGCAGATGGAGACTGTGCTTAGAGCATTCTATTCCAGGGTGCAGTTGTGGTACATTCAAAGTGAAAAGGCTACTTAGGGAATTTATGTTTGCAATTACCTTGAGAGTGAAAAAGGAGGGCAACAAAAGGAAGTCTCACAAAGAAAAGCAGGAAAAAAAGAAATGACAGCATGGTTATATGCATTTTTTTACAGTACACTCGACCTCGTCACATGCCAGCTTTAATTACAGACTCTGGGTAGAAGAGAAAAATGGACAGGCAGGAACCCCATAAAATTTATGGCAGCTGAGAAACTACTCTTGCTAGTTAATCAAGACTTCACCAGCAGCCCAATTCATCTTTTACCAGAAAAAGGGGTGAATTTCCTGCACATTCACGGTGATTGTGTGAGATGTGGGGATTCCAAGTCAGTGGTGAAGGACATCACAGCCCCTGGAAAGCAAGGAGGAGCTCTGCCAAGCTGGGGAAATCAAGGGGGAATGTGCAGGGACCCTCAAAAACTCCAGAAGGCAGCAGAGCAGGGATTGCATTTCAGGATGGAGTTTTCCAGCCTTTCAATTATTCCACTGAAGTGGAGAGTGGTGGGGGAACAAGGCAGAGGAAATGAAAGAACCCAAGCACTTGACTAAACGCCGAGATTTCCTCACCATCATCTCCTTCTTCTCCTCCAGACCCGGAATTCTGTGTCCTGGGAAGGTTTGGCCATCCTTCCAGAGCAAGAATGTCCTCTCCCAAGGCTGTGGGAGAACTCCTGGGACCACAGAGGTTTCAGTGCCAGGCCCTAAAATAGCTGCATTAGGGTTGAAAACCAGAGAACAGAATGTAACAGCAAGTTACATCATTTTGTTTACATCTTGTTCCACTTTCTTTTTTTCCCCAATTTATTTTAGGAGCTTTCTGTCTGTCAGACAGAAGAGCTGAACTAGAAAAGGATATGGCAAAGCCAAGCAGGAAGCAAACATGGAGTAAGCAGGCAGACTGTGTGGTTAAGCTTGCAACATGCAGATGATCTCCCTGGTCTAGGGATAATGGGAAAATAACAGTGGATTTAGGAAAGAATCTGCAGAGAATCTTAGCTAAGAGGAAAAAAAGCACATGATCAATCCCAAAGCAGTGTAAGGACAGATCAAGAGCAAACTGCCTGAAAAATAGGAGTATTTTTGTTAAATATATATTTTGTATCCCTGGGATTCACTGGAAAGATTGTCAGCTTCATTTTTGTCTGGAATTTTACCTAAAGGACAGTGTTGACTGTGCCAAGTGATTAAAGAACTGAGCTTCTTTAATAATTAATAAGAGTGATTGTGAGTTGGTGTTGTTGCTAACTTTTTTTGTTGCAGACTTTCCATGTTTCTTTGCTTGTGGAAAAAGATCACATACTAAATATGCCTCTTGAAAGTCCACCAAGGATTTTCCCCAAAGAGAATCCAGGAATAATGTTTGAAGAGATGATGTTGTTTCAGTGAAGTCAGCTATAAATACTTTAATTGCTCACAAAACACATCGAATCTGTCACGTCCTCAACTCCAGCATGAGGAATTTGGTATCCCTGTGCCAGGAAGAACCATGCTGTGGGTTCCAAATTGCCTGCAAAAGTCCCAGCCAAGCCAGAAATTCACACTAAAAAAATAAAAGGAAATTAAAAAAAGTAACACTACCTGCACAGGAAAGAAGTGATTTAAATTGCCTTGGAACACAGGCCACATGGTGGCTTTGGAAGGAGGGGTGTGAGCTGCCAGGACATTCAGGATGGCAGTGACAGTCTGTAAGGTGACTGTGGTGACTTCCTTGACTTGGTGCAGCTGAAGGAGCTTTGTGCTTTGTTCCTTAGAGTCCACCTCTGGCAGTAGGAATGGTTTCCTTGTGACATGGGTGCTATTAATACAAGGAAAATGATCTGGGATTTTGGGAAAGCAGGAACAAGACCTTCCTAAGAAGGGGGGTGGGCACAGTCCATGTGTAATATCTCTGTCTAATTACATAAGTCATGTGCAGAGCTACATTAAAAACCACATAAAATCAGGAAACTAAACCAAACCATGTCTGTTCTGCAAGGGAAAGCCCACTAACACAAATACCTTGACAGCCACCTAAAAGAGAGGAGCAAGGAACGAGTGGTTTTTCCATAGGTCCCTCAAGCAACAGCTGGTTTTTAATTGCACCTCTGTTCAGGCAAACTCAGGATCCCGACTTCAGAGGAAAGTTATATGGAATTACAAGGGAAACTTGGAAAGTAAACAGTAAAATAAGAGACCAGCTCTTTAATGCCAGTAATCCTTACAGTCCTAAGGAACCATTTGCTTCCCTTGCTTTCTTAAAAATGATGAAAGAAATGGGAGCTTGCCCCACTTCCCCCTCTCACCCAGGACCAACAAAACACAGGGATTTTCCACTGGCACAGCAGCCTTTCAGGGCCTGCCATCTGCTGTGCTGGCAGGACCCACCCGAGGAGCACCAGGGGCACTGAAAGGCCTGACCTTGCCTCTCCCAGCTCCCCGTGGCAGCTTTGGAGCAGGGGAGCAGCCAGGAGCAAAGCTCAGAGTCCCAAACACCAGAGTGCCCAGTTCAAACCAGTCCCCATCCCTGCAGGGGTGTTCTGTCATTCCCATTTACCACTGTGACTGCCACAGATTTTTAAGGACTTTTGTTCTGGGAAGAGGGTTTTAGTGAGATCCCCCACTTTTTGAGATCTGTAACTACTTTATTTTGAATTAGAGTGTCTTTTCCCCACCTTGCTCATTCTGCTTCTGGGTTTTGTGTCTGTGCTTTCCACACGTGGCAAATGGGAGTGCCCAACTTCACTGCCACAGGCTCCAAAGGTGGCAAGGGAGCCCAGATATCCCAAAGGACACTCAGTCCCTGCAGGAAGCACTGCTGCATCTCATCTAAATCAAAAACATGCTCATTTTAGGCTTCTGCTATTTCAAACCTACCAAATCTAATGCTCTGGCAGGAAGGTCCATGGTGAATTCCCTGACTCTGGCAAAGGACACGTGTGGATGCTCCCACAGGTCCTGAGGCTGGAGGATGTCCAGGCAGGAAATCTGCTCCCACATGCCTTGTCTCTGTAGGAAGACCAATGAGGTAAAACAGATCCAGTGTGTCTGCCAGGTCCTCCTCCTCAGGTCAAGTGATGCCACAGGACAAACCTTCCCTGGCTCCCTGTTGTGCTGGGAGCAGGAGATGGTTGTCCCTTGTTGCTCTGCCAGTCCCAGCTCACAGGTTTGCCCTGTGCACAGCTGGATGGATTGGCATGGAGGCTGTGCCATGGCATCCTTGGGTAACAGCTTCCCCTGGCCCTGCTGCTGCTTTGCTTTGTGCCCAGGCAGCACCAAAACCACAGGGGGCTTCACTTGGGTAACACCCTCACCCTCGTGCTGTGGTGGCAGGGCAGGAGACAAATGGCAGAACGATGGAATATCCTGAAAATCCCAGCCCTGGCACTGCACAGGATGGATCCAGGAATCCAAAGGCCTCCCACTAGGATGTTTCCATTTAATTTATTGTCTTCTGTTTGAGTACACACTGAGGCCAGTTTAACTCCTGGCTGCCAGATCCCTCATAACCACGAGCCCCTCAGTGAGTCCCCCCTGCCAGAGCCTGCTGAGTGCCAAGGTTTGTGTGGGAGGGATGGGATCCTGGGGTGCCAGCAGGTCCAGGGGGTGATCCTGCCCCTGTGCCCAGCCCTGGGAGGCACATCTGGAGTGCCGTGCCCAGCTGTGGCTCCTCAGGACAAGAGGGACATGGAGCTCCTGAGCGGGTCCAGCAGAGGCTGCCGAGATGCTGAAGGGGCTGGAGCATCTCTGTGAGGAGGGAAGGCTGAGGGAGCTGGGGCTGTTCATCCTCCAGGGGACCCTGAGAGGGGACCCCATGAATGTGGCTAAATGTGTGCAGGGAGGGGGCAGAGCACGGCCCAGGCTCTGCTCGGGGTGCCCAGCCATGGCACAAGAGGGACGGGCAGGAACTGATGCCCAGCGAGTCCCAGCTGGGCAGGAGGAAGAACTTGTGCCCCAGCCCTGCCCAGGCTGCCCAGGGAGGGTGTGGAGTCTCCTCACTGGGATATTCCAGAGCCACCTGGACACAGCCCTGTGCCAGGAGCTCTGGGATGGCCCTGCTGGAGCAGAGGTGGCACCAGATGCCCCACTGTGGTCCCTGCCAGCCTGGTCCATCCTGGCATTCCCTGGGACCAGAGGACACGGGTTGGGAACCAAGGATGGGCTCAGAGGCACCATGGGGGAAAAGTTTGTCCAGGAAGGGCTGAGAGGGGAAATAAATACAATTCCAGAGATTCCTTGCCCTGTCCCCCTTCCCTTACCACCTTGGAGAGGAAGAGGAATAAAAGTGCCTTAGGCCTGCCCAGCTCCTGGTTACACATAAAACGCAATTTTATCCCAAAATGTTGTGAAAATGTTGGCATTTGACAGAGGGATCAGGAGTGGGAGGCCTCATGGGACTGCTGTGACACTTACACACCAAATAAAGCCGGTCAGCTTTCAAAATGAAATGGTTATTAGCTCTGAATAGAAGTTAATAAGCATAGAGGGCTTTGGAGGGCTGGAAGCAAGAGGTGCATAGTGAACAGTGTCTTCTTACTAAAAGGCCAAGCCCACAATTCCAGCTAGTCGGAATGCAGAGCCACGCAGTGGTTTGGAAAAGGACCTTAGAGATCATCCAGTTTCACTCCAGTGTCCTGGATAGGGACACGTTCCACAGAGCCCCATCCAACCTGGCCTTGGACACGTCCAGGGGTGGAGCATCCTCAGCTTCTCTGGGCTAATGTAAATATATATATAAAAACACATACCTGTGTGGCATCCCCAGCACTAAGAGTTCACCAGAACACATCTCCAGGTCTCAGGCAAAGGTAGCAAACCTCATTCCTCCCAAAGTTCATTCCGAGGGT
Source organism: Xenops minutus (assembly GCA_035221455.1). NCBI lineage: Eukaryota > Metazoa > Chordata > Aves > Passeriformes > Furnariidae > Xenops > Xenops minutus. The sequence goes on along the minus strand of JAWWEE010000040.1, from coordinate 57,532,328 downwards.
GACTCCCAGGATGCCGACCAGCTTACACGAGACATTCCTTTGGCCAGCTTCTTCCCGTTTTAAACTGGGAATTTAAAGGGAAACACAACAGATAAATTCAAAGAGAAAACCATTGCGTCTGCTCATCTGCTGTGTGAGAGGTTTAATTTAAGGGCGTGTGACAACTTCCAGCTTCTTTGCTGCTCGGCACGTGTCCGAGGGGATCTGCTTTTGGGGCACAGCCAGCAGAGCATCACAGGCATCCACCCTCTGGGATTTAGGAAGCGTGTGCCTGGGATTAACTCGTGCTCACGAGCCAAAGCCCCTGTGGTGGTGTCTGCACCACTCCCCAGGGGCAAGGTGTTAAGAGCTGGGTGAGAAACAAGCACATCTTGGAGCTGTCGTGCTGAAAATGGTGTCACTTCAGGCAGAGACTGCAAAGGATCAGATGAGCTCTTGAAAGGAGTCTTTTCTGTCACTGAAACCAGTCACTGAAAGTCCACTGGATTCCTCTGGGAGCCTCTGTAAGGATATTTGTATATGGTGGGCGGGCATGTATTGTCATGAACTGCAGAGGAAATGAAGTTGGGAGTCAGAATCACAGGGTGGTTTGGGTTGGAAGGGATCTAAAAGATCAATGCCCCTGTCAAAGGGACACTTTTCACCAGCCCAGGTTGCTCAGAGCCCCATCCGACCTGGCCTTGAACACTTCCAGGGATGGGAAAATTTATGATCCCCATTTCACCTCAACCAGGGATTTGGATGTTGGTAACCTGGTCCTTTTTGTGTCACGCGTTCTTAGGTTGCTTCCCAACAGCCTCAATGAAAAAATGCTTCACAAAAATCCATGTGACAGCGTAACATGAAATCATCTCCCAAATCAGTCATTAAATAAGCTGCCTCACATGGCCAGATGCACAAACCACAAGTCAGACTTGCTTTCAAAGAACAAGTAGCCCGGTGGTAAAACCACAGGCTTGGGATGTGGGAAACCCTGAACCCACACGGCCAGGGCTGGGATCAGAAGAGTATCCAGAGAGGAGGTAACACAGGCAGAACCCTCTCTGTGAAAATTTCAGGTCCCAAAGACAGCTTGTCCCGTTGTATCTCCACACAATCTCAATGAAATGTGCAAACAATCCTTCTGCATATGGTGTGGTGGAGGGAAAATGAATTGTTGGGATTCTGGGAAAAAAAGCAGAATGAAAAACTTGGGTTTTTTTTAATTTCACTTTTATTTTTTATCCACATATTTGTTTGTAAATATCTATTACGAAATTGCTGTTTGCTTTAATTAAATTTCTTTGAGTAATATCTTCTCATGCTCATGTGTGGAATGGTTCAAATATAAGATCAAATAAATGAGCTGATCAAACCCAGTAAGTGCCAGCCCATACACTGCATTGATAAGAAACCTGGTGAAAGGCAGCACAAGTGATGCAAAACCCCTAAGATTCTATGGAAATTTTGTTCTGTGAGTTCCTGACTTCATTTTAGTGCTTGTTGCTTCAGTGCAATTTGCACAGAGAATTCTGAACACGTACAATGACCATGCATATCCTCAAATCCCAGAACACTTCAGAGTTCCAGAGCTAAATAGTTTTGTTAAGTTAAAGCCTATTTATCTAATTCCAAGGCTTCTTCACACTGGCATTAAAGTATTCCAGTTCCAGTCCTTTCTGGATCCTCCATGGATATGGGTCATTGAGGGCAAATCAGGTCCTTACTCCAGAAAGATGCCTGTCTTATGACATAGGCCAAATATAATCCCATCAGCCACATTTACACTACTCAGATTTGCCCATTCCTAAATATTATACAATAAATTCAGTGACATTTTCACTTTGACAATATAAGAGCCTTCACCACCCATCGGGAGTTGTGGAGGGGGAAGCAGGGAGGAAATGAAAAATTCAGCTCCAGCCTCAGGATAAATAAGTTTTCCCTGTTAACACAGAATATCAGACAAGCTGGGACAAGAGTTAATTTTCCTGTGGCTTTTCCTGGCATTGAACTCTATGCAAAGCAGATGCAAAGCCAACACAGTGCTAGTACAGGAAGGTAAGTGGGTTTGTGCAAGCCCAGCTTTGTCTGCCATCAATTAGGAATATTGGTAAAGGGAATTTTTCTGTCACACATAGACAGGCCATGGGACATGGACCAGTATGGCCAGTAGTGATACCAGACAGGCACCAGGATGGATCCAGTCCTGGGCACACATAAGCACACAGTGATACCTCAGTGGGTTTAGCCAGAGGTCATTTGGGATGCACCAGCCTTCAGGTTTTACCTTGGTCTCTTCTCCTTCCAGTAAAATCAAGACTTTTAAGGATGTCCTGGGAACTTTGTTATTCTGCCCTGTTGTTAAGAACATCTACAGAGGATTTTTCATTCTAAGTCCTTACAAATTTTTGTTTGCACAGCAGGATGCAATTATATTCCCCAAGATTTTTAGCTCACTAACTATTCAAAACAGCATCTACAACACATTTATAAGACAACATAAGGTAAACTTAAATGCATGAATGTTTGCATGCATAGATAAACATCTACACATGCAACTTGAATATGCAAGTTTGTATTTAAAAAAAGGCTATAGTTCTCATGGGGTGTCAACTTTCTGTGCCCTGTCAAGTTTCTTATAGTGGTATGGAACTCCAGCAATATTGCATGTATAGACTGAAGTTGAACATAGCTGGACTGACACAGAACGTGGACTCAACACTGAATGTGAACATGCTTTGCCCCACCACTGCAAATCTTTTTGATGGACTCCAAGAAATCCACAAAGCTAACCCAAAAATTACATTTCAAACGCTCAGCTATATAAAGCGCAAGCCTAGGTCCAGTTTCTTGGTCTCCAGTGGGTGCCCACTACCCACTTTAAGCACAAGAATAGCACAAGGTCCTGTAAATCTTCCTTTTTCCTCTTTTTTTTTAATTTATTTTAATATGTAGGTACAAAGGGAACAGGGTTAATGTATTTTTCTGCAATAACACTGGATTTAGATTGAAAGTAACGTGCTAAGACACACCACATTACTGGTAATTGTAAAGGGTTTGACTTTGGTTTAATTCAGCTCTCTCTGACTTTTTGAATACAGTTCTCCACTAAAAATGGGGTGGGGAGAGAGGAACAGTTCAACTGTGAACTATTCTTTAGAAAACTGGATGCTTTTGCGATCCCACCAATGTCATCTGGCATTAATTAACATAGCATCTCTCTAATTACATTGTCAGCATACAGCCACTAAATTAAAATACAAAGAGAATTTTTAAAATTTCCCAGTTTAACATTGGCATTTCTTTTAAAGCATAATTTTTCAAGTTTTGTGTGTATAGGAAATCATCCAAAGCCCACTGAACTTAATGTGCTTCATTTCCAACTGGGCCCAGAAATGGTTGGAAAAATGAGTGGGGTGTCCAAATTGCCTCTCTAAACCAAGGGATTCGATGCCTCATTTCTATTATTGGTACCAGCAGCTCAGCCCCCAAAACTGAGTGTGCAGCCCTACACATCTAGCGGGTCTCTCAGGTGAATCCTGTGAAATCTGCTCCTGTGAATGGCAGTTTTGCCACTTTTTTCAGCCTGGCTTTACCCATCAGCATTGCCTACCCTCCAGCATCCCTGCCCTCCAGACATATCCTTTGGCATTATTAAAATCTTGGAGAGATATACCTGATTTTTTTCCTCTCTAGGGTTTAGTAAAACTACATATATCCCTGAGATGATCAGAAACACATGGAAAAATATTAAAATGGTGCATAAAGAGTAAAAAAGAGAAATATTTTCTTTCCAAGACAGCTAGTCTTTTGCTGCTGACTTTTTATTTCAGGAAATAAAAAAAAAAAGAAGATGCTGTCAGCACGTTCCTTTTTCCACCTCAACAGTCCTTTTCCTATTTTGCCTAGACCTGTTAAGCTGAGCGTGTTGCTACAGCTCAGGACAAGGCATGAAGAGATAATATTTTTCAAAGAAATAAAAAGCATTCCAGCAGCAGTAGCAGCTCACATTTGTCTTGGACAGGATGTATTTCCCCAGCTCCCCTGGGAAGCTGGAAGCAGAATCCCAGGGTAGCCCTTCTCACAAACTGCTGTGCTGGGGAATAAGAACCAGCCTGGGAGACTCAGCCCCTGGACATGCTGGACAACTTGCAGATTTAGGGAAGGCTGGAAGCCCCTGACCTCAGTGGTCCACAAACCTCTCAGAGCCTGAAAATTGAAGGCAACCAGGCTCCCAGCTCTGGTTTGGAGCAAAAGGCAGGCAAAGCAAGCAGTTTAAATTGAAATCACTGGATTCACACAGAAAATTCTGGCTGGCAAATCTCTGTTTCTCCATTGGGGCCAGATGTTTGCCAGCTGAAGCTTGATTAGCACAGGGCTACATTAATTCCTGCTGGGAAACCCTGAATGGTTTCCCATGGAAAATGGGGTGCTGCCCCTCCTGTGAACAAGTACAGGTCTCTTGCTCTTGCTCAGCCACATGACCTGCCAGGGATTTGCAGTCACTGCTGTCCCAAAGGCTGGAACATGGCCCATGGAATGGTTTTTTGGCCCATCCCTTCAGAACTGGACTTAAGTATGCCCGGTGACTTCTACATTCATGCACGCCAGTGCCAAAATCTGGGTGGGCAGGGAATGTTTACGAGGCCACTAAATGGGATGGGTGGGGTTTGACACAGGGACAGGGGCAAGCACATGCCCACATTCCCAGTCCTGGGGCACATAAAACACTTTTGGTATCTGAGCAGGTTATCCTGTGAACAGAAAGCCAAGCTTGAATATACAAATTTTGTGCTCACACCTCCTGAGCATTCAGGGAGATGGAAAATGGTCTGGGACAACCCCCGTGGCCAGACCCTCCTCCAGCATAAAGGAATGAAGTGTATGTGAGTGACACCAGAATACCCCATTGCAGCCAGTTTGGGGGTTCCCAAGGCTATAGGGGAAAACTAAGCTTTGGAACTCAAATGATGCAGTGGCCAGAGGCAGAGATGGCAGATGACAGTGCTCCTGCCTCTTCCCCTACTGCCCTGCTCTGCTGTCCACGCTCCACATCTACAGGCAGCCTAAATAAATGATATGTGTTAATAGATGTATTTTATGGCAACCTACAAAGGGAGGCTTTGATCTTAGTTCAGGCCTTCGGTTGTTACTACGATACAAGCAATAATAACTAAATAAACACAGGAAGAAGCACTGTGTGCCTGCAGCAGCAGCAGCAGGTTGGGTACCTGCTTCCTCACACACACACACACTGCAGGGCTAGAGTTTCATTTTAAGAAAATGTCACTGTACTTGAGATCCCAGGTCCTGCTCTGTAATTCAGGTTTCATTCTGTTTCAGCTCTGGAGATTCCACTGCACGTTCAGCAGCTTACACACACAGAATTATCTGGGAATGGCTGCACTTATTGCAGGCTTGAATTAGAATAAATTACAGCAAAATGTGTCTAATGGGGTTAGTGAGTCCAACAGCAGTGGACAGCCAGAGGAAATGGATCCAGAAGCACTGCAAGAATCATCACAGGATCTTAAAATCGTAGAATGGCCTGAGTTGGAAGGGACCTTAAAAAACCCATCCAGTTCCAACCTCCCTGCCATGGGCAGGGACACCTTCCACTAGACCAGGTTGCTCAGAGCCCCATCCAACCTGCCCTTGGACACCTCCAGGGATCCAGGGGCATGTGAACACAGTGGGAAGCATGGCTGAGGTGTAACATGTACATGCAGAGTTGGTTCTAAAAATAAAAGACACTTCTGTTCAATCACAATGTTGGGATTTTTAGGACTTCTTGCTCTTGCAGAGGCAGCTGAACAGATCCTGACATAGAGTACCAAGGAAGGAAATGTACATGTTTATTTTGGAGTGTTTGGGCCACTGGATAGAAAACCTATAGGAAAATGGAAAACATGCAGCAGTCATTTATTTCTAAAGGGAAGGGGGAGAAAAGTCAAGGAAATTCCCTCACAGCCCTGTTGGAGCCAGGTTTTCAGCTGCTGTAAATCCGAGGCTAGGTTAACATTATTGGAACCAGCTCAAGTTCTGCACCAGTAGCAAGCAATGCAGCAATGTTGGTTTATGCCAACTGGTGGTTTGGGGAGAGCTGGCATTACCAGACTCCTCCATGAGGATAAGACCAGGGCTTTGTCCTAGGATCAGATCCCGTTCTCATCCACAGCAGGTCCCTGTCCCTTGTTACATATCAATAAACATCAGCCTCCTCCTCTCTTTCCACCACCCTGAGTCCCTCCTTGACCACGTTAAACTCCAGTTTGAGCTTCACAGCAATGATCCTCATCCGCTTGTCCTTGAGTGCCAGCTCTCAGCAGCTCTGCAGACTGAGAGCATGTTCTTGGTGACCTCCTCAATCTGCCTGCCTTATCAGCGATTACATTTTTTTATTACACATCATTGAATTTGATGCATCAAGCCTTCCACACAGCTTGCCCCTGCTCTCTAGGAATTTCACAGATAAATCACTGGCAAGCACTGCAATCTGTCAGAGAGTTGCTGACATGCTCTGCAGCAGGACAGCACTGGATAACCTTTTGCACCAGAATGCTATTTTTGAGTGCTTTAATAAAGAGCACTATTGTATTTGGAAATGGATGGCTATGGGGAAAGGAATTAATGGTGTGCACATGATGCATCACACCCAGGATAAAATTCTTCACCGAAAAGTTAAAAATCCCAAGCAGCAGCCACACAAAACTGTTGAGGATACTCTGTGGGTTTAAGCCCTTGCCTTTGTCTGAGCATTTAGACCTTTCTGAGCAGCCTTTGTGAAGGGAGCACAGATGTAAAAACCAGGATTAATGATCCAGCTGCTTTTCCACACCACGGGGTCAGAGCCTCGGGCAGAGGTTTCCCCTATTCATAGGCAAGGCTAGAGGAGAGAAAGGGGTGCTGGCTGTGCCCTGAAGGGGAAGGACACCCAGGCATCTGTTCCTTGGGACAAGGCTGGGGTGTTGCTGCAAAGGGGAATTGGCTGTGTGCTGTTTCTAACCACCCCTGTGGTAATCAGCAAGTGTCTGTATGTTCTTTAAATAGACACATTACCCTAAGGAAATACCCAAGTCAGCACCTCTGTATCCTGCTCTGAGAGAGGAAACCTGACCTACAAGGCACCAAAATTTGCTGCCTCTTGGCTAAGGAGCAGAAATATCCTAGCTAAGGCCTGACTGCTGCTTGCTTTTCTTGGAGACTTCGCTCCATCAGGCTTGCCCCAGCTCTCATGGATGTCACTTTTACTCTGGGGTGACTCCAGTTACTTAGATGTGCTCCATAATTACACGAGTGGCAGTGAGAAAAGAACCGAGCCTCGAGGAGCTGCTTCCTAAGTTAAAGCAAGAAGGATATGATTAAGTAATTGATCAGTTTATAGATTCCACGCTTATTCTCACTAATTGCTGTTAAATATGGAAATATCTATTTCCAAATATTTGTCCTGGGAAATTGCCACTCTTTCATCTGATACTCAAGTCTTACTGTAGGATTCATTTGAAACTAGACAAGACAAACCACCAGAGAGTGTGTTAAGCCAAGTGAGGGTAGTTGCGGTTGATCAGAAGAGCAGGCAAGGCAGTCTACCTCTTGCCTCAATGCCCACAGAGGAAAGTAGTCTGTAGTACTCAATCTTTTAAACTGACATATATAGTATGTCATGTAATAAAGGAGAGAAGACTGAGATGGGATCTCATCAATGCATATCAATATCTCAAAGGGGTGCCAAGAGAATGGTGCCAGGCTCTTTTCAGTGGTACCCAGTGGCAGGATGAGG
>JAWWEE010000040.1:57505287-57517579 GCA_035221455.1 Xenops minutus | reverse complement strand
CCCTGGATCCCTGGGAGTGTCCAAGGCCAGGTTGGATGGGGCTCTGAGTGACCTGGGACAGTGGAAGGTGTCCCTGCTGAAGTGTATTAGGTGGATCTTCGTAGGCTTAATTATTTCCCTGTTCTGTCTGTCTTTTCAGGGACTTTAACAGAGAAGGGAAGTTCATATAAAATAAGTATTTTGTGCATCTTGTACTTTTGATATAGTGATCTCAACACTCAGTTGCAGAATCTGCAATTAGAAACTTTTCTTTGATTTTGTTTTTTTCCTTTATAAACCCCCCCTAAAACAATTATGTTAAGAACACCTGGAATAATCTCCTGTAAGTTGGTTGCTTTATGAGTCCTTCCAACTAGAAATTGAGTGAAGTTGAAGTCAGGCACTGTGACAATGAGATGAATAAAGATCTGTAGAGCAGAGATTGTCCTGAAGTGTTTGAAAAACTCAATGTGCAGAGCACAGGGATTTATTATTGTTTATTTTCTGATTTTGAGAAGGAGATGTGGAAAAACAAAACCAATTGGTTTGGAAGGTGAAGGGTGTAGAGAAATGGATTCCTTCTTGCCCCTCTAAATATTTTTCCTCTCTTTTCTCCCTGTTTTGTTTTTCCCATGAGCCCGTGAGAAAGGGAAAAGAACCAAGTGGAATGCTTTAGATTTTCAGGTTTTACTGGCAAACCTTGAAATAAATTGGCAGATTTTTTCGCTTCTTTCTTATGTTGGAGCTTGCAGTGGTTCTGGACCAGCTCTAGTTGTCAGTAATTGTTTGCAGGCAACATTCATCCATTCCTTCAACAGGCAGGAGCACACTGAAGCCCCTGAGCCCTGGTGACAGTTTCAGACCGTGGATGTGTTCGTGGGTCAGCACTAGTGGATGTTCAAGTGGACTTGATGTATTCCAGCTCCTTCAGTCAGGATTGGTGGTCTTGGCATTACTGTGGGGTGACCTAAAGGAACTTTGGTTTCTCAGGAGGCATCTGAGCACAACCTGCCACGTTCCCTGCTCCGAGGGCAGGCTGAAAGCCTCATCTCTGGCAGCTGGGCTTCATTCACAGCTCCGGAGTCTTAGGCTCACACTTGGATACCTTTAAGCCCCATTTAATCCCAGAGGACACCTGATTCATGTGAACTGTTTGCTTTTGCTCACAGACCTTTAAGCCACTTTTGTAGTGGCACATGAAAGAGCAAATCCCTTTCAGTGTCCAGGAAAAAGAGATGAATGTTCTATCCCCAAAAGCAGGGGACAGAGAATTTCTCGTGTCTGAGCACACACTGACCTCCAGCACTGGCTGGAGTTGCTGCTCACAGCTTGTGCTGCAGCAAAGAGGTTCCTTGGAGCCTGCCAAAAATGCTGCTGCCTTCACCTTCAGTCCTAAGCAAGGTGCAAAACTCTGCCCTTTTTGAGGGTACCTGTGTGCCCATTTGAATAAGCAAAATAACATTCTGCTAGGTAAAATAGTCTTTTCAATCAGAAGCAACACTTAGGAAAAAAACCCAAAACAATAGCTATGCATTCATTTTTTCATGTGTATTTTATATCAAAACGACTGAAATCATAGTGGAAAGTCAAAAATGAAAAAGGAAGTAATTATGAAGTAATTGGGGGGAAATTGTTACACTCTAATAAAGATAAGTAGTTTTAGCTCATTTTCCCTCTTCCCTTTTTGTTAAACAAGCAGCAATATTTAGGAAAGCCAATTGCATTTTGTAGAAGGTCCAGTTGCAGGTTCAGATTTTGACCCCCCCGATGTGGGATGAGCAAGGGCTGCAAGAGAGGAATTAGAATGATAATATTGGTTTATTGTATTTTCTTTAAAAAAACCCCAAAAAATGGAAACCTGTTAGTGTTCTTTGTATTTTTTTCCTTGTAGAAGTTCACTTTGAGACTGGTCATAACAGTGACTTCCCTGTTTTCTGTAGTTTTCTCAGTGTGCAAACCACAGTGTAAATGTGTTTTGTTGGCTCTTTTGCTGAGTGCTCTGAATTGCTCATGTCATGTTTAAAGGGCTGAGAGGATAAAAGCTTCTGTGTCCTTACCTGGGATGTTAGAGAGAGTGAATCTGTGTCTCTCTGTGCAGTTGAAGAATGTAGTTGCATGATGAGACTTCCTTCTGTCAGTGTAGAATCCAAGTGCTTTCTGTCCCTCTCCTGCCTGGCAAGGCTGGGTTTTGCTGCAAAGTTAAGGCCCACCCACCTCCCTTCTCCTTGAATCCTAAAGTAAATCCTCTCCAGGCACTGCAAACCCATGAACCACAGTAGGAGCAATGCTGATGGAGGTCCCTATCCGTGTTGGATGGAGGGCCAGACTCCTGTCTGGAGCATCTGAATTGGTGCTTTGGGCACAGCTTCCTTCTCTCCAAGGGTGGTGATCATCTTGTCAGCAAAGCATCTGATTTACAAGGTGGAATCACTTATAGAGTGGGCTCCCAGCATATATAGGTACATCCAGACAAGGAAATAGGGGGATTTCCCTTGTGGTATAGCAAGCACCTGCCCGTGTTTTCCACCCCGTGTTCCCTTCCTTGGCTAGATCAGGAATGCAGGTTGTGCTTGACTGTGAGTGCAGGATTTTGGAGGAGATTCAGCCAAGGAAGCTGCACCAAATGCATTCCAGTGGCTTTCCACATTAATGGCATCTAAATGAATATTTGCCAATGACTAATATATTAATGAAATAAATTTCTTATAATTCTTGATTTCCTTTGGTAGCCCTTACTCAATGCTAATTCTAAGCAAGAAGCCTCTTTTGTTGATAAATCTACAGCCCATATTGAATTTGGTGGTATAATTCTCATCAGCTTTGAGGGAGAGGGGGCTGAAAGGATAATCCAGCCTCTGTTGTGGGTACCTGGGCATTTTTTTTAAGTGCCAGGCAGAGAAAGAAGATGTGAATGTACTGGGATGTTTGTACAAGTGCTTTTTCAATATTGAAACACATGGTGCTCTTTGAGGTACCGGCCACGTTTGACCCTGCGTGCTTCACAGTTTAGCAGCTGTTTACAAAGCACCAAAATTCTGAGGGCTTTCATCTTTGAATGAACCACATTCTTTTTGCTCAGCTCAGCATCTCTAAATTTACTGAGCAGTGCCAGTGCCCTAACCCTGTGCTTGGGTTCGGTTACATTGTGCCATCCAAATGCACAAAGTTCAAAGCAATTAATGTACTGCCTCTTTCAAAGCTATTGCACTGAATTGTGCTTGTGGCAGGTGTAGCTAAAACGACTCTGTTTTCCCAAAGCAGAGTTTAAAATATTGTTCCTTAGTTTTCTAAATTTGCATCCCTTGTTTTGGGCCCCTTTCCTGCCAAGAGACAAAGTGAATACACCTAGTGGTGAAATGAAGCTGTTGGTTCAAGGTGAGCTTCTGTTTCTGTGCTATATTTTCTTACAGAAAAATCCTTGGGAGTTTTTGTCAGCTCCCGAAGGAAGTGCAGCTAGAATGTGGGATGGGAATATTCCTGTTAGCTGCTCTCCTTTTGCACAGCTCTGGCGTGTTGGAGCTTGGCAGGTCTTGGGTTTTACTACTGAGAAAGTGTTGGGTTACATGTGTTACTTAAAGAAATACCTGGTCAGGTCTTGTTTGTAGAAATGCACTGGGATGCCCTCACCAAAGATGCTGGCTTAAAAGCAACTGGTGTTTTGAAGGAATGTGCTATTTTGAGGGAGGACAGATCCTTTTCCCTACCTTACTCAGTCCTTGGCCTTTAGAATGGTATCAACAAAGGAAGTGACTCTTACAGATGCTTTTGTGATGTGGTTCCTAATTTACTGAGGGCTGGACTGAGATCCATTGCCTCATTTCACGTAAGCCCCCAAGAGCTTTTTCCAGTTACTGCCTGGACCAGGTCTTGGAGCTGAAAGATGCCATCCCTGACTGCCAGCCTTGCTCACAAGAAACAGAACAACTTGCATTACAAATATTTCAACAGTAGGATTCAGCCTTTGAAGTTTTGGCACTTACTTGGCAAAGGATGTCTCCAAAGAGGTATTTTTAGCAAACGCTATGTAAAGAGAACTTCAGATAGTCATCTTTTTGCTTTGTGTGGGGAATATTTTTACTGTCTGCGAGGTACCCAGAGTTCAAGGCTGTAAAAATGGCAAGATGGTGAAGCCACAGTTGGATTCAAATTGTGTGAAGTTATTTGCCCATCCACGTTAGACAGTTTCCAGATCCTCCTCTGCTGGGGGATCCAGCTCCCCGGGGTGAGGGGAAGAGGAATGCCACTTGTTTTGCTTGCTTCTTTTGCCCTTTGGAACATGTTTTAGCTGTAAGTGAAATGCATTTGCTGAGGCTGGGTCTCTGCGAGTGCTTGAGAAACCTGTTACAGTCAGATGACCAGGAGAAGCAAACTGCTAAATTCAGGTATGCCCATCACAGCAAAACTTGTGCATTCCCAGACTCCTTTTGTTTTGCCCTTTGTTTTTGTCTAGAAGAGCATGAAGAATGTGCTCCTTCAACAGCAGCTGCAAGAGCCCCAGGGCCCCGTGTGATCCTGTTGTACCTCTAAAAACCTCTTTTTTTCCTGCTTCCTTCTGTAATTCGAGATTTTCCCATAGTTCATTGTGCCATTTAGTGTTAAAAATAGGATTCCATAAAGCATTTTTATGTTCCTTAAGTGCACACATTTGATTCTTCCAACGTGTACCTGTGGGAAGCTTTGCCAGAGAAGCTGCTCTGCCCAGCACTGACCTGATCTGACTGTAATACAAAACTCAAGGTAAGAGTCAGGGCTAGTGCAGCAATTCCATGTCTCAGCTCTTGCTTCAGGTTTTTGGCAGCTTCTGCAGATTCCCCTTTGTGCCTCACATGCTGGAATGGTGCTGCAGAGTTAACTTTCTTCCTTTTAATCTATTTTTGGTGGCTCTGATTAGTTTTGCTGTGCCTCGCTTTCCCCATTTCTGCAATCAGATTGAAACTGTCCATGGTTTTTGAGCCCTGCATGTGAAGAGTGCTGTGTCAGTATATATGGATCACCAGCCCTGGAAGTGTTCAGGGAATGGCTGGGCCTGGCACTCACTGCCATGGTTTAGTTGACATGGTGGGGTTTGGCCAAGGGTTAGACTCCACGATCTTGGAGGTCTTTTCCAACCTTAGTGATTCTGTGTTATCTTGGATATATTCCTGCTACTAAATGGGTGGATTTGGAAGGGGCCTGTTCCCTACAGGCTGCTGGAGATCCTGGTTACAAGGCAGGGATCTCTGGGAAAGTCCTTTGCTTGCTCATGAACCTTCCAGCTCCTCCTAGGATCAAGCCTGACTTTATTTCCTTTCCTTCACACTCAGGGCTGATGCAGTTGCCTACTTGCATTACCAAGATCACGTGTTTTATGTTTCAGTTTTGCAAAGTACCTGAAGATCTGGGTGAAAAATACTTTAAAGGGGAGAAACCTCATTGCTTGAAGGCTGGGAGGAAGGTCCCTCAGCCAGGGAAGCAGGATAAAGCTGCAGCTTCAGTTCATTGGGAGATGAAGATCCTTTCTGGCATTATTAACATGAGGAATAACCCAGAGGAGAGGAAAGCAGCTTGAGGCTTGGGAGCCACCCCAAGAGACCTTTGCAGCTCTGGGCATGCTGGGAAGAGGGAGGGCACACCTTCCCTCCTGGAGCCTGCCAGCAGCTTCCCTGTGCTTTCAGGATTTGCTGGAATTTCCATAATTTATTTTGCAAAATTTCACTTGAGGGGATGCCAGAAAAAAAGAGAAAGGCAGCCTAGCCTCCAGATCTTGCTTCCATCCCTGAGTTCTCCTCTTAGATCTGGGGAGAATAATGAAATTTTTATTATGGATCTAGGCTAGGGAGGTAGGGCTCAGCATCAGTAGGGCTTAATCTGGGGAGTACAAAGTGGTGGTTTTTCACAGGTCTTGTCTGACTGCCAGGGGGGCTTCTAAAATAAGGGATTTCTCTTGGTTTTCTTTCTGTAAATGAGTGCAGTTAAAATGTATTTTAAGGCTCAGCTGAAGCAATAATTGATCACCCGAGGAATCACAGATGTAAATGTTTTTGATTCTGTGCTAATACTACATTATTAGACTGCCTTCTCTTGATTTTTTGGTGCTCCTTGTACTTCCAGAACTGAAGAGAATAGAACAGAGCAGCTGCTTCCTAGTGATTTGTGGAATTGAGATGTATTCTCTGTTACCCTGTGTTCCATCAGTGTGACAAACTACATTCCTGATATTGTGTGGCTCGACTGGGAAGGTGTAAAACGTTCCCAAGGTTTGCTGTGTATCAGCCCTTTAAAAAGCAGCTGATTAATGTTATTTGCATATGGGCAGCAGAGTGTGTAAACATTGGCTGGGGAGCCATTCCAAGGAATGCTTTCAGCTGGACTCACAGGAGCAACATTTCACTGAGGCTGCTCAGCTTGGAAATATTGTCACCAAACTTGGCCTCCTGCAGTGGATTAATATTTCACTGTCCTTTCTCTTGCTCTTCCCCATAAGTTTTCCTCCTGTTTCTGAAATCTGAAATTGCAACCCTGTCCCTGGAACAGTGCAAACCATCTCAGTTGCTTATCTTGCCCCACACCCTTCCAAATCCACAATACACAGACTAATGCCTGCAGTCATCACACAGGCAGCTCACACAAGTGCAGTGACAAAGAAGGGGCCACCTGTCTCGTGTTTTGGGTTCAATAATAAATTTTCAGGATGGATTAATAGTTTGTAATACTTAAGACCACAGTCCTTTGTGCCTCCTACCGTGCCCTGCTGACTACAGGGATGATATTTGTTTCCTTGGAGGGTAACTGAGGCACACTCAAAGTACATTTTTCTCCCTCTTTTTTATTTTTTTTATATCCTATAGGGTTTGGTTTTGCACATGGGAAATAAAATAGCACCCAGATCATCTGTTTCTTAATGCAGCTTCCTGTGTTGTAGCCACAAGAGCATCCTTCCTCTGTACATGCATCATCTGCAATTAGAAAACTCAAAATATTCCTGACTTCAGCGCTTGCATCCTTGGCAAATACCAGAAATTTCAGGGAGTTTTATTTTGCAGACAGATTTATCCCCCTCAAGTTACCATTAGAGGCTGTGTTTGGGATTCCTGAGCTGGTAACTGTGCTGGGAGAGTCAAGTGGAATGAGAGGAGATGCGTTGAGGAATGCGTGAGAAATTGGAGTGAACCTTAAAGTTCCTGCAGTGTCCTTGTTGATCAGGTCCCAGGCATTGCTGTTCATCAGGATGAGCCATTTCCATGAAAATCCAGTGGATTGTGCTCTGTGTTGTTGCAGCTGAGTTTGCCTGACTCACCTGTGTCTGTGGGAGGAAAACTGCAGGAATGTGTGGCCAGGACTGGAGGGATCAGCCCAGTGCAGAGGAAAGGACCTGTCTTTCTAAGAAGCAATTGTAGGTGTTCAAACAGGACTTGGCAGCAATGCTTCTCCTTTCAGTGTTGGGGCCCATCCCCATAAGGAAATGTTAATGTTAAATAATATTTCACAAGTGGAAATGATCTCATTCTTCCTACGACTTATTTGGGTTTTTCTCTGGTTGCTATTTATGGGAAATAGCTGGTTGTATCCAGCTTGTCCAGCAGTCCAGGTGGCTGCCTGGAAGATTCCTTTATTTGCCGCCCCACCAGGCTCCATCTGTGCCATTGTTTGCCCTGAGCTGGCATTTCCTCAGGTTTCCTGCAGGTAACTCCTCTTGTGTTTATCTCCACTTGACAGATAAAGGACTGGAGGCACAATGGCATTTGGTCACCTCACAGGGCAGGAGAGGCACCCTTGAAAAGAGCAGTGAGAGCCATTCTGCAGGAGCACAAGTGCTGCTTCTCCCCCCTGGAAGGAGGTGACCTGTGTTCCATGAAGAGTCCTGCTCCTTTTGTCACTCAAGAGTGCTTAACCCTCAGGACATGCTCCAAGGCTGTTCTTGAGGCTCCTTTGGTGGGAAAGGTTGGCTCCCAGAGGATTTATCACCTTTTTCTGTTCTTCTTGCCACAATCTGTTTCATCTTGAAAGCATAGAAAGCTGGGCTCTTTAAAATTTATTTGGTTTTAACCTGGAAATTGACCCTTTCTTGGGTGTTTAACATCCAGCTCTAATATCTTAGAGAAACTTAGGCAAATCTCTTCTGTCCCTTTTCCTTCTCACTTTGTCTTGCAGCTGGATATAGCCAGAGCTTTTGCCCACACCCTGTTTTGCCTCTCTTGTCCTTTAACTAGGAAACCAGATAATGGACTCAAATATCTGAGGGTAATTTAAAGGAAACCACCACCCATTCCCAGTGAGCTTTCCCAGTCCAAGACCAAAGCATTACCTTTCACTGGGAAATACCCATCACAAACATCATCTTTCCCTTAAACACAAGTCTTTTATTTCCATTTCCTTTCTTCCTTTTATCTTCCTAGAAGGGTGAATATGTGACTGTGTAGCAGGGATCATAACAAAGCACTCCTGGTCACCCTTCAGCCCTGGAGGAAAAGAGCAGTTGGGACATGAAGGAAAGGCTGCAGGAAGACTCTGTGAGTCTGCCTTGGAAGAGCTGTTTCCCTCTGTAGCTAAACTCTGAATTTCAGAGGGATAAGCCCCAGCTTATTGCAGTGTATTTTTGTTCTCAAAGTGATACCTACACTGCTACAGTTAAATATATATATATATAGGCCTCAGCAAGGTGGTCTGCTCTGTGTGCCAACAGGTAGCTCCTTCTCCAAAAATCACAGTTAAAGAGATGAGCTGTTGTAGTGGGATTTGAACAGCCAAACATCTGTTCTCCAGTACTGCACGTGCTGCCAACATGCACTACCTGCATTTAGGGATTTGTAGGGCCACAGGGATCTGTTGTGCTCATTAGCCCTGACCAGAGGCACTGCACAGGCCATTGCAGGTCACTGATGATCTGCAGCTCATTTAGAAACCAGCTCCTCTGCTGGCATAGACTTATCATGTGTAATTACTTAATTTGATTGATGGGATCTAAAAAGAGCCTGGCTAAGAGTCGGGGATTCGAACGTACATCAGTGAGAAAGAACAGCAAAGCCAGTGCTCTCTTCTCCAGGATTCTTTAATGTAGAAGGCCCTCCTGGTTCCCAAAGGTCCTGCTTCTCTGGGCTCCTTGGAAGACAAGAGCTTAACAGCATGCCTAAAATGTGAGAGTGTGGTTTCTTGGATCAAAGCCACAAATGTGTTGCAGTTTCATTGGCACTTCATATAGGAGATGCATCAGAAGCTCCTTCTCTTTTAAGTTGTGTCTCTTGGCCATGAGAGAAGCAGAGAAATTCACTGTGACTGAATGTTCCTTTTGGACATTTGTACATTTTTTGGACTGGGACATATTTTCCATTGGACCTGAGTAGAACTTTAACCAGAAAACCAACTGAGGAGAAAACAGTTTTTTGGTCACTGACCTTGCTCTGTTTGCAATTACTTCATGGCCTAAAACATTACAACAAAACATTTAGTGCTGGATTTTTTTATGCCAGTTCATTTAGCAGATCTTAAAGCAATGTTTCCTTATGCCTGGATGCAAGTACCTGCTAAAAGCTGTGAAAATGCTTAAGTGCACAGGAATGCAATGACTCCAGTAAATAGAAGAGCTTCCTGTTTTCAGACACTTCTGAGAGGACAAAGATTTGCAGTGCTGTGAAACTGGGGAGAGGCAGGAGACGGGAGAGATCCAAGGGAGATGAAGCAAAGCTCTGAAGTGCTATTTCACTGCACAGCATTGTTGGCTTCCCAGCAGGCTGCTGCTTCCTCTTGTGCCCAGGAAATTAAAACTCATCCACTCGGTAAATCCTGGGAGAAAGGGATGGGACTGCAGGTCTGGTTCCCTCATCAGGTCTTGTGCTTCATTTAGCAATGCAGGGTGTTGTTGTTGTCCTGAGCTGACCTCCCACTGGGAGCACTCCTTGGAGGACAGCAGTGTGTGGATACACCAGCACTTCTACTCCTTTCCTCTTCCTGGCTCTGGCTCTCCATCCTTGCTGGTGGAGCAGGAGCAGAGCCCCTCTGTGTCCCCTCTCCCCATGGGGCGTCTGGGCAGTCCTCTCACACACAGTGAGGCAGTTTGGGTGGGTACTGCTAAACCCCAAATGACTGGATTGTCTTAAAAAGCCAAGAAGATCAAAGGAGTTATTTTGAAAGAAGTGAGCTCATGAAGATTTTGGTGTGTTGTTGAACACTGAGCGAGCGTTCCGAGTACAGAATGTCTCAAAATGTGCTCCCACCTGTGGGACTGACTGTCGATAGCAGAGCACGAAGAATGTCATTGTATGGCCAAAGCTTGAGGCAAGTGGAGCTGACATGGAAGTGACCTTCTTAGTGGGTTTGTGTTTCTGAACTTCAGCTGACCAGTCTCCTCTTGTTTGGGAAAGCCAAGGTTACAATGCCAGCATCCAAAGTTTCTTTGCTGCTTGAAGTGGACAAAAGATTAAAGGGAAATAAATGCAGTGTGTATATCTTCTATAGGTGTAGATATGCCTAGTTACGATGTATTCCCATATATATTTTTGTGTATCCATACATAGTTTCCCCCTTTTCCTGTTAGGGAAGTGAATTTGTGTTTGCTGCTCGTTGAAAGTAGCAGAGAACTCAATCACGGCCCTTGTCCATGGGAGAGCTGTGTTGAATAGCAGGAAATCCTGGAGTGCAGCACAACTCCAATATCCAGTTTTTATTCCATATTAGGAAATATTTCCTTATCATTACTGCGGGTGTGTTGGAATGATTTCCGAGATTAAGTTGTGGGAGCCAAATGAAAAGACGAGGTGACTCTGTCACTTGCTCCTCGGTTTTGGACAAGCTCCATGGGAAGGAAGGAGCAGGCTGAGCCTGGGGAAGGGTGGCCCTCCCAATCCAAGCAGGTGAAAGCAGCCTCACCAAAGCCATTCCAAAGGAATGCTTTTCAGCCTGGCTCCTCGGTCTGGGCTCTGCAGCTCCTCATGCTGGCACAGAATGCTGAGCAGCAGCGGGAGGGAAGCAGACAGATGGTTTGGTGGAAAAGGGGATGGCTCCTTTCAGGCCAGGCTCGTTCCAGCTTCGAGTGTGTGCACAGCCGTGGCCTGGGCTGGGAGGGGTTTCTCAGAGGGGCTTTTGGCCTGCTCTAATCAGAGCCCCACCTTGATATTTTGGGGTAATTACAGATGTAGAAGTCTTCTCCAAGGTATTTATTTGTTTTGAAAGCATTTTTTTAGGTTTATTAAGCTCCTCTGGAGTTTAGGGTCTGTGGGCCTCATTGTCCCTTGGGTTTCCCTGGTGTTACCACTATACCACTACCACTGTGGCTGCAGCATTTCCATCCCAAGTGTCTGTGAGTGTCTCCTCCACCTTCTCTCGTGGCTGTGGGAGTGTCCCCTGGGTTTGGTTTATGAGCTGGGCCAGGCCAGTCATGGAGCACAAGCTGCTTTTAGCTGGGACTATAAAGGGCAGCTCCCCCAGACACTCGTGGGGAAAGCAGGAATGACTTAAAATGGCCAAAACATTTGAGCATCTTCTGCTTTTAAATAGCAAAGCCTGTTCCGACCGGGCTAATTTTACTCATCTTTTTAGTGCTACTTTAAATAGAACATATATAATTCATCCTGCAGCTTTAAAGTAGCAAAACTTACTCAAACAGAATGCAACACTGGGGAGTTTGGTGTCAGTGATGTCTTGCTGAAGTTTTGTTTGGTTTATCCCTCTCAGTGGGGATTGTTGTGAAAACTGGAGGGTGTCAGAAGGATCTGGTCATGGCAGTAACCCTGAAGAAGAATCTCCATGTGAAGTATCTGATTTATTTTATTTGTCAGGGGATGTTGCTTCCTTTAGGTGGCAGATTAAATAAAATAGGGGCTTGTGAATGGTGATACTACTGAAAACATGAATTGTTTCATAATGCAGTATTTATTTTTCTGTCTGAAACACCCCCAGAGTAGTGCTTGGCAAACATGCTGATCTGATAACTCTGAGCTTCAGAACAGCAGCTAGGATCATCCTGAGGCTGGAGAATGGGAATATTAGGTTAAAACCTATTGAGCTGAAGGGATTTTTAATTGATATGAGTGAACTTTAGACAAGGCTCTGTTTTGAACATGGAAAGCTGTATTTAGTACTAACACAAGTATTGAGATCAAAGTCCAAGACGTGACAAATACTGGCCCATAATTGACACAGATGTGAGGAGTGGGGTTTTCTTACCTTACTTCAGGGTCCTGGAGCATTTCGTGTTAATCAAAAGCTTTGGAAGTGCATTAAAAGTGGGTTGTAGAAAAAGAAGGCAGGAAGCCAGCCGTGTGCTGGGCTGCCCCCAAAGCAGCGTGGGCAGCAGGGCAGGGGGGATTCTGCCCCTCTGCCCCCTCTGCTCCCTCTGGGC
>JAWWEE010000040.1:57484145-57500496 GCA_035221455.1 Xenops minutus | reverse complement strand
CAAGGCCAGGTTGGATGGGGCTCTGAGTGACCTGGGCTGGTGGAAGGTGTCCCTGCCCATGGCAGGGGGTTGGAACAAGATCATCTTTAGTGTCCCTTCCAATCCAGGCCATTCCATGATCCTGTGATATGCACTTCTGTGTAATTTTCCCAAACTAACAAACACGAGTGGGGCTGGGACACTGCTACTCATGACTCTCCTCCACGAGGCTCCCCTAAAGTGCCTCAACCCACTCCCAGGTAGGGCTTGAATTCTGGGACAAACAGTGCTTTCCCCCCCACCCCCCTTATCTCTCCTGGTTTCTCTGCCCTGAGATGTCTTTTTCCAGCATTAAAAATGTTGTTCTGGTACATCCAAGTTCTTTGGGTTCAGGACAGAAGCTCTTGAGGAGCACATAACTTTGGTGAGCAGTTTTAAAATTCAAAGGTATTTCAGAGTAGTTTTCTATCCTTGAAGGAGCTTCTCTTCTGGATTGGGATTAGGGTTTTTTATCCCTTTACTTTTTCATTTGATCCCAGTCTCTTTGCAGCTCCTGACACTGGCAGAGGGTTGTGGCATGTCCAGCTGTGGGAGCAGCCTGGTCTCGCTCTCACCTTCCCCTTGTCCTTTCCATGCTGTGCCACCCTTTCCCTCCCCCAGGCTGGGCTCAAGTGTGCCAGAGGTACCTTTTCCTCATTTGTGGCCAAGCCCAGCTGGGTGAGCTGCCCCTGCATCACTCTTTGCTACGATTCAGCCTTTGTCTTGCCAACATGTTATATTTTGGGAGAGTGGGCAGTGCATCCTCCTGCTCTCTTGGGATCATTTGATAATAAAGCTTTCCAACAGAGTTTCTTATATCAAAAGAAGGGTGCCTTCCCTGGGAAGTCTGGAGGATTTGGGGATGGAGAGTGGGCAAGAGGACTGTTTTTTTGCAGAAGTGAGTAATGGTTTGCCATGCTGTGTTCCAGTACATGTTACCATGGCGATGACTGCAGGGACTACAACATCCTTTCCCATGAGTAACCACACCCGGGAGCGAGTGACGGTGGCCAAACTCACCCTGGAGAACTTCTACAGCAACCTCATCATCCAGCACGAGGAGAGGGAGACCAGGTACTGCCTCTGTTCCCTCCCACCCCTCCGCAGCTTTCCTTGCCCGCTGGTGTTTGTCCTGCCATCCCCACGGGGGGAGCAGCTCTGGGAAGTTTGGATGTGTTGGTCAGCACCACTTCAGCTCCTCAGAGTGCCCACTGAGTGTCCCTGAAGTGCCACTTGACTGAAGTGTCAAAGCACCAAGCGTTGGATTATAATGAGTGTCGTGTTTCAGATTGTCATTAGTGTGTGAAATTATCATTCCCCTGGTAATGTGGTTTTAATTGAGGGGTTTTCAGGCAAGCAGCAGGGTTTCTCTCTTCATCATATTTACTCATTAATGGAGTTGATTCCAGTTGGGAGAATAGACTGTCTACCAAGGGCCTTTAATTTAGAGGATCCTGCTGTACTTCCCAAGGTGCAGAAAGGCACCGGCAGCCTTGGCTGCTGTTGGTGGGTAACCAGCCTTTGGAAAGCTGCACCCTCCAGCTGTAAAGAAGCATCCTGAGGGTGGGAAAAGAGGGGTCCAGTGGCCACATTGCCATGTGCTGAGCCCCTGCCAGCTGGGGGTATTTGCTGCCCACTGAGAGCTTCCCACCCTGGCATGGCACCAGCTGGAAGAGCTTTGGACTGGCGGGGGTGAAGCTGGGGTGTTGGAGGGAGAGCTGAGACAGAAACAGTGAAAAAGTCATTTTGATTCTGCTTTATAATCCTAAGTGGTCAAACCAGCCTGAATTCAAGATATATGAAGAAATATAAGTGATTATTACATGTTTAATGCCTAATACTGCAAATACAAAAGTATGTGCTTAAATTTGCTTCTGAGTTTTCCTCAGCTTTGGGCACAAATGAGTAACTGGGTGGAGTGGGCTGTGAGCCTTCACATTTCCTTTTGAGGCCAATCCTTTCGTATTTGGAATATGTGAAGCAAAGGTGCTGCCTTGCTGTGATGTAAGGTTTGGGTTTTAATAAATATTCCCCTGTTTTTCCCTTGGCAGGCAGAAGAAGCTGGAAGTGGCTATGGAAGAGGAAGGCCTTGCAGATGAGGAGGTAAGCACTCCTTCAATAACCTTAAAAACTGCTTTGCTTTTGTCACACTGCTTCAAAAACAGGGTTTGAGGAGCTTACAGAAACACCAGCCAGCATGACAGGAAGTTTCATTTTGCTGCCCCTCCAAATAACTTGTTTATTAGGGAAGCTGGGAACATGCTTGAATCACACTTCCAGTAACTAAGGCTTCTCATGCCACCCAGAGCTCTTTTGAGACAAGGCTCACAGCAAGTTGATAGTGTGTTTCTCAAAGACTAAATCCATTGGCTATTGTATGTGGCAAGGCAAAGAAAAGGTGGGATGTGCTTAGAAAGGAAAATGCTGAACCACTTTTATTTGATTTAAACAAACCAGCCCAGCTTTGTCCCATTTGGATGGGGATGAGGAGGGATTTCTGGTGGCTAGCTCAGAGCTTTGGTCACTAAGCTGCTTTTTTCAGGCCCATTACTCCATGTCTGCCTTCAGGATGGGCAGGGGAAGGAATAGGAAGAGTGTCCCGGTCGTTCCTGAGGTTTTGCGGCCGCGGAACTCTTGGGAAGCTGGAAAAGAGGAATGTGGGTGTGCGATGCCATCGTGTGGCTTTGAGCGGTGCTGTGTCCGCGCACAGAGAGGCAGGTGCCCGAGCCCCGGCAGGGCTTCCCCTTTCACCTTTCTTTCTCCCGCTGGGATTCCAGGGAAATAGAGGAGGGGAGGTTACATATCTCGATTTTCTGCTGTCAAATGACATCCAGATCCCTGTGTCTCCTCAGAAAAAGCT
Organism: Xenops minutus; assembly: GCA_035221455.1. NCBI lineage: Eukaryota > Metazoa > Chordata > Aves > Passeriformes > Furnariidae > Xenops > Xenops minutus. The sequence continues at coordinate 57,497,618 of JAWWEE010000040.1, read as the reverse complement.
GCGGAGGTCCCAGCACGCTCGCAAGGAAACAGAGTTTCTGCGGCTCAAGAGGACCAGACTGGGCCTGGATGACTTTGAGTCTTTGAAAGTTATAGGAAGAGGAGCATTTGGGGAGGTTTGTGGCATTAAAGTGAAACATTTTGATTACAGAATAAAAGGTTCCAGGTGTGGGGGGAGTTTATTGCAGAAGAGCAGCTATTTGTGTAGCTCTCCAAGTGGGATAAGTCTAGTAATTAATTACCTGCTCACTTTTCCTAAAACCACAACTGTCTGTTCATCACCAGTGTGTGTGTTGTGTAGAAATACTCCTTTTTCCCAGTGTGATTTAAATATTTAACACAAGAACTTGTCTATGCCTGGCAATTTGGAGCCTTCCAGGAGATTCCATGCCAGGATGTGGCCTGTGATGCAGAGAACACTGACTGGTTGTCTCTCCTGTCACAGGTACGCCTCGTTCAGAAGAAGGATACAGGGCATATTTATGCAATGAAGATCCTAAGAAAAGCAGATATGCTAGAGAAAGAGCAGGTTTGTGGTGCATAAACCCCCTAAATTTCAAACTTATCCTGTCTGGAAAGTATTTGCCATCTTTGAAACCTCATAATGGTCTGGCAGTCCAAGGGGTCTGTGCAGTTGCCACCACAGCATAAAAGAAGCAGAAGTTAGGAAATAAAGTCATGGAACAGCATTTAAAAATATTTGATTTACAACTAATTTGAAATAGACTTTTTTTCTCTCCCTTTGTTAACACAGACCCTATAGTAATGAATCTGTAAAATTGCATTTCAAGGGAAATGTTTCCTGAGAAATAATCCTGTGCCAAAGTAAAAACTCCTTTAATGGTGAGGTGCCAACAGGTGTTTCACTGCCTTTGTTTTCCTTTGCTTGGCTTTTTGGCTGGGTCTTGTTCTGGTTTTTTGCTTTGATGTTTGGTTTGGTTTTTGCTTTGAGTGTTTTAGCTCACAATTCACTTCACATCCCTGTGAGGACACAGCAAGTACTTTGGCACCACAAAGCAAAGAATCAAGAGTGGATGTCTCAAGGGAAAAGACAGATAAAAGAGCACTTTTTTAAACTTGAGTCCAAACCTTGCCCATCACTTGCCCTGTGTATCAGCAGAGAATGGTTCCATCTCTTCCACCACCTTTGTAATGTTCTAACAGACAAAACCAGCTTAACAAGTTTTTGTTTCTAGAGATTTCTTTTGCAAACCTGTGTGGACTGTTATTTTCAACACAGAGTAGATTCCTGGGGGTTTTTGGTGGGTAATTTTTGAGGACTTTGTAGGATCTCGTAGAAAACCATGAAAAATAAGTTGGACAAACACATGAAAATAAGGGTTTTTGCTAAAGATCACAAAACTATTTTATAGGATTAGGAATATAATATGATGTTCCTTGTTGAAATATTTCAGTTGTCCTTTAATAATAATAATAATAATTTAAAAAAACATTTTAGGTGGCCCATATCCGAGCAGAAAGAGACATCTTGGTTGAAGCAGATGGAGCCTGGGTAGTGAAAATGTTTTACAGCTTTCAGGATAAAAGGAACCTTTACCTGATCATGGAGTTCTTACCTGGAGGTGAGTTGTGTGCTGTGGCTTTAGGTGATACTGACACTTCTTCCTTAACCTGTGGTTAAATGAAGTTCCAGGCATGTGACCATCCCTGATTTTTAGGGGAAGAGGTAAGGTTAGAAAGGGGTGTTAAGTAGACTTGAATTGAATAGCTATTCTCCTATCTACTGCTGAAATTATTAACAGTAAAAAGAAATTTTAAAAAGCCACTGTTCAAACAGTTTGTGCAGTAAATGTGTGTTAAAATTAATTGTGTTTTCCTGGGCAATCCAATTAAAATTCCTATTTAGGAGTTTCAACAGTTTCACGTCCATTTTACTAAAAAAGTAAGTTGGGTTTGTAGGTCCTTGCAGTAGCAGTTTTATAATTAGTAGCTGTAAGGCCAGTTACAAGGTTAAATTTGGATTCCACTGGGGTTTCTCAGAGTCTTGTGACTCAAATGTTCCGATTCCTGATCTGTGCTTTCCTCTCCCTGATTAGGTGACATGATGACCTTACTGATGAAGAAAGACACCTTGTCAGAGGAGGAGACACAGTTCTACATCTCTGAAACAGTGTTGGCCATAGATGCTATTCACCAGCTGGGATTTATCCACAGGGATATTAAACCAGACAACCTCCTGCTGGATGCCAAGGCATGTCCTGTGCACACTGAGGTGCCAAGAGCCCACCCTGCAGGTCGTGGTGCTGCTCGGGGGGAGCCAGTAGTGCCAAGCCAAAGATTTCAGCTGGCTGGGCTGAAGGCAGAAAATGGCCACTGTGTTCTCCTTGTATGCTGAAACAAGGCAAAATCCCACCTGGGTTTAGCTGGGAAGCCTTTTGAGGCAAGGCTTTTAAGGGAGCAGACCCATCTAGGGTGTCCAGGTGCTCACAGTCATTAACAAGATACTTTCTTGCACCTTGAAGTGGTGACTGGGACATAATTAGTTCAACTCTGATTTATTGCCCCTCCCAACACTCTGACTGGCCACAGTGGGCCATGAAATGTAAGCACCAGAGCATCATGGTATTGCTGAGGTTGGAAAAGATGTCTAGGGCTGTCCAGCCCAACCATTATCACACCCTACACAAGTGTGTCAGGTTTGATCAGTTCTGTCCAGCATTGATGTCTGGAAACCTGGTTAAAGCCGAAACAAGGCAAAGGAATTTTGTCCTGGAGGCTTTCTCAGTCACAGTGGTACCCAGTTCAAAACAGAACCAGGCAAAGCAGCTTCCCTCAGCTTTGCAAAATTGTAGATGTGGCCATTCCAGGGGAAAAATAACCTGTTTGAGAGAAGGCACACTCTACCAGGGCACCAAGGTCTTTATTTGCCTGCTGGTCCTGTGCAAGTCCATTATGGCCTGAGGAAATGTGTGCACTTATTAAAACAATGTATTTTTTTTTAAGCACTACCTTTCTAAAGGATGTTGTCATGTTCTCTGTTTTACTTCAGGGTCATGTAAAGCTGTCTGACTTTGGGCTCTGCACAGGTCTGAAGAAAGCTCACAGGACAGAGTTCTACAGGAACCTCACACACAACCCACCAAGTGACTTCTGTGAGTCTGAGCTGCCCTGCCTGAACTTTTGAGTGGTTTGGAGCTGCAGGTCTACATTGTGCTTGTGTTCCTGCTGGGATGAGCAAGACTGGGCAGGCATTTAACTGGCAAACTGGAAATGCTTGTTCCCTGGGATATGGAGGCATTTCACAGGAAAGAAATTAGGAGTTCTACAGTGTTCTGTATTTTTGCACATTCATGCACAGATATGAAGACCTAATGTAATATATCTATATTTGAATGTGTTTTCCATAATGTCAGTGAAGTCGCAGGAATGCTCTTCCAGGAGGGACATGAGTTTCATGTGCCAAAGAATTGAAATGAGACAATCTCCTGAGCTTTTCAGAAGCTGATCTCACATCAGTCTTTAAAACTTTTAGCAAAGCTCTAGTTTAGAATTGCTGATTGTGTCTCCTACTCACACGAGTTTCCTCTGTGAATTGGACAGGAGTTATTCTGATTTCCCCCTTTGCAGTTATAATGGAATACTTGTTTCTAAAGATATGAAATAGTTATTCTTTAAGCATAAAATCTTTTCTCTTGTCGCAAGTGCATTTATTATCTAATAACTGTTCTGTAAATTAGCATTTCAGAATATGAACTCAAAGAGGAAAGCAGAAACATGGAAGAAGAACAGGCGACAGCTGGTGAGTTCATTAAATAACAGTTTGGGGTTTTTTTTTGCTTTTAAACTATTCACAGAAAATATTAAATGAAAACTCAGTGCTGTTGTTTTAAAAAAACTGAAAGGCCTTCATCCATTGTTCTCCACAAGCCCCCAGAGTCACAGGCAGGTAATTCCTGCAGTTCAGCCCCAAGGTGATGTGGAGCTGCAGAGCTCCTTTTTAGGGAATTGAGGGGAAAAGTCCTTCTGCTCAATGGGAATATGATGGGAAGGCAGTGGGAGTGTGCTGGCACCAGCTTTGTACCAAAGAGTAGTCCCATCAGAAAGGGAGCTCTGGCATTAACTGAACCAAAGGAAGGTGTCTGTCAGCCATAGGAGTGCAGAGTCTCATCCCTGTCCGTGATTTTCACCAAACAGCAACTGCAAAAACCCCTCAGTTTTCCCATTTTGGAACTTTTTATTTTGCACACTCCATTTAAAAAGGAGTCTATATAATCTGCACTGTTCCCAAAAGGCTTTGGGGCTGTCTTTGCTTTCCTCATGAGACACAAGGAGGTTCAGTTGCAATCATGCTGCCTTATAGGGGTTTATTCCTGCTTGGAATGAGATTCCTGAACAGATTGTGTCTCCAGGTCAGTGGAGACAGATGGGACAGGACTGTGTGTGGGAGAACAGCCCAACAAAGAGAATAAAAGGCCAAAATCAACCTGCATCAACACTGTTTGAAAAGGAGCCACATTTTCAGTTTTCCATTGCTTCAGCTCTAAATGCCTCAGGTCTGTTCAATAAAGTGCAGAGCTACTTGAAACTCTGGCTAAAATGTCCTTCTGCTGTTGCACTGGGACTATTCTGTGATTTCATCACATTTAGGAGGATGATTTCCATTTACTTTCAAGGTCCTCTGTGTTTGCTCATATAAAACAGTAATCCTGGGATTTTATTTACTGTGAACCCTCATCCTTACTCTTGTCCATCCAAATCCATGTGAATGCCCAGGAGAAGGTTCTGCAAAGTGCAACACTGTCATATTTCTCTTTTTAAAGAGTTTCTTCTTCTTTTTCCAGGCATATTCTACTGTTGGAACCCCGGACTACATTGCACCAGAAGTGTTTATGCAGACTGGGTACAACAAGCTGTGTGACTGGTGGTCTCTGGGAGTCATTATGTATGAAATGTTAATAGGTAAGTCCAACATCCCAACTTTAACAGGGTCCATTTGTCCAGAGGAAGGGACTTGGGGCTTGTGAGATTTGGGAACCCTCCTGACAAAAGCAGGGGCCCAGGTGGGTAAAGCTCCTGAATTCCCTCTTTGTTCGTGCAGGGTATCCACCTTTCTGCTCTGAAACACCACAGGAGACCTACAGGAAAGTCATGAACTGGAAAGAAACGTTGGTGTTTCCCCCAGAGGTGCCCATTTCAGAGAAAGCCAAGGATTTAATCCTAAGGTCAGTCACAAAAGCCCCACTTGCCCTGCCAGGATCATCTTCCACGGGGTTCAATTCCCATTTAAGCTTCATGTTGGAGGGACACTTGGATTCTTTTGTGTTGGATGGTTTTTTTTCCTCCAGTCTTTTCCCCTTTGCCATGTGTTTAACATGGAGGAATAAGGTGGAATCATCTTGATCAGGAGAAACAGAGCAGACAAGAAAAAAAATAGGAAAAAAGTGATTAATATACAATTTTTCTCTTCCCAGAGGGAGCTAGAGAATTCTCACCAGCATTTAATGCACTGAACAGAAATCTTTGGATGTTTTGGATTTGCTCGCTTTTCAAAATATTAGGTTTTAATCCATTTTAATCAGTTTGCATTGAAGTTTTTATGAGGGATTTTGGTGACAAGGTCAGGCACAATGCTCTCTTGCCCAGGGAGGGTTTGGTGGGGGGCATTTGGTCTTTGGCTTTGCTGTGTTTTCCTCTTTTTTTCCCTTTTCAAAGCTAATGTTACAAGCTTCCACCATTTAGTTACAGGCAGAAAGGGGGATGTATTTCACAGAACTAAAATTTGTTATTAGCTCAAGCAGTGCTCCAGTGGCACACAAACCCCCTAACTAATGAAACAGTTGTCCTCAATCCAGTTACAGTGATACCAACAGCTCAAGTCATTTAATCATTGCTAATCCTCAGTGAGTGTAAAACAGTTCCATTGCATTTGCAGGATCTATTTCCCTTGGGTTCTGCTCAAATTCCCTGTGTGGTGTCAGCATCCTGAGTCCTTTGCTGGGGAATTCTTCCTTCCTCCTCACTCCTGCCTGTGGCTGGGGCATTTTTAAGCATTTGAGTGTATTTGTGAGCATGTCTTGCTCATGAATGTACTTATACAACCACTCCTGGAATTTACTAGTTTGTTGGTATTGTAACTTTTTGTTTGGGGACTCGGAGTATTCTGCTTCCATCTCTCCTGGATGCAACAGGCTGCTTTGATGTTACCCCACAAGCTGAAAGAATCCTGAAATTCTTGACACAGGATACTGTTGCCTCTGGTTGCATTTATTGTAACAGTCCCTTTATTTCCCCCCCCCCTTTTTCAGGTTTTGTACCGACTCGGAAAATAGAATTGGGAGTAATGGGGTAGAGGAAATAAAGAGTCATCCGTTCTTTGAAGGAGTGGACTGGGGACATATCAGGTAATGTATATATACACACACACATTTTAGAGAGAGCAACAGCCATGAAAGCAAGAATTTCATGTACTAGGATGTCAAGGATAATTATTTGTAATTATCCCCAGTTTATCTTTGATTTTGAAAGGCAGCTGGTGGGTGACAGCCAAGGCTTTCAGGCCTTGCTGACACTCCTAGATCTGCTCAGAGTTTAACTGCCTTGAGATAGCTCAGCTTGCTCTGGGTTTCATTGTAACTGCAATCATGACAGCTGCCTGAGTTCCCAGCTGGAAATGCCTGACTTTCCCACAGGGCTGTGTCCCAGTGGGAACGCTTTCGTGGCATGGATTCCTCAGGCAGTTTCCAAAGCCACCTCAAAACTTCTTCCAGGGGAAGAAGCCAGCCTGTTGTGGGTGGGAGATGCTGGTGACAATGGCAGGGGCAGGATCTGCCTTGGAAAAGTGCTTGGCTGATGTCCAGGCTGATGAGCAGTGGGGTTGGAAAGCAGCACTTCTGATGGCTCCGACTGCAAGTGCAGTCCTGCTGGGCTGGGTGGGCTGGGCTTGTGATGGCAGTGATAGCTGTGTGCCAGATAAGCCTGGAATGCTCTCCCACTTAATGGGAAAATGATGCTTTCCCCAAGCCTGCCAAGAAGATCCCAGTGCTAGATGAACCTCCCCATGATGTCAGCAAACAGGAGAGTCAGATACATCTTCTGTGGACCCAGGGAACCTTTGTGCTCTGTGTAACAAGGGAGTTGTAGCTGTGGAAACCCAAGTTAAACAAAAGTGGAACTCTGCCTCCTTTCCTAGTCCTCACTGGTGTGGCACTGCTTTCTGTCTGCAGGGAAAGGCCAGCTGCAATCCCTATAGAAATCAAAAGTATTGATGATACTTCCAACTTTGACGAATTCCCCGAGTCCGATATTTTACAGCCAGGTGAGACTGTCACTGTAAACTCCACATTTCCACCTCTGGCATGCCAGGATGCTCCACAGCTGCTTTGGTTGGTGTTTAGATTCATTTTTGTGATACCCTCAGCGAGTTAATGCTCACACTTGACCTAAACTCTTCCTTTGAAACATAAGTGTAAACCTGGGGTCTCTTAGAGCTTCTCCTTCCTTAGAACTTCGGAGAGATTTTAAAAGTTAAATCAATTAGTAAAAATAGTTTGCATAGATGGCAAAGAAAACAGTTCAGTTTTCTGTCCTGCAGAGTCTGGTGAAACATTATCCATAAGAATTATACAAAGGCTGATTTGTTTTTTTGTTTTTTTTTCTGAAATGGCTTTTATTTAATGGCAAGGAAGTTTGTCCTTGATTGCTTTACATTAAAATCTCCTTTTAATGCAAAGCAACCCACCTCCAGTGCCTCAGTAACACTGTTTAAGTCGTATTTGGATAATGCCAAGAGCATTTGTGTTGTTTTGGCATTTCAGACACACTGGAAGTGGGATTGTACATGGAGACACCTGAACACAAACTGTGGTATTGGTGTGTTTGGCATTTTAAGCTGGAAATATTGTTACAAGAAAGCTCAGTGTAGAAGTTCAGTGACTGTCAGTGTGCAGGATGGCTGCTCATAAAATGAGGCTGTGCAAGCCTTGCTGAAGCTTTAAGGAGAGAAGGAGTCCTTGGAGACTTAATGTGGCATGTGCAGTTTTCTTGGGAGATCGGGGGTATGTTTGTGGTGTGTAAATGTATTTGTTGTGCTTGGAGCCTTGTCAATGTTATGGGGTTTGTAATCCTGTCTCCTGTGGGTGTGTGAGAGGTTCCTGTCAAGGTATGGGAGGCTGGTACAGTGTGTAGATATAATAATAACCTCCAAAACGAACAAAAGAACCTCTTTTCCCACTTCTGAGTTATATCCTGAAACCACAGCTTTTCTCAGGCCACTGACCTGCTTAGAAACAGGATTCCTTCCAGGAATTCCTGCTGAGGAGGGAAGGGAGAGTTCAGGGCTGTTTCTGTCTGTGAAACCCCTCTGAGGAGCAGTGCTGGCTCTAACTGTCCCCACGTGTTTGTCTCTGAATTCCAGTGCCAAACACGACGGAGCCTGACTACAAATCCAAAGACTGGGTTTTCCTCAATTACACCTACAAGAGGTTTGAAGGGCTCACGCAGCGTGGCTCCATCCCCTCCTACATGAAAGCTGGGAAGTTGTGAGCTGGGCACAGGGACCCCCAGGAAGGAGGAACTGAAACCACAAACCTCAGGTAGCTGCATCACCAGACCCGCTTGGCGTTAGCTCTCGACACATTGACTCTGGTGCGCGTCGGCTTCACACGGAAATTCTACGGGATTAGGATTTCTAAGACTACTACAGGAATTAGTTGGCAGTGCCAGCTGGCTTTTTGCTTTTATTTTTTTTTCCTTTTTTTTTTTTTAATATTTGACTATTTTTGTTAACTTTATTATACAAAGGTACTGGAATAAAAGGAACGTGCATCCCTTTTCCTGCACTGCCTATGTGTGGATGACGGTTAATCCTGCCTCTCTGTACTGTGGCTTTGTTTGTACTGTAACCCATCTGCCCCACCCAGGAGGGGAACATATCATTTGATGCAGCCTTGCTGTTGGACTGCCCACCTGGTGGGGCTCAGATATGCAGTATAAAATTAGAAATGCCCACATTTGCACACTTCCCTGAGCAGCTGCTCGAGGGTGTCCCATTTGTGGTCTGCAGACACCCCATGGAATTATTTTAAATAGCAGTGTCCTGCTTCTGCCCTTGTTCCCCCCTCTGCAGGACTTTCTCAGCCCATCATCCCTCCCCTTGCCCACCCTGTGTGGCAGTGGGATCTCTGGTCTGTGGAGTGATGTTTACTTCCAGTGGCACTTGGAGGCTGTTGCTGTGTAAGGTGGTGGTGCCTGCTGGACAAAGGAGTCTGAATAGAAATTACCAAGGTTTTTAGCAGAAGGGAAACGTTCTGATACAAAGCTTGGAAGGGATGGCAGAGTTTCCAGGACGGTGTAGCACCATCATCTTAGTGCTGCTTATCATTCAAACAGCCTTTTCTCTCTGTGCAAAATATGTTCTAGAAAAGTGATCTAATTGGGGCTTTTTCCTTTTTTTCCTCCCCAAGAAGTTCCAGGCAGAAGGAATCCTTTTCTTTCCAGAACACTCTGTAGCAGCCTCTGCCCAGCTAGGGGAAATGGAGTGTCCCAGGAGGCTCAGACTCCTTCTGGTGTCTCCCTCTAATGTGCACATGGGATTTCTCCTTTGACCATCAGTGAAAGGCCCCCTAAAATCTCAGCAGCCCCTAAGAGTGAAGCACAGGAAAGATTCCATTAGCCTGGCTTTTGCAGCACTGTGGCAGTGACTATTGTAAAGCCATTAGAGAAGTATTTATTGCTGTGAAGGACTGCAGTGTCAGCTCTTCTGAATTCCTTGTATGCTTTGAAGAACACACTGGGGTGTTCATTTGCTGCCTCAGAGACCACTTACCAGCAAGATTTCTGTGCATCAGTGCCTTACTGGTGTGCAGGTGGTCTTCCCTGGTCCAGCTCCTGGGTTCCTCCAGGGCTTCAGCCATGTCCTTCCTCCCCTCCAGCATCCAATATCTGTTATTTGTACAAAAAAGGCTCGGTCTGCAGCTCATCCAAGAGGAGCAGCCAGTGCCTCAGAGCCCATAGTTATATCAGAACATACCTAAGCTAAACTTTTGCCTGAATGCTGGGCTGAGGTGGGAGCAGCTCACTGATCCCCCAGACTTCTCCCCACACCCTGTGCTCCAACTGCTCCCGAGGCTTCTCAGGAAAGGAAATGCCTTTTCTAAGGCCTTCAATCCCAGGCAGAGGAGCTCAGGCAGAAAATACCCGAGATTGAACTTGGCCCCAAAGGACACTGCTATTCAAAACAATTTTTATTGGGTTTCATTTCCAGGCTCATTCCTGGGGCACTGTGTGAATTGGAATTCCTGCAAGCACCACCTTTCAAAAGCCCACAGTGACCCTTTTCACATGACCTAAAAAGAAGTCTTTGCTCGAACTTGCTAAGACAAGTTTCATGGAAACTGCAAATGCTCAGTGATACTGGTGATTTTGTTCTTTTCCAGTGGGGTTTGGGGGAGGGCAGATAAATACACACTTAATTTAAAGCTGTCTATTAAACAACTATGTCTGTACATACTCACTGGTTTACAAAACTCGGGCAAAAGCTCAACCCTTCTCTTTGTAACACTAAAGGTTATACTACTTATTTAAAACTGCAGATGATTAATCATATCAGTGCTCACATAGGAGTTATATCCATAGGGAAACAGCCTGCAGCCTATCTAGCATAAACTCCTGTATTGTGGTAGTTGATTTTTTTTATTATTTTTTTTTTTAAACATAGCATTATTTTAATCAGTAAGTCAATTAAACAATATTAACTGCTGCTTTTAGAACGATAGGGGTTGTTTGGAAAGGTGAAACTGTGACACTGTAATGGGTTAAAGAGAACAGCAGGTTAATGTACACTGGCTTTCAAAAAAAGTGGGAGTACAACATATCTTTTGTTATTTTTGTCTGATTCCTTTGGATGGTTGTGTGTTTTCCTTTGGCAATGTTTGTCACTGTGCCATTTATTTTTCTTATCCTTGGAGTACCAAAGATCCTGAAATGGCTTGATGATTGCAACCATGTGAAAATTTATTTTCTGGAAGTATGTTTTGTTAGACTTTTGTTAAAATGTGGAATTGTGTATGCAAATTGTTAGCAGAGCTTTGCTGGGGAGTTTAACCTATTCCAGCAGGGATGGAAGTGAAGAGCCTGAACCCAAATTGTGGCCCTGGACACCCTGAAAGTGGGGAGGGAGCTCGGGTTGGGAACTGCAGCTGAGCTTTTGCACTTGGATCCGTCTCCAGCCAGCGGGAGCGAGTGGCCTTAGGTACAGGACATCAGCAGAGCTTGTGTTGTGTGCAGAAGGAGTTCAAGAATTGCCAGCACCCACAAATCAAATATTGTTAATACTGCATTTGCACTGTTAAATTTGCCTTGCTGGAGAGTTATATAAGTGTTATTTTTATAGGTCAATTGTTAAACACCTGAGCCGTTGAATCCAGTATGGAAAAACAGCCCCCCAGGGGGGGAGTTCACCTGAGGGCAGGGCTTGGCTCCTTCCCCAGAGGGAACAATCCTCCTGTGCCACAGCCAGCAGGGAATGCTGCAGTTTAGCCCAGGGAATGCTTAGGAAGTGCTCTCACTTGCTCGGTACCACGAGCAATTGCAGGCATTGGAACAGACTGTACCTTGTCCTTCCAGCGTTGGGATCTCACAGCAGCTCGGCCTCGGAGTCGAAATGGCAACTGCTCTATTTTTCCTAGACTGTTTCATTAGTTGTGGTTGGGAAAGTTACATAGAAGCATTATAAAAATTTATATGAGGCTTTTTACAGCATTTGAAAATAAAAGTAGCATTCTTTTTGTAAAGCTGTGGTTTGGGTTTTATTTGTACCAGTGCACTGCGTTTCTCTTCCAGAACGGGAGACCATCCATGGAATTAAGGGACTATTTACTGGGTAAATTATTTTTAACAGAATCTTGAAAATTCTGTTGAATGGGATCACCTCTTTCTCCACTTTACTGTGTGTGGTTGTATCTCAGAGGTGCATCTCATGAGAAAACACAGGCTTAGTTCTTTATCCCCTTGCATTACCCAATTCAGTATTCCTCGAAGAAAGCACTTTAATGGCAGATATAAAGGCTATGCCTTCAGCATGTGTAAATGTCTTTACAATCCCATTTTAGCTCAGGATTTATAAACATGGTGCAACTACCTGTTCATTTTTAATTCCTTTACTCCTGTACAAAGTGTGCCTTGTAGCTAAGCAAAACAAGTATGCTTTGAACAATAAAAGGGCTTTTTTTGACAATCCTCATCCCTGGAGGTGTTCAAAGAAAGCCTGGAAGTGGCACCCAGTGCTCTGGGCTGGTTGATAAGGGGTGTCCAGTCACAGGTTGAGCTCTGTGACCTCGGAGGTCTTTTCCAACCTAAATGATTCCATGATTCCATTTCTCTAAGATAACCATGCTTTACCACACATGTAGATTTGAAATACCACAGAGGTTCTAAAATGCCTGTCCCACAGCTGGATTGCCAAGATGAAAGGCAGGTTCTGCATGTGGGTGCCTGTACCCTGTGAGCTCGGCAGGGTTCAGCTGTTCCAGGCTCTGCAGCACAGAATTCCACGCTGCCTACAAAAGATCTCTGTCCAGTCGGGGCCAGGGGCATTCGCACTGGGACAGCTGAAGGGCACGTTGGTGTGTACACTACAATGGGCTTACTCTCTGTCAGCAGCAAATGGGTGTGAGGAAATTAATCTTTCCAGCACAGAGAGAGCTCATCTCATCACCTCCTCCTCCTCCTCCCCTCACCTCCTCCGGTGATCAGATAGTCCCTGTTCTGGGGGGAGATGGGATGCACAGGCCTGGACCTTCCAGTGCTGAGAAGGGCAGTTTAGTGCAGGTTTCTCCTCTCCCAGAGCTCCACCAGGAGCAGTTTGTTTCGGGTTTGAACCGGCCCTCGGTGCCACATCGTATTTCTGTGCCAGCTGCTTTAATCTGTTTCTAGCAAGCCACCATCTGCTGCAGCTTCTCCCTCCTCCAGGAATACCAGGAATACGTGCTCTCCCTGCCTGCTGTGCCCAGGCTGCTCTCTTCCATCGGTAGCAGCTCCCACCCCTCCGGGTGTCTCTGCCCATCCTCCCTGCTCCAAAGCCTTTGCCCCTGGCTCTGTTTCCTGCCCTGGAAACTGAAGGATGAGAAGGCAGCACAGCGAGGCTGTGACCCTGGAGCTGTTGGGTAGAAGAGTAACCACAGCCCCTGCTCCACATTTCGCAGGAGGCTCCATCTACAGAGAGAAGTTACAGATACCCCGAGGTGAGGTACCAGCTCCCTGCCTGCCAGGGATGTGGGCACACTGCCCCTTGGCAGGGGCTGGAATGTGGAGGTGATGGAGCTCCAACACGAGGCAGGTGCTGAGACATTCTCCCCCAGCCACGGCTGTGCATAGGTGGGATACACAAAATAGACTGCAAAGGGGAGCACTGGTTTACAATGCATTCATTTAAATGCCAAGAGCAGCCCTGGGAGAAGGACTTGGGGGTGCTGGTGGGTGAGAGGCTGGACATGCCCCATCCCAAACCCCCCGTGCC
>JAWWEE010000040.1:57449024-57474712 GCA_035221455.1 Xenops minutus | reverse complement strand
CTCTTGGAAATAGTCTCTCTCCACCTTCCCTGGGGGCTCCTTCAAGCACTGCAAGGCCACAATGAGGTCCCCCCAAAGCCTTCCCTTCTGCAGGCTGGACAATCCCAGCTGTGCCAGCCTTTCCTGCCAGCAGAGCTGCTCCATCCCTCCACCTAATATTTAAAAAAAAATAAAATAATAGCTTGTTCATTATTACAGAACTTGATAATCCAACTTGACATCTTGAGTTTAGAAAGGTTTAGGAAACACCCCAGTTTAGCAAATGTAGTGTGTATGAACTGAATCCCATCACCCCCACTACCTGCTCCCTGGTTTGGTTTGCAGGGCCGTTTGGTGTTCCTGATCTGGGCTCCTTTTGGAGAGACTAAGGTAGGATTGTGCTGCAGCGAGGTGGGTGCTGCTCCAGCCACACCCCCCACGCCCCCAGGGACTGAACCAGGGGCTTCTCAGGCAGCTTTAGCACTCACACATTGGGAGCATTTTTGGCCCAGTGAACCAGAGTAAATGTGATTTAGCCTGAGCTCCCTGAGCTGCTTTCGAATGAGAAACAGGGGCTTCTGTAGCAGCTGCTTCCCCCTGCCCTGCTGCTGTTCTGCCGTGGCTTTACCACTGAGGGCACAGCCCCGTGGCTCCTGTGAGTACATTTCAGTTTTTGTATCCTGCAGAACCCTCGTGTGCCCCGTCACAGTCACTTCCAACAGCATTTTGAGTTCTTTAAAATCGGCAAAGCTTAAATGTCCAGCTCAAGGTTTTTGTGCATACCAGGGAAATGCCTTTGGAAAATCCACATTTTAATAGGTTGTGACACCTATGATCCTAGATATTTCAGTTCAAAGAAGCTTCTTTCTTCTCCTTCTGCCAGCAAGTATTTCAGAATAGAAAGCTGGGTTGGAAGTTCTTTATTCTTGGAAGGGTTGTGCCAGTGTTACCACAGTGGTAACATTTCTCCAAATCTCCTTTATTCCCAGACTATGAATAAGTTTTATAAATGTACTTATTCATTGACATTTTATTTCAAGCCCACTTCACTGTAATAATCTGATAACTGGATTTGGATGCTATTTTTTAAAGTGACTACACTAGGGTTGACTGACAGCTTTTGCATGAATTTATGAATACATACATGACTTGTGTCTTTCTGCTGGTTTTCAGAGTGCCTGTATGTGTCTCGTATGCTTTCCTTTTGATGATTCTAAAAAGTCAAAATAATGTTTAGTGCTAAAGCAACAATTTAGGAAAGCCTCTGAGGAAGAAAAGGCGACCTTTCATGTAGGGGCAAGCAGGTCATGAGATGATAGTGCATAATTAAGGCCCTAATTTTGAAAGGCTGTCTTGGGCTTGAACTTGTTGCATGTGATACAAAGAGGGGCTGCCTGTGGCTGTTGTCTTTTAAGACTTGCATGATAGCCTAGTAACCACTTTGGGGGGGATTCACCTCACTTCTCTTTGATGTCTACAGAGTCCATATCTAAGTCTGAGCTGGTTGCCTTCATCTTTGTGTAATTCCTGACTAGAGGTGGATACTCTTGGGCTGCATCTCATCGAACCAACTCTAGGAATCTATTTTAGATTGAGATGAATCACCCTAGAACTGTTGTACTCCATCTAGCCAACTGTAGGAATCTATTTTGGGTAGAGATGAATCACCCTGGAAATGTCTTCCCTCCAAGAGGGCCCAGAATGGCTACTTTAGATGTGGACATGGTTATTTGTTCAGATGCATCTCCCCTTTTATGGCAGGTGGAGTTGGGCCATAAGCATTTTCTAATAGGTTGTGTTTGCTTAGGAACTGAAAACCTGAGGACTGCTGGTAGAGCAAACAGCTCAGGAATGTGGCATGTCATTGGAAAATGTTATTGTCAGTAATTGCAATAATATAGAGTCTCCCAAGCCTTGTTTCCTTAATGCATTGCATGGGATTGGCACAGAACCTTTGCTGAATGCAGGAATACGTTGGTTTGTGTGTCTTTATATCACACCCCTGATGTGTCCAACGTGCTTTTAAAATATTTTTTATTTTGAGTATAGATAAGCACATATGCTTCATGCTGAGAGCCAAACATAGATCACAATAGACTTGTATTTGAGGAGCTATTCATTAGCCATTAAAATTCAGTTGTCAGTATGCCAGGGGCATTAACAATGAAATGAACAGTAATAAAAGTGTCATTTCTCAGCTGGAATTTTATTTGGCTTGTAAACCAGGCTAATGCAAGTTACAGCCTTTGGGGTGGTAAAAGGGAGCATCTCTAGTTGAATTCAACTGTTTCTAGTAGGTAAAAGTGATCTTCCAGGAAAATAATCTCCCAAAGTGATATAGCTGGAGAGGAAATCTTCCATCACAGACTCCACGAGGTTGACACTCCCCAGGGAGAGAGGGAGCACCTTGGAATCACCTGGTGTCAAAACCATAGCTATTAGTGAGCCCTCAGAGATTATTTTAAATCACCTTTACTGACTTCTCGGAGCTGGCTTGGCTTTAGGAGCTGTCTCTGCCCACTTCTTGCTCAGTGAGTGGTAGGTATTAAAAAGATTTCCTCTTGTCTCTTACATTCCACATAGCTACTTTTCTACTATGCTTGATAGCTCTGAAGCTTTGAATGTTTCTCTGTTTGTCTTCTTTTGCATTGTTTATTTTTGAGGGGCCTGGTTTGGTTGGGTTTTTTTTGAGAATCTTAAAATATATCTCTAAAGAATATATGCTGCATGCTGGGCATGTCAGGGATCAATGTTTTGCCTTATATTTTTGTCCAAGATCAACCACCAATCTTACAGGCATTTAACGTGGCATTTAATTTGTCACAGGGATAGTATTTAGGATTCAGTTTTTCACCTAATAATTGTAGTGTAGAAGTTCTTAATAAGTCATTGTTATGGATAATCTGAACCTGTTTTGCTCCCTCAGTTAAGAATAACAAAGAAGGGTATTCTTAGGAAGTGTAGAGGAGATAAATGCAATATTCGGAATTTGTTGTTTGGGTAGGAGGAAAAAATAATAGTAATTTTGAAAATCTAATGGATAAAGTGGAAAAAGTGCAGAAGAGGCACTGGATTTTGTTGCTTTAAAGGGAAGTGGCTCAGAAAGCAGGCTGGCCATCTGTGTGCACAGCAGTATTTAGGTCAGTGGGTCTGTGCTGTCCTGCTTTGTTCCAGGACGAAAGGAGCTGTCGTGCTGAAGGCATTCCGCTCTTGGAATCATATTGGTTGCTGTTTAGTAAGTACTTTTTTATGAATATTCATCAAGTAAGGTTATACTTCAGTAGGTTAACCTAGTAATTATAGGATGGTGTGACCTGAGCAAAATTAAAACTATTCCTTTTAAATAAACAGCTCCTTTGAGACCATCGATGGGTTTGTTTTGTAGTTGTGCTGTTAACAAAAATATAAAATGAGAGACTTAGGAAGAGAAGATTAATCATAAAAATATTTCAAAACATCTGCCATTTGTAGTATTTATCATGTCATTTCTTTTATACCTTTTTAACATCCCTAAATTGAATATGATGTGTATTTGAGGTAACCAAATGTTCCTTCTGTTGCAGATGCCCAAAGACTGTTACTTATTTGTCATGTATTTATTGATTCTTTGAGTTTCCACCTCTTTTCTTGAAACTTCCTGTGTGACTTAAGGAGTTAAAGAGCTTTCTAAAATAAAAGAGGGGCTGACTTTGTGTCATCTGACTTGATAGAGAGAGGATTAGTGGAAGACCAGGCAAGCTGTTGTTTGACTATTAGCCTGTATTCATTTAACTCTCCAGAGTCATATTCCAACAGCAAATGAAAACCTAGAAGGTCATTTTTATGGTGTAAGATGTGTTTACATCTAAGAGGGGAAAAAAAGTGTGCTTTGTATCATTCTTCTTGCATGTTTTTATCTGTCATTTACAGACAGCACAGACACTAAAAAAAAGAGGAAGCTCACAAGAAAGCATCCATTTTTAATTCCTGCTGCATTTTCCAAGTACTCCCCTTGGTTTTGCCCCTTGCTCAAAGCAGGAGATGCTCATTTCCTTAAGGGGCCTTTCTGTATCTCTCATCTGTCCTCAGGAGCATGTGAAGCCTAAAGGGGTTCTAACATTTGCTGAAACAGAGTTAATTCTGATTCTTTACCTAAACATCAGCTTGGTGATTCTTTGTGACACGTCTGTGTTGAGACTGAGAAGCAGTGTAAAAGTGCTTAAGTTCCTTGAGGCTCTTTTCCTTTCCCAGTAGGTTGCTTGGATTCTTCTGGCTTGTGACTCCCCTTCTCTCCTTCCCAGAAACAAAGTCATTTTCCTCAAGGGGAGAACTTGACAAGATTTCAAGACTCTTCCAACTCACATGACAAATGCCATTTGTAATTGTGGATTTTATATCAGAAATACAGCAAACTTTGATTTTTTTGTTTTGTTAGAACCAGCTTGTTTTAAGAAACATAGTTCACTATGGCTTTGTAATTTTAATTTAGTTTGAGCCACAGTATTTTGATCTGCTAACTATTGCCCCATCTGTGATGTTGCAGAAGGATGTCTGAGGTGCTGTGGGATTCCAGGAGAATATCTGTACTTTGTATCTGTGTTTTCTAGTGCCCTGGTGGGTTGATGAGATGGTTACAGCACTGTGGAAGACAGTGCTCTTTGCTGTACTGAGGTTGGAGCAGTGCAACCTTTGTTTTTTGTGTCAAGCCACACACAGCGCCCATTTTTTTGGCCCAGCTGAGGATCTGAGTGGATCCAGGATGCTGCAGCTCTCCCTGGACACTGAGCTTTTATTGCCATTCACAGATAATTTCCCAGCAGATGGGAGCCCGGGTGTTGCCTCTGGAGCCTCCAGCCTCATGAATCCCACAGCCAAGCCTGCCACCCCCACTCCTTTCACCGCTCCTGTGCCTGAGATTCCAAGGAAGCGCAAAGGAAGTGACTCTGATAACCAGTGAGTAAATCCTCTGTGTGTGTCTCAGCTTTAACTTTTACAATTTCCTCCACATGCATTTTTGACAGCCCCCAGTTATTAAAACCAGGATTCTGTAATGCCATATCCTGGCCTGAAGTGCCTGGAGAATGTGTCTCTAATGGTGAAATTTCAATCCTACCTTTTTTTTTTTGTATTCTTCCTTTTTGGTTTTTTTGACCCCTGCTTTGCATTCTGGTAAAGGCAGGTTATTAAATTGCTTGAAGTCTCCCAAGTGGACACTGAAATATTACCTTCAAGCATGAAACAAGATTGTTAGTGATCTAGAGCTGCTGCTTCAGTGCCCAGAGCAGGCACTGCCTTGAATGTGGAGGCAGACCTGTGACCTGAAAATGGGGACTGTCCTATAGTTGTCCTCAGGCTTTTCAAGTGGGTCTTAGTTGAGTACTGAGGTGATGCTGTTTTCTCCTGGTTTGGAACTCCCAAACACACGCCAGTTACCCAAAAAAGTGACCTGTTCAAAGCTGTGTTAATCAGGCAGAAGAAAGGGGCACAAGCCAGCCTGCAGATGTAGTGCATTACAAAGATCTCCAAGCTAGTGTGGAAAATCCACCTTTAAAAACGGGGGGGGTAGGAAGTTTCCATGTATTTGTGATTATTGATGCAATTATCTTTAATCCCTACTTCTTCCAAATACATTCCATTGATCTACAAAGTGTAGCCATGCTGTGGGTGTTGATATAATTGTCAGCTTGGAGATGACTGACAACTCCAGCAATGCATTAGTTTCTGGAAAAGAAAAAAACCCATTCTTTTTCAGTAGCACTTGATTTTTTTCCTGTTCAGTAAAAGTGCTGGTTCATCAGCAGTGTTTCCTTGAAGTTTGGATCTCTCTTATTAAAAAAAAATATGTCCAAGTCGAAAACCTAATTGACAAAGTATTGGTTTGTAAGAATTAGTAATTAAGTTCTAAAAACTAATGTTCTTGCTGAAAGTAACTAATCAAGTGAGGTTTCCACTAAAATTTTTCTGTGACTTTGGTTCCCTGGGTCTGTCAAGTCATCTTGTTGTGCTTCAAGCTACACTTTGCTTACTTTGTTACCTGTTTCTGCAGGGATACAGTGGAAGTTGATGGTGATCCTCAGAAAAGGTACTTTTTATGAATGAATCTATTTCTGTTTTGAGTGCTTATGAACATGTCACACTTTCCTGTTTGGCTTGATAAGCTGTGTGGTTCCTGAAGGAATGCTTCATCCCAGGGCAGGTCTTTGCCCAGCACAAGGTGATGAACAGAATGTGGAGGTCCATCCAATGCTAAGGATTCCTCATACTTCTTTCTGAGACACTTCTTCCTGCTTCCAACTTCACCAGACTAGTTACTCTGGAAGTTAAAAACGGGAACAGATGAAAAGTACCAGTTAAATAAGAAGACTGGGGAGGTGAAAGAAAGGTCCCATATTCTTCTAGGACTGGTGCATGTAAATGTTTGCTTGTTTTAACCTTTTCAAATGCTTTTTAAAATAGAAGTGTGTTAAAATAACGCTGTCACAAGGTCACAAACGAGAGTTGGAAGGGACCTACGACAATCATTCAAGTGTCTATCCCTGGATAGCAGGGAGAAGAGCTCAGCACCTCCCCCTGCACTTCCCCTGCTCAGGAAGGAGGGCACCCCTCAGCCTCCTTTTCTCCAGAGCAGACAAGCCAGGAGTTCTTAGCCACTCCTCACAGGATATCCCTTCTCTCCCTTTCACCAGCTTTGTTGCCCTCCTCTGGGTGGTTTCAGGGACCTTCACACTATTTTGGGGCCCACAAGTGCACACAGTATTCCAGGGAAGCCACACCAGTGCTGAGCACAGCAGGAGAATCCCCTCTTGGGCCACCTGCTTATGCTGGTTGGTGATCCCAGGGGTGGTTTGTCCTCTCCACTGCCTGAAGTTGGGCCTGATATTTAGTTCTTTACATCAGTAAAGATCAGTCCTTTACATTAGGACAG
This sequence comes from Xenops minutus, assembly GCA_035221455.1. Classification (NCBI taxonomy): domain Eukaryota; kingdom Metazoa; phylum Chordata; class Aves; order Passeriformes; family Furnariidae; genus Xenops; species Xenops minutus. The sequence continues at coordinate 57,467,829 of JAWWEE010000040.1, read as the reverse complement.
AGACTATAAATCCATGGGAGGCTGGCACTGAACACTCGAGCAGCAAATTGGGGGTAGTTTTTTCCCCAAGTGGAGCTCCTGAGGGAAAAGGAAAGTTAATTAATAGGGCATATGTTGCACTGCAGTTGGTCTGGTCCCCCTTACCTCCTTTCTTCTGATCAGACAGTGTCAGTTCAGTTGGAGATCATGGTATAAGCATATTTCTGCAAAGTTTCTTTTAAAATGTAGAAAAATGCTAGTTATTGCTAACTCATCTAAATCTGAACAGTTTCAATGAAGAGAAATCCTAGGGTCTTGTGATCTGGGTCCAGCCTACTCATGTGTTTGCACTGGTCAGTATTTATCCTGTTACAGACACTATGATTGTGACTTTGCAATTTTATGACATAGACTTGCCAGTCATTGCTGCAGGGTATGGGAAAATATTTAATTTTTACTTTTTAAAGTGTCATTTCAACCCAGTCTAGGCAAGAATTGCTTATTTTATCATTTGACAACAAGATATGAGAAATAAGATCATGACTAGATGATCTCTCTTGTAAAATTTTACATTAAAAAAAATAAAACCAAACTTAGATTGAATGTTATTTGGATGTTCCAGTAATGCTGTTTTCTCCAGTTTAAGAATAGCCCCATAATTATGACATAGCCCCATAATATGTTCAATCTACTCTGAATATTGGAAGTTATGCTTTGGTCTCTTTCTATGACACATCACTTGCTACGTGAGTTTTGGTTTTTAGAATTTTTGTGGGTTTGCTTTTCCTGGAGCAAAATAGTAAATCTGTAGCATTTTATATCTTCTGGAATTTTTGGGAGGAAAGAAGTGCCTAGTATTAAATATGCAACGTTAAACTCTGTACTTTGTTTTTTCTAGGAGTGAAGATGAGGAGCCTGTTAAAGTAAAAGATTTCAGGTACTAATTTACAATAGAAATACGTTTTGTTAGTAAATACTGGGATTCACGACAGTGAAATATGAGTTTGTGAAAACTCTCAAGTGTTAAACAGTATATTTTCCCTTTTCCCTGCTAAATGTATAGGAATTTTTAGAGCCTCCTCAAGGCTTTTCATTTTCTAGTAATTTTAATAAAAGCTGTTGCAGAATATCTCAGATGGTTTAGCAAGAACATAGAATAAAAAAGGTGAGAATTAAATGCAATACATTCAAGTGATGTGTAAAGCTGATGCTTTGTTTGTATGAATTTGAGAATTGTTTTTTCTGGCTTTATCTACACCCGGAGGTATTTAGAATTTATCCCTTGTGGAAATGGATTCAGCTAAAACACAACAAAGAATTCCCGTTCTGGAACAAGTTTTTGTGTAGGGAGTTATTCCAGGCTTGCCACGGAACTTTGAATTCCCATCAGCTGAAATCCACTTGTAAGATGCAGCCACAATTCAGCCAAATATTTTCAATTATAGACAAGCCAAAAAAAAGTGTCTCATTTTTCATGTGAGCAGAGGTGTCAAACCAGAAATACATAATCCACTCAGCATGCTGTCAGAAGTATTATTTATATGGTATACTAACTAATAATTATGAAGTGTTTCTGTAATTAAACAAAATAAATGAAACTGAAATGTTCCAAGATATATTTACAGTTTTATTTCACTCCAAAATGGATTTTTCTTCACAGAGCGTCCCAGATTGTTATAAAAGATTGTGTTTAATGACTTTTGTGTTGTACTGTTAATTTTTTTCCTTGAGTTTTGATTCATTAGTTGGAGGAAAAAAATAGAAGACTCACTTGTAGCTTTTCTTACCAGTTGTGTTCTTCTAGTGTTACTTTTCTCCCTTCCCCTTTGTAACTGGGGAATGTAACAGGAGGCTTTTTGAGTCATCCAGTCATCACCTGAATTTCTGCATCCACCTCATTTTTTTACAACTTCTTATTGACCCTGAGAGATGTGGGAGGCTGTTCCCTTTCCTGGAATACCGGTATCCGTCTTCCTGAGGTCCACAGTTCAAGGAGACAAACAAGATATTATTTGATTGTTCCTACCTGGCCTGAGGAAAAGGTTGAGTGAACCTCCAAAGCTGAGCATAACTCATACACCTGAATTTAAACAAAGAGGCTTTAGGCAGAGAAAAGCTGACTGCCTGGCAGAATGACCCAGAATTAGTTGTGTGCTGGAGGCATTTATTCTTATGGCAAAGTAATAAAAAAAATAGACACCTAGGTCTTTAAAGTTGTACTTTGTTCTTTCTCACCTTATCAGGAAAGGGAGAGTTTTCTGAGATAATTGTGGTAAATGACACGAGGCATAACTTTCTCTTTTCTTTTTAGTGTAATAAGTTAAGAAGACACTTCATCTAGGCATGAAAGAGATTTCAGAGGTGCTTTAGCATGTGCTGTGACATTCTTTTGGAAGAGAAAAAGAGCAGAAGGAATACCCCATCATAGGGCCAGGGAGCAGACATGTCTTCCAGTGATTCCTCAGGACATCCAGAGTTTTCCAGTGTACAGCAGTGTCCAAGTAATCACTTGGAAGTCAAAGGTCACAGGAAGAAGAATCTAACTTTTATGAGCCTTCCTAGTCTCTGGCCCCTGCCACACATAATCAGCTTGTTCCTCGAGATGTTTGTTCCTCCTCAGTTTTTCCCATTATTACTGTGACCATTTCAGCTTTGTTCAAGTGAATCCCATTCAATTATCCAGTACAAAAGGTGTGTGAGAAACTGCTTCAGTGCAGCAGTGCTTGGGGGATGTTCCATTGCCAAAACTGAACTGATGGATGTTATGGGGGAAATATGGTGTCCTATATATATTTTATTTTGTTAAAATATTTTTTCTTCTTAGAGAGGCTCACAGTCAAACAGAGAAACGAAGAAGAGACAAAATGAATAACTTGATAGAGGAACTGTCTGCTATGATCCCTCAGTGCAACCCCATGGCCCGAAAGCTGGACAAACTCACAGTGTTAAGGATGGCTGTGCAGCACCTAAAGTCTTTAAAAGGTGGGCTTTAGGAAACTCAATCCTTATTCTAACAGTCTGTCTCCTTTGATCTCAGATAAATCAAGGGTATCTCATTTTACATTTCCTTACTGTATTTAGTTCTGACTGTGTTCCTCATTTAAATCTACATGTCTGGAGCTTCCAGAGCTTAATTTCTTCTTTTTGCTTAGTATAGCAGGAAAAAAGCCACCCTTCAGTGTCTGATATTTTCTGTCTTGTAGTTGAGTCACTCTTTGATTCTGTTGAAAAAGCACAGGAGTCAAAAGAAATGTTGCAAGACAAAACATCCTTTAACAAAATGGTTGATGCCTTGAATTACATTAAAGTCTTAAAAACCCTCACATGTTAGAGAGTACCAAGAAAAAGTGTTATAAACTTCTGATAGCCTCAGTCATCTGGTTAAGTTAAAGTAATCATGGCTCTCAGGGAATGGTTTAGTGTCAGGATCAGCCCAGGAAATATTCTTTCCCCTCCTCTTGCTGGGTTTGGGGCTTTTTTTTCCCCTCCCCTAAAAAAACCTATCCAAATGCAAGTTGCACATTGCATTGACTGTCAGCAGCACGTGAGATTTTGGGGGTTTGCAATTTCAACAAGCATCTATGAGAAACCTTCAGCTCAAACATTTGTATTTTACCAATGGGACATACAAACTGGACTTCACCCAGCACAGTTTTATATATATATATATATATGTCTTCAAAACAAATGCTTTAAGAAACAAAAGATACTCTGGGGAATTACAGTGAATGATGAAATTTGCTGGAAAGTTCAACTACTATTTGCCTCAAAAATATTTAGAAATACTTACAGAAATGCTTGTAATGGGTAAAAATTATTTATTTTCGATTACTATCTAGTGAGACCTCCAATTTAACTGCCATTGTGTGTTTTTTGGATTGTTGGCTGGATTATTATTTATGCCAGAAGACAATGGGTAATATTGGAACTATCCAGTTTCAGCAAATGTTGAGGATTCTGAAAGGTTTCTAGAAAATACAGTTCTCATAATACCACTTCTCAAGTGGTACCTAATGATATCTGAACAGATGTTTCCTTGGTTTGTGCTGAGTAAAGGGCAAGAGAAAAATGGTTATGTGCTGGTATGTTTGAGGGGTTTTCTTATTTTTAGAAGTTCTCGAAATTTTAATTAGTTTTTTTATTCAGCTGTCACAGTCACAGAGAAAAAATATACAATATGTAACAAGTACAACTCTGTTAAAAGTAAATTTAAGATGTCACTTCTGCCACGAAGTCTGTGATTAACCCATTCTTCCAGGTTCCAGCAGCTCCTATTCCGAAGTGCGCTACAAACCATCCTTTCTAAAGGATGAGGAGCTCCGGCAGTTAATCCTCAGGGTAAGGGGAAGGAGACTCTCAGCTCACTGCTACCTTATTAAAGCTTGCCGTGCCCTTTTTGTAACAAACCCTGCCAAGCCCTGTAAATGACTCCCAACCTGTGCCAGGGCCTGCCCACCCTCCCAGGGAAGGATTTCTCCCCAATATCCAATGTAACCCTGCTCTGTGTCAGTGTGAAGCCATTCCCCTTGTCCTGTCACTCCAGCCCTTGGAAATAGTCCCTCTCCATCCACTTTGTTGTATTTAGCTTTAAAATCCAGGTTTAGAAGCGTGTAATGAATATTCATTGTGTGTTTTAATTGTGTGTTTTTAAAGGCAGTATCTCTATCTTTTCAGGCTGCAGATGGATTCCTGTTTGTGGTTGGATGCAACAGAGGGAAAATTCTGTTTGTCTCCGAATCAGTTTGCAAAATACTTAATTATGATCAGGTGGTTATAGTTGAGTTTCTTGCTTTGCTTTTACCTTGCATTTTCTTTAAAACTTTCACATTTCTATTTGTACAATTTCTTGGAATTTCTTTGATTTAAACTAGACCTTGCATATCATTTCTTGGAATTTCTTTGACTTAACCTTCTTCAGAATAAGGCTGAATATCCTGTAATAAAGTATTTGCAAGTACACTCAGTGTTCCTGACCTGAGTAACAGCCCCAGATTTCATCTCCTCTTTAAGAAAACTGCTGCTCTGAGAGGAAGGGATAATTGGAAGATGTCCTAATTTCTGTGTGCAAGAGATTTTCCTTTACATAGGGAAGTGATTTTCAGGGCGTTTTTTAGGCCAAGGAAAATTGGTAGTTCAGCAGTGGAAGCTAATTAAAGCTATCCTTGGTGATGTCTTTATGCTTGGATGCACTACATAACCCATCATCCACAATAACTACCTGAAGGGAACTGCATGGGAGTCAGCTCAGCCTGTGGAATGAGGGAAAGAGGAGAAATAAAGTGCCCATGATCAACTGACCTTTAACATCATGGGCAATTAGCACCAATAATCAAGGCAGGATAGTTTGTTCATGTGTCTGTGACTTCTGTTTCACAAGCAGAGGCTGAGACACTTAGTGCTGCCATCTGGCTACTTGTGTAACTTCAAACCCATTTGTGCTGCCTTCATTTTCTTAATAAATGTATGGATTTTCTTCATAAATGTAAGGTTTTCCTTCATGAATGTAAGGATAACCAATCTGGACTCTGATCATAGATTTATTTTTATCTGGGGGTTTTTTCCCCTCAAAAAAGAAAAGGCAAAACTATCTTTTTAAATTGAAGTGAAATGAATCACCTTAAGGGAGCAAGCATAATGCAGATTTAACTTTTGGTTTTAAACCTGGACACTGACAGTTATTTTCCTGAGATAAGTGGGGTGTGGGGTCGTATTCCAAATTGGTGTGGCTCTCATCTCTTTTGGGCTTTGTTTTTTGGTTTGTTTTTTTTTTTAAACAGGCCAGTTTAATTGGACAAAGCCTGTTTGATTATTTGCACCCAAAAGATGTTGCCAAAGTTAAGGAGCAACTTTCTTCATCAGATGTCTCGCCTAGGGAGAAGCTCGTGGATGGCAAAAGTAAGTAATTTTGAGTATGCTCAGATTGTTTTTAAGGAGATGTTAGTAAATCCAGTTATTATCCAGAATATATTCATGTGTTTGTATGTGCATGGGTGTCCTTGGGATGCCATTTCTGTGAGCCATTTGAATGTGTATCTGCTGCTTAGAATGCACTTGCAGTTTAAAGCTAGCCCAGAAAAGAATTGATTTTTAGATCATAAGAATGAAATTTGCACTGTTGAACATTTACCAAGCTGTGGTCTGACCTTCTTCCTACCAGGAATACTACTTTTTTTTCTTGTATTTGCTAGGTCTTGTCAATACAAAAGACCTGATGGGATAAAATACTCCAATATCAAGAATCACTGTCTTCTCTGAAAATGCTAAGTGTCAATCCCAATGTAACCAAACCTTCCCCTGTTTACAGTTATTTCTCATGTGGAAAGCCTTAGGTACTGTAAGGACTATTTCATAGCTGGCTTTTACAAGCATCTCTGCAGTTCTCCCTTGTGCCAGATGCAAGCTGAATGTTTATTAAAATACCATTCCAAATATCAAGAGGGGTTTAAAAATAGTTTGGTAGCTCGTTTTTAATTCTGGAATCTGTGGGACAGTCATGTTTTATTTGCCCTATTTAAGCTGTTAGACTTACTTCGTTGTAAGGACACGATTTAATTAGGAGAATGCACTAGAACCTACATGTTTGCTAGAAGTTGGACTGTTGGATTTTGACTTTTTTAACTGCTTTACCAAATTTTTGTAAGCTGGCTTGCAAGTACACACAGATTTCCAAGCTGGACCAGCTCGCCTGAATTCCGGTGCTCGCCGTTCCTTCTTCTGTCGGATAAAGTGTAGTAGGACCACAGTGAAAGAAGAGAAGGACTGCTTGCCCAACCCAAAGAAGAAAGGTATTCAAACAGTGTAGATGAAGTGGATTCCAGTTTTTGCCTTGAAACGTGGGGGGTTTCAATTCCAAGTCAGTGGCGTGGCCCTTGTAGTTCTCAGTGATCCCCCAGCGCAGAGAAGTGTAAGTATGTGCTGGAGGTGGGAAAACCAGTGGGATTGTGCTCTTTGTCCTCCCTGCTCCCTCGTGGAAAAGAGGGAGGGAGGAACCTGAGTTACAGTGCCTGTTTAGGAGCATGTGGTCTGTTGTGGTCAAATTTTAGAAGTCTCAGGGAAATATTTGAAAGAACTGGAGCAGATCAGAAGAATGAAACTAAATTACTTATGTCTTGAAGATAACTGAGTGAATAAGGCCTGCAAACTCTGCTATTTTGAAGCAAAAAAAGCAAGTAAACCAACTTTTTTTTTCTGATTTACTTTTTGTGTTGTGTGTATTTGAAAGTATGAGTTTTCCTTTTTTTCCCTTTTCAAAATAAAGTTATCAGTGTAATTCCATTCATTTTTCCAATAATTTTAATTTAGTTCATATTTTGGTATGCCTGTATAGTAGTAGACTCTTGTCAAATTTTCAGTGACAATTTCAATTTTGAAATGTAATTTCCAACTTTTGTTTAATACCTTAGTATTAATTTTTGCAAAGGTGTGCTGAAATTGTTTGATCCTGAAAAACTCCTTCTGTTTTTCAATGTAACCTGTTACTGTTGGGATACACCACACAACTGTAAATTTTAAGAGGCCCATAATTGTAAGTAAAATAGAATTTGGTATCCCTTGATGTGTCAAATAACTTGGTGAGATAAGAATTTAGCTTGTATAAATGTTTGCTGGGAAGGCACCCGAGAAACTGGGACAAAGTCACAGTAGGTTAACTCAGTTTCTCACTGAATTGATAAATGGTTTTTTTTCTAGTTGAGAGAAAATCAAACCTATGGAAAGCCTCGTGTTCAGCATAAAGATATCAGGAATGCTCTGGCATTTTTTGGGGGAAGACAATTACTGTAGGACATAAAAGGATCTCCATGCCTTGATGCACATGAGGGTGTTTACATATTATGTAGGCAGCAAATAAGCTGTAATTAAAGACCCTGAAAATACTTGTGTTCCCAGAAAATGGTGGAATTCAGAAGGCCTAGATAAACTGAGAATGAGCTGGATTGCTTTGGCTGTTCACAACTGATCCTTTTAGCAACTGCAGTAAGCAATATGTTAAGGTCATTGTGTTCACAAAGGGTAAATTGATTTGGAAGCTGCAGAGGGCCTCTCCAGTTAATTTTAATTTATAATCCATGTGAAACCATATAAAGACAAAGTGATCTGTAGGTTGCCAGACTGTTGGTTTGCTTTTTTTTATTGTGACACTGTGTTTGAACTAGCAACACCTATAACTTATCTTCCTGAATCTCACATAGGGTTAGAAGAGCTCTCTCCAGGTAAGCCAAAATTAAGTAGTACAAAATTAACTTAAAATTACTCTGTAAAATTATCTACAGCCTTGTGCAGCTGGTGTAGGTAAGAGTAAAATGTAGTCTGGTCTCATGGCCAGTAGAATAAAAAAAGCAGTTTGGTTTACTTTTTGAACAATTAACTGCTTCTTATTTCATTTCTTGTTATCAGATCACAGAAAATACTGTACCATTCACTGTACTGGCTACTTGAAGAACTGGCCTCCTAATGAGGTGGGAGCAGAAGAGGAAACCGATGTAGAAAAGGACAGCAGTAACTTTAACTGTCTAGTTGCAATTGGGAGGTTACACCCTTATATTGTTCCACAAAAGAGTGGAGAGATAAAAGTCAAAGCCACAGAATTTGTTACACGGTTTGCCATGGATGGAAAGTTTGTTTACGTAGATCAGCGGTAAGTGACAAGGACACCACTAATTAACTTCTCTGCCAGAACTCTAATTTCTTGAGCAGAACAGAATTTCTGACTAGAATTCTTGAAACATTTCCAGAATGTTTCCTGCTGTACACTGGACTTACTTCACTCTGAATCTATGAGCACTTGGGCTCTGCTTTTTTTGCTAAACATAAAACTTAATGTATTGAAGGGTGTTGTTCTACAGAAATGTGTTATAAAATGCACTCCTGTACTTATTTATTCATAAAGAAAAATCCCAAGTTAGAGCCCTGCATGTGACTGAAGTAAGAAACGTTTAACAAAAGTGACTACCTCTCAAAATCCTCATATTTGGGGCAAATACCTTATCTCTGAATGAGGTACCAAATGATTTCATTAGAAATGAAAGCCAAGTTCTTATTTGTTGAACTTTCTGAACCAGACTTTTATTTGTTGTAGAGACGGAGTTGCCAGTTTGCATTTTGAATTTCATTATTGCCACTGGAGACTTTATTGCTTTCGGTCATCTCTTCTTTCAACTAAAAGTGCCAGTTTAACCCAATTCCTTTGAGTGGCAGAGCAAAATCCAGCCACTGAGTTTATTTAATGACTCCTTATGTGTGACCAGTACTCTGACTGGCTAATTAGGACCTACTGATCACAAGTATTTTGTGTGAACATGTGGTTTGCTTCTTTAAACACGGGAGGGGGGGGGTTTGTCTTTGAATTGCCATTTCTTGCAAATGGGTAATCTGGAGCAAGTAATTGTTCTCTGAGAGCTGTACTAATGCTTTATTTCTTTTCTCGAACACCAACGGTGTTTCTTTAAATGTTAACTTTCTGCTTTGCCTGATGCTGAAGAAAACAGCTTTGCAATTGTTTGAACTCTCTGGGGTTCATGTTTTTGTTTCTCACAGTGCCACAGCAATTTTAGGGTATCTGCCCCAAGAGCTTCTAGGAACTTCTTGTTACGAGTATTGCCACCAGGATGATCACAATCACCTAGCTGAAAAACATAAAGAAGGTACAAAATAATATCATTAAAGACACTCGTTATGAAAGCTCACCATGTCCTGAGCATCCCTTCTAGTGGTTTGCTTTTTACCTTTTCTAAGCATAAATATGGTGATTACAACTTTCCTTTCTTATCTAGTGTTGCAGAATAAAGAAAAAGTCTTTACAAATTCCTACAAATTTAGAGCAAAAGATGGGACTTTTGTTACTTTAAAGAGTCAGTGGTTTAGTTTCATGAACCCGTGGACCAAAGAGCTGGAGTACATTGTATCCAACAACACTGTGGTACTGTAAGTAATTCCTGTCAATCTCCAGGTCATTTCTGTGCCTTAATTACAGTTGGCATTAGCAGAAAGCAGCCTATTTAAGAAGCAGGACAAGGCTGGGGAAAAAAGATCCACCTAGACAAACATTTTTTTGGCCTTTATTTCAGGCCTAAATCATGGATTTGACTCTGAAAACTCTGCTGTTTCCTGGTAGGAAAAAAGGAGGGGAAAGAATTTCTTCTTAGAAGGAGGAAAGGAAGCATCTTTTTAAGAAAAGTGGATAAGAGTAAATGGACATGTCAAGTTAATTCTGGTTTTTCTCCTTGACTTTATAAGACTGCATGTCTCAGTTGACCAGTTTTAAATGCTCTCCCACCCACCAGGTGTCAGAAGGTGGAGAAGAATAATTGATAGCTGGTAGAAATGCAAGGCAGGACAGAAAGATATTCTCCAAACTGATTGCAAGGGACAGTAAAGAGATGTGCTTAATTCTTTTTTATTTTTAATTGAAATGTAAATATGGATTTTGCCTTTGAAAAAATTGCTGATTTTTTTTTTTTTAAAGTTTGGGGGTTGGGGGGGGTTGTGTGTGTGTGTGTGTGTGTGTGTGTTTGTTTGTTTTTTTAATGTATTTAAATCTCAGAGGTCATAAGGAGTCAGCTGAAGAAGAGGGTCTCTACAGTTCCCAGCCTGCAGAAGGCAAGTGTTGCTTCTTACAGTTATCAGGGGTGCATCTCCTGCTCAGTCATTTGAGATTTATTCCCTCCAGGAGTTTTTGGACTCCAGTTTGTGTGCAAGGAAGGATTAATTCTCTTAAAGCTAAGTCTGATGACAGCTTCTGGCTACTTGCAGCATCCTAATTCATCTAGTTCACAGAACTGGAACCAGAAGCATATTTTTAATTTCTAGCAGCCTCTCTTATAACAAGGGGTTTATTTGATAGATATTACACTTCTGGCGCAGACTTGGCATAATTTGCCCAGTTTTCTGAAGAAATGCAGTTGTGCTCTCTGAGTTTACCTGTAGAACACAGGGCAATGCTGATAGAGATACATATTTTGTTAATGTTTTTCTGCTATTTGTAGATTCTGCTTTCTACATGCTGTTTTATCATCTTGCTCTAAGGTCTTTATTTTTGCTTTGAAATGTTCTTTTAATGACTGATTTCAGTTTGTGAGAAATCAAAGGGGTTTTCTGCCTCTTGTGCTTTGCATTGTCTGTGAGAGAGACTGGAGGAGGTAATGATTAAAGCTAATTTCACTCCTGGAGAGCAGCAAATATCACAAATACATTATTCACTTGTCTTTACATTGCAAATGAGGCTTACAACACCCTCCCCCATGAATTAGTGTTTTAACGACTTTAATTTCTGAAAATAAGAGATATAGAACAAAAAACTGCTTTGAAAGGAATGCTTGCTGTGCAATGAAACTGCTGTGGTTTTAAGGTTTTATTTAGGTTTTGGTTTTCTTCATCTCCAGATGGTGTAAAACAGTCTTTAGTAAGTGTTCCTGGAATGTCCTCTGGAACAGTCCTTGGTGCTGGAAGTATAGGAACCGAAATTGCAAATGAAATATTAGAGTTGCAAAGGTAATAAATGCTGAGCATCATCATTAGGCAGGTTTATGTTATGTGGGGGTTGCTCAGGGTTCATTTTTATGGGGTTAAGTGAATCACATATTTTTAGGCTGAGCAGTGGCATTATGAGATACCAGTTCTCCTCTAATGTAATAATGGCATCACTGGGGCTGATAAGTAGCTTTGTCTGGCTGTGCCATTTCCCTTAAGCAAAGGATTATTTAACTGGGACTTCCAAAGGGTTATTGTGATGCAGCTTCTTCACTTGATGTTGAACTGGGTGGATAAACCCCTTGGGAATGCAGAATGAGTTGTCTGTGAGCAGTGCTTATGTTTTTCTGGTAGGAAAACTTTCCTTGAAACAATTCCCAGTGGAGTGCTTTCATAGCCTGTGTTGTCCCTGAGTGTAGAGCTGTTTTCAGTCACAACTCTTTTGGGAATTAAGGCTTCATCAGAAGGTCCAACCACCTTATTAAGGTCAAATTTAGAGTGATGGTGGTATCATCTCATCAGTTACCTGAGTGTTAATTAGAATTTCAGAGATCATTGTTTCACATTACCTGAACTGTGCCTCATCACTGGGGAGGGCTGGTGGCTCCTGCAGCACGTGGGCTGTATTTGAGTGTTTGGTCACTGTGACCTGGCAAACCAATTAACCATGTGCAATTGCAGGTTGCACTCTTCACCATCAGGGGAGCTAAGTCCATCACATCTCCTGAGGAAGTCACCTTCTCCAGCTTTAACTGTGAACTGCAGTGATGTGAGTATGGCACTGCTGTAAAAATCCGAAATTAAAAGGGTGGTATCAGTCACCTGCTCAGTTTGACAACCTAAATATCAATTATTGCCTTCTCTTTAATCTTAATGGTCTTGAAGACCCCTTTCAAAAAATCCATGCTGTTTGGAAATGTGTAAAATTGTGACTTTGAAGGTATTTCAGCAGTCTTCTAAAAACTGATAGCACATGCTCTTTTGCTAATCTAGTAGTGCATGTAGCACCACAAACTTTGTTCTACTTATTAACCACAGCTATGGAGTAATTACCATATTTTTTAACTTAAATATATTGTATGTTATATTATGTGCACTGTGTGAATAAACATTTACTTTTCCATACCTCTTTGAAGGTAAATTTCTTTCCATTTAAAGACAGTTTTATCTTCCCATTGCAACTTTTCTTTCCTAACAATCCCTGGACTAGGGATTGTTTTGGCTTCTTCCTTTTCTTTGTGATCAGTTCTTTTCTGTGTTACCACAGATTTTTCTGCCAAATAGTTGATTTATATGTTCTGAACTCTCTAGATCATGCAGCATCTCTTCATAAGGATAATTGCACTGTATTCATTGAAGGTTTTTCTTTATTTCTAATTTATTGTAGATATGGAAAGTATTTACCAGTACACTGTGCTGAATTATTTTGCTGAATATTAAATTGGAGCCTAAAAAGTGTCTTTGGCAGGTGTGTAAGCCACACCTTTTATTTAAGCCAAGTCCAGTGCCATGTGAACTTCTACAAAATTATTTTAAAATGCAGAATATCTGCCTGTTGATGCCTATTTTTCACTTTCTCTATTTAGTTCTTAATAATCTGACAGCAACTTACCAGGTTTCTGGAATGTAATAATTGTGACTAAATTTAGGGTTTAATTCTGTCCCTCTTACTACTGCTCTTTCAGGTGCCAAATAAGGAGTTGATCCAGTTATGTCCTTCAGAAACAGAAGTTCTGGAGGATTCAGAACAAACCCGGGGTGCTATTCCATTTCCCAATAATGAGCCTCTCCTCAGTAAGATTTATTTCTCTTGGGGGTATTTTGGGAGTGTTTTCCTTTCCCCTTGTTAAGTTTCTATTAAGGCACCAGTTTGTCTGGATGTCTGGATACGGAATCCCCTGTCCCTGGGAGAGGAGAATCCCACTGCATTCTGTTTAACATAAAAGGCAAAATGCTATAAAACAAAGTTTGTGCTTATCCTGTATTTCAGCTCTTAAAACTTTTCCCCCAAACAAACAAAAACCCAAAGCCAACAACAGCAGCAAGAGGGGTAATTGGTTTGAAACGAAAAGGGGGGCAATTTAGGTGCTATTTATAAACAATCATATTTGGAGAGTTGTTTGTGCTCCTCCTGCTTATGCCAAGGTTCTCATCCTTTTGTAGGTGGTAATTCCCAGCTGGACTTTGATGCAATCTGTGAAAACGATGACACTGCCATGACAGCTCTCATGAATTACCTGGAGGCTGATGGAGGCCTTGGGGACCCAGCTGACCTCAGTGATATACCATGGGCTCTCTAGTGTTGCTGTTTTGGCATGAGAAGGAATGTAAAACCCATAATGCACAACAACCACACATCCTCAGTACTGTATTAGAGGTTTTTTTAATGGTTCCTTTGGATTCATACTTGCTGTCTATACCTTTTTAAAGACTGAAGCCTTGTTCAGAGAGACACAACTTCTGCTGCACCTATGGAAAAATGCAATATTTTTTTTCATGATGGGGAAACCTTGAGATTTTAATATTGAACCATCTGTAACTGGAATGCTTAGAAACACAATAGTATATTTTTGCTAAGAAGCTTTAACCAAAAGGTACTGTACAATGTACAGGAATACTTTTTCTTAGTTTTAATACTTAAACCTTTATTTATTGGTTTTGTTTCAAGCAGTAGAATATTGGTTATCCATGTTACCTTCTGTAGAACCTACTCTACTTACATGGTTTTGAGACTATTTGTAACTATTAAATTTCACTGAAGTGATGATTTGCACACACTACAATTGTAAAATAAGGTATTGTAATTCTCAAATGATGCAGTTTGTGCTTCCTTGCTCTTCTCAGCAGTGCAATTTTTGCAGTCCAAAGTGAAAACAAAGAATACAGTTCAGGGAGCAAGGATTGAAATTGGATCACCAGAACACACAGGAGAGAACATTTTGAGAAAAGCAGGCATTTTCCCAGTACACAAACATGATAAGGGTAGGAGAAAAGAGCAACAAACTCTTAATTCCTCTTTTGTATTATTTGTAATGTATTATTAGAGGGGCAGTGCAGAGAACCTGAGAAAAATAACACTGTAACTGTAACAAAGCACTTTGGTTATTTACTGACTAGAGAAGTCTGCAAGGACTGTCTTGGTTCCAGAGTGAGACTTGCACTGTTAGTGAAAAAATGTTAAATTTTAAAGCCTCTTTTATAGTCTCGATGTTTTTGAAGATTAGGAGAGTTTTCTATTGCTTGAGTCTGTGACTTTTTACAATCTCTCTGTAATATAGCCCTGTCTGTAAGTAAATGCTATGCAGGATGATCCTTTGGGGGAACAGCTTTTGCAAGGATTGGATCCCAGTTACAGCAAAGGACTCAAGAACATGGCACTTTATACGTTTTATTACAACAATATAGCATTAATATGTAAGGTGGATCTTTTTATCTCTGGTATTAAAGATTTAGACATTTTTGCAGCAATTATGTATCATAAAAGCATAGATTTTTTTTCCTGTTTTTTTTGGGGGTTTTATAATTCAGGTAATGAGGAGAAAAGGAAAGCATTTGAAGGTATTTGCTACATGTGCATCTTTTGAATAGAGAATTTAAGCACAGGTACTCCCATGAGCTCCGTGGTGTTCCACACATCAGGGCAGCCTGTTCCAGGGGTTTTAGGAAGGCCAGAGCCTGGGAGCACAGGGATGTGGCAGACACTAGATGTCACACTTGTTCTGCTGTCCCAATGCCTTGGGGTTGGACGTGAACAGCTTTATATCTCATAGATATGGCTCCTTTTGCACAGGAAGAATTTCTTGGGCATGTCCAGATTTGCTAGGACAGCTTGTTGGGTTGATTTTCCTTTTTTAAAAGTCTATATTCCCTGCAGTCAATTGCTTTTTTTGGGGGGGTTTGGTTTTTTTTTTTACAGACCTGGGGCCAAAATGATCAGTTCTCTCACTTAATCAAAATAAACTTTTCTGTTTTTTCACAGAAAATGAATTTTGGGCAAAGTGAGATAAATAAAGGGGCACTTTTAAAGAATTGACAGAAATCTGTTTGCAGAAAGAAAATTTGAGAATTTAAGGTTTTGCCATTGTTAAATGCATTTATTTTTTCTATACTGGAAAGAAATTCTAAATAAAGCAAGAAATACACTAGTTAATAGATAAGTGAGTTCATAAAATAATTTAAAATTTCACAGACTTTACCTAGGTTTTTTTAACTGGACTGGTTTGAAGACAGGGCAGCTGTTGTTACTGAAGGAGCATATTAGTTCTTTCACAGGATGTATGTGTCTAGAGTCAAAGCATTATTTTTGGATTCCTGGCTTTCCCTAAAAAAATAAAACCAAACCTGTCACTTTCTTTTGCAGTCAGTGATCAATATTGTGGTTCTCGATTCATTTCTTAGACTCTCCCTTTACTTCTTGTGAATTTTGCTGGCTTACAGAAGTCTTTACAGTGTCACTTGTAAATATTGATGGTGAAACGAACAGATATTTTTGAATCCAGTTGAGATAGGATGTGGTTGTTT
Source organism: Xenops minutus (assembly GCA_035221455.1). Classification (NCBI taxonomy): domain Eukaryota; kingdom Metazoa; phylum Chordata; class Aves; order Passeriformes; family Furnariidae; genus Xenops; species Xenops minutus. The sequence continues at coordinate 57,451,863 of JAWWEE010000040.1, read as the reverse complement.
CCGTTTGTACAATAACACAGTTCTGGTAAGACATGGACAGTTTGTCCGTGGTGCAGGCAGTCGGAGGATGTGGTTAAATCAGGTCAATAAATGTTATTTTGATGCACTGCCGTTACTCTGCTAAGCATTCTGTCTAATACTGGAGTTAAATACAAAGATAAATACTCCTTCTTTCAGATCCCAGGCTCCTTCCCTGAAAATAGAAAACTGAACTGATTGGTAGCTCAGAGGGACATTCCCCAGCCAGGGTAACCTTGTAACCCAAACTACTGTGCATTTTGTAGGTGTTAAACCCCCCTGCTGTTGCAGTTTCATTGGGCTGGCCCTGGAGAGGAGGTGCCTGCAGGCTGGACCTGGAGAGGCTGTTGAGCAGAGCCCATGGCTGTGACCCTTAGGGAGGTGTGGTAAGTGATGAGGCTGGCAGTGGGCTCCTAAAGCCTGCCCAGATAGCAGGGCTGGGCTGGACATGGGGCAGCTCAGCTCTTACTGAGGACACTAAGGAATTAAAGATAAGCAAGTCTTGGTGGCAGAGGAGTTCTCACACAAGCAGCAGCTCATTTGGACAGGAGAACACCAGAATTCCTTTCAGAATTACGAGCAGGGAGTGAGAGTGTGGTAGAGAGAAATACCGTGGGGGTTTTGTTGGAGTGAGGAAATGGTGTGGGTGGGTGGAGGGTAAGAGGGAGCCATCACCAGCCCGAGGTAGATCTGAGCTGAACTGCAGAAAAATGGGGGTTACTGCCAAGCACAAGAGGCTGAAGTCAATCAGTTTAGTGATTACTCACAGCACTGTGTTCCTGTCATGACCCAAACTGAGAGGAATAGTCTTGCATAAGCAGTGCTGCTTCTCCCCAGGTCTTTTTCACTTAGGCTTTGGCTTCCTTCCTGTGGGGTGACACAGGACGTGTAAATTCATAAATTAGCAGCTGGAAAGCTTTTTGTGCCATCAAGACTTCCCTGAAGATGATGATTTTATTCCCCATTCCTGATGAGGATAATCTTGTTCTGTGAAAATAGGGAGCTCAAGAAAGGGCTTGAGGTTATAGGATCTTGCAGGCTAAAAGATACAAAATTATGTTTCAGAGTAGAAGATGCAGGGCAAAAAAACCAGCAAACGGAGTGGTGAATGAGCTGCTGAAATCCATCCTTTGGAAGCAGCCAGTTTTACTGGTGCAGATCCTCTGGTCCTGTGGAACTGCTGCCTGACCTGCTAAAGGATAAGTTCACATACATGGGAACGACATGTAATTTTTTATTCTTCATTTGTTTTCATGTCAAAACCTCTACAAATAATCACACACTCTTTGGAAATCACAAAAAGTGTTGTGGCCAAGATCCTCCTTGGCTGTTGCTCTCACATTGCTCAGCCTCTCTGGGGGTAAAGTTTTCTTCCCTGGAATTTGCAGGTTCCAAGTGTAAGTGACCCAACATCACTAATGTGCCTTGCAACACTCGGGGACTTTGGCACAAAAGAAAGCCCCATAATGAATGGGCTCCTGGAGAAAGCTGTTAATGGGTAACAGTGAAGTATTTCAGTGTTTTTCTATAAAGGACTGTAAGGTGAGCAGCAGAACTTTGATTTATACTAATAATTTTGATTTGCCAGATCTTCAAAAATACTTGTATTTTTTTTTCTGCAAAACCAGTTGCAGTTGCAGATAATGCTTTTGTGTAACATTTGAAGAGATGATAAATCTCTTAAAGAAAGAAAAAACAAAACGCCAGGCAGATTAACTTAGTGCTGTTTCAGCAAGGTTCCCCAGCTTTAAAACTTTTTAAATGATACGGTTTTTCAGAGCTGTCTTGCTTGTGGTTTAATTACAGTAATTTACAGCCTGCTCCTGGATTGTCTAAAAAAAACCCATGTAACAACCATGTATTTAGTTTCCTATGGTATTTTTTGTGTATTTTGTATCCAAGTTCTGTCACTTGGAAGTTCCCAGTACAAAACCATGTGTTGTGTTTCTCAGGAATCAGAGGCTCTGGCAGTTGCTTTGGTAGGGAGCCATGGGAAATGCTCCCGTGTTGTGGGAGTGTGCAGATAAACAGGAAGATCCAAGGGAGTGAAACTCCAGAGAAACACACTTTTCACCAAAAAAAGAGAAGAGGGATACACAAATAATCTAAAATACAACTCTACTTGCTGCAAGCAAGATGCTGATATGAGTGGGGCTCTGGAATGCTGCTCCCTCAGCTCCCTTGGGATAAAGCACAGGAGCACAGGCTGAGCTCTCTCACCATCTTTGCTGTATTTAAACCAAATAGTTACTAATTGTGGTAAGCTTTCTTCTCATGGTCACTTCAGTGGTTTTCAGTGATAGGCATAAGGATTAGTAACATGAAAAATGGAGAAGAGGATTCCTGATAGCAGCCTGAGGGGAAAAGAGCTCCAAGTGGATTATTTTCCTGCTTAGGCCCAACGTGCCACTGCTGCCCTTTTCAGACAGTCACTGAACAACCAAACCCACTTCAAAATTATTGATTTTAGGTTTCTGTGGATTATCTGAACACAGTTTGAAGCTTCATTTTATCAGTCTGGAAGGAGCTGGGCACAGTGCTGAGAGGAGCTTGTGTTGCTGGAATGGGTTGTTGGTGTCAGTATAGACGATCCACTTTAGGACTGCAGGAGAGCATTTCTGTCTGCTCAGCCTAGGTTTGGTGCCTTGCTTTGGCCAAGCTAAGGACAGTTCCTTAGGATAAGGAAAGATAATTAATGCCAGGATCTGAAGGGAGCCTACAAGGAAGATGGAGAGGGAACTGGAGTGACAGGACAAGGGGAATGGCTTCACACTGACAGAGAGCAGGGTTACATTGGATATTGGGGAGAAATCCTTCCCTG
>JAWWEE010000040.1:57411375-57448924 GCA_035221455.1 Xenops minutus | reverse complement strand
CCCCTGTGCCCCAGAGCATCATCCAAACCCTCCTGGAGCTCTGGACAAAGACTTGGAACTGCTAGGACTGGCCTACCTGCTCCAGCCTGTCCAAATCATCATCATCATATACTCGGATATCCAGGCCAGGCTTAAAGCCCTTCTTTGATGCACTTCCAGATGCCCGCCCCAGCTCCATGGGACACACATACTCCTCCCCATCATCTTGCTTCTTCTTCCTCAGGCTCCCGAAATTGCTGAAGGTAAGTTTCTTTGGCTTAAAAGAGAAAGAAAAGGTTGACAAGAAGTTGGAGAATCGGCAAATAATTAACAGATCGCTTACTCTTGCACTGGTGTTTCAAGGATGAAGGGTCAAAACCCCACTTGTCTCCTAAACAGGTCATGACAGCTGCAACTGAAAGGGCAACCACTGTTAAGACACCACCATTTAAAGGATCCCAAATGAGATCAGAATTCCACTCCATTAAACCATGAGCCTGTAAGCAAGAGGAGACAGTCTCTCTCCCAAACATCCTACAGGACAGACAGAAGGACAGCACAAGTGCTGTCTCTTGTCTGTGCACAGGAGAGGCTGAGGAGTGCTGTGCTCAAGTGTCAGACCCACATCTCATCCCTCTTTCACTAGGAACCAGCCCCTTTTCTCCAAACACGGATAAAACCAGCACACCAGAGGTCCTGGAACCCAGCACACGGCCCAGAACGAGTGACCAACCTTTACTTTGGCAGTTGCTGTCAAGAGGACATAGTCTGGGGACTCCATGGCCTCCCGTTTCTGCTGCTGGGCCTCCTGCCCGACGAGCAGGTTGAAATGAGTCGCCAAGTGCCGCCTCAGCAGCGTCTTGTTTGGTGGGATGTTCAGCAACTGTGCCATGGTCTCCACATTGAAACGAGGCTCCAACACCTGTGAATCAAAGCACAGAGCCCAGCTGAAGCCACGGGGCTGCCCGAGGGGGTCTCCAGGACATCAACTTGGTCACTCCCTACTTGGCGAAATGTACAACAAAGAAGGAGAGAAGAGAGTTAACTAGTGAGAGGATTCCTAAAATGCTACCTCTCCTGGCTTTCCCTCACAAACAGAAATAAATTGGCAGAAAAGAACAGATAAATTCACTCTTAACTGAAGTAATGTGTGAAGCTGCCAAAAAAAATGTTTACCTACCATCCTCTTTAATTCTGGAAAAGGAAGCCAGAGGAATCATGGAAAATAAACAGATAAAATATTTGGAGCAGGGATGTAACTCTTAATCATCACAACAAATTTCTGCCAGTATAAATCTCTTGTCTGGAGTATCTGATGCTAGAGCAACTACAAACAACCCGGTTTGACACTGAAATCTCAAATTTTACAGAAGTAACAAGCTTCCCTCTCAAAAGAAAACCACATCCAGGTCTCGGAAGGCAGACAATGGCTGTTTAACACCAGTGTGCAGGTGGTGGAGAATTCCATACCAGGATTAAGTGGTGAGAGGGAATACAGATCACCAAACCACACTAATTCTGCCAGAGACATTCCCCTCCTTTAAACCACAGAATAATACGTTTCGATGGCAACTTCTATGAAGCAGAACGAGAAGATAAGGTGTGTGCAGTGCAGGGGAGCGTCAGAACTCTGCTCCAGCAGCTCTCAGCCATGTTTTATTTCCAAATCAAAGTGAACAAGCCATCCCAAAAAGCTTACCATGAGCCCCCCGTGCACACCACTGCCCCGCAGGTTGGGGGCATACTCTGCCAGATCCACGGAGCGCAACCACTCCATCACACGGTGGTTGGTCCACTGGGTCACCTCGGAAGGTGTGACATTGTTCTGTGGACAAGAGGAAGGGGAAGGTAAGGAGATGCCCCCACTCAGCTGTCCCAGCCCCAATCTCTCCTGAAATGTTCCCTTCGGGAATGCAACCCCATTTGGCACTCATAGGGAAAAAAATCTCTTTTTGGGATTGGTACCTTGCAGCAGCACCAAGGTGGGTGTGGGCAGTGGGCAGGTGTGTGTTGTGCTTCAGGTCATTTGATTATCCTGCTCTGCACTGGGATACTGATTTCTACCAGCAGAACTGAAAATTCAGCTGCTTCCACGAGCTGTTGTGCTGTTCTTGGAAATCTAAATCCAAGAGTCTGGGCTGTTTCATCATCCTTTTCCCCAACCAGCATTTGCTGCTTCCAAAACAAACTGATAGCAGTCTCCCATCTGGTAAAAGCTCCTCTTACACAGAAAATTTTGACACAGCCATCAGTTTTCCAAAGAGTTACACAAGATTCATGGCAACAGTGCACTGAGTTCAAGATGATTTACGTTCCAGACAGCAGCCAGCTGTTGGTTTGGAAGAGAAGCAGACTTGGCAAGGGGACATGAGTTTGGGGTCAGGGCAGGTGGAGGAAAGAAAGTGATGTCAGAGCATGAGACTGAGAGACAACATGAGAAAAAGGAAAGTGAAAATGAAACAGGAAGGAGCCAGGCAGAGAAAGCAGAGCAGGACCAACCAGGAAGATCAGGGATAAAATCCCAGAGGGTTCCCCTTCCCAGTTTCATTGCAGAACAGTACCTCGTCCGAGGGCCTCCTGCGCAGGCAGTTGGGCTCAAAGTTGTTTATCCTCAGCACCTGGATGGCTCTTTTGATGCTGAGGTGGTGGAGGACACTGACAACCTTCAAGGACAGCAGGTCATCCTGTCAAAGAGAAGGGGGAGTTAATAAACATCAGTGTGCTTATCCATGGAACCAGCATCTGACTGGAGGAGACTGCATTTGGGTCCTGGCTGGAAACGGCACACCTGGCACATCTGGGGCAAAAATTTAATATGTGAGACAGGTGGATGAACAGCAAAGCACCTGTCCCAAAATGAAAGCTCCCTGTGTGGCACTGGGTGAGCTCCCAGGTGATGCTCTTCACACAGGGTACACAGCTTAGGACAAGAAACCTGGGGCAAGGAGGGGGAAAGGCTGAGATGACACATCCTCAGAGACTGGATTAGAGCCAGAACAGCTTTCCAGTTAATTTTGAGGCAGGGTAACACCAAAAGATTTTAACCAAGACTTAGTTTCATACTTTGCATATTTAGTTGATTGTTTACAGTGACTCTCTGGTCATAATTTGATGGTTAAACTCTGTCTAAAAATATCCCCAGTGATCTACAATTAAAGGGCACTGACAAGAAGAAGATCCATCTAAAACACAAAGCTCCTGCTACATATCCCTCCTCAGTCCACCTATTACTTGTTCTTCTTTTTTAACACAAAAAATGATACAATTCCCTTACATTACAGCCCATACTGTGTCTTGGCTGCAGTGAATCCTCACCCAGTTAACACTGTGGTAGTAAAGTTTTCCAACACAAGCCCAAGCCCAATGGAACCTGCTGGCATCACATCTCCAAGAGTTAAGAAGCAGAAGAAAAAGCCTGCCTCCTATTTTTATATTAATGTCTGAACTCTAAAGGAAATAAACACCAAACCCCACTATTAAAGCAGTGAGTATTTAACACTTGACTGAAATGGACTGAGTGGGCATCTGAATGTGACCTTGAAATGCAAAAGCATTGCATGAAGTGCAGCCCGTTTTCAAACAAGTTGGCTCTTCAAACTGCAAATTTTCTTCAAAGAAAATTGCTGGGGTTTTCTTCACCTCAGCATCCACATGAATAAGTAAGCAGATCAAATGCTTGCTCACTGAAGAAGCAAGTTCCACCTACTTCTATTAATTAATAACAAAGGCATGAACAGTAACCACAGCATCTGCTGTACTTTTGTGTACAAACCCTGCCTGAGCACAACCATTAAGAGCAAAATTGCCCATTTCTCATGCATAAATCTGAGTTCTTGCTTACTCTGTTTGCTCTTCCACCTGAAGATAGTATCTCTAAAGCTGGAAAGAATATAGAAAATACCTGCAGGTGAGTAGCAGTACCAGTTTTCTATATAGCTATTAGCATTAGCTTAACACAGGACTCCCACCACAGTTTCAAGAGGTCCTTTAAAGACTGCAGTGGAGCAGTGGACAAACAGGGCATTCTGGCACATCCTCTGAGCTGCCTCAGCCTTCTCCCAGGAACTATCCAGAAAGCTGGAACACCTGACTGATGAACCCTTCAGCAGGGAGAAACTAAGACCATGGAAAGGATGCCAGGAAAACAGAAGAAGCCATTTACTCACCACACTCATGTAATGGAGCATCCGGCCATCCACCTTGCCTTCATCAAACTGGGTCTTGTACTGGGGGAGCCCAATGTCATCCAGCCACCCTGAGGCAGACACAGACACTCCTGTCAGGGGGGAGCCACCTTACCCAGCACCTCTTGGTGTTCTCACCCTTGGAGCCCCAAATTAGCCATGGTTTGCAACCCCTGTCTAAAGCTACTGCTCCAGCACGGCACAAAATCTTACTGGTAACCCAGTGGTAATCCAGCTTGCCGTGGTTGTTCTCCTCTTCAGATCCCAGTGCCTGCAGAGCGAGCTGAAGCTTCTTCCGATGCAACGGGTGCTTTATCCCGAGCTCCTGTGAAAGGAGGACAAGCACTAAATCCAGAGACAACACTCTGTTATTTCTCCTTCTGCTGAATTACAAAGGGTTTCAGAGAGTCACTGCTGGTGACCTGGCAGGTGTGTTTTCCCTTTGCTGAGTCTCAGCAGGAAAGGCCTGTTTGCTGTGGTGGGGTAATTCATTACAGATTAATTCCAAGAAGTGGTGCATTCCAAACTGTATGAAAATGTCAGCCACAATATCCTGATACCAGGTTCAAAAAATTCCACATTATGGAACATGTTAGCATTCAGAAAAAGACTTGCTGGGATTACTTTCTCCCCTCCCATTTAGGCAGATAAGGGAATTATTTCATTAGGAACATATGAAGGCCCCAGGCACTACTGAAATTCATTAATGCCTGCAAAGGCAAAACACCCTCCCCAGTTCAGCTGCAAGTGAAGACATTCCAGGATCCCTTTAATCCCATAAACACTTTCACCAGTGTTTGCTGGCTGCTGCCACCTCTGATAATAACACTATTACAAGTCATTATATTCATATCACACTTTTCTTATTCCAGTTGCAGTGTAACTACTTCATTGAGAAAACTGGCTTACTATTTGGTGAGGAAAGTGGTTTTTAAGAGATTTTTAAGGTGGCACGGTCAATTGGTACATCCATACTTAATGAAGTTAAGCCACATATTTGTCATTATCAGCTTCACTACAGAGCATTAAATTTCTACAAAGCTTTAACTAAAAAGAAATAATTTGGCATCACTGCAGGTGACAGCATTTTGAAGACTTTTCTTGTTTACACTTTTTTACCTTGCAGACCAGATTTACATGCAGAGAAACAGCAACTTTTTTGTACCTTCAAGTGAAAGGAGCATTTCCAGGGTTTCTCACCTTTTCCAGATCCTGCTGAGAAGCCTGCAGAAGTGTTTGCCCAGACAGTATCCACTGCCTGCCATTATTGATGTAGGAGCCAAGCCCTTGGTCCTGGAGCCAATTGCAAACCTGCTCCTTCGTCCACTTTGCGAACGGCATGTCCAGCTCACTGTGAAAGAGTCACCAAAAAAACCCCCAAACTGATAAATCCTGTGCCTCAAATCTCAAAAAAAAACCAGAATCTAAGCCTAATTCCTATTTTGTGGGAGCTGGAACAATCTCTAGGGGGGAACATGCACCGTGGTGGGCTGCTGGGAGGAAGAAGGTGTCTCTTCTTCAGAGTCACCAGCACCATGAAGTGCTGGTTGCTGCTGATCTGCTGCCACTCTCACTGTACATACTACCAAACCCAACCACCTCTGCTGCCTAGCATGGCTAAAGCTCCAAAGTGAGGCCATAATGCTTCACTTCAGCCTTTAATCCCTCCAAGTGCAGCAGGGAAGGCACTGGAGGAGTATCTGTCACTGCCACAGGAGGGCTCACGTCCTGCTCCAATGAAAACAACCAGTTCTGTAAGGACTAAAGAGGCTGATCAACCTGTGTGTAACAAACCCTCCCTCCTCTCTGGGGGAAGTGGAAAGGACACTCAGGACAAAAGAGCTGCACGAGCCCACCACCCAACCAACCTCAACCCTGCAAAGACCATCTCTCAGAGGGGAGCCAGGAGAGGGAAGGTTCCCTTTGGGCACTGTGCCTCTCCTTTGGGCTGGGAAGCCAAGCCCCAGCACTGGTGGCACCCCTTGTCTGACCTGTGGGACTGGCCCAGGTCCCGGGACCAGCCCAGCCGTGGCCCCGCCGTCGCTCTCGTCCCTCCCCGCCTGAACTCCGTCTCGGACATGTCGTCGGGGTTGAAGGTGGTCGACTGGCTTCTCCTGAGCCTGGGGTAAAGGAAGGAGGCACAGTCACATCTGGCTAAGGACAAGGCAACTGCAATCAGTGTAGGCAAGACCTCCTGCAGGGCTTGGAACTCTTCTCCCACCTGCCCCGACCTACTGTTGCCTCTCAGATGTCACACCTTGGGACAATAAACCACAGAGCCCCATGTTGGCGGGGCAGGAAGGGCAGCTGTGTTCCCAGCAAACCCCAGTGCGAGCCCCAGCTCTGGAGAATGGTCATCTCTCATCTTTTACTTACTTTCCAAATAACTTCTTGATCCCCCTGGCCTTTTTCCTGGAATCTGGAGAAGGTGGTGTCATCTGCAGACCATCTGTTTCTTTGGGACGAGGGGGCAAGCCGGCCAGATCCAAGTGATCTGCAGATCCCTTCTCCGTTTCAGCTGTTAGAAACAAAACCTCTGTCAAGACCCACTTGTGCAGGACTGGGCAGACACACTCCTGAACCTGGGAATCACTCCTGCTAAAATTATTGAGAGCCACCATGTTAAGAAAATGGGGCAAAGAGGGATGGGAACATCCAGGAGGAAAAACACGTTCCAAGGCAATGCCCTGCACCAGGTAAGTGCAAAAAAACACCTCCTTAATCAATCAGTCAATTAAATCCCAAGTTTACTGTTCCTCAGGGAGAGCTCCTGCAGTCCCTTCACAGACAGAGCCAAGGCATGTGGGTGCTCAGGAACAATTCAGTGCTGGGGAACCAAACCAGGATCCTCCAAAGCACAGAAAACCAAGTCATTTCCCCTGCAGACATCTTTCCCAATAACCTGCAATATTTCATTATCTGGCCAGGAAATTCCAGCAACAAAACTTCTGCTCTGGGGGAAAGGCCCTTTTCCCCTCACTTCCTCACACCGTGAAATATTTTGTTCCTTTGCAGAGGAACCCCAGGGAGTTTCAGCTCTGTCTGAACCAGATCTGAGTGATGCACAAAGCACCCCTGATCAGAGACCCTCCATGTTACCACCCACCATAAACCCATTAAATCTTAGATCTGTAGCTGTTTTCCACTAGAACAAACCTGAGGGCTCCTGTCCCCAAAGGGGAAGTTGTCGCAAAAGCTAAACTAACAAAGAAAAAAAACAATTTTAAGAGCATTTAAAAAGAAAACTGAAAGAATTGCATTATCGACTAGGCTACATAAGCAGAGGTGTGCCAGCAAGTGCCAGACAGCTGAATAAAACTCCCACGTGGAGTTTATGGCAGTGACCTGCTGGGGAACAGTGTCAGCACGAGCTTGTTGAGAGGAAGCAGCCGTGGCAAGGCAGTCTGCAGCAGGCAGACATTCAGGCCTCTGAGCACTTCTGCCATGGCTGTGGAATTCAATGGCCATCACTTGGTTTGGAAATGGATGCCCAGACTTCCAGGAGAGAAGCAAGCAGTGAATCAAGAGCATGTTTTGCTGGGACACGTGGTGTCAAGTCACAGAGCACGGTCACAACGTGCCGTGGCCAGCAGAAAAATTGAAGGTTTGCCAGTGTATCCTCCTGCTGGGCAAAGCTGAGATAATTCAGCCAGAATACATCTGAACATGTCCCATTTCCCACCAATGCTTTAGATGTCAAACCTTGAAGTGAAGCGACAAGGTTCACATAAAGGATTCTTCCTGGGCACTTTGGCATGACTGCTGTGGAACAAGGGGATCCTTGCCAGCAGGAGATGTGGAACCAGGCTGTAGCATTCCTGGTTTTTAATAGCATAATATAAAGTGCTAGCTTAGGGAAAAAAACCCCACATTTAAACAGCATCCTAGAGAGAGAATGCCAGGACAAGACTGGGTGCATTAGCAGCAGAGATTTGCAGGTCTGCTCCTCGTAGCTGGCTCCCTTGGGTGCACTGACACAGCCCCTTGGAACAGCTGACATTCCAGGGGCTGTGTGGGAAGCTGAGAGGGCTCAGAGCACTTGGTGTCTTGGCCAGCAAGGGACACCCCAGGTGGCTGCACTGCCACCCTGACTGACACAGCTCTGCTTGCCAAGGCAGGACCCTGCAGGTCTCACCACGCAGGGAATGCTCACATCACAAGACTGGGTTTTATTTACTATGTGAATGGCTCCTTCACCATCTGACCCAATTATTCCTCATTTTTTTACTGTATAATAAATATAACTACCTCTTGGAAGAGGAATTATGCACCCTTCCCACCAGAACTCCCCTAAGTGAATATCTGGGAAACAGCACAAGTTGGAAGGGATCCACAAGGATCATCAAGTGCAAATCCTGGCCCTGCAAAAATCAGCCCTGACAATCCCACCCTGTGTCTGAGGGCATTATCCAAATGCTCCTTGAGCTCTGTCAGGCTTAGTGCTGTGCCCACTGCCCTGGGGAGCCTGGTCAGTGCCCACCACCCTCTGGGGAAGAACCTTTTCCTGAGATCCAACCTAAACCTGCCCTGACACGACTTCAGGCCATTCTCACATTCCCTACTTGGTCACCCTTTAAACTCATCCAGTGGATCCAGGACAGATGGGAGCACAAAGGTGCCTCTGGCACTGAAACACCACCAATTCCCACCTGCTGCCTGGGTCTGTGGGTAACTTTGGGCTCAAAGTTACAGCACATTAACCCGCAATCTCTCTCATTAGTAGCAGCCTCCAGGAAATGGCACAGCTGACTTTTAGCAGAGGGCAGGCATTAAGTGCAAACTCCTTTTTAGCGATGGGCAGAGGTTCTGGTGCAGAGCTCTGGTGTGCAGCTGTGCTTTTGAGGGCTGTGTGGCCACAGCCAGCTGTTAGCAGCAGCCACAGCACAGCGCTGGTGCAGGCAGGGCATGCAGCATTACTGTACCTAAGGTAGGTGCACTGGCACTTCGACTGCGATCTTCAGAGATCCACACAACGCACACACAACGGGAGGGAACACGCAGGGGCACAAGGGAAAACACAGTTGAGAACAAGGCAACAAAATACGAGACCAAAGGAGGGAGGAACATGAGGCACATGCGCCACACGGATGCTGAAATCACACCAAGGCACTGCGAGCCCCCTCTCCCAAAGGAGTGAGAGCAGAACTCTGCAGTCACTTCAGTGCAGGGAGGTCACCTGCTCCAGGACATCAGGGGGGAGTACCTGTGTACAGGTGACAAATACCTGGGCAGCAGCTTTACAGCACTGCAATCTGGATAACAGAAATAACTTACTCAAAGTCCCAGGGCCCTGAGCTACGTGGCCCACCTTCCAATCCTTTACGGCAGCCACGAGTGCTCAGCTTTGTCAGACACGTTAATTCGGGGATGAAACAGGTGATTGCACAAAAGCACACATTAAATAAACCAAAGAGTCTAACCCTCAGGACAGAGAAGTTCCCAGGCTATGTGTCACAAGAAAATACGATCAATGTGTAGGCAGGTTAATTGTTCTGAACAAAATTGTCTTGGAGTAAGTAAGAATAGGAGACACTTGTGCTCAACAAAGCAGAAGCTATCCCCCTTCAGAGAGCTGAATTCCTAAATCTGGTGCAAGAGAAAAAACCAAAACGTTAGATGGCTGGCAGTAGATGTGATGCAAGACTTTAATTGCAACAGTGGAAGGACTACTAAAGCAGAGCACTAAGTAGGATTTCAGGTGGTGGCAACAGTGACTTCTGCATTAAGCAGAACATTTTGTTTATTTCTTTGTCATATGCAAATGTCACCAAATGACAAAATCAAAACAACCCCCTCCTCCACTACAGCTCAAAAATCAACCTGAGCTGGAATGACTTGCCAATCCTGTTCCTCTAGTCACCACCTCTTTTGCAGGGCTGCTTGAATACAGAAAAAATAAAGGGCAAGACTGAATGCTGCTGCTCCATTTGTGCCTATCTGAAATATCCCATGAAAGAGAATCTGAGCATGGAGCCAGGGGAGCAAAAAGCCCACAAAGCCCACATGTGAACTACTGCCAGCCAGCACATCAAAACAGCAGCAACCCCCTACGAGGTCCCAGGGGAGACATCCCAACAGAGGCTGAACCAGATCAAACACTTCATTACATCAGTGCTTTTTCCTTTCTTGCTGTTTGATACTTTCCAAACATTCTGAGAAAAGTGGCACCGAGTCACAGGGACACTAAGGCTGGCCTTCCTGCTTCTTAAGACAGCTAGAGGTGTTGTTAAGACCCTTCAAAATGCACAGGACCTGCATGCACATGCACAAACCCTACCCAGATTGGGGGCACTGGCAGTCCTCTTGTTGTTCTTTATCTTGAAAAAGCCTCGGCCGAAGGAAGATCTGGCTTTGCGGGTGCCAAAACTGTCCTCGTCAGCTGGGCCACCGTGAGAGGGACACTTTGGGGGGAGGGTTGAGAAATTATGGCCTTCCACGGGAGGTTTAACCTGCTTACATCGGGGAAATAAAGATTCAATATCAGGCAATTGCAAAAGGCCTTTCGAGAGACACTGTGCAGTGACTGCTGACAGATAACCTGGGGAGTCCCTCTCATTTGTTCCTACAAACAGTGCAAAAACCACAAAGAGAAACATAAGCAAGATCTTAATTTCAGTATTTTGTCCTGGTCTCAGCTGGGATAGAGCTCATTTTTCCCTCCTTCCTAGCTGTGTTTTGGATTTAGGATGAGAACAGTTTTGCTTGTTGCAGAGCAGGGCTTACCCTGAGCCCAGGAATTTTCAGCTTCTCAGGCTCTGCCAGTGAGGAAAGTGCACAGGGAGCTGTGAGGGAGCATGGCCAGCACAGCTGAGCCAAGCTGGCCAAAGGGATAGTCCATGCCATGGGACTCACTTGGGAGGGGGATGAACAACAGCAATGTGCCTCACTTGGCTTTTTTGGGTTTTCTTTCTCTCTTCTTCTCTCTTTTATTATTATTACATTATTTTACTGTTCTTACCTCAACCCACGAATTTTACTTTGTTTTTCCCTGATTCTCCTCCCCATCCCAGCAGGGCAGAGAGGGCAGGGAGGGGGAAGTGAGGAGCAGCTGCCTGGAACTTTGTTGTCACTTGGGGTTTAACCATGACACGTGTTCAGGACCCACTATCACTACCTGCTAAGAGCAACCTGTCTTCTTTAAGATGTTCCTCAGTTTCTGCAAGGCTGGCTCAAAGGTATGGAAAAGGTAAAAATGCAGTCCTGGAAGGCTTTGAGCTTTTCCAGGATTTCTGTCTCCCCACTGTCAGGGGCAGTGGGAAGCAGACAGGCAGGACCCCCACGGTATATGAGTTCTCTGCCAAGTGTCAGAGCTCTTTCTGTCTATCATTGCTCTGCAATTGCTGAATTAATGGATTAGGTGATGGTGTTGCCTGACAAAATTGAAAGGAAATTACATATTAAGCACAAAGAATAAATGCCAGAAGAGACATCAGACACTCCAGTTAAGCAGTTTAAAGCAGTAGTTTAACTTGGTTGGCTGTTTCACTGTCTTTTCAAAAGAAGAAGGAAGCAAACCCATCCACAATCCAAATATAATCCTTTGGCTTTTGCTGAAAAAATGCAGCATTCACCCTCCAGGTGGTATCTGAGGTCTGTCCCCTCTGCTCAGGTCCTCCTGTAGGTACTGACTGCCTCCTGTGGCCATAAGGTACCCCAGGGCAGCTGCTCTGCAGTGACAGTCCTTGCAGAAACAGAGCTGCTACTCACAGAAACACTGGGGGAACCCACAGGGTTGTAAAGACACACTGACCAAAGGCAATTAGAGAGTCAGTAAAAGACTTAATGGTTAGCCTTGCTAATTATCTGCTGGTAGGGTATGTGGGGAAACATTAGCCTGAAGGGGAACCTTATGCTCAAGCAGACTGGAAGATAACCCATGTGTGAGGAGACAGGGATGTGTGAGACACTGAGGTGATGACACCCAGCAGAGGCTGCACACTGTCCTGCCTGCAGGATATTCCCCCTCTGGAATTGTGTGTGGCCATTTCACACCAACCAGCCTTTCACCACCCCCTCACTGCCCCTGTTCCTCCATGCACACACACACACACACACACACACACACACATTACCTCTGTTGGCCTCTGTGCAGGGTCTCTGTCCTGTTTGGGAAAGATTAAGACAGTCATTTAAAAAGTCATGGTTTATGAAAGCCAGCATTCAATTCCCTGTGAGTTAAATTCTGAACTGAAATACCCTGCCCTGCGTGTTTTTCTCCCCCCAAATGAAACTCTTCAGAGCTGTATTTCACAGAGATTAAGCCTTGCTCTCTTTGAGGTCACTGAGCTGACATGGAGGTTGCTTTGGTTTACTTTGTGAAGGATTGGCTCTGCACATAATTAGTGACAGGCAGAATAAGGCACTAATGGGCAGAGCTGGCTGAGAGGACCCAAAGCAAGGATCACACTGGGTAGAACATCCACAGCCTCTACTCTGGCTGTCCAAACAAACAGGCAACCAAAAAACCCCAACCCATAAATTCCAGCTCTCAGCATCAAATTCTGGGTACATTTTCAGTCCCGTCAATACCCTGTCTAAGGCACAGGAGACATCAGGGAATTCAGGAGTTTCTAGGAGCTCTGACTATCCCAAAAGGGCACATGGATCACCCTGACTGGGTGACATTGCTGGAGGTTTGCTGCTTTTGGTCTCTTCCAGAGGAACCTAAACTGAAGCCATGGCCAGACAGTCATACAATGGCTCAGTATTTTTGTTCCTGACCACCTAAGACATATAGTCAGCCCAGCCTGGATTTTATAATGCATTAATTACATGGTCTTCCTAAATGATTCACCTTAAGCACAGGTAGGAAGTGGCAGTGGGACTTATTTTCTTCTGGAAGATGCCACATGTATGTGACCATTGCTAGCACATGGCACAAGGGGCTCTGAGTCAGGATTTCCCAGAAAAGCATCCATGGGGTCACTGCCACAACAGACACGTCACCCCTGTTCCTAAGGGGATGGCAGGAAGCAGGAGACCAAACCTACCACTTCTGATGCCTCTTTCCTCAAACTGCTCAGACTGCTGGACTTCTGCAGCGAGGAAGTTCTGGAATAACAAATGAAAACCAAGCTAAGTTATTGGAATTAAATTTGCTAAGATAGAGACACTCAGAAGAGCCAACTTCAAGGAAAGCATTATAACACATGCTGAGACACACTAAAACCAATGGTGTTTTCAAATAAGACAATCAACACAGTAATCAGAGCCCAGAAAACTTAATGGGATACTGTAGGAACGTCCACAACATCATTACTGCTGCTGCTGCTTCAGTGACATGATGCCCACCTTTGGATAGTGCTGGCTGCTTATCTAACATCTTATTTTCAGAAGCACAAGCAGAAGTTACACAGGCAAAGGAATTGATACAAACAGAAGCTATGAAAAACATTTTTAGCAACAGGCTTTTGACTAATTTCATCCTTAGAGAAGCCAAGCATGAATGTTCTAGTATTTTAGCTTTGGATCTATTTTCCATTTTGGACCAGACATCTTCCAATTTACAACACTTAAGTCTGGTTGAAAAGAAAGCTACCTTATAACCATGTATAAATTTAGAGCAACTCACTGAATTTTACGAAGTTATCTATCTTTATACCAGCATGAGGGGAGTAGAATTTGGCTTTGGGAATATTCTTGTGGCACTAAGTCATTGGAAATACAAATAGCTGCTCTATGCCAGAGAAACCCTGTTGACTTAGGATCCTTAAAAACAGATCTCTTTGACTCAGCTTTGAGTTTATAAACAGTCCCACTGATTTCCCTAAGACATTTCCCTGTGCTGCAGAAAATCAAATTCTTTTCTCATTGTAGTCCACTCATCACCTTTCCCCCACCATCAAAAGCAAAAAGCAAATCATGTGTGTGTGTGTGTGTGCTGTGGAAAACCATAAATTTCAGAGTATATTGACAGTCCCTCACTGATGTAACAGAAAGCAACTGTGCACAGATAAAGCATGGGAAGCACAGCACATGACAAAACCTGCCATCACTAAATACCATCTTTGCTAGAAGTGTGTAAAATGGGGGGGGAGGAGTTGGGGTTTTCAAGGTGACAATCCCATACAAATATATGTCTCCTGAGGAGTTTTGATTATGGCACTTACACTGGGCTGTCACACAGATGAGTTTCTGGGGAGGAACCTGTTGATCTTCCTTCACTGTAAAAACAAAAAATAGATGAAAAAGGTAAGGCATTTTGGGATCCCATCCAAATATTTTGCTGGACAGAAATCTCGTCATCTCATCTTGTAAAAACATCAGCTTAGTTTGCTGCACCTACTCAAGTGAACCCCAGCCTTGCTTGACTGACCTAATGACTTGATAATTCAGCAACTGACAGATTATTAATCTCATTAAACATCCCAGAATATTGGATTTACAATTGAAAAATACATGGAAACCATAATACCTCATTTCACTTGCAGGATCTGGCCTAGGGTGTGTTTTCACTCTCTCTGCAGCAGTTTCTGAGCTCTTGGATGTTGAGGAGAAAGAAGGGATTGAAATCTGTAAGATACTGGTGTGGATCTGTAAGGAATTCTGAAGAGGATGAAAACCATGTGTTACACTCTTTTGGGCTGAAATTAAGCAGTCATGAAAGAAAAAAGAGTAACAGATAAACTATGAAAAGGAGGATCTGAAAGAAGTTTTCAAAAGTGATTTTTCTTTTCTTTCTATTGTAATAGAGTGATTTATTACTTGAAAGATGGCCTTGAGGATGAAACATGAATCATTGCACAGATAAGCTACAGCAGAGACAAAAATCTCCCAAGTCTCCCAAGCTTCCTGGCAAATCTGTCTCTACCACAAACACTGTGAAAGCTGGTTCACTTTTCAAGTTTACACCTGCCCTCAGTCACTCAGAGAATACAAAAAAAATAGCTAAATATTTAATTTCGTTTCATTTTCTTTACAGTGACTTCATGTAAGTCAAAGCCCTGAAAATCTGACTGTAAAAATCAAGAGATTGGACCACAACCTACTTATCATTTAACTGAATGGATGTAATGATGATTGAATCCTTTTAAATATGACAGGATATATTAAATCAGTCCAAACATGTTTACTTCAAGTTCCTGCCAAATTAAATACAGCTTCTAAAATAGCTATGTTTGATAGGAAAACTAATTTCTATATGTTTGATAGGAAAAGTAGTTTAGACCATTCTCATGACAAACACAGCTACGTTCTGTCTCCTAATTCCATTTCATGATTAAGCAAAATAAATTTAATTGACCTCAAATGAAATTCCCCAGCAGCTTTCACAAGAAAACTACATTCTCCAAAAGGATATGGGACATTACCACAAACTGTGCACCCCACTAAAAAAGCCTTTCCAGAAACCTGAGTTTGGGCATCTGCAATGTGAAACCAGCACCAGCAATGCCTTCAAGGAGCAGGGGCATTGAAAGAGGAAAGCAAAAAGATACCTCTTCGTGAATATTCACGTTAAACTCATCGTGGAGTGGAGATGCTGTGACTGGGCTTGGGGATGGGCTTTTCTCTGGGTCAGTCAGGCTTGGTGTGTCCAACAGGACTGTGGAAACAGACCCTGAATTCAAGTCTTCACCATCACTTTCCTTGCCTGAAGGGAGAGAACATGGAAATTTGTTGGCTTTATTCCTGATGACTCCTGTGCAAGGTACAAAAATGGGCCAAAAGTGGAGGGATTTGATTTGTTGGGGTTTTTCTAGGACAGACCACAATAGGAGAAGGGGAGTCATTGCCAGTGTTGCTTCCCAATTCAACCCCAACACAGCAGAGCTGGAACAGAGGGGGGACACACACCAGCCCCAAAAACCCCAGCAAATGCCCTCAGGGCTTCCAACAAGCTGAATAAACCGGAGCAGTTATTTCCTGTCCGTGTTGTGGAATTTCATATTAAATACTGCTTTTTTGGACCACGTTATGGTATGGATTTGAGTCACACAGTTGAGCTCAGTACCACAATGCACCTGGGAGTTTAAATGAGAGCAGAGTTTAGTTTTGTTTGGGTTGTACAATACCTTTTTTACCTTGAGCCAGTATCACCATGTCTTGAACCTTCTTGTACCTATTCAGAGATTGCCGGAGCTCTTCTATCTTCCGATCCTACAACAAAGGGAAGTTGGGGCTGTGCTCCCCCAGAAATACAAATGCTACATTCTTCAGTTTAGTTGGTTGTGAGACCAAAAGAAATGGGAAGGGTGGAAGGGATGGGACTCAGAACTCTGAGAGGCTTTGAAAGATCAAAGCTTGTATTTAGCACAAACTATCATCTGATTAACCACAAGAATAGTCCCAGCCTTGAAAGTGGATTTCAGCTCCCTTGTTAAGTCAAAGGTAGAGTATAATAAATTTGCCATGTACAAAGGATTTAGGGCTTTGGTGATCAAAAGAAAACATCCTACAAAATGCACATGCATATGAAAGCACAAAACCATCCATGAAAACAATTCCTACTTGCCAGAAAGGCCTTTTGGAAGCACAGCCTGTGATATGGCACTTTCATGGAGCAATTTACATTTCCAGAACACTCTAAGCTGTAGTCACACTGAATTCACTGACACAACAGTGTAAGGACCCTGTGTACACGCCCAGAGCCCATAAATGCTCAGCTAGAGTCCCTCAGAGGCCCTGCTGGGCTTCTGGCTACAAAAACCCATCCATTCTTAGACATTTGGGTTTTAACTGAATTGTGACAAGTTCATTCATGAGAGATTTAAAGCAAGCTGATGAAGGATTACTGAAGAAAGAATGACTTTGCTACCTTCTCTTCGTTTGCTGCCATTAGAGATTCCACTGCCTTCTTCATTTTCTGTACCTCTATATCTAAAAACACAACACAGTTCTCCAAGTCAGTTTAAACAAGACAAGGTGAGCAAATGAGACAAACAAAACACCTAGAAGCAACTCAGTAATATCTGAAAGCAAACTTAAAAATTAAGAGACAAAACAGAAGCCATTTAAATGCTGGTTTATATGGAAGTACAGGGAAAAAAGCCCTTTTCTTCTTGACATTTTATCAAGGAAATGATGAAATTCAAGAAATATCCTTACTCCCTCCCCCTCGGACTTAAGAGAATGGAAAACTCAAGAGTAAAACTACTCCTTGGCTTTCACTATCTCCATCTGTCAAACTATTACAAACCAAAAGGTTCAAAATACAAAAATACTCCATTTGGAGTGCAATAAAACACCACCTCACTACAAGAGCCAACAAACACCCCAAATGGCACCTCCAAACCCCACTACCCAAAGCAATGGGATTAATGGCTATGATGAAGGAAGCACTGGGCAGTGATGTTTAGCCTTATTTCAGTATGGATGTAGAAATGAGGAGGGCACAATGCAATGAAACAAGGATTTGCTGTGGTGAGCAGCCATGCTGGAATATATATTGTAGTTCAGACTTGGAAAAGGTCCCTAATACAGGTGACAGCACTTCATCTATAATCCTTATTTACCAAGAAGCATAAATACATGAAAATATGTGTGTTCTGGACGTATTCTGGACTAAAAAAATCCAAAGAGAATAGAAAAAACCTCCATTTTCTCCCAAAAATCCACGTTGTGCAAATGAAGCAGGCTTTCAATTTTGCCACAAACACAGGCCAACTTCTTGCCAAGCTCACAGGCAAGAAAGCCTTTTACCTTGTTTTAACTCCCTGAAAATGCTTGGGAAGCAAAGAGAGCAGGAAGAAGGTTTTCCTCAGTGCTGAAATGGCAGCAGAAAACAAGCTGCCTGGCTGGCTCTCCCCATGAAAGGCATTCAGACACTAAACCAGCAACTGCTCCAGTTCCAATGATCTTCCCTCAGTTCTGGTTTACTGGGTTACAGCTGCATTTCACTGGGAGGCAACTGCTTTGTGGGGCCTCCTGACACCAAATGTTTCTTTGTCAATCAGTTTTCTTCAGATAATTTTCTATTTCAAGTGTGGTATCCCCACCTTTACCCTCCCGTTTCACTGTAACTAAGGGTTATAGATGAGGCAACCTAACCATGGTGGTTAAAGCAGGTTTGCAAACACATGCAGGAAGCTGTTTTGGAAAGCACTTCTGGAATGCAAATGCTTGTGGAAAGACACCAGAAACCTTACTTTTATCTTTGAGCTTCTTTTTACAATTTTCATCTGTGCAGGAAGATCCATTGGATTTGAAATTAGCACAAAAGGTTATGGCATTAAAGAACTTCTAAGACAACATTGATGCTAAAGGAGGCAACTCTTCCTCCCCTCCTCCAGCTAATGAGGCAGATAATCTGTGTTATCTGCAAACAGCATTTCTTAATGTTGGTCCAAGGCAGAAAAAACATGTTTCCTCATAGAAAAAGATCTTCTGCTGAGCTATACTGAAAAGTAAACTAAAGCTGAGGACCAGAGGGTAATGGGAGTTCAGGCAGTTCCCCAGGAGAAAACAGCCCTGCATAAGTAGTCATGAATGCAATAAAATCAGACCTTGGTCACATTCTGATGTCCTTTAAAAAACCAGAATCGTGGCTCACTGCGGTCCCTTTTAGTGATCTGAGCAGTGGGTTTGAAAACAGATCCTTTTATTAAATAAAATGTGACATTCTGCACATGGCATTTGCCTCCTCAGGTCAGGGGAGGAGACTGATCTCTCCTGGCTTTCTTTTTCTAAAAAACATCCTTTGAAAGCATAACCTTAAAATCAGCAGTAAGTATCAGCAAGATATACACAGAATTTCAATTGCAGCAGGTCAGGAAAGTCTGTGGAAAATTTCTGTGAGGCTTTAACAAAACATTTCTAGACTAAAATAACATAAATGCTGACTCTAAGCTTCCCTCAAATAAGTACTAATTTAGTCTCTTCTTTGCAAGCAAATAGAAGAATTACCTAGCAAATAAATTTTTTGTGCTAATTCAAGCCTAATTAAGATTTAGACTTAACCAGTGCACAAATCCAAAATCAATCCTCCATTTCACCTGCTTACAGGCAGGTCCACACCATCCTTTGGTCTGCAGTATGACTTTCACATAGATTAAAAATATAGCATAAAATTCCATAAATACCCATACAAAGGTTCCCTTCCAACACATCTTTTTGGGGGAACTTGTTGAAATTCTTTTAAGTCTTCCTGGCCAATATAAACTGCATCTTTTGAGGCCCCAAGCAAGCCACATAAAGAGCTAACTAGGGATCTCCTGACCTGATTAAATTTGACCAAGAACTTGCTTTGGCAGTAATTTCAGCAGCTGCATCATCAACACCCACTAACTATATTACAAGGGGTAAACACAAAGACAAAGTTAACAAAAATGGAGGCTTTTATCAGTTATTTCCTGATGGCAACATGACCTCAGACGAGGTGACAGAGGAGGACATGGTGACAGAGCCTCCTTTTTTCTTACCTCTGTCCAGGATTTCGATTCCTTCTCCTTTGAGTTTGCAAACCAATTTTTCGTGCAACCTTTTTACCTCGGCTTCCTTCTGCTCCAGTTTGTCTTTCAAAGCTGAGAGCTCATCCTGCAAGAGACAGAGAGTCTCTCAGTGACAGCTCCCACACCCCACCATGATGTCTCCAAAATTCCCTCCTAGGAAGCACATTGGGCAGTGGAAACAACCCTGACATTTACACCCACCAAAGTGACTCTGAACATCACAACAGACCTCTGGGGGCAACACCAGTGGTCTGAAATTGTCAGTCTTGTGTATAATTGTAAAGAGATTTTCCATCTAAATTTAAAGAGGAAAGAGTAAAAATTTAAAAAAGAAAAAAGGAGTTTTCTTATTTATTTAACCCTGCAGAGACAGGAAAAGGGCAGGTGATCAGGTAGAAGACATTTATTTTGCTATTTGTGGGGCATTTTGCATGTTCAAAGCCAAACAACTACAAAACTCTGCTTACACCAGGCTGGGGACAGTTTCAGAAATAACCACTGTTTCTGTGGAATTCCAAATGCACCACGACAGCACCAAGCACATGGACACACACACTGGAAAGCAGCTCAGACACAAATGTGGGACCTCTGCCACAGTCTGGGTTTGCTGATCGAGCACTAGGGAAGGAAACTTAGAGCTGAGATTCCTGGGAATCAGACAGATGGTGTTTGGGGGAGTTGGGGTGTATTAGAAAAATGCTGTCAAATTTTCACTTAGATCTAACCATCTGCACTAGCAAGTAACTGGCACAGATCCATGCATTTAACTTTTGAAAATTGGAGTCGGATCCTACCCAGTTTAGTAACATGTTTCTCTGATGTCCGAGGATATCTTGTGCAACAGCATCATCAAGACAGGGCCCTCAGTGCCAATGCACCCAACACTGAAAATTTAATTTGTTCAGTTTGTGAGCAAAACAAAACAAGGCAAGACTCATCATTTTGGCATCAACAGCTCGTAACTGGCGTCTGAAATCCTTACAGGAATAAACCAAACTAGGATACTGTGGCTAAGGTGTTTTCCTGAGCTACTGGTGATGTCTGCAACCCCAACTATGGAATTTCCTGAAACTGGTTCCTCTCTGCTCTAAAGCATCATTAAAAAATTAGATCAATCTTCAAACTGTCCAAAACATCAAAGCTTCTTGCACAACAGTGGTTGGGCAGCAAACACAGTGCTCCAGTGCTGCAGTGTGGCACCAATCTGGATGGGATCTCTGCCAGGGTAGGATCCATGCTCCTCCAAAACAAGGCCATTTCTTGGTCACTTGAGAAGCTGCTGTTATACCCATGGGCAAGCAGAGCTGCATGTGGCTGTCAATGTGCATTTCTTCCCCTGAATTAGAAACACGATATGCAAATGTACATGTGGGAGAGGGGAGGGAGTATAAAGGAATCACTATTTTCCAGCTAGTTTTTCATGAATAAATTTGCTCTAAAAGGATGATAAAAAGTTCTGCTTGAATAATGGATGGGAAGCTCTAGACGAGGCAAGCTCCCCCTTGGAAGGGGAATGATTTGAACCCGAGTCTGAGGCCATTCTGGGTAAGCCATGCACTAAAATCCTCTCCCATGCAACATAAAAGCTGTTTCCAAGGAGCAGCCCCAGCTAAGGAGGGAGGGCACACTGCACATCAGCACACAGCACACAGCAATTGATGCAGAGCAGAGCAGGACAGAGCAGCAGAGGGTGGGACAGGAAGGAGTCACAGGGCCAGGGCTCCCCAGCAGCTACCACACCTTCAGCATCTGGCTTTTCTGCTCCATCCGCTGCTTCTCATACTGCATCTGACCCACTTTGATTTTCATACTAGAGAGTTTGGCCATTAAAGACTGGTAACAGAGACAGAGGAGTGAGAGAAAACTGAAGATAGAAAAGAGACAAGGCTGAATGGCAAAGAGAAGTTAGACACTTGGAGAAACAGGCTGCTAGAAATGCTTTCTCTTCAGAAGTGGCTTGGGTTTGGCACGTTGAGGAGAAAGGAAACGCTCAGTTTTGGTCTCAGCTTTGCATGCACCTTTATGTGTTTCTTGCCACACATGTGAAACAAGGGGCTGACCAGGTATATAAATTTCCTGTGCACAGCATGGCAAGTTATCCTTCATAAAAAACACTGCTCAAGCTGAAAACCACAGCACGGAATTTGGAAATAGCCCGGCTGCTGAGCGGGAAACACAGGACCCCAGGGCCTGAGAGTGCCAAGGATTTGGCAGGGAGGAGGGAAAAGAGTGAACTCCCAAAGCCTGACTTACCCCCACCTCTGCCCCTTCCCCTCAGCCTCACTTACTTTGGTTGTTTTCAGCTTTTTCTCATACTGGAGTCTCTCATTGTCCATTTCTCCCACTCTCAACCGCAATTCATTGATTTCCTGGATCAAATCCTGAGTGAAGGGGAAGAGAGAATGGGAAACAAAGAGGAAATTCAGCAAACAGCACAGAACAACAGCTACCCACTGGCAGGAAAGCAGCAACAAGAAAAGCAGCAAGGAAAGGCACTCTAGACCCAAAATCACAGCACCTAAGACAAGCAGCTCAGGCTTCCCTGATATCCAGGCACTGTTTCTCCTTTCTGTTCCCAGGTTTGATGGCCAGCTCTGACACGGTGACAACTGAGCTGGGGATGGCTTTGCTCTCCAGCAGCACGACCCAATGCCAAAAACTGCTGTGTGGCACTCACTGCTCAGTGAATTCAACCAGAATGTAAGACCCTGGGGCAGAAGCTGGTTAATTAATAAACAGATTCTGATTAATACATTATGGACCCCATGGGTAATCAGAACCTTTACCACCGGTAACTGGTGACCAAAAAATACTGTAACAATTTCTCAAGTGTAAAATAGAAGATCAAGACAAGTCCTAACAGCATGTTTTGCCCCAAAAATATTTTCAATTACTCCCTTGCAAGCGCAACATCAGCTCACTTCTTAAGTTATCCACAACACAGTAGCTGTAAATGACATTAATGGTAATTTTCTGAGGCAGTTGCATTAAAGATTCACCAGGCTCCATACACAGACACTCATTAATACAACAGATATATTCAAGCCTTGCATAAATGGGCAGAGGAAAAAGAAAAGTCCCCCCCCCAAAAAAAGGGCTCCTCCCTAAATAAACTCCCTTGGACTGTATTTTCTTGTATAAACTCAGCTCAACTCAGACCACCCGTGTTGCTGAAGGAAATAATGCTGGTGGCTGCTGGCAAAGCAGAAAGACTGGAATGGTTTAAAGAACAGAACAATCAAACAAATCTCTGTTACAGTACACAAGTAGCTTTGGGGGGAAAAAGCTGTGTATTTGTGAACATCCAGACAGCAAATCTTAGAGCAGGAAGACCCAGTGAAGTGTCTGTTTAGAGAAAGAATGGAGAATATGAGTAAGCAACCAAGCTGGAATGGGAAGTTGCAACAACAAACATAAGGAACAACTGGATAATATGAGGGATTTAATCTCAATGGTAATTCTGCAGGAGACAGTAGCTCCACAAAAGTTGTCAGATGTCAATGATGGGGTTTTTTTTTATTTTCCCTAAATAAAACCAGAAGCAATATTCATAGTTTTTCTTTCCCAGTTTGGGTAAGAATATTTTTTTCCGTTTTGAACACTCCATAGAAAAGTCATAATGTGTTTTATGGCCAAGTACTTTAAATAGTCATTTAAATACTCAGCTCTGCTAAAATAATTTATAATCTACCACTTTAAACAGGAATATAAATAGATCAACAATGAATAAAATACTGTGTACTTCTGATTAAGCACTGCCTCCAAAATACCCTAGAAATTTTGTAGGGGCTGAGACCCTTCCAACTAACTAGCCATCCATTTTCCCACTCAGCCAAATGGAAATTAAGACATATTACCCCTTGCAGTGCTTAAGCCTAAGCTTTTTTACAGCTATTAAGTGTTGAAGCAAAGAAGAAACAAAATAATAATTTCTATCACACTAAACCACATCATTCTGGTTTTCAAAGGGAGGGAGGAACATTTAAGTAACAGTTCATTAGTTGTGGCATAAATACCCAGAAAATAAACCTATACAGCCCTTAATTACAGTAACTACCTTTTAAATACAATTTAGGTTCTCTTATTTTTATCAAAGGCATTTCAAGGTATTTCAGAGAAAGGTCTCCATAGCAGGTCAGCCTCTGGCACAGTTCATAGGGCTGCAGTTCATGGTGTGCTCCCCACACTGCAGCCACTTTTCTGGCACCCAGTAGCTCCACATCCACCTTGGTATGCTGAGGTGTGCTATTAAATTATGGAGAGACTGCAGTTCAAGGGGGGGAAACAAAGGGAGGGGCAGTACAGGAGAACTCCACAATTAATGATATCCAGTAAAAACGCAGAAATAGAGGAAGCAAACCACTCAAGGCCCGAAGACTTTTGTTTGGAAAACAGGGGAAAGCACAGGGTGTTTGCAAACAGAGATGCAGTGAAATCCAGCCTGGAAAGCACCTGAACAGGGGAAGGCACAGGGTGTTTGCAAACAGAGATGCAGTGAAATCCAGCCTGGAAAGCACCTGCTCCCTGCAGTCATTTGGGCCAAGCTTTGCCTCCCTACAGCCATTGACTGCTGGTGTCAGCTCCTTTATCCATCACTTGGGCTGCTCAGGGTGAGCACACAGAGAGTGATCTGCTGCCATTCATGGAGGAGCAGAGCCCTCACAGGAGCTGGGAGAGCAGCCAGCCCTTAGACACAGCTCCTGCAGAGGCAGGAGAGCTCCAGTGATCCCCTCCACCTTCTCCTTTGCCAGTGTTCCCAGCACTGCCAAGCACAGTACTCGCCTGGGCTGCAAAATGAGCTGCTTTTAAAGCAATGCAGTGATCCTGCCCATGATGCCTGCTGTGGAACTAGAGAGCAAGGTGACAGGAGGCACTGCAGGAATCAACACTGCTGTCACCACATACAGGATCACTTACTGTCAAGCCTCAGAGTGATTCAAGTCATTAGTTTTCAACCCATAGGCTTCAGGTGCAAAGAAAGCAATTGAAAAGCAAGCCTAACTTTTCTCCTTATACTTGTAAATGCAAGAGAGGAATGATGTTTCACTGGAAACTAAGGAGTTGGGAAACCACTGCCTGGAGTGGAAAGGGTGATTTTGTCTCCTCTGATGGCCTCTTTCCTTCTAGAAATGAAGGACATCTGGAACATCCACAACACAAACGCCTGACATTTCAGCTCGTTTACCAATCCAGAATTGGAAATTTTGTTCTGCTTCACAGGCAAGACTCCAAGGTATTTCTGGTAGGGGGTATGTCATCCTGTCAGCAAAGCTCGGCCCCAGACCTGGAGTTTCCTGGGAAAATTGGGCTTGCCCACCTGTTTTGAAGCTTTCTGGCTTCCAAAATGAACCAGGTTCAGCTACACAGACCTGCAGTGCACAGAGGGCACTGCCAGGGATGGCAGCTCTGATGGCAAGAATCCAAAACTGGCTCTGGAAATCTTCCTTTGTAAAACTAGAATTTTACAAAAAGGACACTTCTTATTTTAAGATAGGAGTTTTGACCTTAAAGATGAGTTCCCTCCTTGCCTAGCAAAAAGATTTAAAATAAAATTCCCAGAAAGTTTTCAGGTAATGTGACGACACACACAATTTATTCCATTGGATTTACTCACCTCCGTGTCTCTGAATCTGTCCTCATAGTCCAATCTATCCTTCTCTACAGATGTAAGCTTTAATTTCAGAGTGGAAATCTCTGCCATAAGATCCAGCTTCTGAGTTTCAAGGGTTGTTCTGCTTAAAAGCTCCTGAGTCAAGATAAAGAGAACAGAATTATTCACCCAAGGGGAAGAAATCAGTAACTTATTTTGACAGCTAAAGGTCTCCTTCATGGGGAAAAGCATCACCCTCTTCCTTGCACTCTCTGAAGCCCTGGGACACAGCTATTACCCATGTGACAGACTCCAGGCACCTAGGACACATCTGGAATCACAGGGGCACTATCATGGGCTGGCTGCCAGGACGAGGAGAAAGCCTGTCTGTCATCACAGTGGCTGTGGGCAGCAAGGAGCTGGGAGGGGAACCCACCCATCCTGCCAGAGGGTTTTCATCTAAGGCTCTTTGAAGTTCAGTGGGGAAGGACTCAAAGAAGAGCAGAACTGGATTCCTACAGCGTAAAGCAGCACTGACATTACGAAGCACAAAGACATGAAAGCAAAGAAGGCAGAAAATTACCCCTGAGTTAGCAGATATCAAGGGGTGCAACACCTTGGAGTGCACTGCTCTCACCAAAGCTAAATGCAGCTTGCTAAGACAGAAGGAAGATGAGACAGAGCTGTGAAATACCTGCTGCAGCATCTCCTCCGTAGCATTCAGCTTCTCCCTGTGCTCCTCCAGGCAGAACTCCAGATCCCGAATCTTCTCTCCCTGGGCCTCCACCTGGTCTGTGAGCACACTGACCTGGACAGCAGGGAGACAGGCATGCACATTTAGCACCTTGTATCTGTGTCAGCTGAAGAACTGCATGTGAAGAACTGAAGAACTGCAGTGCTGGCTGGGCCAAAGATTAAATGGGACCATGCAGGGAGCAGGAGGAGCAGCAAAGTTCTGCAGTGGACCCAGCTCTTGGCAAAGGCAACAGGAGAGCAGGGAAAACTTCCTCCCTCACACTACAATTTCAGCCCAAGTTCTGGCAGATGCATTGCAATTCTGCAGCTCCCCTCCTGACTTGCCCTGGAAGTTTTCTTGAGGGGTGGCTGCTGCATTTCACTACCCACAATTATGCCTTTGCTGTGACTAAAAGCATTAACTAAACCCATTAGTTCCTACCTTAACAACCAAATAGCTAAATCTCACTGCTTACAATTTGTGCTCCTTCCCAAGGGATCACACACAGTGTACCATAACAAGCAGTTTCTCCTCTTCAGAACAATAAAAGCAAAAGAAGTTAAAACACACAGCCCCAGGCAGGGCAGGATCAAGACAACACCTTTGGGACTGCAGACAGGTTCCCATTTTGCCCTTCCTGAATGGAGTTTTTGTTTTAAACAGGCTCTTCCTGCAGTACTGTTGGGAATGAGGGTAAAGAGCTGGCACAGCCCTTAGGATGGGTCCACATCAGGGAATGGACCTGTGCAGTCCAAGGGGTGCCAGGTATTCCCAACTCCAGCAGCAAGGGGAAGGGAGATGCCAGAGCACCCAGGGTGGCCCAGCAGCAGGTGAGCTGCTTGTCTTCTTCTGCCCAGTGGCCAGTCCTGCAGCTTCTGTCCCCTTCCCTAAGGACACAGCTGTCTCCCAATGAGGACAGCACAGCAATGGGCATGGAAAAGGGTGACCTTAAGGATATACAAGAATGTAAGTAGGAGGCTGCTCTGCAGACTGCTCAGCTCACAAGATCTGAAGAGAGAGCAGACACGCAGACAGAAAGGCCTTCAGATTTCTCCTGCAATCTGAACTCACCCCTGTCCTTCATCTGGATTAATGCTCAGGTACCAGCAAGCCTCCTGAAAACTGGGCAAGGCATCACAACTTCAAATAAATTCTCAGGTTTTTATCACACACTATCAAAAAGTCTCATGAATGCAAGGGCAGAAAAAAATAATTCTGGTGATCACTCACTTGCAGAACAAGAGATTCCTTATCATTTTCCAGACGAGCCAGCCTTTCTTGATAAACATCTCCATTTCCAGATATGTGTCCATTAGTCTGAAAAAGACAGCAAGTATTACAGAGTCAGCAATTGTGTCACAGTGTCAGCCAGTGGTACCAACATGCTTTAGGAACATCGTTAGTCTGCACAGCTTAAGAACACATTTGTAGTATTCTCCAGCCCCCTAAGGGTTACATATCAAATATACTGTCAACAAAGGACACACCATTCAGGAAAAAATTGTTCAAGGGTTTAAAGATGAGAAAGGAAGAACCTTCTGGTGACCCAATTTTGCAAAATTCACTTACTGTGCATTCAGCATTGCACTAACAAAATTTGGACTCAAGCATACACAATGCTAAGCCAGACCTACAAAGAGATGAATACCCTGAGATATTCAGCAAGTGAAAAAAAAAAAATAAATGTACAATCTACAAGATGTGTGTTGTGCCTCTTGCAAGTCACACACACAGTAAGAGACATCCTTGTACATCAGGCACATTCTACTGGGTACGGGTGAACGTCTGCACTCTAAACACATCTCTTTGCAAAGCTGCCTGAGGCTAAAGAGAAACAAGAATACATGTTAATGCTATCAGAGAGTTCAGAGGAGTCAGCAACTTTCTTCATAATGACTTCAATGCTCTGGAGCAGCGAGAAGGGGTTTATTCTATCCATATTCAAAGCTGTCTCAAAGCACTTTGTGATCTGCACCGCACTCACATCTCGGCTCAGAAAAGAAATTCTTGTTGCCATCATTGCATAAATTGCTGAGAGGAGTCTGAGAAGCTGCCCTGAAATCCAGCAGAGACTCCCCTCAACACTGAGAGGAGTTGATTGCCTTCTGGATATGTGATGAAAATGCTCGTGCCCTGGTAGGCTTGTGGCACAGCCCTGCCTGGAGAGGCCACCACGCCCCAGGAGCTCCCAGCCTCTGGCTCCTGCTTTGAATGTCCCCTTGGAGCAGCTCACCTGCCCTGATTGCCAAGGATGCCCCAGGAAACCTCCTGGCTAAAGCTCCTTTTCTAAGGCACATGGCTGATCTGGGGTGGTGGGAGAAGCTGCCTCATTTGAAGCTGAAAGAACAAAACTCCCACCAGCAGCACTCAGACATCAGACATAAAGCAGCTGGGAGGAGGCAAAAGTGTTTCACCTCACTCTAATGCTCAGGTTGTGTCCTGGCAGCTCTGGAATCAGTGAGCAGTGGCAAATGTGTCCTCTGCATGGTGACCATAATATCTGCCCTGAAATCCCAAGAGCTGCAGCAGACTAAGAAAAGATGCTCTCTACTAATTTGTACCAAATCCCTGTATCATAATGATCTGAATTATGACCCTGTCACAATTTAGTAGCACATTACTAGGTCACCTGACCATCCAGGCACTAAGCACCAAGGCAAGATTCCTCCAAACTTCTGAGTTTGCCACGTTTTCCACCTCACCTCCACCAGAATGTAGCTCATGCCATTCAAGATCAGTGAGATCTTCAGCTTTATAACACTTTAACTTAGATGAAAGAAGTCAAAGAGCATCCAAAATAAACCCGTCTTTAGATTTGGTAACTTGACTTGAAATAAAAAACTGAGGATTTCATCTGCTTTTGCTACTCTGCAGGTCTTTTAAGTCCTCCAGTACATCTGAGGCACTGATTTTGGAATATACAACATATTTACCCACCCAGTGTGCATGCCTGATGTAGGAGAGTGGCACTCAGCCCCCACTGCAGGCAGCAGAGGTGCAAAGACAGCCCTCCAGCCTGGCTAACATCAAAGTCCAGCCAAAACCCACTCAACTCCCTGCCTCCCAACACCAGAACCACTGACCCTCCCAAAACCTCCAGCCACCATAACCAGACACAAATTAACTAAAACCAAAGGCTGCGTGAAGAAAACATGGGGAGGGAAGTCTTGCTTTCACACTAGGATGAAAATGTCTACAGTGCTGTGAAAACCAACGAGGTGTGAAAGCAGAGTGTTAGTCATTGTGCTCAGAGTCTTGCCAAGGCACCTTTGTTGTTAAACTCCCTTCACATGTCTGACAAAAAAAATCCGCTTTGCTCAGCACGTCGTACTTGGCTTTAAAATAGGAGGGTTTGGAGAGGCCAGAGCCATGAGAAAGAGGGAGAAGGGAACCCCAAACAGCACAAGAACAAAGGTTATTCTTGCTCAAAACCAAATATAAGGACTTACAGAGTTGTTAAGGTCAGAAAATACCTCCAAGACCACCCAATCCAAGCATCAACACAGCATCACACTCACCACTGAGCCATGTCCTCAAGAGCCAAATCCACATGGATTTTAGATCCCCCAGGGATGGTGACTCCTCCACTTCCCTGGGCAGCCTGTTGCAATGCTTGATAACCCTTTCAGGGAAGAAATTTTTCACATCTGAGCTAAACCTCCCCCGGCACAACTTGAGGCCATTTGTCCTATTGAACACTGAGGGCAGTTCATCTTATCTCTAGGAGAAACCTTGCAGAGATGTCTTAGTTCTGCAAGCTGTGTGTGCTGGGGGCAAAGACCTCTCTTCTGGCTATTGCCAGAAATATTTTCTCAAGCTTGCATAAAGACAGGCCCCCTGTAATACATCAAACCCAGAAAACCTTGTGTATAACCCAAGAGCAGTTTGCTTTCTGCCTGAACTTCTGCATGACACCTGGGACTGACTCTTCATTGTAGGTATGAAAAGGCAGGAAAGTCCCTGACTTTGCTTTCAGTGGAGAAAAAGGTGACACAGAAAGACCATGGCAGGTACTTCCAAGAACAGCAGCCCCAGCACTTCCCAGGGTGGTGCAGAGATCAGGGACCTGCAGGAATGGACAGGTGCCTTCCCAGATCTTTGCTCTGCACTGTCTTCAAAGGTGAAAAGTTAATTCCTGGCATGATATTCCTCCCAGAGAGATGAGGAAAGAAGAGGGGAGATGAAACATATGAAAAGAAGAACAGAGTAATGACAGCAGTGGGTGGGACTGAAGAGAGAAATGGAGAGCAAAGATGCCCAAACTGGATATGGGAAAGCAGTGCATGAGGAGATGGGGTGGGAGAGCCTTAATGGCAAGAAATGGGCTGCAGGGAGGTCTGAAAGATGTCAAGAGATTTGGTGTGTGCAAATCCTGGGTGAGCAACACTCAATGTGTCCTTCAGGAGTGCCTCTCCACCTGGGAACCTGCACCCATCCCTGGGACTGAGCCTGGCAACTACTCACCCTCCAGAGCAATGGCTTCGCTTCAAGGGGGTGGAAATAAATAAATTAAAAAAGAGGAGAAGCCAAAAAGAAAAGTATATATTTGATTCAACAGCAATTTCAAGCATATTTGGGGCACTTGGTAGTTCTGGATCAAATTTGTATCATTTAAGTCAATACAGGATTAACATAGTTTACAAGCTGTGTAAGAAAAGCTTTGCATTTTCCAAAGAAGGCTCTTTTCATCAGCACCTCCAAATCTATCTTCAATTAAGCAGTTAGATTTTGCATGTGTTTTCAATTTAGGGATTAATTGCAAAACCCTGTATGGGAAGAGAATGCAGACTTCCCAATACCCATTTTAATCCTAAAAACAAAAGAACAGTTGTCACAATGCCACTGAGGCTTCACAGAAGTTGGAGGTTAAGCATTTACTTAAAATACCTTATAAGATCAGACCCAGTGCACTTAAAAACTCTGCAAGATCAATCCCTGGCTAATCTGTTAAACACGTGTGGAAGCTTTGTCTGTAATCATCTAAGTGTAAAAATCCACGCTGCTCTGGAGGGAATTATTCCTGGAGTAAGTAGATGCATCACCAAACTTTCACAGCTCGCCTGCTTTCATTCTTTAATCCCTTTTCCCTGGAAGTGAGTTAGCATTCCAAACCACAGGAAAGTTTCTAGTAGCTGCTGGTTTAAACCTCCTAATATAGATAAATAAATAAATAAATAGACAGATAGCTCCATTTCCTCTCAGTTGCTGAATTCCCCTTTCAAAAACAGCCCTCGTTTTCAGCCCCCACAGCTGACACCCTCATTTCCCCTCACTTTCTCCTCTGCTCTGGAGATGCAATGAGCAGCAGGAATGGCAGTGCTGGTGCTGCATGTGCAGTGTGATGTGTGTAGAAGGAGCTGCCACTGCACAGCATCCTTCCCTTGGGCAGCAGATTGCAGGGACTCTTTGGACCAGCACAGGCAAGGCAGCAGTTGGGCGAGTGAGCTGTCCCTGACACCTCTTTCCTCACCATCTGGAGTTAAATTGGAGCTCATCAGCATGCTTACACTGTAATACACATTACCTATGCTTAGTTAAACAAAGCTGCTGCTGTTCTGCTTGTTCCCTCAGCTTTAGGGTGTCTTCCTCCAGCCTCAGCTCCCTCCACACCACTCTGTGTGCCACGGGCAGAGCCTCCAGGCTTTCCAAGCAAGGTATTCACCACCATTCCCCTGTGACACAGAGCTGGGACAGCTTCATCCTCTGTAGGCATCGTTTCTGTCCCAAATTCACACTGCTCCGAGCACAGTTCATCCAGTGTTTAAGCACTGTGTGGGACCCCAGCCCTGCCCTCCCAAACCAGCATCTCCCGCATTCCCTGCTCCTCTGCTCATCCCTCTGAACACCTGCACACGCTCTGGGAGCAAGGCACACCTGCTGCCGAGCTTTTCCTAAAGTTTACACCTTAGTTCCTCCTTACAGAAGGAGAAAGGGGGGGAAAACCTCCCCACAAACCTTCTCAAGCCCCCCGCTCCCCACGCCCATTATATTTGAAAGGCTTTGAAAAGCGAATTCTGCAGCGACGCAGCCCTTTGCTCTGAGCCATTTACCTGGAACATCCTCAGACACAAACACTGCCGGGGGGAGATGAGAGCGTGCCCCCACAGCCCCTTCTCCCACGAGCAGCACAGCCAGTGCCCGACCCAAGAGGAGGATGAAATGCCCATTCCCACCCGGGGAAGAAAGGCAGGAGCCAGCGCAGACACAGAGCTCCTTACCTTATTTAGCCACACGCAGTGGCCGTGGATGTCCCAGCTGTACTCCATGCTGGTCATGGCTATTTTCACGCCTCCAAGCAGCAGGCTGAGACCCCCAGCCCCAGCAGGACCCCCCTGAGCCGGGGGACAGGGGAAGGCAGGGCAGGTTCCCCCGTGGAAGCGGGGCTGGAGGCAGAGTGGGAGAAGTGGGAGCGCAGCCCGTGGAGCAGCAGCGCTCCTCAGGCGGAGCGAGAAGCTCTGGGGGATTAACACATCAAAGCCCGGCAAGAAACTCTTCCAAGCTGCATCCCAACATCCAAGCTGCATCCCAACACGGCAAGGCTGGGAGGGGCAGGGCAGAGCAAAGCTGACCCTGCAGCAAGGACAAGGTGGCACCTGGCCATGCCCAGCCTCGCTCCCCGTGAGCATCACAACCTGCTCCTCTGTGCCCCATGGAAACCAGCCAGCCCCAGGAGAGCAGCCCCATAAACCTAACCCTAACCCTAACCCTAACCCTCCACCTGGCTGCCAAGTACACAGAAGGGGGTTTGCTTTCCTGGATGGGCTATTCATTGGCAAAAGCTGGGAGAGCACATGTAATTAATTCACTTGTAGACGCCAAGTAGAAATGGAAGATTGACTCAGCCATGCCAGGTCTCACAAGTGGCTTCTCTCGAGTGTATGTCATACTTGAGAATAAATGCAACAATAACAACCAATCCCTGTCCTCAGGTTCAAGTTTCAACTGATCCAGTGGCAGCAGGAGCACAGCAAATCCTTAGTATTTTTTTACCACAGAGCCTAACTCTGGGAATCCTGTGATTATCTCAAAAAACACAGCTTTTATATATTTTATATATCCAAAACTATCCACGAGAGAGAAAAATCTCAAACCCATGAAGCCTGAGTAACCCAGAACAAATCAGGAAAGTGGGAGTGGAGCAGAAGCCGTGCTTTTTAAGCCAGACTAATGCACTTTGGATTGGGAATGGTGATTTTTGATGGCTCTGCCATCAGGGCTGCACAGGTTGTTGGTGAACTCATCTACAATGTGCGAAGATGCCACGCCAAGACACGCTGTAAACGAGCCTGTGTTATCTCCCAGTGTTAAAAACACACCAGTCTGGATGAAGAACTAGAAGCACGTTCCTGTGCTTCAAGAACTTTGGGAGGTAGATCTCTCACAGACAGAAAGCATTGCTGGCAGGGAGTTTATGATGACAGGCTGAGGCAGTATCACAAGACTCCTTTCATACTGCAGCTCGAGGAGGGATCTCAAGGACTTGGTGGTAAACACCCATGTGCCACACATTATCATGGGACCTTTTGAGAGCTAAACCCAACACAAGCAGAAGCTGAACCAAATGACTCCTCTGTACGCCCACACTAAGACAATCAAACAACAAACTTTGGTTTGAAGACGAGATTTTTCCATGAATAAGAAATATGAGATGATTCCTGGCTAACCAAACCGCTTCCTCCACTCAGGAACCACCCTGCTGCCCAAATAGGTCAACATATCTCTCTGCAAGATCACAAGCTATGTTCATCCTGCAAGGAAAATTCCTCTCTGAAAGCCAATATCCCCTCGTATTAACTCCCATTACTCCCAGCCACTGTCTGGAAGAACCAGCTTGTTGAAAACAATGTCAGACTCTGAAGGTGGTCTGTGAGGCAGCAGCAACACTCTGGATTGCACAAGCCACTGGTTCTGTGGTTCTACATAATTCAATAAACCTTTGGAGGCCAAAAAGTTTGTTTCCCTTGATCTTACAGTCAACTTCATAAATTCTCTTCTGGAGTGAAAAGTATTAATAAAATATATAATATATAGAGATTCAAATTCAGAAAGTCACTTCCAAAGCTAAAACCACAGTTGCACTTGCTGTGGGTTTTAAAGAAGTGTTACCCTGGCTCTTGCATTCCAGGGGCACATCCTTTAAAGAGGGGAAGGCACAAACAGGACCCATATGCACAAGTTCAGACCAGGAACTTGGGGAAGATGGCACGGAGGTGTGGGAAGGGATTGTCCACCCACTCCTACCCTTCACTCTTGTTTTTAACAAGACACAGTTGGTTTCTTCTTTCTGGGAAGTTGTTGCATAAGATGTATTTTAAAAAAAAATGAAAAAAAAAAACCAAACTAAAAAATCACTTTCAAGAAAAGTAATAATTAGAAAGAAAAATGTCTCTTGTTTCAACTGAAGAAAAACTGAAGCAACATTCATGACTGGGAGCAAGGTTTCTGAGAATTATCTTCAAGACACAGAGCTAGCAACTTCCAGCTGGACACAACAGGGCTGCAAAAGGGGGAGTCTCATTTAAAACGGTCTTGCTAGTGGTGAAGATGTTACAGATCACACTGCCCGTGTTCAAGCCAGAAGCCCCATTTGCAGAGTACAGCACATGCTTTACCAAAGCACACATGAGAATATACTAAACATTTCTGCTGAACTGGAGGATCCTGAAAAGGCTCCAGAACTTTTCAACCGTTTTGACTTGGCTGCGGCTTCCAGGTCTGGTCGTGGCTGAAAGCACAGAGTGCCAGTGTGTCTGAGCTTAGGAAAGGCCCCTTGGCAGACTTGGAACACATGGCCTTGTCTGCACCTTTATCCATGACACTCACCTGCCCTCCCTGGGCACAGGGAGATGTGGGCAGGGTTCCAGCAGCACAGAGGTCAGCTCTGAGCTGAGAGGGCAGGCTGCAGTCACACTGTCTCAGTGGAGCAGCAGAGCTGCAGGGACACCTTTTGTGAGCCACCAGCCCGTGGATGCTCCTGGAAGAGCTCTGCCAGATGCCCAGGCACTGCGCGTGTGCTCCGGTGTCACGTGGCCAGCTGGCATCCAGCAGGTCCACAAAAAAATAAATGAACATGAGGCATTTTAACTTGCTGGCCCTGTTTGAAGGGGCATGGACTTCTCTGGCCCAGAGAGGAGCAGAAAGGAAGCGGTTCAGGGACACAGGGCAGCCCATCCTGGCATGGCAAAACTGAGTGCCTTGCCCCATTTTACAGAAGTGAGCAATGGTGGGAGACTGTTGTCATCCCCTTTTCCCAACTCAGGCACCAGCAGGGGCCAGGAAAGGATTCTTCTCCTGTGACACACTGTTTGGCAGCAGCACACACTATTTTTGTTTTCCCCTGAGACACAAGAGACTTGCTTACAGCTTCAGATGGGCTGGCACACCAGTTCCAGCAGCTTGGAATAGCCCAGAGGATGCAGCTTCATGCATGGAGGATTAAACCAGTTTCAAACAAAGGAGGTGTTTTCCCTCCCTCAGAAAGGATAGGCACAGTTGCAAAAAACCTTCCTACAAATCATTCACAGAATCACAGAATATGCTGAGCTGGAAGGACCCACAAGGACCATCCAGTCCAACCCTCAGCCCTGCCCAGGACCATCCCCAACAATCCCACCCTATGCCCCAGAGCATCATCCAAACCCTCCTGGAGCTCTGGCAGCCTTGGGGCTGTGCCCACTGCCCTGGGCAGCCTGGGCAGTGCCCACCACCCTATGGGGGAAGGACCTTTTTCTCATATCCAACCTAAAAACCTTTCTGCTCAGACAGGGACTGGTGACACCAGTGACACCTGCAAATCCCATGGCTTCAGCACAGGATAAGTGGAATATTCAGTGCTTCCTACCAGGGGTTTTAAGGATGTCAGGGAACACAGGGGAATAATTTGAGGCAGACTGAGGAATAACTGAGGCATTGATGGAATGGCTGTTTTCTGCAGACTCTGGTACTCACAACCCCTGCACATCTCCTCCAGTGGTCAGGAGACACTAAACTGAGAGTCCTTCCTCTCCCACTCAGCCCATGGATGCAAGAGAACAGGATTACTGCCTCTCTGCCACGTGGTGACTCCTCATCACGTGGGTCTGAAGGACCTTGCTCCAGATCCCAGTAGCCAGGCATCCCTCCATCACACATTTGCCATCAAGAGGCACTGACTGGTCAGCCCTCATTAATCTCAGTGGTCCCTGCAGCCTCCAGCCACGCTGCTGGGCCCCTTTACTCCACACAACACGTGGTGGATCACCATCACTGGATGGCTCTGAACACCACGGGAAACAGTTCATCTTCCAAGACTGTTTATTTGGTGGTTTTTTTAATTTATTAAGGCTGTGTTTGCCTGAAACCTGTTCTGTGCCTCAGTCTGTGCTCCACACAGAGGAGGGACTAGTTACAGCGATGTTCAGTGCTGTATGTTAGGCAGGAAGGAAATGCTGATGTTGGCAGGAACTCTGTGTGTTATAAAGATCTGACTCCAATGTCACTCCCATCTCCTCCTCCTGATCTCAGCCCTGGCTGCCACACTTTGACAACGGGGGCGAGATCTAAATCCCACTGGAGGCAGTGAGAAAGCTCCCACGTGCTTCATTAAGTTTCAGGCATTTTCAAATGAGTAGTTCAAAGCAAAGGAGAAGAAAAAAAAAAAAAGAAAAACAGAAAAGGCTCTGCCCTCCAACCTTTCTGCAAGAAGCGAGTCCCAGGTCCCCATCTGTCCCCACGTTGCTGTGCTCAGCCCCCATGACAGCAGATGGCACAGAGGGTCACCCAGCAGCAGCAAACACAGTCCTGCCCCCTGCAGTCCCCCAAGCACGGAAATAAATCCATTTGTGGAGATAAAAACGCTTTCTGCAAGGTCAGCCATGGCTCCAGGGTGACCAAAGCCTTCCTAGGGGGTGTGATGACCATCTTAGGAAGGGATCAGGTGACAGTGGCTGTCCATCCCACAGCACAGAACCACCATGGTCCTGCATCACGCCCAGCCCTCTCCACACTTGGCACTCTAAGTACTTGACTTCCAGTGCTGGAGCTTCCCCAAAACCTGTACACACCCAGACCACCACAACATAACCCCTGCCACGGACCACGAACACCAGGACTCCTCCTTGGCCCTGCCTGGAAGCCACCAGGGCACCTGGTGGAGGCAAAACCAGCAGCTCCTTCAAAACCAATGCTGTTTAACTCACCTTTTGATAAGTACAACATTTTTATTTCTTATTTCCCAGGGTAACCTGCACTCGAATGATCTTTGATTTTTTGGGAAAACCAAGGCTTGGGGAAAGAGCTGCCTCGTTCTGTGTATTTTCAAAGTAAAGTGACAGAAACTGGCCGATTCACAACCCCAGAAAATAAAAATCTGGTTTGGTATTCAATTTAAAGGGGTGCTGGGTTTACACCTCTCACTTCTGTTATAAATCAGGTAGGGAAGCTCAGTAATAACACAGGTCCCTGTAGAAAACATGCTGCCAAAAAAGCTTTTTAGTGAAAACTATTCACAGAACCACAGAATATGCTGAGCTGGAGGGACTCCCAAGGATCATCCAGTCCAGCTCCTGGCCCTGCACAGGACCAGCCCCAAGAGTCACACCATGTACCTGAGGGCATCATCCAAACCCTGCTGGAGCTCTGGCAGCCTTGGGGCTGTGCCCACTGCCCTGGGGAGCCTGGGCAGTGCCCACCACCC
>JAWWEE010000040.1:57370758-57411275 GCA_035221455.1 Xenops minutus | reverse complement strand
TCCTGGAGCTCTGGCAGCCTTGGGGCTGTGCCCACTGCCCTGGGGAGCCTGGGCAGTGCCCACCACCCTCTGGGGGAGGACCTTTTTCTAATACCCAACCTAAACCACTGCCACAGCTCCAGCCCTTCCCTGGGTGCTGTCCCTGGTCCCCACAGGGCAGGGATCAGTGCCTGCCCCTCCTGAGGAAGCTGGAGCTGCAGTGAGGTGTCTCCTCAGTCTCCTCTTCTCCAGCTGAGCACACCGAGTGCCCTCAACTGCTCCTCACACGCTTCCCCATCTTCTTTGCCCTCCTTTGAAAACAACTTTTTCCCCACCTCAGCACCTGATGCTTATAAAACCATCTCTCCCCAGCCCTCTGAGATGGAGCTGCAGTGACCAAATACTTTTTGCTCCCCCCATTTCCCCTCAGTGGTACATCAAAGACAACAGGGGCCAACCCACTGCAGAAGGTATCTGAGCACCAGCCTTTCCAAGGTGCCAAAGCAGCACTTACAACCCCAGATCTCTTCCCTTTGGTTCCCTTTGGCTCGGAACTTTTTCAATACCTGCCCAAAGCAGAGCCAGCCCGGCTAACGCACACAAGGAGCCTGTTAGGGGGATAAGAGGATGCGACTGTACCATCTGACTTTGGAGCCACTCGATGAGAGCCTCTGCTGTGGAATCGGGGACCTGGCAGCGCAGCCCCTCCCTCTCGTCCGCCTCCATCATGTCCAGCAAGCCCCGCAGATCCTCCACCAGGTGCAGCGCCCGCAGGCTCCCCATGAAGGGCGACGTGGGCGACTGGCAGTCGAAGATGCCATTGGAATATTCCAGTGCCTTGGAACCTGCGGGGAGCAAAACCACACGGGGTCAACGCCAGGAAGGACGCTGGGAGCGGGTTGTTCCCAAGGGGGGTTATCCCCACCAAACTCAGCCCTGGGGCAGCATTCTGCTCGCACACACTTGGGAAAGCTCCAGCAGGGAGGAGGTGGGATGGTCCACAGGGGATGGGAACGCCACAGAGGTGCCCATGGGTTCAAGGCACCAGCTGGGCTCTGCTCCCTGGGATGGGGCACTCCTTGGGGAGAACATCATCCTGTAGGGATTGAATGACCCCAGCTCACACAGGGAGGGTGCCCAGAGGAAACCGTGCCCTGCATTTTGTTAGGGTGCCATAAGGCACGGGAATTTTCTTGAAAAGAATGAATGGAAAACAGGAAGAAAAATAAAAAGACCAAATCACTTCTACAGGGGAATAAATTTTAAAGCCGGCAATTTGACACGGTAGCACTGACATTTGCATGTTAATAAAGAGAAAAATCTCCCATTTGCATAAGCTCACAGTATGTATATTTGACCTACATTAGAAGTTGCTATATATTAAGTACGAAAGGAAAGTATCAATTCAGGATTAACGTTGATTTAAGTCAACCGAGCTAATTCCAACTCTAATTCCAGTACACTGATTTGTGACCTTAATTCTGTAATACCTCGGCACAATGAGACGTGTTCATGACAAGACTGTCAACTTGGAGAAACCACAATGACATGCCTTATGTGCACTTCCATGAACTTTCATTCATTTCAGCTGGCAAGCCACAAAAATCCAAATATTCTGCTAAATTCCCTTTGAAAAAAATAAAGAGAAAAAAGTTCCCCACAACAGCACAAGAGCTGATACCCCTTTGTTGGGGCACTTTATAGGGCTGTTCAGAGACATGCTAAATGAAGTCTGTGGTGACCTAAAACATTCCAACATCACATTTTGTTTTCATATTAAGCCTCATCCTTCCATAACCAACTCAGGCTCTTGGAAACACAAATACCTGATGGGATCCAAATACCAGTGTCTACTTATGGAAATTACTCAAGTGGCAGCTTATATGTATTTTTAGAGATCATTACATTCAAACTGAATCCCCTTTCCATGTGTTCCTGCTATGTGTCCTTAAGATCTCCAGGAAAACTGCAGAGAAAAGTCATTGTCCAAACAAAGCACGCAGTGCATGATTATTTTTTTCCCTAAGGGAAATTATTTAAGTGGAACCATTGAAACTTTATGACTGTGTTGCTATACTTGCAGAATAATTTTTTCAGTTCAGGTAGCTGTTTGCACAGCTCTGCTGGAATAGGATTAAACTATTAACTCCTTGCTGATTTGCTCCTCCGTGTTGTGCACTTTATTTTCTAACTCACTAAAAAAGCAGACATTGTCTCCTTTGTGATGCCTCTCCTTGGGCCACTTACAACTTTCAGGTACTTATAAAGAATTCAGATGTTCAAAACAGGCATGAGCCAACTATTTGGACCCCAAGCATTCCAATTTTGACAAAACAAAAGAAAATTCAAGTCATGTTTTAAATCTTCAGAGCTGAGAGAAGCCACTACTAGGTAAACTTACCCTTCCTGCCTTTCAGCAGCTCTTTAAACACTCATCCTGGTTTGAAATGTGCCTTGTCCCTTGGCGCTCACAATGCCCAGCTGAACTGCATCTGACAGAGGGTAGGGGGAAACCACAACCCACTCATCCTGTGTTGGAGAACCTGGGTAATCCCTCCACTCTATTTATTTCTTTATCTAATATAGCTATCTTATATCTTCATTTCTTTCTTTATGTCTAAGATGCAATGGAGGGCACCAAAACCAATTACAAGCATACCCCCCCTCTCAGCCTGAAACTCTGCCCTGCAGGTATGAGAAAGGAGGCCCCCAAAAGCCCCCAGAGCTCACCTGCTATAATGCCATCCATCTGCTCCAGAGCTGCAGCCAGCATGTCACTTGCATCACTCATCATCTTCTCTCTTCTTGGGAACAATCACC
Source organism: Xenops minutus (assembly GCA_035221455.1). Taxonomy (NCBI): domain Eukaryota; kingdom Metazoa; phylum Chordata; class Aves; order Passeriformes; family Furnariidae; genus Xenops; species Xenops minutus. The sequence continues at coordinate 57,408,476 of JAWWEE010000040.1, read as the reverse complement.
AGCTACAGCATAAGGAGCGAGCAAACACCGACAGCAGGAGTTGGGACAAAGCCTGCAATTTAATCTGCAAAAGAGAATTCCATTTCACTGCGTGTCCTCTGAATTCAGACATCACCAGTGCCACAAGGCTGGGGCTCTTTGCTGGCCAACACAAGACCCAGAGGTGCTCACCCCCAGGCACTGAGGAATCAGAGCTCCAACCCAGCCTGCTCTGCCCACTGGTCCATGCCAGGGAGGGGACATCCCATAGAGCACCTCACAAATCCCATATGGCACCTCCAGGAGCTCCCACAGAAGACACAGACCTTCTGTCACTAAAAAGAAGCTGCATCTCAGCAATAAACCAAGTGTGTGTTTACTGGATTTTTCTCCCCAAGAGTTTGCTGGTATAGAAAAAGAGGAGTGACCATTTGGCTCGGATTTTGGGAAGTCTGACAATCCAGAAATCCCAGGCATGCAAGTATTTGCCTGGAGGCAGGATATCTCAGATGCCCATGACTCAGGGGATTCAGTGTGCATGCACAGACTGTCCCTGCCAAGACACTGCTCTGAGTTTAGCAGATTCATGCCCTAACAATGCAATCTGCTCTTACCCTCAAACTTCTAAAATCAGAAGAGTATTTCCAGCAGAGTCTGGAAAAGCAAAGCTGCCCAACATTCTGCTTGGGCACGTGAACTGGACCTTGAAATCCTCATGGGCTACAAGTTAAGCAGGTGCTTGGGAACTTGGCTGAAGTGGAGCCACCCAGGTCAGAGGAATTCCCAATCCCTCCAGCCCAGCACGATGGACACACAAACCACCAAAGCAGCCCAGATTGCCTTGGCTTTAATCTACAGCACATGAGACTGCTTCTGCTATAAATACAGTTAGGGAACAAAGCTAAAGAAACACCAGGAAGGAAAACTCCCTTTAACCTCTGCATGCCTTGCCATTTGGGTTTTATATTAGGCCACACTGCCGCTGACATTTGCCCCAACAGAAGCAATAAAGAAAGCTGTTCATGGTATCTCTGGCATAAGTCCTGGAAAAGAGTCCACTAAAAAACAAGGCAAACCAAACATTAATGGTATAAACTGAATTTTCCCTCCTCTGAGTCACCTCATTGGTTTGACCCAGCTGGGAAGTAGCTCGCATTGGAGGCTGCCAGCTGGCTTTGCTGAAATGCTATTCTTAAAATGCCAACAAACATTTCATCTCCCACAACAACATTCTGACCACATGAAGTAGGTCCAAAAGCCTAAGGCAACTTTTGACTGACAGCACAAAGGCTGCTGCGTTTTTTGGCAAATGCCTTCCTTTATTATTTAGTTGTCAGAGTAAGAAAGGCCAAGACAACTTTAAACAGTCAAAATACCTATACATTAAGAGGCTGCAAATATTAAACAATGCAATAGCATTGTGACTGACTTTCAGCCTCGAAGGAGGAAGACTCTGATTTTAAACACAATGTGAACGTTCACCTTCAATCAGTACCACACCTGCCATAATATGCAGATCCTACACGACACTTGGTTTGGTGCCTGGTAAAAATGAGCAGAAAATGCAGCTCTAGCAAGCACATTCACTTGAACAGTATTAAAGACAGCCTAGGTTTTTCTGCTCTAGGATTTCCTGGCTCTGATAATCAGGTCCTGCTCAGATATCGGTGTCTGCAAAGGCAAAGTGTGATGGATTTCCCTGTGAGGGCAAAGAGCACATGAGAAAGCCTGGGGCTGCTGCTGCCCCCAGGCAAAACACTGATTCCTCACTGTTTTAAGGGGGAAAGGACCAACAAAGCAACCACAACGTTTAGGAATTAATGCTTGGGAATCAGGAGTGCCCACAGCCCTCCCAATGTGCATAAACACTTTGTGGGGGAGTAAAGACAGAGCCAGGCTCTTCTCAGTGGTGCCCAGTGACACGACAAGGCAATGGGCACACATTAAAACACAGGAAATTCCACCTAAGAATTAAAAAGGGGGAGAAAAACCCTCTAAATAAAAAGAAATAATTTTAAAAAGTTGTTTTGGTTTTTTTTCCTGCATGAATGGCCAGCACTGGAAAGGGTCTCCATCCCTTGGAGCTCCTCACAGCCTGAGTGGATCCTGTGTGGTGCAGCCTGCCCTGGGCATCCCTGCTTTGGGCAGGGGGTGGGCTGGAGACCTCCAGTGGTGCCTCCCACCTCAGCACCAGTGCAGGCCAGGATCTGACATTCAATACTGAGGGGGCTGCCTAGGAAAAGCCTCCTGAAGGCTAAAACACACCAAGGAACAGAGTGCTCCTGAATGGTGCTTGTTCACAGCGCACCTCTGGCTTCCCACCCTCCATCTAGGAAAGACATGAACTGGGGTGAGGAACTGCTAATTTACACTTGTATAATAAAGCCATGGCTCAGAGGCACCATCCTTGAACATCATCCAGGCACAATCACCCTTCATGTTTCCAAAAGAAGCTTTTCCTAAACAAGGGGCTTTGTCCATGGTCGCCAAAAATCCCTAAGACAGCAGTGGCACCAAGAGCATCCAAGAGACCTCCAGCATCTGCTCCACCCTCCCTGGCTCTGCCTCCAAGGAAGGACACATCAGACTGCACCGAGATTCCTCCACTGCCACTGCTGAGAGCAGCAACGAGGAATTTGAAGATCCAACTTACTGAAGCAAGAGCCTGCAAACACACCAATCTCCAAAAGCCCCTCACAGAGCATCTGTTAGCAGCCTGACCAAGCCCACAGCTGAGAAACTTGGGGAGGTGAAATGAAAAAGGAACAAAAAGCCCCCGAGCCGAACAGCTGGAGATGACGCAACAAGAAAAGTCCCATTTCCCTGGTTATTTGGTCCTAAAGTGGTCATTGAAAACTAGCCTGGAACAGCACATCCTGCCCTGGCCACCTTCCCAGCACATCCAGCAGTCAGGAAGCAAAATTGCTGTGCCAGAAAAATAATGTTGGAAGCATCCTTCCCTGGGAAAGGCTCTGCGTACCACGCAGGGACAGATGGGCAGAGGGGAAAGAGGACCTCGTATCCCAGCAGAGCAAAAACCCAAGCTGCAGGACACCAGAAAAGGCAACAAACAACAGGAGGAAGAGGATGGGAAAGGGAGGGGCAGAGGGAGCCAAAGAAACACAACTCCTACATCGGTGGACTCTAGGAAAGAGGACAATAATAAAGCAGCAGTGGATTATTCCTGCACCTACTGAAGGGCAGCGAGGCCACCTGTGACTTGCCAAACTCTGGGAGGAGCCTCAGCTGATCACTGACACAGCACAGCTTTCCCAACATCTATGTCCCACTCATTGCTGTTTCCCCTTTATGGCTTTGCACTAATCTTCAAATAAAACACAAGAGAAAACTCAAGGCTTTGGGTTTTTTTTTTCTTGGCAGTGATTAAGGAAAACCACGCAGGTAACACAAACAAAAATCCATCTTGGAAGAGTGAAATGGAGCTCCTTAGGAAAATAAGGAAGAGCTGACGATGACAAGCAGTTCAAATTCCCTTCATCCACAAAAGCAGGAAGGAAAGGAAAGAAAAAGGGGAGGAAATCGTGGTTTTAACACAGATGGATGGCAGATGGAGGAGGTATCAAGGTGCACACAGCAGACAGAGAGGCAGATGCATGGAATCCACCCCTGGCACAACGTCCCCGACACCACACCTGAGAGGGCAGTCCTGGCAGCGCCCCGTCTGCCAGAGCATTTCAAAGAAGTTTCCTCCTGCTTTCCAAGAAAGCAACACTTACCTTCCCGTGGGCAAGACGGGGCGTGGGGGTGTTTTTACAGAGGCAGCTCCCCCTTTCAGAGCTCCCAGCCGAACACCTCGCTCGTGCCGACAGGAACTGCTTCCCCAAGGCTGTGTTTACAACCCACCACGGAAGAAAATTAAAATAAAATACACATGCAGCTCCCTCTACTCTCAGATAGGATTAATCTTAGCACTAGCTGGCATCTCCACTGCATCCCTGGCCGTAAGAGAGGAGATGTAATTTGGTCTTACTTGTTCCCTGTCCCTTGCTCTGGGTGGAAGGCACCAGCCGGTTGCTAAGGCTGTGCTGTTCACTTTTCAGGAGGTGGAGATTCTTTATTTTTATTTTTGAATGACATACAAACCCTCTGGCTATGGCGCTTGGGAAGACGTTTTCCAAACAGCTCGCAGAGGAAACAAAACACTGCCCTGCAAATAAACACGGGGAAACAAAACCAACAAAACAAAACCAGGGGGCTTTGTGAATGGAACTGCAGTCTGGGGGATGCGAGCAGGAAAAGCTGCCTGAACATGGATTTCAAAATCAGATATTTAATTAAGATGGCAGACTTTAAAAAAGAAGAGGGGGGAAAAAAGGGGCTTAAGCATTTTATGTATGTAGGAAATGATAGTTTTCCCATCCACAGGGGCTGCCTCTTTCCTAGATCAAACAGCACACAGAGGCATCCAGAGGGCACATCCTCGAGCCCGGGTTTTGTTATTTTGGGGGAGGGCTCCTTGTGGATGCCCACCTGCAAAACACACTGCTGCCCAAACCCAGGGGTGCCCAGAGCTGAGGAGGACCAGCTGCCCTGGATGTGACCTCCCCGAGGAAGGGCAGGGGCTGGCCTCTTGTCCCCACTCTCCTTCCTCTTCGTGCCCGTGGGCTGCCAATGCTCACTGTTGGGAAGGAAAGCCTCAGCTGCACACAGCTTTTAGCACATGATGCAAGAAGGTGGATGGCTCGAGTCTCCCAGCCCTCCCACTCACACGTAATGCTTCTGAAGCCAGGAAATTGTGATGCCCAGAAATTAAAAATCTTGGTTAGGGCTTGATTCTGAGGGTTAAAAAAGGACCCCCAAGAACAGCCTGCCATGAAAGGCAGATGGAAAAGCGAAGGAATTGCAGTCATCTTTTTATGGGGAGGGTGGGGGGAAAGATCCTGTTCCACAGCAAAAGTGAGACCCCAAATGCTGTCAAAACCCATGCCCTGCATTCTCAGTCCTACATGTACGAGATGACTGTGCAAGAGGTCTAAAGCAACTTCTGAATTCACCTCTCTTGCCTCAAAACACATCCTTAGCAACTAATTTTTATAAATAAAACTCTATTTCCTGAAGACAAAATGTCATTTCAGACACATCTATTTGTGCTTTTTTCTGGCAGGCCAGAAGAGAAACACAAACACACAGACTTATTTGCAAAATACATTTCAATCACAATTAAAAAAAAAGGTTTGAAATTAATTCAGTCTAAATCTCTGGCACATTTGCTATGGGATGTCTGGAAGATGCTCAGCTATAGTGCCACCAGTCAGTACACTTCAACACTTACTAATGAATATATTCAGATAATTTACACTAGAAGTCATTAACATTTCTTCTCATGTAAAATCAGCTCCCTCTAAACTGATGATATTTATTTTTAAATCTATAAATAATTTTCTTTTTGAATGTGCTGAGCAACGACATCAAAGCAACACCGTTCTCCTATTCTGCAGGACTGCAAAAAGAGCAACAAATGTCCCTTTGTTCCCTGACTCCAGATTCTTTCTTTTGTTCCCTGAATTTCATTATTTCTTTATTATACAGCAAACATTATTTATTTCCTTTAGCTGATAAAAATGAATGGAAGCACACTGAGGATAAGAGCCCAGCCCACTTTATGTAAGACACGCCTTGAGATGAAAGGTATCAGGCCATAAAAATGGCTTAAAAGTATTTTAAGGGCCTGAAGCACAGAAGTCCTTCCAAGATATAACTGAGACAAACTTCCTTCAAATCACGTAACTTTTACTACCAACCAGTTGAGTAGAATTCTGCACTTTGCCTCAAAATTTGTTGAACACATTAGTCATAAATCAAAAGCTAAGCCTTGACAAGATAAGCATCCTTCAGATACTTCTGATGCACACACAGCAAACAGCTTACATAAACACCCCGGGTCTCTGAGTCAAGGCTGATGGCTCACATTCATCTCCAGTTACAAAACAAAGCCTTTATTTTGGGCTGCAGTACTGAAATCACTCTGGTTGCTTATCTCTGCTACCCTGTTCTCCAGCAGCTCTTTTTTCCCCCCTGTTGCAATGGAAAGGAACTTTAAAAACTTGGCAGGTTGTGCAGTTTTGTGATGCACCAGCGGGCTCTGGGATTGCTGGAGGAGAGGGAGGCAGCCAGAGCAGCAGCTCCTTCCCTGCACAGCAGCCCTGGAATGCCAATACCTGCCTTCAAACCCTGCTCAGGCTCCTTTTCACTCTTTTCTCACAAGCAATTCAAGGTCAAATGGAGACTTGCCAAGAAAAACCCCACAGATAAGCTCCAGGTCACTCCTGTTCCATTGTTAACTATTTCATAGTCTTCAGTTGCTCACCTTAGAGAGTCTCAGAACCAAAACATTATTTTCTCCTGTTTTGCTTGGGTCCACTTATTAGAGAAACAATTGGGATATTCATTCCTCACTCCAAGATTGCAAGGAAATGCCTCACATTCCCCAGCAACACGTTATTGACACACCGTGGCCACAAAGGCTGCAGAACAAAAGAGGCACTGTTGGATGAGAGTCCAAAAGGTAGTTCTTAAAAATAGGTTAAGAACCACCAATTCCTGAGCACTGACCCACATTTAGACACAATTCCATGGCTTGGGCCACTTTCCTTTAATGGGCTGGGGCCAAGGATTAAATTCACAGACCTCCAGCTTTGAAAGGATCTGGCTTTAGATTTTGGACCTCAAGGTCTTAAGAGTTTCCAGATCCACCCTTTCAGTGTTGTCACTGCACAAAGCAAAAGCAGAGGGCACACACCTTAAAAAGCCCAGAAAGTGAAAAAAACACCTTTATCTTGAACAGTGTTCTAACAAGGGTATGTAGAAAGCAACAAAAAAACCCCAATACCTTGTAATTGTGCAGCATCAACTGTTACACGCAGAAAAATCTGTGTACACATTGCATCCTTCCCCCTCCACCTGCCCCTGATTTTCCTGTCTTAAGATTTCCCTTTCAGGAGTAATATGGAAAAGAAGAGTGTGGTATGCTTTGTGTGTGAAGATGCTTTCATTCTTCCAAGGCTCACGTTGTCTGAGAACTTAAGGTTGCCAGGACCACCACTGCACCACCACTACACCAGCACTCCCCTGATATTGCATGATTTGCCATCTCTCTCCTCTTGGCATTTCAAAAATTAATAGGTTAAATTCAGGATCGTTAAGGAATCTTTTCTCCCCCCTCACAATGGAAAACAGGACTGAATTTTAAAAAGTAAAAAATGTGGGAGAAAAGTGGACAATAATAAACTGTAGGCAAATTTTCCCTCTGGCTTTCTTGTGTTCTCCTCAAAAGCTTGTGGAGCTTCTCCTCTTCTCCTAAACTAAAGCCCTTTGCCAACAGCCCTTGTTTAGGGAGTGCACTTGGGAATCCCAGAGAGTCCACATGAAGACAACACCAACCAGTACTAAAATCGGACATCCCACCCTCGAGATTCCTGGAATTCCAGGCACAGGCACTGCTGCTTCACAACACAGACCTCATGAATCCAAATACTGCATTAGCCCTCAGCTTTGGAAAGGCCCAAGTGGTTCAAGTGGAGAGCACACTGAAACACACGTGGCAGATGTGTTGTCAACAGAGGCTGAAAGTGTTTTAGGACATGCAGTGTGTGACATCCCACGGACAATGCCCGGCAGGACACGGAGATGCCCCTTGCCCAGGGCTCTCAGGACCACCCTCTCCTCCCCTGGGACACAGCCTGTGCTTGCTGCCCAGCTCCAGAGCCACCTGAAGAAACCAGGGGGAAGAAGAGGCACCCAAAGACCTGGCTTTTTCCCAGCACTGCCCTTCCCACATCCCCTTTCAGGATACAACCTCCAGTCCTTAGGGAAAGCACAGCCACAAGATGGATAACAAGGGGTTTCAGTAACACTGGAGGAAGCAAAGCCTTTTTATTCTTTTTTTTCAGCCAGGGGGCAGAGTGCTGCTTATTTTGGCTTACTTTTTCAGACCAAACTTCCAGATGATGTGCTATCAGCTTGAGGAAAGGGTCCTTCTCTTCTGAACGCTGCACTGGGGAGCAGCAAGCAAACAAACCCCCCAAGCCCCTGCTACTGCAGAGCAGCTTTAAGGAGCCCTAGATACATAGCCAAAAAGATGCTGCCTTCTCCATCCCATCTCAAACTATGACACCTCCTCACCATTCCTTGCCAGAAAGATGGCTTTTCATGCCCTGGTACCCTTTGGCCTCCAGCATCACCCAAGGCTAAAAAACCCAGTGGAACAGGGTGCCTGGGGCTCAGAAGAGCTGGCAAGATGAAGACACCAGTGCCAGGGGAATGGAAACAACACTGGGATGGGCTGGAGGGTGCCATGAATAAGGATAACATGTTTAAGCCAGTCAGGTTTACAGACTCTGCTTGAAAAGCCAATTTTACCCCATAAACTCTCTCAAAACTCGAGATCTTCCAGAGAAGTGATTCCACCAAGACATTAGTTTTTGCTGAGAGAAAAAAGCATTCCTGAGCCACATGGTTGCTGAAGGAAGTTTTGAGATCTGAAAGTTTGAACACAGAAAGGCCCTAATTTGATATGAAATATGGTAAGGTAGGGAAGCAGGGCATGGGAAAACAGGATCTCCTCACTTTTGTCTTTTTTTTTTTTTTTAATAAGTCTGCAATAGATAAAAAACCATCTTAGGCTGCTCAACTGTTTCCCTTCCCTCAACCTACAGATCTAATTAAAATAAACCTTTGAAAACAATACAAGTAACTTAATAGTATTTTAATTGAAAGATGCTTTTATAACATAAAAAGACCAAAAGTAACCTCACTTGTTTCACAGTTGTACCAGGAAGAAGTGGGTCTTGTGTAACTTCATAGTTTTCTAACTTTCCAAGTCCCACAGTAACAGATGATGGCAAGGATGGGACAATACACGTAGGATTAAAAGCTCTGCCCAGCCCATCATTTATATCCATCTAATTAGCTCCCCCTGCACAGACACACCCCCTGAGCACTGGGAACAGCTAATATAATTCCTGCAATTAAAGACTTCAATGCCAGAATCCTTGGTTGCCAAAAGGAAAAACCAACAACCCCCTCCTGCAGCACAGGTGGGCATGTTCGCACAGGAGTGGATGCCCAACCCTAAAAAAAAAGCTCCGATTCAAGATCTGAACTCTGCCAAAGTTCAAGATGTTTATTAGAAACCTGTAATCCAGCACTGAGGATGAGCATGGACTCAGCTCCAGCAGGGCGAGCGATGCCAAACGCTGCGGGGTTGTTTGGCCACATCCAGGGATTTCTGGGGGGCTTGGGATAACAGAGAGGAACAAGAGTCCCTCAGTAGCAGTCCTGTGCTTTGGAGACTTCTTGCTGTGGCAGGGACACTGGCAAGGCAGGCACATGGGGGAAGGATCACTTGCCTGCCACGCTGGGAAACCAAAGCCAGCACAGGAGAGTTCACACTGGTTTGGATGAATTAACAGCCCTTAGTATTTCCATACAAATCTTCCTCTGAATACATAATCTCAAGATAAAACTTCAAAAAACCTCGAGGGATCAGATGCACTTTTAACACTACATTTCTTTGAAGTGCTTTCCCTTTGTATTTCACCCACACTTCAAACTTTTCCTACTTACATACAAATCAAATTGCATGTCTGATGCTAAAAGAAGCAGACATTAAAAGTGTTTCACACTTTCCCAACCTCTGGGGACAAGGCTCAGTGTTGTAGAAAGGTGTATCTTAACTATACACTGATTTTCACTGTTTCAGCAGGCCAAGGGGGAGTTCTTTATGTACCAGAACTCAAATAAAAACAGGGCACCAGCTGAGAAAGGAGGGTCCTACAAGCTGTCCTTTGCTACCAAACCAAATCTCTAAACTCTTGGCCCCAAATAACAGAATTAAACAAATCAATACATATTTTTGGCCATCACCATGAACTTGCAGCTTCCTCAGTAACCATGGGAATATCTGGGGCCAAATCCTTCATGGTATATATGGAGACTCAGGAGTCACTGGAGGGAAGTCCTGCATGTTCTCAAGCGCTACAGGAGTTTTAAAAATGTTGATTCTTGCTTCACAGATCTATAAAAACAACTATTTTAGAACTATTGGCCCTGTATTTCAGGGCTGACTATTTTTCATGTGCTTACAGACCAACACCAGAGGGACAGTTTTGGGGGTTACCTCTGACTGACTACAGATTTTTTATTTCCCTGCCTAAATTCAGGAAGGGATCCTCCCCCAGAGGATCTTAACTCTGCTGAGCGTAAAAAACCCCACTGAGACAAGTCTAGTCCGGGCTTGCAGCAGACACTGCTGATGCCAAAACCTCAAACCCACGATGATTCTCCTGTTTAAAATGGGAAGAGTAAACCTGAAACCAGCAGGAATGTTTACTTGACATATAGAATAGAAGTGCAGCTCACAGAAAAGTCCAGCACTGCACCCACCCCCCAGCAGTGCCACGAAAACCCTACAGGTACCACCCTCCCTCCAGCACCAACCTGCCACCTCCACAGCTGCATTCAGCCCCTGCAAGGTCCTGCTGGTGCCACACAGCTACAAAGGTAGCAAAGTGCCAGGAACCAGAATCTCTGTGGTAACCAGCAGATCTCTGGCACTGGAGGTATAGGAGCTTGCAGTTTGCTTTTGGGATCTGTTTTTTCGCCCTTTATTAAAGCTCTTTACAGTTCCAAGCTTTTGTTTCCTGCCAATGTCTCAAGGACCACAAATGCATTCAGGCCTCTGCTAGTATTTTAATGAATTATCAGTTCCTGCTCCTCCACTTGACTTGGAGGTGAAATCTGCCATTTTAAGGAGATAATCTTAAGCAGCTTTCTGAGAAATGTCATGAACACTAAACTGCCATTTTTGTGCTCTGGCTTTGGGTTGAGTTTTTTCTTTTCCCCCTCCCCTAAAATTCTATTTTAAATTGCCTTTAAAAGCAAAGTGGAGCACTCCCCAAGATGATGTGCTGCATTTTACAGAATGCAAGTCTGAACCAGTACTGTCAGCTGATTAAAACACTTCCAAACAGAAGGGGGTTAATTCCCTCTGCTGCATTGTTATGTCTCAGTATCAATGAGCTGATGCTCAGTCACACTTCTGACCTTCCTGTGCCCATTTCAAAGCTTCTACAGACCTACTTTTATGTTACTCAGGCAAAAGTTGCTTATGATTTGTGGAAATCTCTATGTTTAATGAGAAGAAACCTTAACTTGCTGTTGCTCCCCCGCAATACCAACTCTGTCCTCAGTGCTGGAGAGCATTCCCAGATCTGGCCACCCTCTGGAGAACAGACCCCGAGCCCAAATCCTGCATCCTGTGTTGGTGCCACAGGAGGTTCTGGCAGTGACAATGATGTCATTTTTTAAAGATACCCCAGCATCTGGGGTTTCTTTGCAAAGAGTGACTTTGTCTGTGTCCCCCTACAGCTAGACTAGATGCTCATGCTGCCTTCCTCTGGTACTCCAGCACTGTGGTCCAAGGCAGGAAATTTCCATTCTGGGTGGGGTCAACTATGCTGAACTTCTACACTGCAGCCTGCCAACTCCATGCTGTGGGAGGGACACTGTTTTCCTGATTCCAGCTGCCAAACTCAAGAGAACTCAACCTGGCTGAAGACAGACACAAAGGTGAAGTGAACTGGGCATTAAATCAGAAGAGACAGGGCTTAGGTTAAAAGCTGCTCACCCGAGCTGGGGCTCCTGCTGCTCTGGCCCTCGTGGCTGTCTGAGTGGGTTAGCAGAGTGTATGTTCAACCACCTCTGCTAAATTCTCACCAGTGGGAACTTCTCACTCATGGGAACTTTGCACCAGGAGGAGAAAAGTCAGAGCTCCATGAGGAAACAGCACCCAGGGATCTCTAGCAGCAGTGCTTAGTGCAGGTGGATATTCAATTTGTGACCAAGCAACAACCAGTATCTCATAAATAGCCAGTGCTACGCCCCTTTGCGGATTTCAAACAGCTGATCTTCAGATCCTTTACAACTGGGCACAGCGCAGGGGAGAGGAATCAAGGGTTTGTTCTCCCCAGCACCAGAATGGAATAGGGCTCTTCTCAAGCCAGAAGATACCAGGTTACAATAAAAAAGGAGAAACACACCCAGCCTGCATGTCGGAACACACACGGCACCGCAGGACAAGGATGTCTCAGGTATCTCTGCATCAGCAGCCTGCTCCTTGGGAGTTTCTTGTCCAAGAACTGTGACCCAGCCTGGTACTCCTTTGCTGGCAAGATCTGACACGATCCCAAGACGCCAGTGTGGCTGCAGGCCAGCAACCCGGTGCTCCAGAGAGCCACATGCCAATGTCTGAGGAGGGGAACATGACCACACACGCTTCCTCTCCCGCTGCACCGCCAGCAAGGCTCCGAACTCCCTGCGGAGAACGGGGGAGACGGGCTCTCAGCTGTGTGCCAGTGCTCCGTGGTGTGGGTCAGGGCTGTCACAACACACTGTAATTTATACACAACACACACCCTTAATAACACAGCCCTCAGAACTGCCTACATGCTTTGTGGCAGCAGGAATTAACAGATGTTGACAAGTGATGAGATAGCAGAGGCATCCCGGGAGATGGACACAGCCCAGTGCTGCTGCCTGCTGTGTCCCTACACACTTCCTCACTCTCACAACTGACTGCACCCAGAGTTTCTCCTGGTACAGCAACGTGGTGGGGCTTCTCTTGCCCATCCTCCCAATAGGCAGCTGTTCCAGCTGTGCTGTCCTTACCCTCAGTGACAGGGGATTGCCCCCAGCTGGCAACACCCCAGTGAAGAGGGAAGCACACCTTAGCCTCACAGCAGAGGTCTGATACTCTGTCCAGAGCACACAATAAAACAGCTGCAAAGAAGGTCCCTACAGGAAATTATAAGAGAGGATATAAAATAGCAGGAATGTGCAAGTGGAGGCAAGGCTGGCTACTCTAGATACTCACGGGATGCAAAGGTGTTAAATTTATATTGCCACACACCCTGCTGATAACACAAACATGAGAACAGAAGGTTCCATGGAGACTTTCCAGTGTCTGAAGGAGCCTACAGGGAAGATGGAGAGGGATTGTCCATCAGCAACTGTGGTGACAGGAAAAGGGGGAATAGCTTCAAACTGACAGATTGAGGATTAGATTGGATATTAGAAAGAGATTCTTGGCTAAGAGGGTGGGCAGGCCCTGGCACAGGTTGGGCAGAGAAGCTGTGGCTGCCCCTGGATCCCTGGGAGTGTCCAAGGCCAGGTTGGATGGGGCTCTGAGTGACCTGGGACAGTGGAAGGTGTCCCTGCCCATGGCAGGGGGTTGGAACAGGATGATCTTTAAGGTCCCTTCCAACCCAAAATATTCCATGATTCAATAAATTCCATCAATGTCCAAATCTGCACGGCAAGAATAACCACTGGCACATTGTTGTACTGAGAAGGACAAGGCAGGAAAGGGAAAGGCAGCAATCGTGGAAATCCATGCTGAGGTCTTAGACCAAAGAGCAACCAAATCCACAAAGAGGCTCCTATGAGCACTTGCAAGCTGGGAATTTGCTCCTTTGCCAGGCTATTCTGGGGCTGAAACGCTGGCAGACAACAAGGCTCTTCCCCAGCCAGAGATCTCCCAACCTCTGGGATTTTCACCTCCTGCTGGGAGCTGGGAACAGAGAGAAGGGAACCAGAGCTGTGCTCACCTGGGCTTTGGTTTTCCCAGCAACACTGCAGCACCTGCTGGGACACACCACCCCATCTCCTGTCCCCACACAGGCACGGAGGGCTGTTTGCTGCCCAGATGGCAGAACCAGGGCGCTGCTTCAGCGCTGCCCTCGCCGGGAGTCCCTCGGGCACAGCCAGGGCACGCCGATCCGCGGTCACTCGGCGTCCAGCCAAGGGGCACAGCAGCCAAAACACCCCTGGCACGGAGCCCTGGCAGCACAGCCAGCCATGGGGGCCCAGGCCCACAGCAGAGCTCAGCTATCCAAATCTTTTGAACAGCTCCTTATCAGCAAAGCAGCTTTACACCAGCTCAGCATTTCACAGGGTTTCTAAGCTGGCCCCCTTAAATTGGATTGACAGCTGAGCAGAGCCATGGCCTGAAATAGAGACAGTCTCTCTGTCGGCACAGGAGCTTTGCCACAAGACCCACCCAGCCTGAGATCAGCAAGTTGCACAAGCCCACATTTGATGTCAAGCATGCTTTTAATGCCACCAAAGCCAATGCTACTGGGAATGTGTTTAGCACTAGCTGCCTGCTTGACTAAGTGACCAAAACAGGACCTCAAAACACAGAACCTGCCAGCTTTGTGTGACCTGTGGGTGCTTTCAGTAACATCAGCCCCCTGGGTAAGGTCCACAGCAAAACACCTTGACTGACTGCAGACCATGAGCTGCCAGATGTGGTCTCTGCCATGAACACAACATGAGCAAGTCTCCACAAACATCCTGATCACTGTGGCTACAGCTTTCCTTCCTTCTCCACTTAGAGGCACTACCAGGACCTAGTAGAGTGGCAGCAGGGGTGTGGGAGTGTGTTTGGGCCCGAGGGAAACACCAAAGTTCCAAAACTCATGTCAAGTCTGCAACAGAGACATGTTCTCTCCCACTGCTCCAGACCACTCTGGTTCAGCATGACACCACCATCACACAGAAAGGCAACTTCTTTAGCAAGGTGTTTCAGGGCAAAATTTGCTCAGGGTTACACAGAACCACTGTTTGCTGCATACAGGAGGCAAAGCAAAAATTGCTCAGTGAATCAGGGCAAACAAGGGATGAGCAGGAGAGAGTTCACAGAGCAGGAGGTCTCTGGTGGAAGGTATCAAGCTGGGGAAAGCCTCCACCACAGCAATTGGGAGTCTGGGCCAAAGTTCACCTGCCCAGCACACAGACAGCACCTTAGCTAAAAGTTAACAGCCTTAGCCAAAATAAACACTGGCCACTCAGCCACCAGCAGCCTGCAGTATTAGCATCATTAGTTTATCAGGTACTGGCTATTATTAGCTCCTATGCTGACATGACTATCAGCTTCACTGCTGTTATTTAGGAGCAGTTGCTAAGGACATGCGAGAAGGAACCCCCTCCAGGTGTGAGGCTGTTGGCTTGGTAAAGCAAGGAGGGTGTTTCAGACTCCCAAGCACTTGGATGAAGCCCACCTGCCACAACAAGCATGATTCTGCTCCCAAAATGCACATCTTGCTCTAGGCAGTGCTGCTCTCTGGAGATCTCAGGAGAGCAACTTCATCTCCCTCACACCAGGGGTTGGGGTGGGGGGCATAAGTCTATAAGGCCATTTCCTATTTTCTTCCAGTAACTCAGATTTGTCCATGTCCTATTTTTGGTTTCTAAATTAAGAATATTGCTCATTACCAGATTATATGGCATTTATTCTGAAGAGCAAGCGATACTAATACAGCTAAAAATTCAATACAAACACCCTGTGGATGTAAGCCATGACATTTATATACCGGATTAATAAGCACTAAGAGGAATTTCTGATGTAGGGCATGTGACCCTCCCTTCATTTCAAAGGCAATTATTTTAATACCATGATTTCAAAGTGTGACATGGCCTTGGAAAACACTGGCAGACAGGCAGCTTTATCAAGAAAACTCCCAAATCCTGAAAGGGCAATTGCAGGTGCATCTCTGGCTTTGAGATAAGAGAACATCTGGGGTGTATGGGCTGGCCAGCTGATAAGAAGGCTGAGACAAACACCAGTTTAATGCAGGATGGATCTGAGCCTCCCTTGGATAAACAGGGAAACTTGAGGAGACTGGACACAGAGCTCCTGCTTCAGCCATTGCCTTTCACACCTCGCCACCTACTCCTTGATATTTTCCAGAGGCACCAGCCTGGAAGTTACTGCTTTGTTAAGTTCAGAGGGCTGGCTTACAGCTTTGATGGCACAGGAGAAGCCAGCCAGGCTCCCTGGTTATCACTTGTTAGACTGGGTCAGCCTCACCCCAGCCTCTCAAAAACTGGAGAAAGGGGTAACCTGTCAGTTTGTAGGAAGGAGACCTGAAAAGATGACAACAGCTGGTTCTCCACTCAACACCTTACAAGTTCCCAGTGTTTTCTGACAGTGGTAAAAAGAATAAAGCCCTGTTCAAGTCCCTCTGGGCCAGAGCCATCCACACACCTTCCAGCCCAGGGATATCCCAGTAGTTCCAAGGGATGGCACATGCCTGCTGCCATCCTGCACAACACACCTTCCTTCTGAATGTGCTGATCTTGGCTGGGACAGAGTTCATTTCCTTCAGAGAGGCTGGTATGGGCTACACTTTGGATTTGTGCTGGAAACATAACACAGGGCTGTTTTAGTTCTTGCTGAGCAGGGCTCACATAGAACCCAGGCCATTTCTGCTCCTCACCCCACCCCATCAGCAAGGAGATTGGGAGTGCCCGAGGAGTGGGCAGGGGGCACAGCTGGGACAGCTGAGCCCAGCTGACCAAAGGGACATCCCATGCCATATGGCAACATGCTCGGCATGTAGAGCTGGGGGAAAAGGAGGGAGAGGAGACATACATGCTGGATCCTGAATTCCCTGGCTGAACACCTGCCTGCCCATGGGAAGTGGGCAATGAATTGCTTGGTTTGCCCTTGCTTGCATGTGCACCTTTTGCTTTACCTATTAAACTGCCTTTATCTCAACCCACAAGGTTTTCCACCTCTCTGATTCTCTCTCTGATCCCACTGGTGAAGGAGTGGGGCTGAGTTGGAATGTGGGATTAGATCACAGCACTGAAGCCTCAGCTGAGGTGGCTTCCCTTAAATATTGACATATACCTTAAATCTGCAGTCAGTGCCCTGTCCTGCTGATCCTGGCCGTTTCCCAAGCCCACCCTGAACCCCAGAGCCATGTCACTACATACACACTACACTGAGTAGAGCTGTAACAAAGAGGGCAACAAGAAGTCCAGCTATCAAGCAAGGTTTCCAGGTGAGTGTGGGGACACAGCCAGCTGGGCAGGCAGGTTTAACATGGAAGCTGCAAACTTTACGTCTTCAAACTGAAAGATACTCTGTGTTCCCCTCTGTTATTACAGAAAGCAACTTCTTAGTCACACCAATAAAACAATCAAGTTCACCATGAAGGAACACACTGGTCAAGTACCCAGCCCAGCCCAGTACCTGCCCCTGATCACCTTCTGGCTGCCACTTCCCACTTCTTCCCTCCCTCCATTCAAGCTGATGCCCCCTCTCCCACCATCCTTTTCCCTCTCCTGAGTGCCCATGAAGTCGGTGATTTGTGATCAACAACTAGCATAAAACACCTCCTCCCTTCTCTTTGCTGCTTGCAAACAGGAGAAAGCACAAAAAAACACTAATCCCAAACAATCGTGCCCTCGGTTCTCACACTTGGCACAACTTCAGCCACAAAAAGGCAATGGCAGGAAAGGTCCTCTTGGACCCTGGGACTGCTGCTGGACTCGGAGCAGCCACACACAACATCCATCTCAAGGCTCTGCTGAGCAGAAGGACATGCAATTCTTCCCCCAGCTGAGAAGTTACCTGAGTTTAGGTGAGGAGGAAAAGGAGAAGGGAGAGGTATGCAGGCAGCTGTCAGGAAGCTCCCTCCTTCTCTTAGTTTTACAAAACATAAAATTAGCAGAATAAACAGAACAGAACTGCCTGAGGTGAACATGCAGCTCGCCACACGCTGAGCTGCTGACATTTCTTCCAAGCAGCTGAAATCCAAGTGTAGTGAGAGAAGCTGGCAGATGGCAAAGGAGAGACACAAAGACCCCACCACAAGCACTGCCACCCTGCAAAGTCCTTCGTATCAGCTGCTCTGCACCCACTGCTGCAAAGTCCAGGTCTCAGCTCAGCCCTGAGGGCTTTCCAAGCTCAGTAAGGTTCATGAAAAGCCTCATTCAGACCCTTAAAAAGTCAGCTGACAAGTAACAAATGACAAATACCAGCTCCATAAAAGATTCAAAGGAAAATGAAAATAAAAATACTGGCTGTGATACCTTGGTGCTGCTGTCCATCGCTGAAGGTCTTGTCTAAGGCACCAGGATGTCTGTCCCACCCATCAAGAACTAAATATAATCCCACAGCTAAATCTTGAGCCCTTAAAAAAGGCTCTGCAAAGGTTTGCGTCCCCAAAAAGAGCACATGGCTGGAGACAGCTGCTTTCTCCTCCTCCTTCACCAGCAGGGCAGGCCCAGAATAAAGTTGTGTTGAATCATGCAAAGATTTTTCCTGAAAGTTTATCAAACAAGGCACCTTTATGAAAAGCCAGAATTCCTGAAAAGAAAAGAACTTTGAACAAGTAGACAACAAACCTGCTAGCACGACTTCCTCTGTAACACATAATTCCACAGTCCACTGCTTCCAGTACTCACCTTGTCCATTTGGCACGCAACACATTTGGGGGTCTTGTCAGTAAATTAAGAAGCTCTAAATCAAGCCTAGTGCAGTTGTATAAAATTATTTCTGCAAATGACATAATGCCAGACACCATTCTGAGCCAACAACTTCCACTACAGCCCATGAAGGGGGGGCTGAGGGGAAATCTTAGCATGGCATGTGGTGGATGGGATATTAACACAGTTCCCATTTTGGGATGGCTCACTTTTCCCATCTTAGCCTCAGATGAAAGAGAAGATGGGGAGAAATGTATTTCCAAATGCTACAGGAAAGGTTTCCCCTGCTCCTGGTTAGAGAGGAAAGAGGAGGGAGGGAGCAGAGAGATGCCCTGGACAGCAGTGAGCAACACCCAACAAACCTAATCCCATTTCCACATTGTTTCACCTTTATAAACATCACACAATCCCTCCAGCCCCACACTGAAAAGTGACAACCACATCAGAAAGTTAGAAAAAAAACCCAAAACCAAAATACCACCAAAAAATGCACTAAAATAAACAGCTAACAAGGTTAGGAAATATTATTACAGATAAACAGCTCTCCCTTTCCTTTAGTGTCGACATAAATCAGACTCTCTTTTGCTCTAGCACCAGTTAGAGAGCTGCAAACTCGAGTTGATTTTGTTTCTCCTTTCAGGGCCTAAGCTCACTTGACTTCTTGTTCACTTTCTCTCTCTGTAAAACAGGGGAAATAATAATGAGAAACTACCACACAGTGTTAGAGAAATTATTCCATTCATAGCTGTATAGTTCTTTGAAGATGCAAAGTGCCAAGCATTATCACTAGATGAAGAAATGATATATTTTCTCCCCCAAGCTATACAGAGGAAGAAAAAAGCCATGCAAACAGCCAACTGTATTCCTAATGAGATGCTACACTCAAAAAGTGGGACATCTTAAAACAGATTGGACAATCTTCTTCCAGCTCACAAAGATTATTCCCAATACATAAGCCTCACAGGATTATAAATGCAAGCAAAGAAACTTATCATTTGACAAGGTTCCTGCAGACAAAATAAGCTTGTCTAAATAAACAGGGGAAATGTACATTTTCAGTAGTGAAGAGAGCAAAAAGAATATTTCAAGGAAGCAAGGGAAGACACGAAACCAGATTTGCAAGCTTTGGGAGGGATGAATTTATTTTTTTTCTGAATATAAAGCAATTGCCAGGACTGAGAAGGTCAGTAAAAGAAGAAGGAGCGGATGGATGGGAGGGACACAGGGAAAGGCAGTGTGTGACAGAAGTCACGTGCTGGATAAACAGGGCTGCAAGAGGACTATTTACAGATAAGCACATGTCCCCCTCTGCAGAGATTTGGGGGTGTTGGAGAGTTGAGGAGAACCTTAAGTTACATGAACACTACCCAAACCACATCACAGGAAGTGAAGAGCAAAAGCACAATAACCTTCTGTTTTCTGCAAACAGCAACATTTCCTCTGGGGAGAAAGGGAGGGAAGAGACCTCAGAGAAATGCCCCCCACCCCTGCCTGGGGACCTGCCATGCCCCAGCCATGGGCACAGTCACACCTCCCACAGACATGCAGGGCAGCCACAGGCTGATATTTCAAATAATACTTCAAATTAGGACTATTTTGAGCTCATTTTAGTTTAGCACAACTATTAAAAGCCCAAGAAAAGCCATGTGTGGGCTGGGCCCTGCAGGACAAGCCACCAAGTGCTAATAAAGTCAAAACACAGAAGCAGCCTTGTACTGCTTTCCCTCCTGTATTCAACATGGCCTTGGGGGGGGAGGAAAAAACCCAACAAATACTAATTTTTGCCTTTTGTACACAGGCAGTGGAAGAGGGTGGACTGGACCTGAGCTGCATGTGATGCTGTGTCTCAGCCTTGGACAATCTGCCCCAGAGAACACAGGCTTAAACTCAAAGCATTCCCAAGAGCTGGTGGAGCAAGGTGAGGGCATACCTGAAAAGCTGTGTGGATTTTGCTAGGAAAGAGCAGGAAGTATGACTGGATCTCGCTACATGGACTTAGCCAGGTCCCTGTGGCCTTCATGGCACCACACTACAGCAGCTGTCTCCACTGAGGCTTATTTTAAAAGCCTTATTTAGCTCTTTTTCTGGATTATTTACACATGCTGCCTTCCTGTGGGCCATGATTGAACTGTCAGCATCATGTTTAACAGGAACAAGAGGATGGAGGGTCTGACTCCAACAGCATTCCTCCAAATTCCAGATCCCTGGCAGTAACAGAACTACAGGAATGGAGAAAGGAGCACTGAGCACCTGCTCCTACAGCCTAGGATGGACATGGACACACCACCCTCCCAGGAGCAATAGCACAAATGACAGGGAAAACAAGGCAGATCTAGATCCCAGAACTTCTGCTGCTCTCAGGGAAGGGGACTCAGCACAGCATCTGGACAGCAAAGAGGGAGAGACATCCAGAAAAGGCCCAGTGATGCCAGGAGACTGAACGTCTCCAAACACACATCCAGCAGAGCGTGGCTGCCAGCCAGCTCTTAAGGATGCTTTCACAGCCACGATGGACTGGAACCCAGCTGGACTGTAATCCCACCAGCTCTGACAAGCAGCAGTAAAACTGGAGAAACGTGCCCAGGATGGGACACAAGAGGTGCTAACCACTCCTGCAGCCCTGATTGAACACTCAGGGAATGAAAGCATTTGGCAGTGGAGTTTAGGGCTCCTGGCAAACAAGGAGCAGCATCCACTTCTCTTTCAGGTCTGGTGCAAGACCTTGGGCAGCTGTGAATCCCAGAGAGAGCTCACACACGGGGGTTTAGCGTGGGAAGGGTCAGAGACCCAAGAAGCAGCACTCCAAAGGTTATGGAGAGGGTAAGGGAGTAAAAGAAGGGAAATCATATTTCAAATGAGATGCCAGTCCTGACATCCTGCGGGCCTGCAGTGAGGCCAGGGATGCAGGACAGCTCTAGGGAGCAGTAAGGACCCAGAGTGTGACACAAAACACCTGAGAGGGGACAGCACAAACACCACAATCCTCATCCCAGTGATGAGCAGCTCAGGTGGCAGCAAGTGAAGGGAAAGAATCATAGAATTATGGAATATTCTGAGTTGGAAGGGACCCACAGGACCACTGAAGTCCAACTCCTGGCCCTGAATAGGACACCCCAACAATCCCACCCTGTGCCTGAGGGCATTGCCCAAACCCTGCTGGAGCTCTGGCAGCCTTGGGGCTGTGCCCACTGCCCTGGGCAGCCTGGGCAGTGCCCACCACCCTCTGGGGAAGAACCTTTTTGTGAGATCCAACCCAACCCTGCCCTGACACAGCTCCAGCTGTTCCCTGGTCCTCTCACTGCTCACAGAGAGCAGAGGTTGGTGCTGTCCCTTCACTGCCCCTCGTGAGGAAACTTTCTCCCTTCCCCTTTTCCTCCCCAGTGCTCTGGAGAAAGCAGAGAGATCTTGGCTAGATTCATTTCCAGATAAATGCTGCACTGGGTCTGTAGATGGAGTGTGGGAAGTGCCCAGGGAGGAGGTGAAGGGCAGGCAGGACGTGCTGTGGTGGGCACTGAGGGCAGAGGCTGAACCCAAACAGCAGCAGAGAGGTGTGCCAGGCTCCTGGTGTGCCACCCCTCCATGGTGGGGCATCCCTGAGCTCCGTGGGGCTCTCCTTCCTCCTGACCCTGAAGAATGTGCCCTCTCCTCAGGATGGTCAAGAAAGGAAGAACGACAGCTATGTCTGGAGCGCTGATGAAGTAATCCTGTCTGGGAATCATTGGAAACACTTGCCTCTGCAGCCCTGGAGCTTTTCTCAGGAGACCATGTTGGGGGCAGAGGCAAACACAGCTTCATACCTCACATTTTTGGATTTCTTTTCCCCCCCTAAAGCCTTTAGCACACAGCGTGGTCCCCTGCTGTGTGCATCTCGTTCCCACTGGGTCTGCTGATTTCCTAATCATGGAGATGTGCCAGGTCTTCTCTTTCCCAGAGGAATTGCCATCATTTGGATCATGAAAGAACAACATTCCCAGCCTTTTTTTCCATCGACATGAGATTACCACATTTCCTAAATACTTCAAATTGTGCTTGAGTGCATGGCAGATGATTGCAGATGTTGCCACCTCCTTTCCCAGATCTCATGTTTATTTTATGGCTGTAGATCCAAGTTCTTGCTTATCATCCAGTCACAAAGCAAGGACATGTCCCCTCACTACATAACTCACCATCAGCACAGGGTGGGGATGTCTCTGTGGTTCTGCAGGACCCTGCAGTGTCAGAGGGGGAAACAATGGCTCTGATTAATGAGCTGCTGCTGCCCAAGACCAAACAAGTTTGACCTGAAGTTGCTTTCTGTGACCTCTTCCCATAAATCTGCGATGGAGACAGCGATCCATATCACGGGCAGCCAACACGTGGCATTGTCCCTCGCAGGAGCTGCCTTGGAGCAGGTGTAGGGGAACACCAAAGGTTATGTTTGGGGTCCAGAAAACCAGGGAAAGGTTCCTGTGACTTGACACGGGGTTTTGGTGTCAGCACACACAGCAATAAGGTGGCCTTGCTGAAGGGTTCTGCTGATTACAGGAGGAAACCAGAATGACCCTGGGCCACTTCAGCAGGAAATGCTGATGCATATATGGGTGAGGAAAAGCCTTGTAGGAACAAATCCCAAAAGCTGGGCCAACGTCTTATCTTATCTTGAAACACTTGCTCTACTTAGCAGTTGTTTTCACTGTGCTGTTGTTGACATCTCCCCCGCTCCAGACTAATGATTTAATTTTTCGTGGCTGTCACTGGGATCATTTACACCCAAAGTGCTGCCTCTGGCTGAACTGCACAACTTCCACTTGCAGCAGGCAGGGAAGAATGGGTGGGAACTGCTGCCCTTTCTCATGAGTCAGCTGAGGAAATGCTGCCTTCTCTGGCTCTGGAAATCAGTGACAACACGGGCTCTGTTGCTTTGCCAGGGATACTCTTGGGTTAACACTCAGATTTGAATATCCTGGCGCAATCTTAGCCGTCTCTGCTGATGAGTTTGTGGTTGCTAATTTAATTTTGGATGGACTTCTCCAGCTTCTGTAGGAAGGGAGGCTCTGGCTCTGGCCTGCAGGACCACTCTGGGCCATCCCTGATTATTTCCAGGTGGAAAACCACAGGAAGGTGGGCTTCTTGTAACCACTCCCCTTAAACAAAGAAGGAAAATCGAAAATCCACAGAAGCTGACGAGCTATTTTCCTTAATAATAACAATTCTGCTGGAATAGCAGCAGTGTGGGCAAGGGAGGCAATTTTGGCAACACTGTGATGGGTGTTCCAGGGTCCCCAAGTCCCACTGCGTGTGAGTTCCCTGCTTTTGGCTTTTCCCACAGCAGCATTCCACAATCCCAGGGGTGGGGTTCCCAGGAATGAGGGTGGGTTGCTCAAGCAGCCAAGGGATGGTGGGACCCTGCTGCTGGGCAGTGGCAGGGAGGAACAAGCTGTACCCCCAAGGTGGATCTGCAGCCCAATTCCCAGGCACTTTCCAGGGACAGGCTTATCAGGAAGATCTTTTCCTGCTACAGTCGAGCCTTCTCCTTGGGTGCATTAACCAGCTGGTTTCTGAGTGTTTCACCCTCCAGTTGTGAGACACACCTCTGTGCTTTGGATTCCTCAGCAAAGGCAGAGCTGTTGCCTTTTAGTCTGCCCACTGCTCTCGGGTAATTTTTCTTGATTTTGCAATTATTTTGGAGTGTGATATAACTGAGGTGTCCAGTCTGGGCATGGACAGCTTGGCCACCAGCTCTCAGCACATGGAGCATAAGCTAAAGTGGCATTTCTGCCCCAGGTGAGGCTGTGGCTGAGGCAGGGTCTGAATCCCTTCCCACCTCCTCCTCTGGGAAAAGCAGCTCAGCACAGACACTGGAGAGATGCACAGGAGAGGATGAAGGGCTTAAATCTTTACAGGCAAGTGAAATTATTATCCTCAATATCCACATGGAGAATTGAGAGAGCAAAGAACCTGATCAAATCCAGCTCCCTGAGCAAATCAGGAGGGAAGTGGAGTGGGAAAGAGGGATTCAACTGGGTCTAGAGGGTAAGTTACCCTCAAACAACCCTTTCTGACCTAAACATTCCCCATCTGCAGCTCATCACAGGGGCCTTTGCCCTCCCTACTGGCTTGGTACCCATCAAGTGTCTTGGTACAGAACTCAGTGGCTGGCAGGAAAGAAGAATACTGAGAGATTTGTTCCTGACTAACAGCCAAGACCTTCCCCACAAGAACATCCCTTCTCCTCTGCTGGGGAAGTCAAGGCAATAACATTTCATTTAGGAGATTTTGCATTTGGAATAGAGAGCACAAAACATTTCATTATTGTCAATGATGAGTCTAGGAGAACCAAAAATCCTGTGTCCAAATTCACAACAAAAAAGGATCAGACCTGGGTTCCTTTAGTTCTTTGCTACTGCCTTTTTAAGCCTTTTAAATCAAAGAGAATTACTTGACTGTAACAAGTGAAAGCTGATTCCAGGAGCTGAAGACTTAATAAACACACCAAATATTGCAAGGCTTGTGATCCAATAAAGCTGGCAGTGCTGTCGTGTCTTCGCTTTTCACAGGGGGTAACCTTGAAATAAATCCTAAAATGATTACAGGCCATTGGTTTGAACACACACAGCTTTCCAATGAATCCTTGAGCTCTCTAATTCTGGCAAAAATAGATTTCCTTGGGGATAGAAGCATGAAAATACCCTTTAAACCTGGTACCTGTTCATTCTGAGGCCCACTCACAGCGTGTGCTTGTGATGAGCTGGCACCTCAGAGGGAAGCACACTGTCATTTACTTGGTGGCATTTACTGCTGCAGACACAAAGTCATTTGGAGGGACTGATTCCCCAGCTTTTCCATGGCAGGAGCTGAGGAAACAGCTCTCCCTCTGCCCCAGCCCTGTTGTTGCTGGTCACCTCACTCTGCTGACCAGGGCTGTGTGTCCACTCCATACAGCCCCATCCCTGTTGTTTGTGGTCACCTCACTCTGCTGACCAGGGCTGTGTGTCCCCTCCATACAGCCCCATCCCTGTTGTTGCTGGTCACCTCACTCCTGCTGACCAGGGCTGTGTGTCCACTCCATACAGCCCTGGTGATTCCAGAGTGTTCTGAGTGTGCTCCCAACCCAGGCTCTGACTCAGAAAGGCTTTCAGGCAAGCTCAGCTTACAGAAGTAATGCCAGCAATGACAAATCAGTTTTTAAATGTTGTGTCTATGCCTCTCCCCTCCCCTGACTCAAATCAGCTCTAAACCTCTGACTTGCAGTCCTTTCTAATGGGCCCTGATGTGTCCTCGGGCACAGATCTGTGCACAGAGTGCCTTTACACACATGAATAGTCCCTGGAGCCCAACCATGTGCACAGAGCTATTTGTGTGCCCAAGTCCTCCCAGGGTCCAGGCTTGGGTCTACCCTGCCTCATTTAGCTGCCAGCACAGCAGTGCCCAGTTTGCCCAGCAATTATTTCCTTGCCATCTGATGCAGGGTTTGGGTGCTCCCTGATCCTGTTCCCTGGGCATGGCAGTGCCCAAAAGGGATCCGTGGATCCCTCCGTGAGGCATCACCCTGCTGTGAGCTGTCACCGTGTGCCACAGCAGACATGGCCAATCTCACAGCCATCTGGGAGGGCTCTTTCAGGGAGAGCTGCAGTGCCCGGAGGATGCCTGAAGGAAGGCTCTTACAATAAGAAGCAGAGATTAAAAATAGTTTTTTCTCCATGCTCACTAATGGGGCTGAGCATGAAGCATCAGGCTTTGTGTGGGAGGGATCTCCCTCTGCCAAGTGAGATGGAGTCAGGAACCACCTGAGAGAGAGGTGGGGAGGTCACCCATTACACTCTGCCTGGGGATCCTCCTGTCTTTAGTGCTGGCTGTGCTGCAAAATCAGATTATCCCAGGAAGAACAGTTTTCAATCTTTTTTTCTTCCCTGGATAATGTATCAGTCAGCCTTTCCCACTTCACTCCCAAGGATTGGTGTGGTTGTGCTGTGTCTGCAGTTTCCATCATGGAGAGCAGAATGTTAAAGTCTAAGCTGAAGGCAGCAATAAACTCTCAGTGCTAGGGATGGTGCAGTGGGGCTCTGGGGCCCTTCCTGGGGGCATCCTCAGCCTGGTGCCAGTGTTCTTGCCTTCTGCAGCCAACCTGTGTTGGCAACAGCCGGGTGAGGGCAGGCAGCTGATGTTGGATGCAACCCATCCCTTCCCAGGAGGAGCCCATCCTTCTCCCTGGGTTTACAGAGGGGATGTTGTGCTAAGACCTGTTTGTAGCTCTGCAGGAGGCAACAAACCTTCTGCTAGACCTGCAGTACTGTCACTCCAGCATCTTGTCCCAAACCATGCCAGAGGATGGAGGTTCCTCAGCCACAGCAGGCAGCAGTGTCACTGTCACCTCCACAGGGCATGGCAGGCTCTGCCAGGCTGCTCGTTCCCCTGCACAGCTTTGCCCTGCTAATGCCATGGCTCAGTCCTTGTTTTTAATTCTGTGACCCTTGTGGGCTGAGAGCAGGGCCAAAATTATCATGAAAGGGAAGAGGAGAATGTTGTTTTAGTCCTGGGCATCGCAGCTCGAGCTGTGCAGTCAGAGCAGCTCAGCTCAGCAGGGCTTGGCACAGCAAGGGGTCCTGGGCAGGTTGTAGCTCCTGCTTTCACAGTGTACACAGAGAGAGGTCCTTCAAGTCTGGGGGGCTTTTATATAAAATGCAGAGCAGCTGTGAAGGTCTTTTTTGAGGTGTGAGACATTTCTCAAGACATTTATCATTGACTCAAGGCATAAACCCCAAATGAAACACATTAAAACAGTGAACAGTCACTCTAAAGAGAAGGAAAAGCACTGCAGCTCAGCCACGTGGCATATTTAAATGATGCTTTTCTAGGGGTGCCAGCAGTGGGTTAACTTTGCCCTTCCCAAACCACATCACTCCTGCCTGTGTTTCACAGCCCCTGCCATCAATCCTACTTATTTCCTACCTGCACAAAAGGTCCCAGAAGGCTCAGTCTTTGTGCAAGTGAACAGTATCAACCTGCAGCCCAGGCTGCCCTGGCCCCACTGAGGGGTGGCAATGAGAATCCAAAGCTGAACAAATGTCAGGGAGCAGGTGTGTGGAAAAGGAGGGGATGGACTGGTGGCTTCTCTCTGCAGGAAGCTCTTTGCAGCATCCTAAAGGCACGAGTCTCCTCAAATATATTCAGCAAACATACAAGTGGAGTAGATCCCTTTCTTCTCATCCAGCAGCCCCTGGGGCTGTGCCCAGCTTTGTCCCTGAAAACTGAAGTCTAAAGGGACCAGGGGAGGTTGAGGATATTGTGAGGCCTCATTGTGCCTCATTTAATGTCCTGCCATAGCACAGCCTGACCTTTCCCCCCACTGCTCTCTCAGCTTTGCCCTCAAACTTTTCTCTTCCAGTCCCCTCAGCTCAGGCTCTGGCATGGCAGAAAGGGCACACCCCGTGTTTATATGACCCTCTGTCACCTGGTGGCAGAGACCAGATGTGTCAGTGGCACAGGAATTTCTCCTCCAGTCCTCCACAGGGTACAAAAGCTCTGAAATTACACTTTGCTTGTTCTTTTTCTTCAGCTCCCAAAGCCAAAGTAAACTTTGGGAAAGAAGTAGTTGAGAAGTAAAAACAGAATAATTGAAAAATACTTTCCTTTCTTTTAGCACAATTGGTGTCAAATATTATAAAAGCCCAAGGACTCTGTTGTTGTGGGGTCAGAACAGCAGCTCAAGTCTCAGGCCAGTTCTGTGCCCTTGACTCCAGACCCTTCCAAGTGTCCCATTTGCTCATGAGAGGAACAGTTCAGGCCTGTTCAAAAGGCCAGCTTGAGGACAACTGAGCCTCCCCTACACCCTAAAACAACTGAAAGCACAAGAGAAAAAAAATACAGGCTTGTTTCAAACCCCAGGATTTTCTAAGTCGAAGCATCACTTGGCTGAAGTCACAACATCCCTAGCCCAGGGCAGATCCCAGGAGGAGCAGAGTCCTGGGAGAGCTGCACAGGACCCAAACCACCCTCAGCTGGCAAATTAAATGACACCTGACAAACATATTTGAAGGGGTTTGGACCATTTTTGCAAAGCTCAGCACATGGTCTTAAGAGAGCGTGAAATCCCAAAAAGTCGTGCCAAGGCTCAGCCTGTGCTCGGTGGGAACTGGTTGTGTGCAGAAATCAAAGTGCCTGACAGTGTCCCCTCCTGCAAAGTTTGGGGCTTTCCCTGCTGGTTCTCAGCTCAGTCTGATGCTGCTCCCTGCACATTCCACCCTGAATATTTTTAGGAATAGCAGCACTTTCTACAAGAAATGGGAACTGCAGGGCTGGAACCCACTGGCTGTTTTGTGCCCCCAGCATTCCATGGAATGGCAATTTGTGGGTAGGGCCATGCTCAGTGATGTCCCACAGATCCACTGGAGGGAGTTTGTGTTGGTCAGACTTCAAATTGTTATTCTGCAAAGGACTTTGGAGACAGAGCTACAACGCCATGAGATACACAAAGCAGGGAGGGGAATGGGATGGATCCCCCTGTCTGGGGCCAGGACTATTCAAAGTCTCAGCCAGAGGGTATAGGAAGGGTCAGTGGCTCTGAGGGGAGTCCAGCAATGTTCTGTCTGGGAAGGATCCCCTTTGGAAGGACTCGGTGGTGCCATGAGATTATCTGGCCTCTGCTGGGGAATGGGAGCTCAAAGGGCTCATGGAAGAACTCAGATACTCCAAAGTGGGAGTGATTCACTGATGCCAGGCCACGAGCAATTTGCTGAAATCCAGCAAAAAGAGATGAGAGCCGAGAGGTGGGAGGCAGGAAAATCACTGTTTCATCCAGTTGAAAAGTTAAAGCCTTGTGTTTCTCTCGTGGTGAGATATGTTATCTCCCTTCCCTGCTCGAATAATGCCTGTGCTGGGAGCCCAGAGAGGGATTTCTGGCTTATCGGCTCCAAGGCAAAGAGGAGATAGAGATTTGAAGAGCAGGAGGGGAAAGAAAACACACAGCTTTAAGGTCAGAGCTTTGGAAATGCAGATCCTTATCTAAGCCTGTTTTCTCCTCTCCTTCATTATGTTACTTTGAATTTGGACAAGGAAACCAGCCCGGCCAACCTCACTTCTGGTTCTTCTCAGTTTCACTTTCTGAAAATTATGTCATTGTAGATGTACACTCAGATACTCCCTGAGGACAATTTCACAGTCAGGAGACTTTTCTTGGGCCAGGAGATGACGAGAGAGACCCTTAGCCCCACTGTCACCAAAGGCCATCGTCATCAGAGACCTGACAAACCTTGTGCCACGGGTGGTGCCCCAGACACCAGGGCAGGTTCGATGCCCACAAACCCTGTGGCTCAGTTCAGATCCAGTGTTTGGGAATGGGGATTTGGGAATCACCAGGCATTCAATTTCACAGGTGCTTCCCAGTGGAGAATAAAAGAGCTGCTCCTCAGAATTACTGTTTTCTCTTTTGCTGTTGATTAGAATATAATGTGGGAGCTCACACATCCAATTATTTCCCCAAGACAGACTCCTTTCACTTTTATATGCGTGTAAAATCCTTTTGACACAAATCTGTTCCCCTAAATCTGCAATAATTCAGTAATAAAGCTGGCTCTAAACACAAGAAAAGAAAGACTGCTAGCAGAAACACGGGTGCTCGATGTCAGCAAAGAAAGAGATGAATAAAGGACACTGAAAACCAACCAAGGGCATCTCCCAGCTCCACTCTCCCTGCATCACACCAGTATAAATGAGGGCACTGTGTGGGCCCCCAAATTAGGAACTGTTTACAAAACAAAAAGCTTGCCTCGAGTGCTTTGTGCCTATTCCGAGCCCGTGAATGGCCTTGTCTAATGATGCTTCCTCCTTCTTTTGGGGCAGGTCTCGCCGAGGAAGAGCTTTTCGAGAAACCAACGCTGAGCATCGCGAAAGAGCACATTGTCCTCTCCCCGGGAGACACCCTGAAAATAAAATGCAGGTAAGGATTGGCCCAGCAGTGCTGGGTTTCTGCCCCTGTGTTCATTCCCTTGGCCCAGAAGACCTTCCATGTAGGACAGAGCAGGGGGAGCCGCGTTCCTGCGGGCAGGGAATCGGATGGGTTGGAACAGAGCAGGGAGGGAAGCCTCGGGTCAGCATCCAGCCTGGCCAGGTTCTTTGTGTTGTGAAGGGCCCCAGCAAAACCCTGAGTCAGCACACAGGGGAGCCAAGGGGAGCGGGATGTGCCGGGCTTGAGGA
Organism: Xenops minutus; assembly: GCA_035221455.1. NCBI lineage: Eukaryota > Metazoa > Chordata > Aves > Passeriformes > Furnariidae > Xenops > Xenops minutus. The sequence continues at coordinate 57,378,029 of JAWWEE010000040.1, read as the reverse complement.
CATGCCTGGAAAATCCTCTCTGAAAAGAGGTGCAGATTCAGCTCCTCTGCAGCCAAAATCGTCCTGTTGCTCTCTGTGCAGAAGGGAATGACAAACGAGATCACCAGGGCATGCATTATCTCTTTGCATACATATATAAATATATATATATATATGAACTTAAACTTCCTACCCTCAAATACCATCTCGCCCCTAACAGGACAGTTAAACAAGCAGCAGTCATGACGTGTCCATTCAAAGACCTGACCTGTTCAAACATACCATGCTCTTTAAATCAAAGATAACCAGGACTTGTGACAAACCAAGCTGCTGATATTGTCAATCACAGCAGCTCTTCAAGGCTGGCACAGTGTGTACAACCAGCCCTGCAAGGACCCAGCAGAGTTTGGGTTAGGATGTGTTTTTTCCAGGGAGAGGGTCCTCTGGAAAGGGGGATACAGTGTTGGGCCACAGCTGATGGGCACCCAGAGCACACCCAGAGCATCCATCAGCTGCTTGGTCACACAGAAAGCCGAGATGGACGTGGGTGTTGCTTGTTCTGAGTGTGATTTTGACACTAAACTACTGCCAGAGGTTGTTTTTTCTTTTTTTTTTTTGTCATCTGAGGGTGTTGTAGGAGAGAAGGCTTAAGGTAACACAAACCATCACAGCTTCTCTCTCTCACACACACATTATTTTTACACCAAGATCCCCTTGGCTGTAGCCTCTACATGGATGGTTTCACTTAGAAAGAGCAGTGGGAAGGTGAATCTAAGCTGTATTTCATGCTGACATATATGTCCCCTCTGATTTTTGTCCCAGACTGTTTAATTCTTTGTTATAGTGAAAGGCAAATTGACTCAGACTGTGTAAATTTGGGATGTCTTCTGGAGCATAAGGCAGCTTTTTTTCCAAGTACCTCCAGCTAGTTATGCGGCTTACGAGGTCAAAACAACCTCAGAGTGGTATTTTCAGCTTGGCAAGCAGCAAACTCGATGGCAATAAAGTTTAAAGAGTCCTTTAAAATCCAGGTGCTGTACTTCATAAAACACACTGTGTGGGCACGAGGTTGGCACGGAGCTCCAGGCCAGCTAAATCAAGACTTTTCAGCAGTTGCCCATCCACTGCCTTTTCAATCTGCAGGAACATCCAACTTTTCTCAGACCACCAGATGAATAAATAGCAGAAGAAGTTATTAGCACTTCAGTCCCACGTTGCTTTATGGATGGAAAGCAATAAACCCACACGACAGCTCTGAGAACTGTGTGAGCAGTGCTGAGCTAAGCCAGCACCAGGGACCCAGAGCACTTCAGCCCCTCGACTCAGGTCATGCAAGTGCTGGTTGTAGAAGCTAAAGTGTGGTTCCTGCACTTGGAGAGCAGGATTCCCTGTTCCAGGCCCTCTGTGGGTGTCTCTCATCCTGCCACACCAGCAGCCCCACACTCACAGCTTTGCTCTGGACCAGCCCAGAGGGAGCTCTGGAATCCTCTGTATTCCAGGGGCATTAGGGCTGTGTGGGGCACAGCACGAGGCAGCAGACCCAGCAGGTCTGTGTGAACATCCCTTCTCCCTTAAACATTTGAGGTTCTTGGCCAAGATTTCCTGAGTTTTGGTAGCCTGGCCAAAGCTACTGCTGCACCTCCCCTGTGCCAGATGTGTGAAAACCCCTGAACAATAGCCCAAGTCTTCATCTCCCACCAGGATAAAACATGCAGAGGGAGAAGTGGGCAGATGTAAGGAAGTACAGGCGTGAGAAATCCCAGCCCTGCTCTGCAGAGCCACCACTGGAGATCTGGAGATGTCCAGCCCCAGTGGACACCGGACTGGGAACGGCAGGGGGGCAGGGTCATGATGACTTGCTGGGAGCTGTGTGTCCGTGTGGAATTGTTCCCTGTTCTGGCCAGCAGTCCCAGCTCTGGACAGTGGAGTCTTTGCATCATGAATGACGTTGGTGAGGTGGGGACAGACCTGGGTAGGGACATCACAAACTAACCCCGCACTCAGAAGGTCAGGAAGCTGCTCTGACGGATGAGGTGGGGTTGGCAGAGCACCCAGTGCCTCCAAAAACGAGGGTGAGGCCGAGCACCAGAGAGGACACTCACACTTTTCCCAGTGCTCTCCTTCAGCAAAGTGCTGGGAATAACCTGCAGAGTTCGGCCCCACGTCCGCCTCAGCTCCAGGAAGGCGTCAAAAGGACGGGCAGAGACGAGGGCCAAGAGGATGTTTGTTTAAGTGTCACTGACTGCTGGCAAACACACCCCCACCCTGCACCTTCTGCACCACGACGAGGCCACTGGAGCTGGAGGAGCTGTTGGAGTTCTTGGCTGACTGGAAATCTCACGCAGCCTGCTTGTCGGATAATTTATTGACACCTCCATCCTGAGTCAACGTGTCTAGACCGGATTTCTCCCTGGCAACATTGAGCTGGGGAAATCCAGGGGTTCTTAGTCCTTGCTCAGCTCAGCAGTGCCAGGGAATTCACTGAGGAGAAGGGCTGAGTCAACCCCCTGTCCCCTGGAAGAATGGCTTCTCTTTGCAAATGCAGACTGAACTCCCTCTCTCTGATACAAACTTGTCCCCAGAAAAATCAATGGGCGATCACCTTCTAACCCACCGGTTTCCAGACTGAGCACTAAAGAGCAGTCTGCTAAAAAACTCCATCATCTTCATCCCATAGACCTGCATAGCATCACCAGAGCCCTCAAAGTGCAGCCCAAGCCAGAGGGAGTTCCAAGAGCTCCCACTGCCATGGTGTGGCGTGATGCTTCCAGCACAGTATCTGTGACTGAGCTGACCCAGACCAGCCCAGAGCTCTGGGTCCTGCAGGAGGTGACACACAAGCCTCCCTTTTGGTCCTGAACTCCATGGAACTGGGTTTGCCATGAGCTGTGCTCATGGATCTCACAGAGGAGGGGTCAGGGCGGTGCAGTGGTGCATCCTCTGCCCTGCTGGCTCGATGTTCTGGCTGCTGGGACAAGGTGGGTTGCAAAGAATGTGTCCTGAGCACATATTCCAAGATTTGTAATCGGATTGGTTTCAGCCCCTTCACAAAACTCAAGGCTGAGCCACTGCTGATTAAGCAAGAAAGGTGATGTGCAGTTACATAAATGTTCTCCTCTCTCCTTGCAGCCTCAGTGTAAGAAAATACACGTTAATTGAGCTGTTCAAATATGCAAAGTCCTCAGCTTGGGACAAACATATAATTTTATCTGCTTCTTCCTAATGTTTGAAGAGGCTAAAAGAGAGTGTTATAAAAACAAACTCACGTTCAGGCAGCTCCTTAGAAGAACAGTTCAGTTTTTCTCCCGGGGCTGGTTTGCTGCAGTTCCCACTGCCTGTCCCAGGGAACTCCCCTGCTCTGGGATGACCCACCTCGGTTTCTTATGGCTGCAAACACAGACACCCAACAACTCTTCCCATCCATTTGGAAATAAAGGACGGGAGCGGGAACTCTGGGAAGGGTTGGCCTGCAGGAAGACCAAACGTTGCCTGAAATCCTCTCTAATGCTGGTGTGTTGTGCTGCCAGGGGAGCCCCGTCTGTGAGCTGGGTGCTGAGGGGACAGCACCAGGACAACCCCCGGGTGCACCGGAGCAGCTGCCGAGACAGCGCCGGGCAAGGCTGCTCCATCCTCATCATCAGGAGGGTCATGGCCAACGACACCGGGTACCTCACCTGTGCCCACGACCACGCCCCAGCCAGGGAGGACCTCATGGCCAGGATCTACGTCTTTGTTCAAGGTAAGGACTACACTTTTGCTTTAGTGGTGGGGGTTTGGTACCACTGTGGGATCTGTGCCCGGCAGAACCAGCAACCCAAGGGAGATGCTCTCCCAGATCCCACCTCCCCACGGGCCCAGGGCTGAGCAAACAGCAGCTCTGGAAGGCTGAATTCTGGGGGTTTGTGCCAGATGAGTTCTCAGGGACACAAGTGTGAGAACCAGAGATTTCCTCTCCTGTTCAGTTCCAGGACTTGAAAGTCAGGTTGTCACATCTAGTTTTGTGTTCCAAACAATTGATACACTGACTTCTTTAAACCTCTTTTCCTTTTAGGACTAAACTCTTCAATCCTAAAGGGTTTTGCTGTCACAGTGCTCTTCCTAAGATTCACCTTGAATGCCCAAGTCCTCTCTCTTCCTCCTTCCTCCCTCTCCTTCCTCCCCAGGCAGGATCCTCCCTGGCCACATTCTTTGTAATTCCTCCCCTCCCACACATTTGCACACTGCTTTGTCCTTCACATCTGGGAGACACGCTCAGCACAGCTAGATGACTGAATTATACATATTTTATTGCAAAAAATGGCCCATTGCTCATTTTTGTCCCCTTTGAGCTGCCTCTCCCCCATATGTCAGATTCATTAAGCTCAGACCCAGTAACAAATGGAAGCAGGAACTTCAGAGGAGCGTGGTCCTCTGTGATCAAGTGACTGCAACCTACAGAACAACCATTCCCATAATGTGAATTTTTGTTAGAATATTCCCCAAAATACTGAAGATCATTATTTTTTTCCCACCAATCTACTTGACAAATGCATTACTAAACACTGAATCATCCTGAGTCTTCCAGTATAAGGCTGTGACTCCTCAGATATAGGAGCTGGCTTTTAGTGTCTTGAATAGGGGCTGCCATGAACTCCTCTGGTGCTGAATAGTCTTAGCCTTTGGTTCCCCACAAACACTCATGGGAATGAATTCATTCCATTTTTCTAGTGAATGCTAATATGTGGGTTCTTTGAATCCTCTTCCTAAAACAAATGCTCAAGAGGCCATGAGTTTGTCTGATGGTATTTGAGGAGTGCAGCAAAGCCACACTTACAGAAAACACAAGTATTTGCTGGGCAGCTCCGACAGCCCAACCAATGCAAGGTGTGACTTCCATCCTGGGGAGGCTCTGGCGTGCCCACACTGCTAAATTCAGCTGCTGCACCACCAGGTGAACACACCTGCTTAATTCATGTGGCTGACACTTTCCTGTCTCTTTATGTCTGTTGAAAATAGTCCCTTTCTACCCTTATCCTGCTTCCCCAGCAAGTTTGCCTCTAATTGGAAAGCAGCTTTTTGGTGTTACTTGTTGGTTCCTGAAGTCATTATGTTTTTTTTATTCCCTATTCCTGGTTGCTTTATCCACCCTGGTGCTTGTGCTGAGCTGTTTCCTTTTGGCATCACACCCCTCCCAGATGCCCCACAAGTGACATTGTTAGCCCAGCCCTGTGCCCACGCTGCAGGAAAGGCTGCACTGCCAACTCAATTCTCTCCTGATTCAGTGCCCTGCCTGCCTACCCAGGCCCTGCTTACTCTGTGGCAGGAGCACGTGCAGGAAATGTGATGGATCTTCTGGGACTGCCTGAGCATTTCCCTGAAGAAAATATCTCAAGTTACGAAATGCTCGCTGGTGATGTGCTTGGAACGGAGCTACTCTTAAAAAAAACTCTAAAAATATGGCAGGATGTCCTCCTGCTTGCCTGAGACTGCTTTGCCAAGGTTCTCTGACAAACAGCACCGTGTGGGCGTTTCTCTAAATCACCCTCCAGGGTTGTCCTCTCTCAGGTGCAATTGAATTGTGTCCTGTGTCCTGCCTGCTCTCCAAGCTCTCACTCAGCCTCCTGTGCTTTAAATGTTACTGAGGAAAAGGGGGTGGAAAACCATCCATCCCTCTGTGGGTGAAGTGGTGAGAGGGGCAAGGCAGCAGGGATCCCTTCAGACCCTCTGGTCCCTCTCCTGCCCACCCACCCCAGGGCACAGCCCTGCCCCAGCAGCTCGGTCTGGAAGGTGGGAGTGCCAGCTGGGAGCTGTCCTGCCGGGCCAAGGAAGCTGCCTGGCCCCTGGAATGGAGCTGGTTGCCCCTCAGCAGGGATGCTGTGCTCCTCCTCCCAGTCAATCCCTGGGTATATTTGTTGGAAGGCGATAGAGGACAAGAAAACTGCTCTGCAGGGAGGGCTCCACGGGCTGTGGAGTTAAACCAGGGGTTCAGAACACACTTGTGGTTTTCTTCAATGTCTTAACATGCCTCTTTAAAGGAACTGGTGTCTGGACACCACTGAGAAACCCATCAGTTGTCTCCAAGTGAGGAAACTCACAGTTCCCTGCGAGTGCCAGGCGAGGGTGAGGTCCAGGGCACGTCTCTGGAGGTTTTGGGGAGAGAGCAAGTGCACAGCGGGGTGTTTGCAAGGCTGAGCCAGGTGGGGGGAGAAAATGTAGAGCCAGACCCTGAAGGCTGCAGAGTCCTCTGAGGCTACAAGCCATTATTGCCAAAAAAGGAAGGGGAATGGGATTTTTTTTCCCTTCATTCCTGGCCTGCCGCTGGACACCAAACTGAGAGCATGACTGAATAGGAAGCCCTACTCCTTGGCTTTTATTTCCTGTGCTTGCTGCTGTTTTTGCAGCCTCCCTGGTGCAGTTCCTCAGCTCTCCCAGGCTCTGGCACTGGGCAGCTCTCCCTGCAGTGCTGTGGAGCCATGGCCCTGCACATCACTGGCATCAGGAGGGACCCAGAGGCAGCAGGGGCAGCTGCCAAGCCTCAGCTCTGCCCCCACAACTCAGGATCTTAATCCTGCATAATTGTTCCCCAGGCCTTTTCTGCTTCCCGCTGCAGCTGCAAGTCCCAAGGATGGTAATTAAAAAGGAAGACAACCCCCTTCTCCTGTTGCCTTCTCCATGTTGAAAACGCAGAGTGGCTCAGGGCTGGAACAGAAATAGTTGGGTGTGTTTAACTGCTCTGAGTTCTCTGCAGCTCCAAGGGACAATCTGTGCAGGGGAAGGCAGTGTCTGGGTGGGCAGAGCAGCCACAGAGCCCTCGTGGCTGCTGTGAGAGCACAGGGTGTGTGGGGGGAGTCACCCCTCAGTGCACACTGTCCCTGCTGAGCCAGCTCTCACAGGGCAGCGAGGACAAGGCTTGGTAGGAGCCAGGTCAGGGTGTCCCCATGGATGGCAGGAGTCATGTCAGGGTGTCCCCATGGGTGGCAGGAGCCATGTCAGGGTGTCCCCATGGATGGCAGGAGCCATGTCAGGATGTCCCACATGGATGGCAAAAGCCATGTCAGGGTGTCCCACATGGATGGCAGGAGCCCATGTCAGGGTGTCCCCATGGACGGAAGGAGTCCACGTCAGGGTGTCACCATGGATGGCAGGAGCCATGTCAGGGTGTCCCCATGGATGGCAGGAGCCATGTCAGGTGTCCCCACGGATGGCAGGAGCCCTGTCAGGGTGTCCCCATGGATGGCAGGAGCCATGTCAGGTGTCCCCACGGATGGCAGGAGCCATCTCAGAGTGTCCCCAGGGATGGCAGGAGCCCTGTC
>JAWWEE010000040.1:57359281-57370658 GCA_035221455.1 Xenops minutus | reverse complement strand
CCTGAGGAAGCTGGAGCTGCAATGAGGTGTCTCCTCAGTCTCCTCTTCTCCAGCTGAGCACACCAAGTGCCCTCAGCCACTCCTCATGTGGCTTCCCCTCTAGACCATTCCCCATCCTGGTGTTCCTCCTTTGGGCACTCCGATAGCGCTGGAATTTAGGATGCTAAATCACACTAGATCATCCCACAGTACCCAAAACAAAGCAGACAAGGAATAACCATTCCCAAAACAAGCCTGCCAGCTCTGACATGCACCAGCCTACTTGGATCAAACTGGTCTAGACTGAATGCAAAATGCTGCTCCTTGAACTCAGCTGAACTGGGCTGTTTCCAAAGGGTAACACACTGACTGTTTTGCTGGATGCATTTTCACATAAACTTGCCCCAGTAATATGAAAGCTCCTGGCAGTTTCTCTGCATGGTGCCATAGACCTGCTGAGTCAGATTAGCTGCATCCCACAGTCATGGCAAATCCTGTGGGATCCTGTGCTGGAGCCCTGCATGTGCTGTGGTGGTCCTTTCAGCATTGCTTCTTGGATAAGCAAAATAGACTTCAATACTCTGCCACAGTCCATACATTAACTGCAAATTCACTGTCTTTAAGATATGGAAAGCCTTCCTGAATCCAAACAGCAGCTCAGATTGTGTTAAGTGAGGACCACTCTTTAAAAGAAACCCAATAAATGGATGTCTGCAGAAGCAGAAGCAGCATGACATTCTTCTACAGCATCATTTTAATGCCATTTGAAATAAAAGCCCAAAGGAGCTGTTGTTTGAGATATCAAAAGACAAAAGAATAGCAGATATGCAGATAAAGGCATCAGCAATGCAGTGGGTTTGATTACTCACCCAGAGGAGCAGACTTAGTGTTGATCTCCACTGGCACTCTTGAGCAAGTACCACTGATCCATATAAACCTCCAACACTGAGAAAAAGAGAAAGAGAGATTTTGATTAATCACTCAAAGTTTGAGGTGACTTAGCAGCGATATCTTGTAAAAGTTTATCAAGTGACATAGGATACAGGAAGCACAGTGGATGATGTACATAATAATAGCATTTTAAAAAAGCTAATACTAAGAGATTAAAGGATGACAACTGATGCACAAAGAGGAAATGAGTCTGTTTAGTCCAAATAATTCCCAGCAACATTATTTCTCAGGATCTCTATGTTACACAGGTGACCCAACCAAACACCCCACGGTGTTGAACAAATAAAAATCAGGGTGTGAAGCAAAACCAGTGGAAATCAGAGCAGCCCACAGCACTGAACCAACCCTACAGCTCTTCCTGAGCCCCTTTAGCACGACTATTTTGATAAATAAAAGATGTTCTCTGTTCCTGTGGTTTGACAGGAAGTTTTAGTCATCCCATCTACAGACTGTGCACAAAACTGGAGCTATTTGGTGTAGGAAGTTTGACAAAATTGTTCCAGAAGAAGGCTTTGGGTAGACTTTGAATTTGAAATGCAAAAGAGAATTTTGGGGAATAAAAAACTCCAGAGCAAGAAGTAAAAACTTCCAAACTTTGGCAGTTACACGAGCTCCCATTAGAAGAGGCTTAAGAATTAGTAACTCAAATACAAGTCCTCAGGGAATTATGGCTGGTAGAAGGATTGGAACAACCAGGAATATCCCAGTGGGACACCCCTATCTGCGACACTGCAAAAAACCAGATCTTGGCAAACTGACAGAAGTTTAAGCCAAGCAAGTAACATGTTCAGAAAGCAAAGAATCAGCTCCAAAATCTAGGAATAAAGACACACCAAGAAGTTGCTGACTTGGGGCAACAAACTGCAAATCCCCAGAGGGTGTAAACTGGAAGAGAGAGAATTCACCAAGTGCATGACTGGGAGATGAGTACCAAAAAACCCAAAAGCATTTTCAGGGCAGGACACTCAAAAGCTACAATGGTCTCGGGGCACACAAATGATTGGGTGCTCACTGCTTCTCAGAGCAGCTTTTTAGACAACATTGAACAAAACCACCAGGGGAAAAACAAAAGAAAAGTGCCCCATAACTCAACCCACCAGGACACAGGAGCCTGTGCCAGCAGACTGTCACAGGACTGGGGCTCCAGGCTATTGCAACAGAATAATGATGTACTGAGCCCTGTGCAAGGCAGGGGAAAACATCTGTCAGATGGAAAAAGAAACAGAATGTGGAAGGCGGGGGGAAAAAAAAATATTTGAGGTTTCTCTAAAGGGCGCTGCAGAATGTCACGTATGAAACTGCAAAGGCAGGGAGAACAAGTGAGTGAATGGTGTTATTTGAAGCCCTGGGAGACTCACACTCCCCACAAGTGACAGTCTCCAATGGGCTTGCTCTTCCCAGCAAGAGCAGCACCACAGCCCTTCCCAAGCCTCTCTGCCACCAGAGTTTTGGTAACTCAAAGATGCCCTTTGTTTCTGGGCTTTGACAGAACGTTCAGTCATTTCCTCCTGCCCACAGCCAGAGTTACACACACAGCCCACACCTCGGGCAGGCTCCAAGGGGAAGGGAACCCATGCCTTTCTCCAAAGGGAACTGGCTGCCCAAGGATCCAGCCTGTCCCCAAGGCTGCTGGGGAGGTGGGCTGCGTTTCCCATTGCCCCCCTTCCTTCCTTCCTTCCTTCCTCAAACTCTGTGTGGTTTTGACTACAGGACTGCCCGTGCTGGTTCTGGCTGGGATGGAGTTAATTTCCATTGCAGTGGCTGCTCTGGGGCTGGGTTTGGGATTTGTGCTGGGATGTTTTAGTTCTTGCTGAGCCAAGGCCTTTTCTGCTCCTCACCCACCCCACCAGTGAGGGACTGGGGGGCACTGGGAGTGGGGAGGGGACAGAGCTGACCCCAGCTGAGCAAAGGGACATTCCATACCCCATGGCATCATGCTCAGCACATACAGCTGGGGGGAAAAGGAGGGCAGAAGGAGGTTCAGGGTGATGGCATTTGTCTTCCCAAGTGACCATTCCGTGTGACGAGCCCTGCTGTTCCCTTAGGGATGGGGGGCTGAACACCTGCCCAGCCCCGGGAAGTGGGGAAGGAATTCCTTGGTTTGCTCTGCCTTTGCTTTCCCTATTAAACTGTCTTTATCTCAACCCATAAGCTTCCTCACTTCTACCCTTCCAACTCTCTCTCCCATCCCACCAGGAAAGGAGGGAACAAGGGACTTTTTGGGGCTTAGCTGCCACATGGGGTTCAACCACAACACTCCCCCAAGTCAGACACCCTCTAACCCCAGAGCTAAAAAATCCCTCTTGCACACCCTCACCTCTGAAGACTGTTTACCAAAGTCATTCCTATAGGACTGTGATGTTCATCCCAGAATTTCTCCTGCCTGAGCAGGGCATGGGACACAGAAAGCCAGGAGGCTTCATCCAGTGACCTGCACTAGGATGCTGAGAGCCCCCAGGGAAAGTCTGCAGTTCAGGGGTGATGAGTGAAAACTGGGGCTCCTTGGGACTCCTGGGAAAGGGTGGGGCTTTTCTGGTTTAACTGGAAGGGTAAATTATCACCCAGGAACAGCAACTGAGGGAACAGCTGCTCTTACATCACACATGAATGTGCCACACAGCCCCAGCAGAGGGCACAGCCTGGGGGCACAGGGGCTCTCCAGGCTCCCCAGCAAGAGCCCAGCTCTCCACGGAGTTCAATCCAAGTTCATTTCCAGAATCAAGGAAACAAACTCCAAGAAAACCACACTCAGAACCAAGAGCCACTTGCTAGGAATGATCATTTAAGAAGAACAGGACTAGGCAAACCAGGTGAGAGTTAAGCAGGCTTTTGCTTTCAGAGAACATCGCAACACAAATGCCCTGGAGGAACCCTCCCAGTATCCCCAGGAAAGAAAGGTGAATGGCATCAATTTATTTCCCTTTCCAGACTAATTCCTTAATCAGGAAGAAAACACAACTCCCAATCCTACAATCTTGCACGTTCAGCAATGACATTTTCCCTTGCCAATCAAAGGTTTTCTGCCCTAGCCACCCATTGCTTTTCCCAATTCAAGAAGCACAACTGCATGTAATGACAGGCTGTGTGCATTGAAAACAGGACACAACCATATGCCCAAAGACCTGAAAAATTCACATGTTGCACTGTGTTCAGGGGCACAGCTTAACAAGAAAGGTGCAGCACTAATTCTTTGCTTTGTCACTATAGGAATGCTTTCAGAAGAATGCAAGCAAATAGTCTGATCCATGCCTGTTCTTTACTAGATACAAATAAAGATCTGCTTTGCCTAATCTTTTCTCTGAAGAAAAGCAGGGCTTTGAGACAGAAGATCTGAAAGAGCCCCTCCTCTCTGCTAAAAGCTACAGAAATGACTCTTTAGCACGGGACCCAAGTAGTCACAGCACAGTTCAAATTGCTGCTCCTTCCCACACACTTGCCTCATGTCTGCGTGTTTGTGCTCCAATTAAAAACCTACCATGACATTCTTCCCACGTTTTTAAAAGAAGATTACACAGGCAACAAGACTCCAAGAAGTTTAAGTATCTCCCACCACTCCCAGATCTCTTAGGTCTCTTCCACAGTCACCCTTTTCAGCTGCCCCCAGATCTACAGAAATTAAACACCATTTTGCCTTTTATTTTTTCTCTCTCTCTAAAGGATAAATCAACAGCTGCTAGATACCACTTGACTCAAAAAAATTATCAAAGGAAATTAGTAACATACACACTCCCAAGGAAGTCAATGCTTGTGTCCAGTTATCTTGCCTTGGAGAGGTGGGAGCAGGATTTCAAGCCAAGGAGCAAAGCAACGAAGAAACACTAATAGTTTGAATGATTTGGGGGGGGTGCTAATGCTATGCCTTTTATTTTGGTACACTAATGGTAGTTTTTTGTAAAAGGCCTTTGGGCAAAGGCTGGTTTGAATGTGAATGGGAGTAATCAGGGCTGCAGCTTGAATGATTTCCCCACATCCGTATAAATCATCCATCCACGCCAAGGATCACCCCCAACACGTAATAATTCACCTTTAAATCACCCTGGAATCATTGTTCAGCTGCTGCAGACCTCAGAGCAGATCTCTTATTTATCAGAGGACAGGCTGGCTGCACTCACACAAATCACACCAAGAGGGAGAACACAGATGCTTTAGCCCTTATCTTTATTTTTGGTTTCTAGAAGGCCACAGACACTTTGACACAGACAAGAATCACAGAGCATCCAAATTAACAAGCCAGTCTGGTTTTGGGTCTTACTACACCCACAGCAGAAACCCAAAATTTGTCCATTTGCAAGTGCCAGCCTCAAGCTAAACCCCCAAGTTTCAATCCAAAGCCAGGGGGGTCTGGCACACACAAACATAAAATGAGAACTAAAGGGAACTGAGCAAAACCAACCATATCATTAATTCCTGTGACCCAAGCAGCTGATAGCTCATGCCACAACATTTCCTACCCCAAACCTGCACATCTGAACAATGTGCAAGCACAAACAACACTGAATCAACATCCCAGCACTGGGGGATACAAGGCAAGTCAGCCAACAGCAAAAAACACGTTCTGGGAGCAGAAGAAAATATTATAAATCATCTCCTGAGTCACAGAAGAATAAAACCAGACAGACCATTTAATGAAGTACTTGTAAGGCCAGCAGCAAGAACAAACTGCAGGAGGTTTAAAGAAAAGCTTTCAAAACACTAACTTATCAGATTTTAAGTGAAACTAGACATGATTTACACAAGAAAAAAAAATTATGACTAATCTATGACTAATTTTATATTAATCACCGTGTCCATCTCTGATTGGAGTGCCACTCCATGCAGTTTCTGCTTTGTTTTAATTCTACAAGCCAAAGCAACAGGTTATGCAGTTTATCATCTGTGAAAATGCAGATGTCAGCTGAGGGAAGATGTGGAAGGGACTGGAAGACATGGAAAATTACTTTATGAACTTAACTGAGGATCTCATGCCCCATGTTATTGAGGCAGTGCGATAAGAAGTCTGTGGAATCAGATATGAGAGAATTCCTAAATCTGACAGCTCTGAGTGACTGGTGGTGTCAAGATTCTCTTCCTTCACATTTAGGTCAGGAACTTAAATAGTTCCTCCACCACAACTTACAAAATCCCATTTTTGAGGCACATGCAACCAAACCTTGTGTCTCCAGAGCTGGGAAGGGAGGTGGAAGCTTTCAAAGCAGCAAAACCCAAAAGCACTTACCAGGAAAAGGAACAAAACAACATCCTTGTGTTGCTGTTAAGAAGAGGCAGCCAAAAGATTAGAATTACAACCCCTGGAAATTAGGACCAACACAACCAGATGCTTTGCCAGCTTCACAAGTGAGTTTTACACATGTATTCTGCTATTTCTCCAGGCAGACACTTGAGCTGTTTCAGCCCTTTTGAGCTGGTTATGTGCTAATATACATGCACACAACAGGATTCAGCTGTTGTGCTTTCACATGCACTGCAACCAATCCTGAAAATGCCATTTCTACTAATCACATTGTCCCACACGCTATTTTAAAGCACAGGATTACAGAATAAAACCCTCAGCACATACTTTTTGGCCTGGGTTCTAAAGGAAATTAAGTTTATGTGGCAGTGTTGCTTGTCAGTCTTCACCCTATTAAATTTTCAACTCGCTACTCAGTTTTGACCACATTTGGCAGAAGGTGAAGAGATCCAAATAGGTGTCACATTCCTACGCCTTTGGGAGAAATTCTTATGCAGGTAGAGGAGACACATCCAAACCAACCTCACATGGATCAAACTCTGCTGCCAAAACCCAGGAATTGCCTGCGTGCGTTGGGCCAGCAGCTGCTCCAGCAGGACCAACACAGGGGACACTGGAGAGAAACCATGGACCAAGGCAAAAAGAGAGGGAGAAGATCATCTGAGACAAGTGACAGTGAAAATGGAGAGATCCAAAGAGATGGATGGAGCAAGGGAAGCAAAACTGTAAAGAAGGAGGTTTTGTTAGTTTTGCTACCTGAGGGATCACAGAGTATTCTGAGTGCAAGGGACCCACAAGGATCTTCAGTCCAACTCAGGCCCACAGAGGGGCTGAACCAACACCTTGGCATTTTTAGCACCACACTAAACATTGAACCAACGGAGCTAAAGCTGCAATGCAGATGGTGGTGGGTCTTTGCCAACTCTACACCTCCACACCCTGCCCTCCTTCCACCCCCCGGCAAGCTCACAACACACCACTCTCCCATGCCATCCTGGGCTGCCTGTTCCCAAGACGTGTTCCATCTTCACGTCCCCACAGATCATGCTGGACACTGCTGGGCCCACAGGTGGACTCTGCCTTAAAGCTGCCATTTGGGACAGGAGCAGCCACCACAGCGGCCAAGCACAAACCAGCCCAGTGGTCGCCAGTTTCGTATTTCCCACGAAACAGGAATAAATAAATATTTCATATTTCACTGGTTGGTTTGTTTTGTGGGAGGGCGGTTGTTTGAGATTTCAAGGAAAGAGGTGAACTTTGTTTAGAAAGTTGGATGTGAAAGAACAACTTACAAGATGCTGAGGGCAGACAAGTGCCCCATTAAGTAGGTGTTGTGTTAGATCTTCTTTCAGAAATCACCTCATAACCAGCTTTCCCACGGGGGACAGTTAATATTAGAAGCAGCAAACATCCTCTCCAAGGATGTCTCTATTAAACACCCTGCATGTGCATGTTCCTAGAATCCAGCAGTTTGGCCAGACAGATTTTTTAACTGCTGTGTAACGTTTGGGAGACAGCAGGAAGCCTTCAACCCCACGGACACTGAGTGTTCTCCAGCAGGGACCCTCTGTGGGGGCATATTCTGAGAGGTCATGGAGCACAAGGAGATGCATGCCCTCTGCCTCCCCCTGCAAGGCTGCAGGGTCCATCCCCTGGAGCCATGCCTAGGAGCACGTGCTGCAGTCCCACAGAGGGCATGGTGGCAGCAATGGCCATGGGAGAAGGTCTTTTCAGGAAAAGTCACCACCATATCTCTCACCACCTGCAATCCAGCCCACCCCTGTTACTGTACATGGGGATTTGGTCTCCTCAGAGACCCCTCCCCAGACAACAATTCTTCAATGATGTTTCCTTTTATCCTGAAATATCCCCCAAGAACCCTGTAAACTTAGGAAAGGAAAAACCAGCCTTCCATACTTAACCAAATAGTAAAATAACTCCTGCTTTATCTACAGGGCAAGGCACCTCTTGAAAAAACACTGGGGTTTATGGAGTACAGTATAAAGGAAGATAGAAGAGTACAGATAAGCTGTCCTGAATTTGTGCTCCAGTGTTGTCCAGTGGCTGCCTTAAGTGCTTTTGTGGCTGCAAGATTTTCATTAGGAACACAAGCACTGCCCCAAAAAGAGGCTAAAGCCACTTTCCTTTGATTTCCATGAAACCCCCAGTTACTGAGCTCCAACTTCCCAGTCATTCCTTGCTTAATATCCTGTATACACATTAGGTACAGAGCACATCTCTAAGCCCAGGAAAAACAAGGTCTAGCTGACCTTCCATCCTCTTCCAAATCTGGGGCTCTGCAGGTCAACACAAGCATAAGGGAGGACTACATAGAAGCAAGAGCTAGATGAACGAGAAGAACGAAAGAAATGAAGTGCAGGGAAGAGAAGGACAGATTGGGAAGATTTGGACAAGCTGTTTGTGCAGCACTGAACATTTTGTTGCATGGAGGAGCCAGATCTCTTCTGCAGAGAGAGACATCTCAAGCACATAGGCTGCCAACAGGCACCACCACATTCTTTTTTAATTCAGGTTTTTTCTCCCTCTTTACACAAGCTGAGGACCTGCACCTGCTGCAAGATGGAATTACTCTGAGCTTACTGCAGGTCCTGCTGGGCTTCTTAAAGCACAGTAATCCTCACAGACAGGGCAGCAGTGCATTTCCCCTCTCTGCTTCATCACTGATTATTACTCATCAGGGCACCTATAATCTTTATATAGAATTCTTTTATGCAGCCTAATTTGCCAAGAAAGAATCGCTCTCCTCCTCCCCTGGTAATACAAAAGAGAGCTGTAAAGTGATTTCATTTGCTGTTTATTCCATAGCCCTCCTTCCCAAAAGTTTCTCTCAGATGTTCAGTCTGAAGCCAGATGCATTTGGTCTTTAGAAAATGTCTCAGATGAACCTTATGTTTCATCAGGTTTCATGTGGAAAAGATGAGTAATTTAGGAGGCTTTGCATCTTTTGATTTTGCTTCGTATTTCTTGCCAAAAGAAATCTATTAATTTCCTTCTTAAAAATAAAAAAAAAAACCACCAGAGAAGTACTGAAGAATTCAAATCTCCACTCAAACCAGGGGATGCTCAGAAAGAGCTGTGTCCATGTAAAATGAGCATTACTTTTTGGACAATAACTATGCTGGGTGCTGAAAATGTCACTGCAGAAATAATCACTGCCCTGCACTGGCTACCACTCCCTATAAGTGAGTTGGAAACAAGGAATACAGATTTGTATCCAGCCTTCCCTGCAATCCCACAGGAACACCAAAGAGTGTTATTTTGCATCTGGATGAGTCCAAGTCCTTGCCGAGCCCTCAAAATTTCCATAAACACTCACCAAGGAAGAGAAAATGAATTACTGGCTTGCAGCACCTCATGGCACACAAACATCAAGGCTTTAGCTGTTTAAAACCACCCACCCCAAGCAAAGGACTGAGCTGTGTTACAAACCCTGAACAGCTAAAATAGTCCTATTTAAGACAAAAGGGAGAAAATTGGTTTCTAAGAGTAGAACAATTCAGACAGTTGGTATTTGCAAAAATCTCTCTACGCTTCTTGTGTTTCCAATGAGTCTTTCCATACTGCAATGAATTTTGTGTAATTACTAGCTTGGTAGTGAGAAACTTAATTGTACTGTATTAGTAATTAAGCTTTTGACTTCCTATCCAAGGGCTCTACTATTTTTAATGAAAACTGTACCTTGTAAGACTACGCAAACCCAACACTGTGAAGTCAGCTCTAAATAAATCCACAGGTGATCTTTGAGCCTCCACACAAGGATGTTGATCCAAAGTTAAAAAAAACCCTTTCCTATTACAGATCAAACCAACACAGGAGAGGCCAGGATATGGTTTTGAAGGCTGCACTTCACATAATCCACCCTCAGTGTGTGTTCAAAGGGTCAGTGAGCCACTGCACATCTCCTCAACTCCTGGTGTAAGCAGAGCACTTTCCAACCAAGTTTTCCATCAGCATGCTGAGGATTCCAGGTGATTTCCCACACGGCAGCTCTGCAAGCCAAAGCAGAGCTGAGGAGGGAAGGGAAGTTCAGCAGGGGACTGTGCTAACCCAGGCCAACACCCAGCATGTCTCTGTCTGAGCTTCAAGGAGCCAGGTCTGACTCAAAGGGCACTTTTTATGGAGTTACAGCACTGACTTCATGGAGCACTGCCTAAATACCCATTTCCTCGAGCCAAGGCTGGATTAGGCCCAGCCAGCCAAGCTCTGGTGCTCACACTTGCACACCCTGAAGGCAGAGGGAGAAGGTGCCAGGGTAGGGCTACACCAATTTTGGATGTTTCCTGAGTCCTTTCATGCCAGTCACAGATCCCTTATAGGCAGCATTGTGAAGAAACAGTCTAGTCCCCACCTCCAAGGAAGAATGATCCAGACACACGTGTACCAATGGATTCAGGAGCCTTTTGCTCCCCAAAAACAGCTGCAATCAACCTTCCCAGTAGCCATTTCACTACATCACTGTTTTCCTAACTAATAAAGGTCAAACTATCATTTCTGTTATTTTAGATTTATCGTTTCCCTCAAATGAAAGGTGTTCTTGTGCCAGGAAGAAGGAAAAAGGAGATTTATTTGCCCTACAGACATCAGAGCAAACTCAGTTCAGAAATAAAAAGATAAAGCAAGCATTATTTCCCCAGCCTTTTTAAAAAGGGAGAAAACAGAGTGACCAAGAAGCCAAGATTATCAGCAGACAAAAATAAAACAAAAAAGGAATCGAATCGAAGAACCAGAGCAATGAGAGCTTTTGTTCCCAGGAAATCCTTTTCAAGAGCTGAGGAGACTCCAAGCGATGCAGCTGTACTTCCTGTGACCTGCAGCATTCCATCTGGGAACACAGGGAAGGTCACAGCCTTGGAACAGCTCAGTACACCCACACTGCAAGCCAGAACACTCAGCTTGGGAACCATCCCAGCAGGACACAGGGAAAGATAAGGATGCTGTGGGTGCAGGAGCAGGGACTGTGGATTTTGGAGCCATCCTGCTCAGGCCCGTGCAGGGCAGCACATTTCTCTGAGGACTCTGAGAACTGGAGGGTGTTCAGCCTGGAGAAGTGAGGGCTCCAGGGAGACCTTCCAGTACCTGAAGGGGCTCCAAGAGAGATGGAGATGGACTTGTGACAAGGGCCTGGAGTGACAGGACAAGGGGAATGGCTTCACACTGACAGAGAGCAGGGTTACATTGGATATTGGGGAGAAATCC
>JAWWEE010000040.1:57343606-57353949 GCA_035221455.1 Xenops minutus | reverse complement strand
AGGGATCAGTGCCTGCCCCTCCTGAGGAAGCTGGAGCTGCAATGAGGTGTCTCCTCAGTCTCCTCTTCTCCAGCTGAACACACCAAGTGCCCTCAGCTGCTCCTGTGGCTCCTCACCACCTTCACCTCCTTCCTGTGGGCACTCTCTAAGAGCTTTATATCCTTATATTGTGGCATCCAAGGCTACAGAGTCCCTCCCCTCTGGCAGAGACATCAGTATATCGAGGCAAATCCCTCCAGAAACACCATCTTGTTCCAACCCCTTCTGCACTTCCAGATGCCCCCCAGCCAGCTCAGCCCTGCCTAAACAAGGCAGGCCTAACTCTGCCACCTCTAATTCCAGTGCCACAGCCCAAAGGGAAGGGAGCAGCACAAGGCACAGACACACACCAAGCACCACCTCACAGATGTCCTGACAACTGTATTTCCACACCAGCACCAGGTTCCATCAGGACAAAATGACTTTTTAGCATAGCACAGTGCCAGGCAGTTTCTCTTCACAGAAGGTCACTGTTGGAAGGGACTCAAACACAGAGCAACCAGCCTTTTTGTTCGTGGTATCTCTGTGGTGTTTTCACTGATGAAAGAATAAATTCTTATTTACAACAAAGGCGAGACTTCCAGTTGGAGGTTCTTTACTTTCTCCTCAATCACAGCAGCTCTGGCAAGCCAGCTCAAGATACAGATGATGTACAAGCCAAGCAGCAAGTGCTCACATGCTGGGAACTGTTCAAACAGGAATAATTCAATCTTTTTGTAGGCTCACCCTGGCTAATTTGCCACAAGCTGTCTCTTTTCAGATGCTACATGAAACATAAGGAGAAAAACAAGCTGGATTAAGCTGGTCTGCTCACAACCAGTTCATGTGCTGAGAGTTCAGGTCAGTTGGTTTTCTGTGTAAAACAAATCCATTTTTTTCAGCTTCACAGGGTTTAAGGAACCAAAATGTACTGCAGTAACCAAACATTGCTCACCGGGCAAGCGTGCAGAGATTACTTAACTAATGCAAACGATTTCCAGCCTGCGTGCAAGGAATGCATGGGATTCTCTCTTCCACCAGCATTCTACAAGTACTTTTTAGGTAGCTATGGAGACATTACAGCCTTTCTCATTTCACTGTCATAACTAGACAGCTATTGATTTCTTTGTAAAATTCCTTGAAAGAGTGGGGAAGGAGGGGGAGTTTCAAGTGCCAACAGATTTCAGAACGAGACAACAGCACGGAGGGTCCTTACAGGAGGCAGCCTGGAACTCCAGGTCATGCTTTAGTACTTGTGCCACTAAGGAGGTAAATATACCCCACAACAGAGGGACAGACTTCCAACCAGGTCCAGAAGGAAAAACATTTCCAGCCAGCACCCTGCACAAAAGGAGGCCCTCTCCGAGGCTGTGCTGTGCTTTGGCTCCAAGACAAAGCTCTCTGGAGATGTGGTGGAATTCCATTCTTGCTGGGCTGCGAGATGTTCCCTTCTCCCTCTAAGGTTATCCCTGACAGGCCTTGCAGGTAATCAGTGCCTCCTCTCCACTCTCCCCAGGCATTACAGCCTCATGACAGATGACTGGTCAGATCATCCTGCCCTTCCCCATCCTTCCAAGCACAGCCCCAGAGCTCGCTGTGAGCTGAGCAAGGCTGGTCCTTCAGCAGCTGAATCCACCACGATGCTCAAAATGATGCTGAGAGAAAGGCCTTTCACCTCATAGACCATTTATGATCAAATACTTCTGCAAATGCAGATCTGAGATAGTGACCTGGGAAACACTGTGACACACAGATAAGGACCTGCAAATCGTTACAGATTTAGGCCTGGTTCAGAAACTCCCTCAGTAATGAGAACAACAGATCAGGCTCTGAGCAGATATTTCCCCTTGGATAAAACAGAAAGGAAAGCCTGCTCAACCAAAACGTTTTTCTTAAACTCACCTTAGACCCAGCCACGACAATGGAGCCAGAACCTGCAGAATTATCTCCACCACTGAGCTGCAGGAAGTTTACTGGCACCGCCCTGAAAACAAATCTCAGCCCTTCTCATCTCCACACTGCATTTACAGCCTCAGCACTGCCCACCAGAAGGACACTCTGGAGTTATACTCAAATTGAGGCAAGAGCAAAATGCTGCTGCTCTGGGAGTGTTTGCACCTGCGACAGACCTGCTGCTCTTCCTCCCATGCTACACCCACCTGTGCAACCACATCCTCAGTACTGCTTCCATTTCGGGGGGGGCTGCACATCCCAAGGACACCCCAGAAAACACAGCTCTGCCCAGCACCATCAGGGGTGCCAGTGGCCCTGCTCAGCACCATCAGGAGGTCCAACACCAGCTCCAGGGTGAGTGTGGAAACCTCCGAGAGGATACTTCTAGTTAGGACCTCTTAGTTACCTGTTTCACATCCAAGGGGAGGTGTAGACCAAGGTAAGCCACTATAATGCTCTTTTTGGACAAGAAGAAAACAAAACACATGCAATATTAAAAAAGAAAAAAAATCCAGCCTTTCTATACAAACATTCCAAACCCAAGCTCTTAGAGCCAGTGTAAACTTAGCCAAGAAACATAAATATGCATCTCTGAACCTTCCCCTGATGTTTCCTTTACAAACATAACAAATTAAAAGTGCTGTCACAAATAAAATCAGCTTTGGTTAAGTGGAGGGGGAAAAAATGCTGATGGCTCTAAGATGCAACTGACAAGCCTTTTCAAGTCTGCTCTGAAGCAAAACCAACTTCCCAGAGATTTCAATTAAGAGTAAAGAAATATTTTCCTTTGCTTAATCCTGGTTTGGAAGCAGGACAGAGGATATTACAACAAAGCCAGCACCTGAACCCACCTCCCATTTAACAAAAGCCTGTCAGAGATATTTCCAGTGCAGGAGGGAGAGCAAAAAAGGCTGAGCACCACCGGGAGCACATGAAACCATCACCTCCCAACGTGTTTTCCAGCCTGGACATTTGGGTAAGGAACCCAGTGCAGGTTCCAGCCCCAGGAATGTTCCCTGCTCCCACACAGCCTCATCCCCAGCCTCCATGCCCCCTGCATCCTGCACACAGCAGCTCTCACAGGCAGCACACTCCCCACCAGGCTGGCTCCCAGCACTCCTCTGGGATGAACAAAGATGAATCCATGCTCCTTTGAGCACAGGTTTAAAACCTAAACCAGAATTTGCAAGAAAAGCTCCCAAAACCCAGCAAACAAAATCCCATAGCTGATATCTCTGGTTCCCCTCCCGTGCTGAAGCTGAGAAGATCCCAGTGGGATACATGCTCCTTCTCCTTGCCAAGGCCTTGTTTCCACTCTTCCACTTCTCCCACAGGAGCAAACTACCTAACAGGGAACAGACTCCAGCAGTCTCTGTACAGCAAGAGGGATTTTCACATGGCAGCTGTGTAATGACACAGAACCCAAGACCACAAGTGCTACAACCATGTGAGATAATTATTTTCACAAAAACAGGAACAGTTCAGGGTGTTTTTTACAACAAAGATGGTTTTCTCACCTGCTCTTCCAGACAGACATTAATTATCAGCATTACACTCTGCAGAACTTTAATTTGATCCTAAAGACACCTCCAAGTGCCAACCTCACGATACCCAAAAACACGGAGACCAGCCTTCAAAGGGTCTGTGTGTTCCTTTCCCCATCCCTTATACTCCCCACGACCTGGGTTAGTCTATGCAAGGCCAGACCATTATCACTGCCTCTTATTTTGACACGGCTGTTACAGAGCAAGAAGGTGAAGCTGTTCTCCCAAATCCATCACGAGAACTGTTTGATTTGAAATGTGCTGATTCACGCCAGTGGTTATCAGATTTTGCCCATCTGAGACACAATCAGACAGCTGTCTGACAGCACAGAGATTCTCCACTGCAGAGCTCAGATGCTGCAACAGCCGGCTCAAGTCTCAGCCCTCAGTTTTTTCACTAATACACAGGAAAAAGCCTGTAAAGAAAGATGCAAGTACAAACCAGACTTGATCTCGGAGCCTTTTGCTCACAGGTGCCTGTGGAGGAGGGGATTTTGCTCATGCAAGAGTCACAACTTCCAGTAGCTGTGCCTACTGGAAGAGTGATTACCATCAAAATGTATGCAAATGGCTCCTTAAAGTCACACTTGTTATTTTCATCTTCCTTTTAACATCACAAGCCAGAGACTGCTGAACTGGCCTCTGGTCCTGCTCCTTGACACAGTCTGCAGTGGTTAATGATGCCGAGCAAAGGGAAAGGGAGCATCCTTACCCCAACAAAAACTGGATGCTGGCTTTTCCAAACACTGGGCAAGAGATGTAATCTCTGAGGAACAACACAAAGCCTTTCCGATGTGATGCAAAGGTTAATCCTTGCAAACCAGACACCTCCAAAGAGCCCTCTGTGATTTCTGAGACTGTCCCTGAAGGACCATTGTTTCCCCATTCACAGTCACCTGCCAGCAATCAGAGTTTCAGCACCAAGAGTCACTTCCCTACCCAGACACAGGGAGGGTTGATGCCTTAGTTCGACTCAAATGAAAAAGAAAAGCATAAATGCAAAGGCTGACCAAGAAGGAGGTCGAGGCACAGCCCTCTGCTCAGGAGACACTGCAATTACATCCTTAGGCTCTGGACACCGAACAAACTTACAGCACAGCAGGGCAGGGTGAGAATTTGTACTAAATGCCAAATAAATGTCTGGGCACAAACAGCAGCACAACACAGTTTACCTCTCCTGGGCTGGATCCAAGAGCAGAGTGACTAATGGGATGACTAATGGGATCTCACAATTACAAATGGGGGGAAGGGGCTCACTGTTCAGACTAAGTACAGGAAGATACTAAGTGGTTTTATTTATAAAAGTATTAAGTGTTTTTAGGTACTCTTAACACCCAGCTGTGTGCACACACCCCACACAAGAGGAGTGAACACCACAGAACCTGCCTGAACTTTCCAGTAAACCTGTTCCTTGCATCTGTAAGTTTACAGATGTGGTTTGGCCAGGCAGAAATAGGGCAGATCATAATTGTACAGCTTTAAAGCAGCGACATAACTTCAGTTTTGCTTTGAAGCCTGAAAATAAACAAGGCAAGTATGAGAAGAAGTTGTCCCAGGAACACCAACCTAACTTGTGCATCACCATTTAGAAGCTGAGGCAGAGGCTACCAGCACCTCCTTAAGGAAGGGCATGCAAATTCAGCAGTGGGACGGGGGCTTTACTGACCACCTCTAACACCACAGGGATTTACAGGATGCTCTATTACCTCCCTAAATCCTGCCTAATATCCGAGCTTTTACTTTCTCTGTAAACCAGTGGACTCCCAGTCAGAGGCATTTGGGGTTTTCTGCACTCTTCTTGTCCCACCCCAAGAGCCAGGGATACATTTCTGGAACATCTGTACTGGATTCGTGATCTGGCCACCTCTCCCCAGAAAGCACACAGTGCAAAGCACAACAAAGGAAATTAGTCAGTTACTCAAACGAGTTCACAGCAACACTACCTGGTCCTGAGTAAGCCCAAGGTCTATTTTGATGCAATCACACCACTGTCAGGAAAGTGACTAAACCTTCTTTGGTTCTAAACCTCTTCAGGGGAGGGATTTCCACTTCACTGAGAGTGTTCCTTGAAGCAGTGAAAGACAGAAACATCAGAGAAACCCCACTTGGATGGGTTCAGTAGACACAAAAGCCCCTGAAGGACACTGTACCCGAGCACCTCTTCAGAGGCAGCACTGCCTGTCCTCAGGCCACCCTGACCTGACCACTGAGCAGTGACCAGAACATGTCCTGCTCATCACCGCTGAGCAATGGGACCAGACAGGCTGGCAGCACCACCTGGGAACCTCAGTCTCCTGGGAATGGCTGTAATTTCAGGAATGTTAGCAATTTTCCTCACTGTTGCCACGGGTCACAGGAAAAGCCTACCCATACACCCCCACAGACATTCACATTAGCACCCCACTCCTTCCTGAGGTGTTTCACACTGCACAGGCAGCACAGCTCCAGACTGAAACAGGACCTGCATCTAAGCAGGGACAAAAGGGTGCTATTTGCTACACTTCTCTGCCCCATGTGACACCCCTCATTTCAAGGCACTCCATCCTGCCTTTCAGGGACAAGCAGCAATGTTACTCACCAACATGTTTCCAGAGCACGGACCTGCTGCAGACACATGTGCACAGGACACATCAGGTTAAATATTCCTCGGCAGAACTATTTAGCCCAGATCCAGCAAGTGGATGAGATGCCAGGGCACCTTGCTCAAAGGCAGGAGGTGCTGAAGAGGGAATTTCAAGGGCCCTGCTCCACAGCCAGGCAAACGGGGAGCTCCTGCTGCCTTCATGAAGGAGGGAAACACCAACTTCACACCCCTGACATGTGAACATGGATCCCAATTTATGAGCAACACACCACTGATAGGCATTTTCACTTCGAGGAGCTGATCTCTGATACAGCTTTTCAAGAGACTCTGCTAAATCCTATCCCCAAAACTCCACTGGGACAGGTAACTAAGGTAAATCAAGGAGTACTCTGTCTCCCATTTATTCCTGACAGGAAGAAGATAAGCCAAAATCTTTGCCTTTAGAACAGAGAGTTAAAGCAGATTTCAGCTTTCCTCCTTTGCAGAATGCCTCTCAAACCAAGCTGCCACGCTGCCTCTGGTTTTACTGAAACCTCTACTTATGTCCTTCACAAAAGTAAATCCTCCAGCTATAGCTGCTACCTTTAATAGAAGCTATAAATCCGGAGCTGACACACTGTAACTTCTTCCTCTAGGATGCTCTATCGCGGGAACCCGGAGAACATCCTCGCTCTGTGACCCATTTTTGCTGTTTACTTTTTGGAATGCGGCGACACTTGTATTGCTCAATGTGCTGCCACTGCAGTACAGGGCTCACACATGGGGAGGGGAGGGTGGTGGTACCTGTGCCTGGGCCAGCAGAAGGAGCCAGCAGAGTCTCTGAAGGCTCAGGCACAGCCAAGCCCGAGCCCCAAACACTCCGCCTGTGTTGCTGCACTCGCACCACAGAGCACACACGTGTTGCAGCCCAGCAAAGCGCTTAGCACCAAGGCTTGCTCTCCCCCCTACCTAGGTGTAAAGCACCTTTTTACAGCCCCAGCTGCACCTCGGCCAGGGTGTGAGCCAGCACAGCTGTCCCAGCCTTCAGGAGCCACGGATCGAACAGAAACACACCGAGGGAAAAATAATTACAGGCTGTAAGAAGCCCAGGCCCTGAATCAAAACACGCTTGTTACTCCAGGACAAAACTCCTAACTGCAGTTTCGCAGCACTGAAAACACCAAACCGGAGCCTGCCTGCCTCCTCCCAAAACTTCCCTAAAAGTTTTGCCGCCTCCAGCACATTAACAAGGCACAGCAGTTCGGGGGCTTGGTGCCCAAAAGGCTTCCCCTTCCCCTTCCCCTTCCAGCGCGGATGCCCCCGGGATGAGGATGGGGGGCCGGCCGGATTCTGCCCCCCTGGCCGTGCCCATCCCGCGGCTCCCAATCCCAATCCCAATCCCGAACCGCGGCCGGGGGGCCGGGGCCATGGCGGCTGCAGAGGAGGGGCAGGGCAGGAGCTCGTCCCGCCGGGACACAAAGTTACCGCCGGGTTCCGGGCGGTGTCCCGGCCGCTCCCTTCTCCTTACCTGCTGCTCTCGGAGCCCCCGGAGCCCCCCGGAGCCCCCCGGGCTCGGCCGCCCCTCCGCCGGCTCTGCGGGCAGCGCTCGCTGCCGTCCCGCCCGTGCCGGGACCGCCCCGCACCGACAGGGATGGACTGGGATGGACTGGGACCGCCCGGGACCGCCCCGCACCGACAGGGATGGACTGGGATGGACTGGGACCGCCCGGGACCGCCCCGCACCGACAGGGACCGCCCCGCACTGCTGGGATTGCTCCGGACTGCCCGGGACCGACAGGGATCGACAGAGACCGCCCCGCACAGCCCGGGATAGACTGGGACTGCCCAGGACCGCTCCGCACTGTCCCGCTCCGCACCGCCCGGACTGCCCCGCACTATTCCGGACCGCCCCGCACCGAC
Source organism: Xenops minutus (assembly GCA_035221455.1). NCBI lineage: Eukaryota > Metazoa > Chordata > Aves > Passeriformes > Furnariidae > Xenops > Xenops minutus. Next base: position 57,345,951 of record JAWWEE010000040.1, on the reverse strand, counting down.
ACGGACTGCCCAGGTCCGCCCCGCACTGTCCCGCACCGACCCGCACTCCTCCGGACCGCCCCGCACCGCCCGGACCGCTCCGCACCGCCCCGGGCCGTCCCTCACCGCCCCCGGGGCCCGGGGAGGGCTGAAGGGGGTCTGCCCAGTGCCCCTCGTGGTCCCCACAGGCTGCGCTGGGTTCGGAGAAGCCCTGTGAGAGCACCGTGCCAGCTCAGCCGTGGCACCGAGGGACGCGTCCAGCGCCTCCTGAACACCCCGGGATGGGGGCTCGGCCACCTCCCCGGGAAGCCCGGGCTGATCTCCCCCCCTGCCCACCCTCGCTCCGGCCCTGCCCTCGGCCACCTGCCCCGGCTCTGTGCGGGGCTGAAGCAGCATGTGTGATCACCAGCCTTCTCACAGGCATTACCGTCCTGTATTATACGGTGTAAGAGACTCACCTCCATCCACAGCCCACCCCGAAAACCAGCCTTGGCGTTGCCACTTCCATGGCAGACGCTGCTCCTTCACGGGACTAGTGAGCGCTGGGCTCACATCAGTGACCACATCCAGCCAGCTAACCCTTCATCTTGTTTTGAGTTGAACCAAAACTCTCCATTTCAGAGCTCTTCCCCTCATCCGCTCTCCAAAAGCTGGGTTAGAGAAAACCCTCAGAAGTTTTATACGTGGAAAAACCCGTTTGCTTGTACTCTGTTTCTGACCATAGATTCTGAAGTGGAAGTTTCCATTCAAAATGGAAACTATTGGTGATGTGTTGAAAGTAAACATTTGGAATTCACACCAAAACCGGGAAGGAACCACTTGTTTTTTAAGCACTGTTTGCAAAGAGGGCAGCTCGATCCAAAACTGTTTTCTGGCAAGTTACCAGCCTGTCCCATGGGCCACACAGCTCCAGTTTGTCTCAGCTTAAACAGCAGGCTGAGTTTTAGACTATGAGAAAAGCAGTTTTAAAATACCTGTTTTTCTTTAGTATCCTCTATTTCTAGTACTTCTGTTTCAAAACTTTCGTGCCTAACTATGGTTTAGATGCTTTCCAATGGAGCTTTTTTAGCCCGTTTTCCTCAGTTCTGCATCGGTTCTCCAGCAAATGTTCCCAGTTTGCTGATGGGCAAGTGCTGATCACACTCCGGGTCACATCAAGCTGAAGCACAGGGATCCCACATCCAACCCTTCATCCCTCCTGAAGTGGCTGGACTTGGATTTGCCCAAAAACAAGCACTTGGAACAAATATTGATCCAACCTTCTTCAGCCTTTGTTTTTGGAGTTAATTGTCCCGTTGATGCCATTGTTTTAAAGTTTAATTTTTAGTTCAGAAAGTGAAGATCCTTATTAAAGAACTTAATGCAGAAGGGCTTCTTTTTTCAGTGTGAGTGAGATGTCTTGAAAGCAAACGTGAGCAGACAGAACATTTCAAACCATTGTTCGTATTTTTTCATCAAAGAAACTACCTTTGCAAGTTAAGACAAATGTCTGATAAGGCTTTCTGGCACGCTTATCTCTCATCTCCCAGAATAGCTCAGCCCTTTTTTGCTCCAGGCTGGTTTGCAAGGAATGGTTGATTTTCTCCACCTTTGTGAAAACCAAGGAGCCTCTGAGAAGACAAACAACTCACTCCTCCCTCCTGTGAGGGCTCCAGGAGGTTACAGGGAGTATTTTCCAACATTGTTCAGTGCTGGAGGAGGTGAAGGAAAAGAGCTTTCCCCTCACTTTGCAATGGGAACACGCACTGTCTCCGTGGTTACAAATCAATAAGTGGCATTAAGCCCAGTATTTCAGGAGCTGTCAGAGGCATTTTTGAAGGAGCAGTGTGCTCTTTCTTACACGCTCTTCAGCTCTGCCATGATCTCACAGACCTGTCCTGATCTCCATGTCTCGCTCACGCTGTGGGGGTACAGTGTTGCAGGGTGGTTAATTCCCAGCTGGATCAGTGGCATGAGCGGGCACTAAATGGGTGTCTGGGTGTCAGGAGGCACGAGCAGGACCATTCATCCCCCTGGCAGTGACTCTCAGACAAAACCCCTTTCAAAACAGCAAAGTGCAGCACTCATGGATCTGCAGTGCACCAGGGGTTTGCCTCATTGCTGGGGGCAAATGTGGTGCAGTTTTTAATGCAGTTGTCCTTGCTACTTCTCTCATTTTCTACAGTTTAAGGGACTCTCCTCTGTTTATTGGGAGTGTTAATGACTTGTAGTGATCTTGATTTCAACTTCTTCTGAAATTCATCTGGTTTTGGCAGCACGCTGTCCTTAGCCCCTTGCTTATACGTTTAGATTGGATATTGGGAAGAAATCCTTCCCTGTGAGGGTGGGCAGGCCCTGGCACAGGTTGGGCAGAGAAGCTGTGGCTG
>JAWWEE010000040.1:57331636-57343506 GCA_035221455.1 Xenops minutus | reverse complement strand
CTGGCACAGGTTGGGCAGAGAAGCTGTGGCTGCCCCTGGATCCCTGGGAGTGTCCAAGGCCAGGTTGGATGGGGCTTTGAGCACCCTGGGCTGGGGGAAGGTGTCCCTGCCCATGGCAGGGGTTTGGAACAAGATGGTCTTTGAGGTCCCTTCCAACCCAAACCATTCTATGATTCTCTCAATGCTAGTTCACAGGGCCCTGAAATATAATAGCAAGCACCTGGTTGGACCCCAGAAATTTTCCTTTAGACCCAACCCACTCCCCAAAATACAGCAGCTGAAAGAGCCAAGGGATCTCCTCCCCAAATGGCACTGGGTTCACACCCAGGCTGTGCACAGCTTTCACTTCAGGGCGGCTCAGAAAGTGGATTCTGTGAGTTGCCCTCTTCACTCCCAGACAGGAATGAGCCCCAGAGCTGAGCCAGGGTGTTTTGAGGCCAGGTCTCTGCTCCTAGCTCTCCTGGCACAGTTGTGTCAGTCAGAGCTGTGATAAGATCTGGAAGGCAGAGCTGTGCCAGCACAAGCACCTTGTGCACATGGAGGTATGAGCAGAGAGAACAGCGCTGTTGTCCAGCTAGCTTATTGCACTCGAGGGAGCTGGAATTCACCCTCTCAGCAGCAGCAGAGCTTTACTCTTCAAAGCCATTATCCTGGAAATGTTTGCTCTTCTGACCAACCATTGTAGCTGGGCTGTCAAAGCTTTCCTGGCTTTCAGCTACCTGAAGTATCCTGATGGTTAAATACTCAACAGAGCAAATTGTTTTAGCCAAAGCCTTGAGCTTCGGTGTGACACGATGTTCAGGCCTGGGACAAAGCACTGCACAAACAATTTCTAGCTGTCAAATCCATAACTGAACTTTCCTCCTCATGTTTAAATTCCCCTCCAATCCCTTCCTAAAAAGGAGAGGAGAGATTCAGTGCCCAAAGGCACTTAATCCACAGCAGCTGAAGTACAAAATGCCCCCAAGACTGTACCCCCTGAAAACAGTCAAACTTCTGACCTCAGCTGTCCCATCCCTGCAAACACTTAAGGAAAGCCCTGCATATTGAACATGCTGATGTATTGATGGAAGGGCTGCTGCCCTGGCTCTGCTGTGCTGGCCAGACAGGCCTGTTCAGGGCTGAAGTGCTTCCCACAGCAGTTTCTCCCTCAAGCTTCTGGTTTAAACCCTTTAAAAAGCAGAAGGCCATTTAAGAATTTACCAATCTGCCCCGGTGTTTCAGGTGCCCAGTTTCAGATGATCAGTCTTGTGTGTTTTATCTGGAACCTTGTGCAGTTAGCCCCTGAAAACCAAGAAAAAGCAAACTCAAGATCTTTTACAAGAGGACAAGAAGCCCTTCCATAAAACTTCACACAGGCATGAGGGTGAAAAGGGGATTAGCTGCAGAAACCTCTCCAGCCTGAATGTTGAACCTCAGAGATGTGTCAGTGTGTATCTGGAAATCACAAAAAGTACTGTTACAAAGTGGAAGATGCTGCATGTTTTATGTAAAATGTGAGCAAGAGAAAACCTCCTGAGATGAGCAAAAAGCACCCTGGGCTTAGCTGCAGAAATCCATGGGTGTTCAGTGGCAATAGTGTAGCTGCTTGGAAGGACTGGGTGTTTCAGATGGGCTTTGTTTTCCCATTACTTTGGACAATTACTATCATTAAAAGAAGGAAAGAAGAGTTTACACTTTGAAAGTTTTACATTTCTTAAATTTCTGCAGGCCTATCAAACATTTGTTTCCTCTCCCTGGAGGTCTCTCACTCACTAATTTAACAGGGCTGAAATCCTCATTAGGTTCACGTGCATGTACTTTTTATCAGCAGATAATTGTTACTTACACTCAGGAGCTGTTTTCTGGGATAGACAATAAAGCTGATGGCTCAGTGGAGCTGCAGAGAAGCCCTTGGGGTACTCAAGGTGTTTAACTTCAGACACAGGACAAAATGTTCACCAGCCCAGTGGCGTAAGAGGAGTCAGAAACAGGCAGAGAGGTGCTGGCACCAACTTTCCTTGAATGTACCCAATAAGCACATCCCCACTGGCACACACACTCGTGGCTGGCACAGCCAGCAGGGCAAACACCCGAGGCTGTGAAGCACTGCAGAATGTTATCAGAGCAAAGCAGGCGTGGTGGATGCAGCAGGACAAAACAACCCTGCCAGAAAGTCAGTTTGTAGCCTGGGCTGAAGGAGACTTTTCTTGCAGGCACAGCCAAATTCGTGCCTTGCCCAGCTCATGCTGTGAATCACGGCTGACCTCACTGCCACCCTCCTGCCGTGCCTGGCCAGCAGTGACACCCTAAGCTTTGCTCCCCAGCCATGGCAGAACTCTCCCTTTGCATTCCCCACTGATTCTGAGCTCATATGGCTTTGGTTCCTTTCAGCTCTCACGTTCCCATTGCCTGGGGAGACGTGTGGGGTTTTCCTCAATTTTTCCTCAGTTTCTCAGGTACCCAAGCACATCTCTTGGTTTGTTCTTGGCATTGACTTCCAGATCACGATGAAAAACCCCCAGTGCTCCTGTCTTTTCCCAGTCCTCATAAACCCAAGCTTACAGGCACTCCCCAAAGCCTTCCAGCAGGGCTCCCTATCCATAAAGTGCCTTTCTGAGCAGCCTTTCCAGCACAGAAGTTGCTCTCTCCTCAGCGCCAGTGAAGAAAAGAGGTGCAGGATGCCTCTCAGCTCCCAGAGGGACACGGTACGGAGTTCCTGAGCAAACCTTCCTGCCAGGGGGATGCATTCCCACCATGGAACTGGCAGGAGCAGGCATGGGGAGGTGCCAGCTCCGTGGCTCTCTCTGCCTGGCACACTGCAGACACAACTACAGTCACTCATTTACTCCAGCTCACAATGAGTCACTGTCCAAGCTGGCTCAGGCTTTACGCCTTGGGGAGGGGGAAGACAACGCCGGTTCAGGCATTCCTTAAATATTCGGGCTGAGAGGGCTGCCTGGTTCAGGCATTCCTTAAATCCTCGGGCTGAGGGCTGCGGAGGAAGGAGGCAGCATCCTGCCCAGCGCAGGAACTGAGCCCGCTTCCCATTTCCAAGAGCATCACTTGTTCCTGGGGTGACCTCCCTGGAGACGCTTTGGGTGACTCAGCGAGGTGGGACACTCGGGCTCCCCGGCTGAGTCAGCCCCGGCGGGCTCGGGGTGGGAAGGGTGATGGGACCCGAGGAAGTTAATCACTTGAAATTGCTGAAATCTTCTGCTCTGGAGAAAGAAGAAGCGATAAGCAAAGTCTTAGGGGCAGTCACCAAGCTGTCTTAGTGCATCAGTCAGCACGATGCTTGCCCTGCTCCAAGCAAAGTGACAGACAACCATAAAACAGGGATTGTTTAGTTCTGAAAGAGGGGAGAAACACGGGAAATACAGCTCCGAGGGAGCACAAGGAGATGGTGATCATCCATTTAGCTACTACCTGTTATGGTCTCCCCCATTCTCTCTCCAGAAATTTTATGCCTTAGAAATGGGGAAAATAAAGCTCTCATTCATGGGAGTTACCTATATTTTAGGTTAGAAAAAGCATCAAAATGATCTTTATCCTCCACTTCACTTGTGAGCCCTGTCTTTTTGTATTAAGGATAAGTGGAAGAAGAGACAAAGGGATTTTAAGTGGTGAATAAGCCATGTCTGAGTGACTATGGCTGACACCAATAGTTTATAAATAAACTTCACTAAGCCTATAGAATTAAAAATATTTACGTTGTTTACCTAAAACAAACAATCTGAGGACCATCCATGAGACAAACAAGGGGTTTCTCTATCTTGATTTTAGGTGTTCTGCTGCCACTGCAGCTCCTTCCCAGGGACAAGGCTGGATGTACCACACGTTGCAGGAGTGAGCTGACTTGGGAAGCAGGAAAGGTTAGACACGTGCCAGGGAAAAAGCAAGGCATAAAAAGCAGGTGAACACAAATGCAAGGGCAGATAAGTGAACGTGCATCTCAGAGGAGATTAATTATAGCCCGAGCCTAATCCTGCTGGAGATGGAAGGCACATCTCCTCTGGCAGCTCGGCTGTGTGGAAATACCTGTGGCTGTCACGCCTGCTTGGCCAAATGCCATCCTGCAAAACGGTTTTAGGAGCCCTGTGAGCTCATTAATGCCCAATTTGCTAATGCACAGGCATGGGGGATCCCACAGCAGCGCTCCTGTTGTGAGGTTTTGTCTGGGTGCCAAAACTTCTGAGAATATTTTCAAAGAGACAGCTTTCCTTTAGTTTGGGTAACAGGTTTCATCAAACCTCCCAGAGCTCAGGGGTTTCTCAGAGTTCAGTTTCTGAGAATAGTTTTGTCCACCTTCTATAAAAGTGCCTTTTGATTCCTAAAGCACGTATTTTCTCTTCAAAAAAGTTTCAAATTGAAGTGATCAAAGTTACCTTCTTAACATCCATGGGTATTTCTTCTAATCCTGGGTTCTGTAAAGAACTATTTGAGCAATTCCCAATAATTTACTCTCCAGTTTCCCTTAGATTAATTCTTGTGTATCTACACACAGCACTGCTGTATTTGTACATAAATCACCTTAAATTAAAAAAAAACTGTCAGGAAGTTCAGATATGGAAGCTCTAATTTATACACAAAACACATGCAAGGAACATTCAAAAGGAGTTTCAGTCCAAGGAATGATGTTTAAGATAAAACAAAAGTCAGGACTAACCATTATCTTTTGGCAAGTGTTTTGCAAACACAAAAGTCCCCCTTTAATGTTTGGAAATCAGGGCTTTGGACTGGATGATATTTAAATATCTTGTCTTCTTTTAAAGTATATGAATATACTTTTGCATACACATAAGTAAAAACTTAAGCTGGATTCAATATTAACTCAATAGCCTCCATAAACCTATTTAAAATAAAGCTTGAAATTCTTATACTATTCTTATACTATTAAACCATGAGTTAAATATATACTTCTTAAAATGAATGAAATAAAACTCAAGGTGAAAATCACAAATGTTCACTGTTAAAGTCTGAAAGAACATAAAATAAGCCCAACTGATGGAATTACCATCTGAACATCTGGAACAGGAATTGGCTGAAGTGAACCAGCTTTTGATAAAAGGGATTTTTCTACATGTGCAGAAAGGATATTGGAGCTGAACAAGCCGAATAATCTGAAACAGAAATAGCCATAAGTTCACAGCTGAGACACTGAACAGGGAACTAAACACGAAAAGCTGCGAATAAAAGTGAGGAATGAAAGTGGCACCTGGTTTTGAGGGACACTGATGAGCAGCAAGCACTCAGATTCACTAGCTGCAAACTGCCCATATCAGTGAGGCTTTATGAAAAATATACAAAGCTGAGCTCTGTGTGTGGACAGCACACTTGTGATGGCCTGCTTGGTTAGTGAGATAAAATAAATAAACATGGCATACTTTCACATGTCCCTGCAGGAGATACAAACTGAGCTGTCCCTCTGCTGCAAACACAAGAGATCATGGGAATGTTTCGGTAACGCAGCACAAACTAATCTGCATTTCTTAAGATCAAGTCTGTTGAGAAAAGATTTACAAATCCCAGGCCTTTCATGTCACTCAGCCCACAGGATGGATCCCCACGGGCTGAGGGTCTCAGTTCTTACCCCATTGAATGTGTGGGGGTATTTTTACATTAAACATGTTGTATTTGACATGTAGGAGGACAGTAAGGCAAGTTGCACTCCCACTTTTCATGAAAATGATGCAGCTCATTCTCCTGCATTAACAAGCCAGGAGACACATCAAAGGAGAGCTGGGAGACTGACACAGGCCCCCAGTGGCTCCAACCAACACGAGTTTCAGGCACTTTTAAAAAATTTGTCTCATCCAGCCCAAAGGTAGCCACGGCATTCCCAAAAAGGGGGTGTCAGAAGCAAGTCCTCATTCTGCTTTGAGCTCACATGTCTCCACACTGATTTAACCTGGAATCCTCTCTCCTTGGGGAAGCAGCCAGGCTGAGTGTTGTGCAGGCCTGCCAGTAGCTTTTGGAGTGTCACAGGGGGAAATGATCTCTGTTAATAACGCTTTGAGCTTCCAGCATCAATAAAGAGTTACTGTGAAAGTGGCTGAATGGTGTCCCACTGTCCCCTCCCAGAGCCAGGGCTGGAGGAGGCAGCTCCTCCACAGGGCAGGAGAAGCAGGAGGATGGAGAGGGTGAGGACAGCGTTGCTTTGAACAAAACCCCAAAGGAATCTCAGCCAGAAGACATGCCAAGACACACGTCAGCAGTCTCCAGTCGTACCACCCTTGTCTTTCTCCTCCATCCCTTGCTGGGACCTGTGGCAGGTTCTTGTCTTCTGTTTGAAACCACACAAGCAGCTTCTGAAGGCAAGAACCTGACACAGGTCCAAGCAAGGGACGGAGGAGAAAGACAAGGATACTGTGACTGGAGATTGCTGTGCATCCATCTTCCTGAGGGAAACACTGTGATGGCACAGGAGGAGCAGGTCGGTGTCTTTGACAGCTGGAATGTCCATCTGCACTGTGTTTGGTCAGGGCTGGTATCATTCACTTGTGGGTGCCCTGCAGCAGATCTGCCTGTCTGCTTGAATGCTCTCACTTCACAAAAAGAGCCCCTCCAGCTCTCCAGACAAGCTCTGCAGTTTGCAGGAGGTGGAAATGTCAAAGCAGCACAGAATGGTATTTAAAGGGAAGCATTACCCAGCAGAGCAGGCAGGGCTGCAGGGGATGTTTGTGAACCCAGGCTGGGACAGGCTCTGGAATAACATCCTGCTGTATGTGCACTCAGGGGGGATTTACCTGTCTGTCCTTGTCTGTCTGTTAAATCCCAGACTCCCCTCGACATCCCAAGACAGATGGTGAGAAAGACAAAGCCATTGCTGTGATTTTGGGTGGTTGTGCAAGCTGGGGAGCAGGTGCAGCACCCAGGGAGGATCCCTCTATGAGCCACTGGGGCTCCTTGAACATTCCCAGCCTCTGCTACACACACAGGATGGTGAATCTTCTGTTCCCTTCTACTCTCTGGCAGTCAGGAATGTTCTGGGTGACTCTTCCAAGGGCAGCACTGCTCAGCTCAGTAACTGGCAAAAAATGAGGCACTGAGATTCCTGACTTGGAAATCTCTTTTAACTAAAGGTGGGATTTTTAATTTTTTTTCTATAGAATCCCCTAATCCAAGGTATATCTCAAAGTAGTTGACATGGCAGTAATATCTTATGATGAAGAATGGAAAAGAAACGACTGAGGATCCTACCAATACACAGGAATATCTTAAAGGTGGGTGTTAAGAGGATGTGGCCAAATCCTTTCCAGTGGGTGTCAAGAGGATGCAGCCAGACTCCTTCCAGTGGTGCCCAGGGACAAGGGGCAATGGGCACAGACTGGAACACAGGAAGATCCATTTGAACATGAAGGAAAAGTTCTTTACTGTGAGGGTGTCAGAGCCCTGGAAAAGGCTAACCAGAGGGGGTGTGGAGTCTCCTTCCCTAGAGAGATTCAAAATTCCCCTGGATATGGATCCTAGCCATTCTGCTCCAGGCTGAGCAGGGGGGTTGGAGTAGGTGATCTCCAGAGGTCCCTTCCAACCCCAACCATTCTGTGATTCCATGATCATCAAGGTCAAGAGCAAAATAGAGGTGTGTAGATTCAGATATTTCTACCCTTAACCTTCTCTCCGAGATTCCAAACCTCTCTCAGCCTTGGGGAATAACATCCATTTCCACCTGTACACCACAGGGCTCAGATCACCCAAGGGAACAATTCCAAGTACAAACCCAGCAATGCCCCAGGTAAATCTGCAAGCAGATTCTTTTTAGGGAGCTACTAAAGCCTCTGTATTCTACATTGCTGTGAGGGAATGGCAAATCTCCAGCTGCCACTGCCACTGTGCTGCATTGCAGAACTACGTCTTCTGTGCATCAGTGCTTGGGGATGAGTATTCAGCTATAGAGAAGACAGCTGGGTGGGCTATTGTGAGACAGGAAATCCTATAGATAGCACATGCCATTTTCTCCAAAATCCTTCAAAAGTCAAGTCACAGTAAGAACTCAGACTCACTGTCAATCTGATGGGATTTAAATATAAACAGCAATTGATGTAACAGCAGTGTGGGGCTAATGTGAGCACAAGTTCTTATTTTCTTCAGACGTTCTCAGATCAGCTCCATATGCTGGTTTTCTAGTCAACAGCTGTGTCCCAGCTATTGATTAAATTTTAATTAATCAAGCTGAAAAGTGGTGTCCCTGCTTGCAAGTTCAGCTTCTCAAACTCAAGTTTGGCTCATCGTGCTTATTCTGCTCTTCAAGAAGAACTACCAACAAAATCAGCACTTGAAGGCTGCAGCAGCATTCCTTATCAGGCAAGGAGAGCCAAGAGCAGGAGACAACACACTTTTCCAGGTCTTGAATTCTCTGATATTCCTCACCTTGGTTTGATCCTAATGGTGCACTAATTCATTAGCAAATTGGCAAGAACTTTCCATCTCAGAGCTGAGCTCTAGTACAAGCTACAACACTGATTTCCTTATGGCATTAACTGTCTGCTCTGCACGTGGCTCAGAAACACAGCCTCAGCTCAGCAATAATGGCATTTGGCAATTATTAACTCTCCATCTGTGCAGCCTTTCCAGGTAGGAGAAGCCTTCCCTCTGCCCTGTGCAATTTATGACTGTTCTTACTGTAACAGTAAAGGGATTATTCCCAAGGGAAGGCCTTTGAAGTGTGGAGTGCTTTGAGCCATGTTTTCACAGGTGGGAAACAGAGCCAAGAACATGAAGTCCAAAGGTTGCCTGTGGCAGAGCTGCAAAACTAAGCAGAGATCCCAAGCACCAGGTTGGTTGTTTGAAATGCACAATGGTTGACTTCAGTGTCCTTGTACACGTGCTGGAAGGGAGAATAAAACCAGCAGTGGAAGAGCTCCCTCCTATTTCCCTTCTCATTCACAGCCTTACAAGTCAGCACCAACACACACCTCTGAATGCACAGTGTGCCCACAGAGCCTGCCCCAGCTCCTTGTGGGGCTGAGGAACAGAGCTCAGGAGCCATTATGAGGGCAAATGATGTTGTAGACACTGATGTTAAAGCACTGCAGTCCACCCACCTCCCCAGCCATGGCCAAGAAGCAAAGCTGCTGCAGTCAGAATGGGTCATTCATACCCTGTACCCAAAACATGGGATTTTGGGAACATACCTTTGAATGGCTGATGGTTTCAGCTTTACCATGCCAATGAAAACAGCAGAGAGGTTTTTGATTTTAGCTGTAGGATCCTGACTGGTGTTCAAATAAAAACCCAAGGAATCGCAGTCCCAAGAGTCTTCCAAGCTTGTTTTGTCCCACCTCAGTGTTTTCTCTTTCCTGCCTGCTCTCATAAGCTCCAGTGGCAGGGATCACCCTTTACCTGGAGGCTGTGAGGGCCAAGAATTACAAACACCTCTACTACACAGCTATTACATGAAAGAGGACCAAAAGTAGGGCCACCCCAGCACCTGAGGGATGAGCATTTCCATACTACAAAACAAATACACTCCCCACCAGTGTGAGTTATAACCTGGATCTGCAAACTTGGCAAAGCAGCCAGGGGAACTGAGGGGGAATTTAATGGATCCAAACAGCAGGAACACCCATGATTTCTTAGCAGGGTTTCAGATTGGATGGTTTAATTCCTTTCTTCAGCATTAAACTCATTTAAGTGATGTAATTCAGCCACAGGACTGACAAATAACCCCAACTGAAAACCTGTATAATGAGATTTTGTAGATTAAGTCAGTCTCACTCCAGGTTTCTCATTATGAAGACTAAGTAAAAACCTATTGGAATCCCCCTTATTTGAGAAGGCAGATGAGGTGAGACACTGAGTTACCTCCATGGCAACACATAGTGAGACTGGGGGTAGCACTGACACTCAAACCTGAAAGCACTGTTCTTGTTCTTACACCAAGACTTGATGCCTATGGAAAAATCCAGGGATTTCTGGAATGTGAGAGGGATCCTTGATGATCCACTTCTCATGGAGGTGCAGACAGAGGCAGCACCTCACTCCATGACACACTTGGAAGATCCAAGCCAAGCAATACTCCTTTCCCACAGAAAGTCTTGAGGAACATGCACAGCTACACTGGGATTTGTCAGTCAAGTGCCAACCCACATCAGTCTCAGTTTTCCTTACAATTCATGTGTCCATAAAGATCTCACCTCTTTGGACAAAAAGCCCAACTTCAGCTGTGAATGATCAGTTTTCACCTCGAGGAACGTGGTTGTTTCAGGAGCGACTCATTCCTTCTGGGAACACAAGTGTGCTCCATTCCTTGGTCTCCTGGCTCCAGGAACCCTTCCCCTCTTCTCTGCTCATCCCACCATTAACATCTGTTCTGGAACTTCAGCAAAGGGCCCATCAGCTCCCAAGTGTTGTCTCTGATGTAGGAAGGACTCAGCAATTTGTTGGTGTCTACTAACATATAGTCTCAAGAAAATGTTATTACTATTCATCTAATGCTAATGATCCCTTGTGTTCCTTGGAGAAATGTTTCAGCTAAAATCGTTGCATCAGGTTTAACATTGAGGTGCAGATCACTTCCTCTTCATTTTTAACTGTAATTTTACAAATATCTCAATACAATTAAGATGCTGTCAACATTTGCTAAAAGACAGTTTTGGTTTTTTTTGTTTGTGGCTCCACCTGTTTTTCTTACTTTGCCTCTTTTTCACTCCCAGTGCAGAATTACTGGGCTGCCACAATCTTCCACTTAACCACCAATCAGAAAACCAATTTAATTGTGGAGTTTAATTCTACCTTGTACACTCCAAGTGCAAATATTTATTTAAACACATGGATAATTCTAAACAAAACTAGACAAGTGACTAAAGCTGCTTAGGTTAAAACATCTGCCAGATTAAGCTTTTAGACTGTGTTTACACCACGCTGAGAGGGCTGTGTGGAGAATCCCAAGCTGGATCTGGGGGTAGGTGGTGGAAGACAAGCCGGTTAGGTTTGTCTTATGGCCTTTGCCACTGTAATTAATTTATTTCTGGGATTCACTGCTGTGCTGATGGTGCTTTCTTTTGTTTCTTAGCTATTAACAGCTGGACATGACTTAAATTTATCAGTTCCTGAAAAACTACAACATTTAGGGAGTTTGGTATTATTAAGAAATGCATTACTCTGCCTACATGGGACACAATCACCTGCAGCCTCCATCAATTAAATATGTATTGATTTAGACACCTAAATGCCCAGAAATCTGTGCAATGGGAACCTCAGAGGAAGAACAAAGCAAGAAAATACAGCAGAGAGGATTTATATCCAGCCCATTTTTCTACACAGAAGTTCAGTTTTAACAGTCACTTTGCAATTATTCTTAATATTGATCTTGGCCACACTGAAGGCAAAGATCGTTCCTGACTGCAGGGGAGTCAAGTTGACACCCAGATTTTGCTACTGCAAGTCAATTACAACATTAAAGTTCACTTGGGATGTACTAAAAAAATCCTATTAATTCTGGTCTTCATTCTCAGTGGAGCTCATCTTTCAGAAGAGACAAAAGCTCATTCTCCATCACAGCTATTTGAAGGGCTGGGAGATGTTCCCCAAGTTGTTTAAGTCCCTCAGTGCCACATCCACAAACATCCAATGGACTGACTCAGGACTACTGGGATAAGTCAGGAGTTCTGTCCCAGGAAAAGCTTCCTGCCATAAAAATGTAAATTACTGGACTCTAAGTTGCATATGCCAAATTTCTTATTCTAAAAATATCTGAACAACTTTGTATTTGAGTGGGACAGTCATTGAGACTGAAAGTGTCTCAGCTCTTAATTTGGAAAACTTACTCCCTATTAGAATCACAGAATGGTTTGGGTTGGAAGGGACATGAAAGATCATCCCATTCCACCCCCTGCCATGGGCAGGGACACCTTCCACTGTCCCAGGTCACTCAGAGCCCCATCCAA
>JAWWEE010000040.1:57314172-57331536 GCA_035221455.1 Xenops minutus | reverse complement strand
TGGATCCCTGGGAGTGTCCAAGGCCAGGTTGGATGGGGCTCTGAGTGACCTGGGACAGTGGGAGGTGTCCCTGCCCAGGGCAGGGAGTTGGAACTGGACGATCTTTAAGGTCCCTTCCAATGTCAACCATTCCATGACTGTCCTGTGACACAAATAATTTATTATTGATTCATTATTCATTTCATTTTTTATAGATGGAAGATTCAGAAGGGACTGTGAGGCAAATAGGAGCATTTTCTGAAGGCATCAACAACTTGACAGTAAGGCTTAAAAGTGGGGCCTGTGGGGGTGTGGAGTAAGATCTCTGTTTCTGTGAGATGGGTATAAAGCCCTTGGCAGTCTCTGGTATTAAATAGGGTCAGTCTTGACTCTTGCCTCGTTTCCTTTGTAGCACATGTTGAAAGAAGACGAAATGTTTAAAGACTTTGCGACCCGCTCTCCCAGCACCAGCATAACAGATGAGGACTCCAATGTTTGATGGTGACCACCAGGCACTGCCAGAGGCTCCCTTTCCTGGGAGCAACAACGTCATCATGTGGTGTGATGGGCAGTAGATCATGTACAATACAGTGCTCTTGCTTCTGTTCACTGGAAGTAACGTTGAGGGGTGGAGAATTTTAAGGAAAAAAGGGGGGGAAACCAAAAAAGGTGCCTACTCTAAAGTTGCCATAAAAACCCCCCAGATGCTGGTGAATGATAATCATTTTATCTCTATTTAATGTACAAACCGGTAATATGTTTCAGAGTGTTGCATTTAAATTTATGTGGTATGATAATGCTCTTTTTGCTTATTCATGGCCTCAGATAATCCTTTCTACTGTTTGAAATGGCAGAAGATGTTAGGTAAGGGTATTGTGTCTGTAGATATCGTGCATCATCTTTCTCTGGGCTCTCAGCTGAAAACCAGAAGCTACTGCCCCTTTTTAAGTGCTTTTGTTTGGCACAAATACCAGTTCTGCCCTTCCTACAGTATCCAGTGTAGGATTTTAGTCATCCATGCCCTGCATAAGGTCCCCTGTAGCTCTTGACTGTTGCTCTTATTTTTATACTGTTTTATAAAAAAGAAAAAAGAAGAAAAAAAAAGACAAGAAAAAGAAGTATATGAAGTTACATATAAAAGCAAAACTTTAAGATTTTGTTGTGAGATAGTCATGGAAAGTTGAAGGTGTGTGGGGGAAGGGGAGGAGGTTGTAAAAAAAATTATGCCAGTTTGCAGACCAGCTGGTTACTGGGAAAGGCAGGCTGACCTTGGGAACTGTTTGCTTTCCTTGCTTTTTACCAAGTGCACAGTTTAATGATCTTCCACTTGGGATGAAACAATTCTAAAGGGTGTTTCTTGTAGCAGTGACCCCTCTGGAAACTGCACATTTTAAAATGTCTTCTCTTTTGCTCCCAGCAGCAGTAGTTAGAGCATTCAACAAGGTTGTGACTTAAAAAAATTCTGTGACTTGAAGAATTTCCTTAAAGTTGAGAGTACTCCCTGCACGTGGAAGGGATGTTTCTGTGCTGTGACTAATGTGAGGATGGTGTAGTTGCAAAAAAGAAAATTAAAATATATAGAGAAAATTATAGGAAATATATTATTTCATATTATTAAACCTAAGGTGGGACTTTTCCTCCAAAATTCAAATGTCAAACATGTTGCTCATCATTTTACCTTCTTAAAGCACAGCTCCTCTGCTTTTGAGGGATAATCAGGGTTTAAAACTCCAAACTAGCCAGTGGAAATCTCGCGTCAGACTTGGGGGATCGCGAGCAAACAAAAGGAAAAACCCAGTTAATTTTTATTACAGTGGTTGCTTGTATGGTGTTGAACGTTGCATGTATTGTAGCACAATGGCATGAAGCTGCTTTGCTTTATAAAGGCCAAAAAACCCCCAAGTCCAGGTGGAATTGTTCCTTGGTGTGTTGCTTTACCAAGCGTTTGTCACGCGTTTCGTCGCTCTCCTTGCTGCAAGGGAAGACCCTTCCTGGGATTTTTGGTTTGTGGGTGTTTCTAAAACACTGTCAATGAAGCTGGGAAAGGAAAAAAAAAAAGGTTCTTTCTGGGGCTTCCAGGGAGCTCTTATGAGATGCTGGGATAGATCAGAGATGTATTCTGGCATTATCTTCTTGGGACTTGATGGCCTGGATCTTGAAGGATGTGCAGTGTAGGTGATTGGCGATGTACCAAGGTGAAAGGTTTGATGTGGACAGATTGTGTGGTCCTTAAAATGCTGCCATTTTCTGGAGCCAGGCAAATAATCCAGAAAGTCTGCATAAAGTACTTTTTTCTGCATACCACCTGTCTGCAAAGAGATCACAACTCATGCTTTGTTCAGTATTCCTAACTGATTCCTACCTGCAAATAGTTTGCTGCCTGCTGTTTCTTCCTCTGAATCTTGGGGGTGTTTGAGCTGTTTTCTTTGGGCAGATATACCACAGGTGCTTGGGGTGAGGATTCAGGCCTCACTTCCTGGGAATGCTCTGCAATATTGTCATTATTTCCGTGGAAGTTGAGTGTAAAACCCTATGGAAGCACTGGGAAAACGTGGTGCAGGCATCCAGGCAAAATCCCTCCACATTACTCTCCCTGGTTCCCAGCTAGTGAACAGT
The DNA here is from genome assembly GCA_035221455.1 of Xenops minutus. Classification (NCBI taxonomy): domain Eukaryota; kingdom Metazoa; phylum Chordata; class Aves; order Passeriformes; family Furnariidae; genus Xenops; species Xenops minutus. The sequence continues at coordinate 57,328,941 of JAWWEE010000040.1, read as the reverse complement.
GCTGGATATTCATAGGGGAGACAAAAGGGGGGCTGTGGACACAATTCTGGGTGTGGAAATAGGCACAAACACACTCTGCAGTCTCTCTCCAGCCCAGGGTTACCAGTGCTGGTTTATTTAAGTGCAGTGTAAGCAGAATTCTGCTCCAGACAACCCTTCCCTGCACTCGCCAGGCCATCCCCTTGGAGCTGCCTGCCACCTGAACCTTGGTTGCTTTCTGGGGTGGGAACACAGGGCAAGTGATGAAGTCAGGAAGTTTTTGTGTGGATACTGTCGGGGCTCTTGAAGTTGTGTGTGTTTGCAGAGGGGCAGCATACCTGCTGTGTATGGCCATGTGGAATCCAATAAAGTCTGGGGAAAATGCCAAGTGCTTCTGGAAGCTGGTTCTGTTTTGTGTCAGTAGGGCCTGCAGAAGGGCTCAGCTAACAGGGAGGAAATCAGGCTTTGAAATGTAGAGTACACTAAACTTCATCTGTTTGTTTGCAGTGTAGAGGGAAAGATATTTTTCAGGCAAGAGCCTATGGAGATTAAACCCAGCTTTTTTTCTATTTGCTTAAAGTACATATACGCTTAGGGATGGAGAAGTAATCCAGAATAACCCCTGGAATGACTCCTCTGCTTCCCCTCCACCAGGTATTGTTGCATCCTGGCTTCAGGGGAGAAGTTGCACTTGCCCTGCCTGAAATGCTCTTTACACCTTGCACTGCTTTGTTATGACTGTTTAGTGCAGCCTTTATGCTTCACCCCAGTACTGTGGGGTTTTCATTTGCAGCAAGAGCTTTTTATTTGATAGTTGTGCATGGGGGTGCCTTGACTGTCCGAGCTTCCTTGAGATAATCCAGAGACAGGCACCAGCAGCAGGAGCTTCTCAGTTGGGGCCAAGGTGCAGCTGAGTCTGTGTGCATTGCCATGGGCCTGCTCACAGGAGCAGCAGGTGATGCTGGGATACAGGCAACATCCCAGCAACGGGGAGCCCCACAGCATTTCAAGCACCCTTCAGGTGTGGATGCATCCCAGATGAAAAAGGTTGCTTCATCTCCAGGAAACACCCAGTGCCAAGGAGATGGCTTCTCTGTAAGAGTCCTAGAAAGGAGATCAAAGGAGATAAGATCAGCCTGGAGAGAGAGAACATCAGCCAGAGAATCGGTGTTGGAGCTAACAATAAGGAAAACAAGCACAGGTGAATTGGGGAGGTGTGAAAGTTCCTGGGCCTGTTGGGCTGGTTGCTGCTCAGTCAGGTGTGGAGAAACACACCCAGGAGAAAGCCTGTGTGGACTCCTGGAGCTGCCAGCACCTCCACCTGGCAGGCAGCAGGTACCCAGTGCATGCTGAACAGGTCTGGCTGAGCACAGCACCTGCAGAGCCCTCCCTGGCAAAGGAAGGGACTTCCCCAAGGCTGTCTGCATGAGGAAACCTCCCCCAGCACAGAACATGGGCCAGGAGGACAACCAGGAGGACAAGGCTGAAACTCTCCTCATCTGTGAAGTCTTCAGCCAGGGTGTGCTCCACACCTCCCAGAGCCTGAAGGACTACCTTGGGTTTGTGGATCCTCAGAGCAAATTCCAGCCAGCCACGAACACGCTGAGCGAGATCTTCTTGGTCGACTCCATCGGCTGCTGCGTGCAGAAGGGAGCGGAGATGGGCAGGCAGCAGTCCTGCCTCTTCGGGGGCACTGGCTCTGCACTCTGTGTGGAGCTGGCAAGCACATCAGGCTGCAGATCACCCTGCAGGCTTTGCAGCTGGCTGAGCTCTTCCATGGAGGAGGCAGCCCCCATGGAGGAGGAGGAGGAGGAGGAGGAGGAGGAGGAAGATTCGCTGGTCGCCGAGTGCTTCCAAACATGAGCAGGTTGGGGAAGCTGGCAGAGTTCTGCCCTGGTGGGACGGGACTGCCTGGCCTTGCTGGTGGTGTTGGGCATGCTGGGGAAGCCCAAGGACACCCGAGGAGTCCTGCTGGACAGCATCACCAAGGAGGAGAGCAAAGGCTGCCTGTCGGGCATCTGTCACCAGCACCCAGAGCTCCCTGCCCACCAAGGACATGCTGCAAAATTGCCTGGGCACCAAAAAGGGCCTCAAGGAGGTGGGCAATGCCTGCATAAGCTTTGTGTGACCAGCTGGGCTCAGCTCTGCCTCCCTCTCTTCTCTTCTCTTCTCTTCTCACACGCCATTCCCACCAGCTCCTCCTTTGCCACCTTGCCCTGGACCCATCGTGTTCCCTGAGCTCCTGCAGGAGCCAGGCTGAGTCAGCCTCTCCAGCTTTGAAAACAAGGGGATGGACCTGCCAGAAAAAACGTGTTTAGAGAAGGCACGTCCTTTTTCCAGAACATTTTGTTCGCCAGACACCAAGTCTTGGCTGGAGCTGGGGAAAGGTTTGTCAGCCAGACCCTTGGGGAGGTCCTGGTGGATTTGACTCACTGCCTTTGTTTGCTGGGTGGCAGATCTTTTTTCTGTTCTAGGAGGGCGAGTCTGTAATAAAAAAAAATGTACAAATGCTGCTTCAAAGGGCTGCACTGAGTGGGAAGGACAATGGCAGGGTAGGAGGAGTGAGCTGGTTCCCAGCTGAGAGGAAAAGCCCTTTCCAGCACGAGAAATGGGCTCTGTGAGAATTAATTGCCTGCCCCTCTAATTGGTGCCAAGCTCTGGAGGGCCTTGGAGCTGTGACCAAGCAGCAGCTCTGGGCTCAGCTGCAAAGTGGCTGTGTCAGGGCAAGGTGTGGCAAAAGCAGGGGTAGGTCCTAAAGAAAACTTGGGGAAAAACAAGCAGTGGGGACAAAACCCAGGCCTGGTGTGGGTGGGAGTTTCTGCTTTTCAGAGGCAGCTCCTGACCACTCATGGCAGAGAGCAAAAATCTGAAGGAGGCAAGAGTATTTCACTAGGAATTTGTTTGCAGAGGCTTAGGAGCTGATTGCATTTATGGACTTGATTTATTCCATTTCCTTCAGCTTTTAGTGCACTGAGACTCTTGGATTATGCAACTGTAATTACTTTCTTTCAGCCCCTGTCAGCCAGTGAAGAAGGACCTGATCCATTTTTGAACTGGTAAACTCAACTTTGTTCATAGCTGTCTGAATAGTTTGGTCAGTGCAAAGCTCCTGTGCCTGCAGTTTCCATATAATCTTGGCAATGTTATTTAACAGAATAAAAATAATTTCGGAAGCTTCATTCATCTTTTTCCTATTTGAGTTTTAAGGTGGGGGCAGCTGCAAGGGCTGAGAAACAGAGGCTGTTGCTGCACAGCCATTAAAAAAAGAGCCCTAAAGAGGCTGAGGCATCAGTACCACAAGTGTTTGCAGCATTCCATGGCACAGGCAGGGAGCTGGAAGGGGAACTGAAGTAAAACCAGAGGACTCTGGAATTTTTGATGAGTCACAAACGTAGCTGGATCTGGAGAAGGAATAACTCAGTGAGATACAGTTGTTTTTAAAGAGCTGGTGTCATTGTATGTCCTGTGTAGCTGGGTTTGGTGGGACAGAGGGGACAGTTGTGGTGTGTCACAGAGAGCCTGCATATAGGGACTATATGACTCTATACTAGAGTTTGCTATAGGGACATGTGCAGGGAGAGCCCTATGCCCATTCAGCAGGGTTGGGGGGTTTTTTCCTGTTTAAACTGCTAGCACAATCAGTACTGCAGCAGGATTGATTGGCTTGTGAAAAGAAACCCTGCAGAAAAGCTTTACTTTTGTGTTAAATCGGTATGTTAGTGTGACTTCAGCTCTTCAGTTCTGTAGGAACTCTGGCTCTCTGAAAACTGGTTGGGCTTTTGGAGGTTTTGCATCCTTTTGAAGCGCTGGAGAGGGAAGGGAAATCAAAATGTCTTGGGGGTTTTGGGGGTTTTTCCCCCCTTTAGACATAGTTTGCTAATGTATAGTTTGTATAGGTTAGAGCTTAGCACAGTGATCAGAAGAGCTTGTCTTAGCCAGGTGGGGTTTTCCTAACCAGGAAAACATCTCACCCCTGCCTTTTAAAAGAAATCTGAATTTAAGAAGCATGGTAAGACCTCCCACTTCCCTTCCACTGCTGCAAGGACTTTTCTTTCTACGGTGGGCTCAGCTTCACAGCCTCCACCACAAGCCCCAGGGCAGAAGTTGAACACACTTGCAGGAATTTGCTGCAGCCCCTGTCAGAAAACTGAAGGAATACTCATATTTTCTGAATTCTCATAATTTCCCCCAAAGGGAGAAAAAAAATAAATATGCAAACCCAACTTTTATCCCTGACTTGTTTTTAAGTGCTTTAGTCCAGGACCCTCAAGCAACAGGGACTGTGACACAGTTTTGGTTCATTAGGTTATATAAAATCCCTCTTTTTATTTATTACAAGAGCCTCATGTTGACAAGGAAGATGTACAAAATAAAGGTAAGAAGAGGAGGTTGGAGTGACAGGAAGAAAAAGGGAGCCAGTTCACTCCTTGACTCAGTATCCAAATACAGCAGGTTTTCACCAAACTCAGACAAGAGAAGAAGCACTTGAGTAAACAAATCTAACATTCTTGTTTTCTTTTCTTTTGCACCTGCATTTTATAGTGTTTTACAGTTTGCCTCTTACAGGGTTGAAGACGATGTGCTCACACACAGGTGATTCACCTGCAAGATACTTTATTTCTTACACAGACATGAAAAAAGCCAGTAATTGAAGGAACAGAGTAAGTAATACAAAATAGTCGATGTGTCATCAACTAGAGGGTTCTGGTTTGGTTCTGTTGATAAGAAAACATTATGTGTATCCCACACTGATACAAACCAGCACCCAGATCACTTCTCATATTTCTGCTTTTTGCCTTCCAAAAAAGGGGCTGAAACTTAAAACTTGAGTAGTATTTGAACTTTGGAGCATTGTACTGAAGAACAAGTCTCAGAAGCACACTTCAAAAATTGAAGACTCGAGGCAAACGTCAAATTAAGAAAATTAATAACAGCATTATCTAGTTGAGGTTCCTTAGAGTAACTGTATCTTCTCCTTTTCATTCTTGCTGAAAAATGAACCTTTTAAATGCACAGTACCCATCTGCCCTACAGGCACAAAGGAAAACGCAGTAAGCTATAACCTCAAATTCCTACTGAATCTTTCAAAATTGACACTTGTAGCTACCTTAGCACCCACATGACCAAAGCTCCTTTTAGTCACCACCAGAAAGAAGATTTTTAGTTTCCTACACTGCCTGCAGGACAGCTCTAAGCTCAGCAGCATCTCTGCTGTTCAAGGAGCAGAAGGCCCAGCACACAAGATGCCTTAAATTTTCCTTTTATTTTTTTCCCCCCTGTAAAAAAGGTGTATTAAAAAATAAAAACTGGAGCTATGGCAAACAGCTCCCAAGAAACAGTTTTAGATTGAGTGAGGCATTTGACTTTGCTGTCAGGTTGGTGACTTAAGGCTGTTCCTGTGTATCCTTTGCCTGAGCAAGACAGGCAGGCGACGGGATGCAACCCACACCCAAAGCTGGGCTACCTGCCAAAACCCACCCTGGCAATGAAACCTGAGCTCCCTTTGCTCCAAATCCAGCTCTGGGAAACAATTAAACAAAAAAATCCCATCCAGTTTTCACCCAGCACTTCACTGCACAGGCCATGCAGAACAACTGCTTTCTGTACCCTTCTGGCATCACCCGCTATTTAAAAGTAAATACAAAAAGTTAGTAGTTTTTTTTTTCAGTATTCCACACACTTAGAAGCAAACAAATTCCAGGGATTTGTGGAACAGTGCCTAAAGCCACCTGCCTTCTGTAGTTTCTGTCATTGCCCAGGGATGAGAACTGGAAAGAGTGTTTGCATTTCAGAGAGGCTGTTCCAAAACACAAAGGAAAGCCATTCTGTGTCAGTGCCCACCTGTCTGCATTACCAAGGCAGCTTGAACAGCTTCAGGCATTCATGGTTCATGGCATCCTTCAGCTCAACAAGCAGCTTTGAACTGATGTTGCAAAGATTATGGATACAAGGCAAACACTCCTGGCCCTCCTGCTGTACAAGCTCCTCAAGGATTACAATTTGGCATAAGCAAGATGCACAATCCCACACATTCTGCTCCTTTCATGGTTCATCCCAAATAAAAGCCTGGGTGTGCACGGTGGTAGGAAGTAGGATATCACTGCTGCCTGATTGCAGAGCTAAGAAAAAGCATAAATGAGTGTGTGCTGCCCTAAGCAGCTGCACTGTCCTCCCTGGAGATGGAGCACACGACACACAGCACTAGGCACCACTACCTGGCCAGGCTTTAGGACAGCTGAGCTTGTATGTCTTATTGCCAGAGAGCCAGAAAATATGAAGCATTTTTAATGTAAATGTAGCTTCCAGCACTGTAACCTTGTCCTGTTCCCTGTTAAATGGTTTGGTTTTTTCCCTTCCCTTCCACACGAAATCCTGGAATTATCAGTTGCCTTTAAAAGGAGAACCTCATGTCCTTGGCATAGCCCAGCTTGTCCAGGTTGGGAATGCAGGCATACTGGATCATTGGAGGAGGCCCACACATGAGGATCAGAACATCATTTTGAGGGGGGGGCAGGTGGTCTCTGATCATCTCTTGGTTCACAAATCCTTCGCTGTACTCCCAGCCTGTCAAAAAAGAATCAAAGTGGGGAAAGGGGACCAAGGGAAAAAGGAGGAAAAAGATCCAGGTCACTTTGGAAAGGAGCAATGCAGCTGATGAAGTTGGTCCTGGCTGGAGCACTCACAGTGATCATCAGTGAGACTGGCAGTCAGGTTTAACCCTCAAACTCCCAGCCCTGGATGCAAAAAGCTGTCACCCCAAACCTTTGGGCACAGTAAGAATGACATTTTTTTCTCCTGGTTTTGATCTGGTTTCACATTATGACAGTGAAAGTGCAGAACAGTCTTGAGGGGGTCTAAGGAGGAACTTTTAACTGCTAAGATCAGTAAAAAAAATAATCAAGGAAAAGCAACAGTGATCAGAAATTCCAGGAGGACACTAATTGCAGAAGGTGACAAGACACCAACATGCTGGGGGGACAGCAGGACCCTTCTCCTCACCCCATTCTTGGTCACAAGGAGGCTTTTCCTTCTCTGCCCCAAACTCCCACTGAAAAGGAGTGTGAATCTATCCTGATGTGGGTGGGCATGACGAGGAATGGGAGGAAAGGAAAACAACAGCAATGACACTGTTTAGCCTTTCCTTCCTCAAGCTTGCACAGCTCATCCTCTCACCTAGACCAGCCAACTGTACCAGGTCACCCCTAAAACTGGACCTGCACCCAGCTGGAACAGCATTTCCCTGAGAAACACTGTTAATCCAGAGGGGATTCCATTGTCTGGGAGAAGAATGTGCTGCCATGAACCACCATACTCTGACAGGGATGCATCCCCAGGGAGGGATCTGTGCTCCCTTCAGCACAGGTGAGCTCTGGAAAGGCTGATTGCACCTCAGTGCATCCCTGCAGGGGGAATGGTGCTGCTGGAGGCACTCACACAGGCACTGAGCAAGGAATACACCCGTGGCATGGCCCAGCCCATCTCCTGGACAACAGTAATGCTCAGCAGCTTCCCCTGAAGTGGCACTTTAGCTCTTACCTTCAGGGGCTTTGTCCAGCGTGTACCAACACTTAAAGCGACTGGGATGCTGAGCCTGGATCTCCTCCAGCTCGGAGCGAAGCAGGATATCCTTCTCAGTCTGCAGGATGAGGAAAACACTGATTACACTCTGCCCTTGGCTGCAGCCCTCACATGACCACAGAGCAGCAGCTACTCGACAGCCCTGAGAGATGGAACAGATTATCCAGCTCTGTTTTACAGGCTGAAGAGAGAAAACAGGAGTTATTTCCACGTCTATCATGTGGCAGAGCTAACAGAAAGGTTCATAACAACTTTCCCAAATCCTGACCATGCCATGCCAAATAAAACAAAGCAGAACCTGTATCAAAGCACTGAACTGCCACTTGATCAGGGAATCAGTGGCAGCATCAGAAGAGTAAAGCCCTTTTTAGCACTATTACAAAAGCAACGTTTATCAAAAAACTGATCATGAAAGCACAAAAATCTCTGCCCTTCACCTTTGCCACTTCAAGTGCCATCAGCACTGCCACATGGAGACTGCTGGGTGTGGAGCAAATAAGGGAATATTATTTGTGGATGGAACCACAAATGTTGCCCAGATTACCAAGTTCTGCTCCTCCCTGATGCTGCATCAGTGAAGGGCAGAAGAAAGCCTTACTTCTGTAAGAACAGCTGCAGTCTGGGCAGGAAGGGAAAGGGTAAAGTCTAAAAGTGGTGCCATCCCCTGCAGCCTGAGCAATCTGGCACTGAGGTCACTGCTATGTCTGTAACTGGGCAGGGGGAAGGAGGAATGTGCTATCCCAAGAAGGTGCCTATTCCTGGAGCACTCACAACTGCAGGTCCAGAAAAGCTGTTAGTGGGTCTGGCCAATTCAAAGAGTGCCAACCAGCACAGCAGGAGCCCACGCACACAGGTTTAAATACCTTCAGTCTTTAAATACTTTTAAAAGCTGCCCTCTGTTTGTGTAGTTGCTGGGTGCAAGGACTGTAAAGCCATGGGCTGATGTTTACCCAGGCTGTTGCTAACACACAGGGAGCTGCTCCCTGAGCCCTCCCTGCAAGCACCAGTGGGTTTCCTGAGCTGCTAAAGCAGCTTCAGCCCTGTGTTAGTCACCCTGAATTACTCAGCAAATCCTGGCCCTCCTGCCCTGATACCACTGCACTTTATGCCAGCTCCTGAGGCTTGGCAGAGACCAGCTGCTCCAGCCAGCAGCAGAGAACACTGGCAGGGCTCCTGAGAAAAGGGAATCTTGGCAATTGGATCATAGCTCCTGGGCAGGAAAATCTCAGGTTATACTTCAGATATCACAGAAGCACAGAATGGCCTGGGTTAGAAGGGGCCTTAAACATCATCCCATTCCACCCCCTGCCATGGGCAGGGACACCTCCCACTGTCCCAGGTCACTCAGAGCCCCATCCAACCTGGCCTTGGACACTCCCAGGGATCCAGGGGCAGCCACAGCTTCTCTGCCCAACCTGTGCCAGGGCCTGCCCACCCTCCCAGGGAAGGATTTCTCCCCAATATCCAATGTAACCCTGCTCTCTGTCAGTGTGAAGCCATTCCCCTTGTCCTGTCACCCCAGGCCCTTGGAAACAGTCTCTCTCCATCTGCCTGTAGGCTTAGACATGGTACAAATGAAATGAGGACACACTGAATAGGAGAGGAGAGAGGAATAACAGAAAAGAGCCTAAAGAAGCTAAAAACCAGGCATGAAGTGAAGATCACCACAAATAATGACTCATAATCCAGAAATAAATACTCATTAGATGGAGATACTTAAAGATGGAGGTATTAAAGGACACCAAAGGTGTCCTCAAACAGAAAGATGCCCCCATACAAATGCTGCTGGCAAAGCTGGGGAGTCACAATTGCTGGAGGAGACAAAATGTCTTTCACATTCCCACTAAGAAAGACAGCCCTGTAAGGCTGCCCAAAACATTAACAGTTGTCCAAAGGAATGCAGAGTTTTAAAACACTCATAAACTGGATTAGAAGCAGAGCAATGAGTCACAGGAAAACGAGCACTAGCTGGGAGGAAAGCAGCATTTCTGTAGTAATGCTAAAATGGGGATTTTACATGGCAAGTCCTCAACATTTCAGTTCACTTCTCCCCTCAGGGTTTGCATTTCTGTACCAGGCCTCCTCAGAAAGGATTTCATTTGCTGAGTGGAGTTCTGCTGGTTAAGTAAAACTTTACAGCCAAAAAAAAACCCCCAAAGGGCAGAATTACCTGATTGGCAAAGAGCAGCTGACAAACAGTGGGGTCATCCTTGTCTTTTATGATTGCTCGAATGATCTGCAGCATCGGGGTTATCCCTGGGACAGAGAGCAGGTCAGTGGTGGGAGGGTGGGAGGGAGAAGGGAGAGAGAATGTGAACAGACACGTGTGCCAGGGGTCAGCAAGCAGGGAGGGATCCCTGGGTGTACATACCAGTCCCTCCTGCAATCATCCCCACGTATTTCACTGTCTTAGTAACAGGGTCAGCTTTCTTTTCTGGCCGAATGGCGAACTGGCCTGAAGAGAGAAAGGGATGGAAACCACTGAGGAAAGCAGGAAACATCACCTGTTAGCCCTTCCAGCATGGTCAGCTCATTGACTTTGGTTCAGCCCTGCCACCTTCCCCTCCCAGCAAACAGAAAAGGTGAAGATGCCATGAATTAAAAATCCTGGGAGATGATGAGAGACTGTAGGACACATCAGACACTGCCATGGGTTATCACTCACTCCTGACACCAAAACATCACTCCCTGTCCTTCTATTTGTTCACATCCCACCCCCCCCTGTGATATTCAGAAGGCCAGATTCTGGAAACAGTTCTACACAAAGCAATTAATCTGCTCAGAGAGTTTATTTTTACCCTGTGCAGATTATTTTAAGGGGCAACCTGAAATATGCAGGCTGTGTTTTTTTGGGTATTTTTTCACTTTTTGAGCTGATTTGCCAGTTTCAGCTGAATCTGACAGAGGGTTTGACGCTCCCCAAAACATTGTATTTGTTGTATTCACACCTCCCTTCATCCAGGATAACAGGAATGCTACACACAAAGCTCTGGAAAACCATGTATTGAGAGTTCTGCTGCTCACAAAGCTGCCAGAAGGTTTTTGTGACACACTGGTGGCTGCACAGTGCCAAAATGAGATATTTTACATTGACATAAAAGTGCTGCCTGCTCCTGAAGTTCACCTTCACTTGGGAAATTAGCACTGGACAGTGCAAATGCCAAGTGTTTTTATCAGTGTATGAGCCATGGCCATAAGAGCAGGGAGAAAATTCCCTTGTTTGAGCACAGCATCAATAACTTCCACACCAATAAGTCATCTTTCCTGTAGTGTTTCCTCTGAATAAGTTATATCTTTCAAGCCAGCCTTGCCTTTTCCTTTGTAGACAAGTAGGCCACTTGGTCCTCTGAAGTCAATAGTATCCCCTATTTTCAGGCTGTCCAAGTATTGAGACATCTTCCCCCCGTCAGGAAACTTTGGGTGGACACCTCTGAAGTAGACCTATGAAAAAAAAACAACACCAAAAGAATTAATCTCAGAGCTCAAAGATGAGCATTTGCCCTCCAGATATTTAGGCACACATACTCCTCATGCAGAGAACACAATTACTCCAGAGGGAAATACCAGCAGTGCAGATCTGACTGCCAAAACAAACAAAAAAAAGGATTAAAATGCCACTCTTGCTCCAGTTTTTGGACACAGACTGGCAATTTCTCCATTGTATTTCTGTAACACAGGAAACACTGGCAATAACCAACATGATTTACACCCACGTTCAAAAGGGGGGAGAAAAAAATAAAAACCCCCAAACTACTTGATTTCAAACACTAAAATTCTGAGAGGAAGTCCAGTGCAGATATTCATATTTTAAATTTCTGACAGCTTTAAATGACAGGCAGCCTAGCTAGGCAGTCTAGCTACTAGGAGACAAAACAGGAGGACATTATCCCAAGATTTAAAATCACATTTTTCCCAATTAAATCAGTCCCACTGCCTGGATCAGCCACAATAATGATCACCATGACCATACCACACTGGCCTCAGAAGCAGCTGGCCACTCAGGCCAGGTGAATTCCTTTCTTTCAGAAGGATTAAAAAGTGTAGGAAGGATTAAAAAGTGTAGGAACACCTGCAGGTCCACACTGAGTTTGGGAAAAAATGCCTCTTGCAGGTGGCAGGAGGTGATGCAGCACCTCAGGGGACACACTCCCCAAATGCCATGTGGCTTGCAGGTGACACAGCCCGAGGTCCTCACCTTGACAACCAGATCCACAAAGCCCTTGTCATCATCACTGGAGACTGGAGTGTAAGGCCTGACCACGAGGGCTCCGTCAATCCGTGCAGACAGGTAGATGTGCTGTCCTGCAGGCAGGCAAAGAAAAGAAAAACAAGCCATTTGCCCTCAACAGCTTCTTCTTTCTGGGGATGCCCTGAGCTGGCACGGGCTGCAAGGGCAGCCTCAAAGCCTTGCAGGAGGGCTCTGAGCTGCCTTTTCAAGGCTGCCCAGACACAAAGCCCTTTTCCAGCCCTGCTGCTCCCCCAGCGTAACGTGGGAACGTGGTGAGCACATCCCCCCGTCACACATTCTCTGAGCTCTCTACAAATAGTTGCTTCTCTTTGAAAAAAAGCAATAGAATTAACCCTTCTAAAGGTTTTCCTATAAAACTCCAACACTCTGAAGAGACCCAAGTGAAGAATAACTGAGGGGAAGGCGGGGAGGGATTTGGGTTTTGTTATTTTACCATGACTAAGTGAACAGAACAAACCATCTCCCCTGCCTGATTTGGGAACACAAAGAGGGGATTTTACCAGGAGCTGGTTTGCAGAGGACAATGGCCCTATTGCACTGGCTTCAGAAGCTGCTTTCCACCCTCCCCAGCTTTCAGCTCCCTCTGCTTCCCAAGTCTCTCCCAGCAAACCACTCCTCAAGTGTCCTTAAAGGCAAGGGAGGGAATCCAGCTTTGCCTTCCCGGCTGCTTAACGGGATCAAGGGATTAACAACACCCCAGACACGAGGGCACTTCAGCCCCAGGGGCTGTGATGCTGTAGAGGTGCTGACAGCAAGCCCAGAGATCACTGCAGCAGCTTGTTAAAGCAGGAGTCACCAGGAGACCCAAGCCACAATGAAATGCTCCTTCTCCAAGCAGTGCAAAGGAAGGCATGGCACGAAGGAGTGTGGAAGGGCAGGCTGTGGAAGCAGCTGCCCCACGGGGAGGAACATCCTGCAGGTTCAGGAGTGGGTGAACCACGGGTGTGAGAGGAGCAGCAGCCGAGAGTGGTGCCCCAGGGCATGGGAAGGGAAACAAGCTGGGTGGGTGGGCACTCTGTGGAAGGACAGCAGATTTCAGACCCTGCAGGTGACACACAGCGTGAGGATCATCTCGCAGAGCTCGAGCCACAGGGGCACTATTCCAAATTCAGCAGTTCAAAACACTGGGGCGAAAAAAATCCCCCTAAAATCTCCTGTAGTGCAATTAACATTTGGATTCTTCCCAAGGAACATACCCAGAGGGAGACCCAGGACGTGCTCCATGGAAGGGAGAGCAAAGCGGAACCTTCTGGTGTCGTGACTCACTTCCTGAAAGAGGAAAACTCTTCTGTGAGAGGGCCACAAGACAGAAATCAATTAGCTCCTCAATTCTCATGGAAAGTCGAAATATGCAGCAGTTCAAGGCCAAAATGTTTTGATTTTGATCTCTCAAAACCAGAGGAATTCACCGTCTCAGTGCAGAGGATGATTTCAGAAGACACCAGTGCCTGTCAAGATTAGGAAGTAGCAACCTGGTTCCTTTTCCTATGCTAAGAGCCTTAGAAATATTTTCTCTGTAAAAACTTAATTAATCTGTAAATAAAACTGAAAAGAGCACTCTATTTAGATATGAACTTTATTATAAAATTATGACAATATATACAGTCCAGCTGGGATAATTATTCTAATCTTTTGGTAGGGAAGTCATTGAATAGAATTTTGGCAATAAGTAAATAAACTGTTATTTCTTATGCTATATAAGTTTTATATATGTTAAAAATTAGGTCATATCCATGGGAAGGAAAAACAGAGCCAAGAAAGACAGAAAGAAACAGCTTAAGCCTCATCCAGTGACTTCCCTTTTTTAAAGCCCTATGGGACATAATACCCTTTCTAGAGGAAATTTGATGACTATTCCATAAAATACTGTAACCCTTATTTTGTTTATTTGTTTATCAAGCAACCATTGCAGATGGATCCCTTCCTCACCACAGTTTATTTCATCTTCCCCTCCTCTGCTCACACTGATGAAATTTTCTTCACAACAACTCATTTTAAGGTAAATCCTGAAGTAAAAAGGAACTGATTGGCAGCCAAAGAAGGGCTTCTCTGTGCTTGTGTCTATTCAGGAGCAGCAGCTGCCACTGAAAATTCCTCTAGGAAGGCACCTCATGTGGAGTGTCTCATACTGCTGCTGTTCCTACATGGAAATTGCAGCACCAGCCTCACCACTGCAAAGCTGGATTTTGCCAAAAACACCCTGTATTTTTAACAGCACCCACAAAGCACCAAGTTCTGAATTCCCATCTAATCCTGTCATCCCCTGAAGTCTCAGCTGAAGGGGGCTGAACAGCAGTACTTTGGTACATCACAAGAGGCCACTGGGAGAAAAAAAAAAGCTCCAGCAATTCCCCAAACCGAGCAAGGCTGTGCCTCTGCCCTGCCCCAGGGACAGGACACTGAGCCTGCCATTCTGCCAGCTGGGAGGCAGGGCTGGGTTACAGAGGGTGCAGGAGCCATTCCCAGCATGGCATCACCTTGGCTGAGCTCCCAATGCCACCCCTTGGCACTACCCTGGACGCCTGGCATTCCTGTCTCAGGTTGCAGCTGCTGAGGAGTTCTGCACACAAAGGCAAATGCAGAGCTGGGTGGGCAGGCTGGGGCACTGCTGAAGGCACTGACAGGCAACTAAGGGGTTCTAAACCCACCATTAGAAAACCACCCAACCAAACTGGAGTTGTTGGCTGTTTTAAGGCATAAGCTAAATTAGCCCACCTAACTATATTATGATGTATTTTTCCTGTGCTGTACAACAGGAAGCAGCCTTGGGACCTCTATTTCTCCATGGATGGGAGGTATGGAATACTCAGTTTGGGCACATTCATAGAATCACAGAATGGCTTGGGTTGGAAGGGACCTTAAAGATCATCCAGTTCCAACCCCCCAGCCATGGGCAGGGACACCTTCCACTGTCCCAGGTCACTCAGAGCCCCATCCAACCTGGCCTTGGACACTCCCAGGGA
>JAWWEE010000040.1:57273268-57289243 GCA_035221455.1 Xenops minutus | reverse complement strand
CTTAAAAATCGAGGCTTTTACTGTATTGTAAAATGGATTCCTTGTCCTTTTCCCTGAGTGAGTGCTCTCCTTTCCAAAGGCCCTTGAGGAAACTCTTCTCTCCCTAGCCTAGCATGCAGGAATTGGTTCTGGCAGGACTATATGAAGTCCCCCTGTTGGCTTTCAGTTAACCTGTTCCCCATTGATTATTATCCCTTGATTTCTAAATTCCCTAAAAGCCTTTATATACCCCGACCATGGGAATAAACTCTCTCTGCATCCTCCCTTGGGGTCTCTGGGTGTCTCTGTCCTGGGATATCTCAGGGGCCACATGGCTGGGGGGGAATGGGAAGGGGGAACATTTCCACCCCACTGTCACATTTCAGAAGCTGTGCTGTTCCAGGGAAGGAGAAAACAAGAGCAAGAGTTCCTGGGAGTCCACAGGCACCTGCTCTCACATGGGGAAGGTATTTTTGCCAGTTACCTTGAGCAAAAGTCTTTACTTGCAAGCCTCAAAAGAGGCTCGAGGAGTAGGAGAAATAGATTATGCAAGATTAAGTTGTAAAATGCTGTTTTGCTGAAACTTTTCCTGTGGACTACGTGCAGCAAAAGCAGAACTCTTCACCTTTCAAAACAAAGTAAACCCAGCAAAGGTTTGGATTTGGAAATCCCTTCTTCTCTTGATGGAGAGTCCATCCAGTCCCACAGTCACATTCAGAGCATGGGGGAAAATGGGTCTGAGGCACACAGAAACACGCAGTGGGCAGAAAAGATCTCTCATGGCCATCTGACCTCCTTTTCCCCTTCAAACTTGCTTCCTCTGCCCTTTCCTCCAAGCATAGTTTTACCAAAGGGAGATGGTGCACCTGATAAGTCAGGGAGAGCAGAGCATGTCAGTGCAAAGCAATCACCCCTTTCCTCCTCTCAGGGCAAACTAACTGATGCTGTTTCTCTCCATACAGGAGGTCCAAGCTCAGCTATGATCTCAAGGAACTGATATGCAGAATATGGAAAGGCAAGAGTACCTTCCCTCAATTCTGCACAGCCCCACTGCTTCACTAAATATCTTCAGAGAAACACTTACCACGAGTTTCCTTTCCCAGGCCTGTTGCATGTTCTCATCAGGATTTTTCACCCCTTGTAACAAAGCCATGACAAGCTCCTCCACTTCAGAGGCTTCCTCTTGCTGAAAAAGAAAAAAAAATAAAATCAAATCCAAAACAACAACCACCCCAAATTCTGGCCCTTTGAATGCTGCCCAGAATTACCCACATAACAGGGTACAGTATTAGTGTAGGTGCCAAGTGATATTGTTAAACTATGCCCCCTCCACCCTTGAAGAAACTATTCTTCTTTTTTTGAAAAGGGGCAAACAATCAGATGATCAATGCTTGGAGAAGTCCTAATTAAAAGGCTGATAGAAGAGCACACCCTTATTCACATAAGCTCTACCACTGACCAGGTTTTGCATGATGCTCTTGATTTTTTCTCCTCCATATTCAGGCCCCTGAAGTAAAAGCAGCACTTCATGCTCCAGTATTTTATCCAGGGGTGTGCATTCAGTCTTGATAATCTTTGAAGAGATGGAAGAGCCAGCTACTTTATTTTGACATCTCCTTATTACAAACCAGCATCAGTGACATTTAGACTTTCCTCAAGTATCCCTGCACCGTATTTAGCAGAAGGTCAGAGCTACCTAAACTTGGAGCTTGTAAAAGCTTTTCAAAACAATCATGTCATGGGGATTTAATAAAAAAAGAAAAAAAGAAAAAAAGCAAGTCAGCCAAGCTGGTGAATGATCCAGTGTAAGTGTTCATGTCAGGGTAGGCAAGAGGAAGTCAATAATTAGTTATCTTCATTCACAAGAGGCTCTGATGAATAAGCAGAGGCTTTATGTGCTTTACAGGTGATTTGGTGGGATCGTGTCTCATTACAGCCCTGGAGAGGCAAACACTGACTCACTGTGGCCCTGGGGAGCTGCCACATGGGACAATACCTTAACTCTGGAAACAATGCTGCCTAGCCAAGCACACCTCCCTGGGCCTGTAGGTTAATCCATTTTTAGGGTGGTGGTGTGATTTGCAAGCACCCCCTGTACAAAAACCAAGCAGCTGCACAATTCAGTCTTACAAGACAAATCCCTCAATAGCATAGACTTATTGCCAGCTGTGCTGCACAGCTTGCCCCTGAAGGGAAGGATGGGGCTCCAAGGATTGTCTTTAGGGAGATGGGGACAGAATAGCTCACATAAAAACGGGATCCAAAGCTGTCCTTGCAGCTGGATCCCCCTCAGCAGGGCTAAGGCAGCTCCAGCAATGCCCTGCCTGCAGAGGGAATCAGTGGATGGAGCATGCTGGGACCAGCCTGACTCATCAATCCCCAAGTTAAAAACCCCAAGGATGTGAAGAAGGATGTTTGCTGACAGAACTGGCACTGCTGAGGGCACGGTAGGCAAAGCTCCTGACAGAGGCACCAACAAGGGATGGCACTGATACCTCATCTAAAGCTGCTCTAGAAACATCTGCCTGACAGTCAATCACTTCATACTGTAAAATGCCAGTCCCACTTTGGAGTCTGGCACTTCTGGCACAGCCCTTCTAGCAGTGAGTGTGGAGATTCCTCCCCTGGGTGGGGACAGCCCTCAGAGCTCAGGAAAGATTTGACTATGGTCAATGTGGGTAACAACAATCTCTATTTAATAATTAAGCTAGCTCTGAAATTAATTGATTTAATAACTAGTGCACTGCACAAGTAGTTGTAACTAGTTATACTGTAGTAGGTAAGTGATTAAAGTCCTTTAGTTCAATCATTATCATCAATTTAAATGAAGAACTTATCCTAGTCATTTAAATATATTTGCCTTGCCCTCTTTAATCCTGTGGGGCAGAGCTGTAAAAAGGCTCCATTAAACCTGTGACACCTTTTTACCAAACTCCTGACCAAGTGTTGGAGCAGCACTGGGTCCAGCTGCTCCCAACTCCAACCCCCTCTTTGAGGAGGAGTTTGGAAAGCAAGGGGAGCCCTTCTGCACCTCCTGACTCAATGGGAGGATCTCCCTGAGCAGACTTGCCCAAAGCTTCCACTCTGCCTTTAACAATAAGGTACATAGAATTAATTTGCTTTTTCCAGTGCTTCCCCACTGGAGCTCTGGAAAGCCACAGTTATTTAGAGACCAAATTTCCAGTGTTTTATCAAGTGTGCCTGATGAAAAACACTTCCCAAAAGTCACTAAACCTGCTGGCTGTCCTGCCCAGGGCATGGGACACACTACAGCTCCAAGCCAACTGGCTCAACTTCCACACTGAGAAAGTTATAGAATTGAAAACTCAGACCTTCTCCTATCAGCCTGTTCTTTGCCAGCTAAATGCACAAACTTAGCTCTGCCAGATTTATTTCCTTGGATCTGCAAGTGTTTTGTTTGCTTTTCTTTGGGCTTTCTCCAATGTTCTTGGGACAGTGTTGTAACCTTCACATTCTATGCTGGGATTAATGGCTTCAGATTCCAAGGTTTTCTCATCATCTCCAGGGAATGAGCTTTGTTCTGCCTCTGCTGATGCAAAGACAACTGGGAAGAGATTCATTAAAGGTTTTATTCCTACCTCAGAAGACTGGGCAAGTTCCAGCTCACAGCGCAGAGAATTCACCCCTTCAGGAGCACTGCTGTTGTATTTACACAGCAATGGGAAACACAACCCATTTCTGAAAGCAGCAGGAAAAAATAAAAAGCTGTCTCAGTCCTTCCTGCCTCTGGACAAAGTGCATTTCCAGGGGTCTGTTGCCAGCACTCACGAGATCAGCTCCTGCTGCATGTGGCGCGTGTTCTCCAGGAGTTGATTTTTCTCTGCCCTCAGTGTCTGGAACACACACGGGGTTAGTTTGCCATGCAGAATTAACACAGGATACCCAGGCTTTGCCCTCCCAGAGGCACAAACTGAACCCAGCCCTGTACCTCTATTATTGAGGAACACTCCACAATGGTTAACTTCAGCTCCTTGATGTCCTGCTCCTTCTGCAGAGGGCGTGGAGAAAACAAGCAAAATCATTAAAAATTATGTTCAATCCTACCCAACACTCTCTGCAAGTGCTGTCCTTTAATTTATTCCTCACCTGCTTTCAGTACCAGCAGATTAAACTAGACAGAAGCACTCTAGTTTTAGCTGAAAACACACTATATTATGCCTGGCAGGAGTTTTAATCCCAGTTAAACTTTAAACCAAGTTGCAACATTCAGAATTCATTCTCATTATTTGTCACGATTAAAGGCACAGGGTGTAGCACCCTGTACATTAAACACCACCTAAAAGAAGGCTGAGAAAGAATCAGCCCTCGTGGCAGGGTTGGGGAATTAATAGTAGAAAGATTTAAAACCAAAAATCTTTCCAAAGTAGTTTCTGTGCTCCAAACCAGCAATGGGCTTCAGTCAGGTTATGCCATTGCTCAGACAAGCAGGGAATTTCTGAGAGAAAACAGGAATTTCAAGGAGGAGCTCTGGGTCCTCTGAGCCCTTTCACCATTTCTTCCTACTCTTTAAAAATAGATGAGGTTCTTGAAAGAGACAAAGTGCACAGAAAGTGAAGCAGGAAAAGGGAGATCTAGAACAAGGTCTCCAGTGTTGGCAGAGAAAACTGATAGATGGTGCTGAAGGGTTATTAAAAAGGGAAAAAAGAGGAAAGGAAAAAAGGGTTTCCTCTCTTTACATACTTCCTGCAGGCCTGGAAGAGGAAAGTGGCCATTATCATTTTCAGTGGCCATCAATCCTGTCCAATCTACCTGTGGACAGAGCCCCACAAGGTGTTTTTTAGCTTACAGATAAACCCTTATCCCACAGATCATGATGCCAACAAGCAAAGTCACTTTCCAACACCAGTTTCTTCAAAATCATACAAAGCAGTCACATTTATCAACCTTCGAATCTAGCAGTCTGCTTTCAAAATTCCCATCTAGTCAATAGAGTAAGAGAGCCTTAGTAAAATAAAGGGATACTACAGAGCTCACAAAAGCTTGGAAACACTCAAGGAGAAGGAGAAAGGAGAAAGCTACTTTAAAAAAAAACAAAAGGATTTAATAAATCTGTGCCCTCAAGCTGCTTCTGGGAAAATAAAATAATCAACCACAGCAAAATTATTAAAGCACTCAGCTACAAAGTTATCAGCTGCATCACAATGAAGTTCACAAGAACCTCTTGGTCACTATTTGAATTTGGCTCTGCTCACTTTTGCAGACAGGAAGTTAAAATATTTTATCAGGTGATTTAAAAGATGTTCTTCTAAATAGAAACTCCACTGGCCTAGCAGGCCATTTGCATAATTCATTAATCCAGAGAATGCCAACACCCTCCTGTAGTCCTGGGTCTTTGTTTTGCCAATGCAAAGCACAAGTTTAAAGACCTCAGGAACGCTCACTCTTCAGCAGAGCCAGGATAGTCACACCTCAGTAATGAAAGGACAAACCAGCTTTTCCACTGGGCTCCAAATTGTTGTTTGACACACCAATTCCATTTCAGCAAGGGACAAGAAGGAAAGGACATGCTGCAGGTACATACTCACAGCACCTGCTGACACAAACAGCCTTTAGAAGTTTCTGTACCTTTTTTCCTGAAGTTCTCAAGTTTGTTTAAATAGGTTGTGATTATTTTTTCTCCACCCCCCTCCCTTTTTTTTTTTTAAATAAAAGCAAAATCCTGAAACCTTTCATTATGCTGGCTCATAACCAGGTCCTAAAGCAGAGCTCGCCTACTTTGAAGCCATTTATAGGATCAGGTTCTGCAGTGTGAGAAGAGTAGAAATTAAAGCCCCACAGTGAATACTATTGCCTTGCCTTTTTACAAACCATCCCCTAGCCAGAACAGACCAGCAGGCTGCTCTATGGAAGGTGTCCCTACCCAAGGCAGGGGGTTGGAATGAGATGATTTTGCAGGTCTTTCCAGCTCAGATCATTCTGTGATTTTATAATTTTCAGTGGAGACAGCAATGAAGTAAAAGAAACTAACCTTGATCAAGCTTGCCTCTTGATTCTCCACGGTGCTTTCGTAGAGATGTACTTGGATCTAAAGAATGAAGAGATCAGAAAGAATTCCAGCCATCAGTACGAACTACAACACAAATCTGTTCCTATTTCCCTCTTGGAAGGGCAAAAGGGTACCATCCTTCTTTGCCCAGAAAACCCAAACTCTTCCTGGAACGCCCTGTGATGTGTTTCAGAGGACAAGTCTTTCACCCAGTGAAGGGTTAAAGTGTTCTCAGCTTTCACAGGCACCTTTGTTTCCTCTCATCATTCCAGGCCAATACTCTCAGCATCATCACCCAAAGCATGACTAACATTTTCTCAAATAGCAGGGGAAAGGGTTTCCTAAATTTTAGCTCAAGGGAACAAACCAGACAGTTTTTAGCCTCCAGACAGCAGCTTTCTCAGTCAAAGCTGTCACACTGTCCAAGCCATGATTGCACTGCATTCCCTTAGCAGAGACAGATTCAGGGATGCCTGTCTTCCAGAAGAAGAAATACCCCCCTCTCAACTAGACCCAAATAAACCATGTGATGTCTTTTCACTCCTCCTGGAGCTGAAACCCTTACTTCAAGTTCTGCTGCACTTTTCGACAGCTCCAAAATCTTCTTTTGCAGCCCCTCGGTGTCCACGCAGTTCCTCGTGTTCTAAACAAGACAGGGAGTGTTTTAGGCAGGGCTGAGTGGATTGACAGCTTTTCCCTGCAGAATGCAGGCACAAATGACATCTCCACCCCCAGCCTGCTGCCTACTCTCCAACACCACCAGCACATCTAGGCATGTCCATTGGATGTGCCTGCCCCACCAAAACCAGCTCTGCTCCTCTTCCCCCCTCCTTCTCCAGAGCACAGGGGAAAGAGAAAACCCTAAAATGACATTTTAGAAGCACTACCAGACCTAGAAAGCTAAAGGAAAACTTCCAGGTCTGCAGCGTGACTATTCTTTTTGGAAAGATGTTGTTTAATAGCTATTTGGATTTGGGAGCTTTTGAAGAAAGATTAATCTTGAGGTGCTTTTCATTATTATGTATTATTTAACCTGCTTCTCTATTTCATCCTAAAGAGCCTGAAATACAGGCTGTAAGCAGGTATTCAAACAGTTTTTCACCTGATAAAAACTGATTCATTAAATAGCCACTTTAATTAAGGAAATAAAGAATGAACAGCTCTCCTCTGAAAACCAAACCAACCCCAAGCCTAAAAAAGCAGCCCCATTAGCAGCATATTCCCTACAAGCCTCCTGGCCCTTGGCCAGGGTCAGTGGAGACCCCCAGGCACTGCATGGTTTGGGTGTTAGAGCTCCATAAAGGGAGGGAAACAAGGGAATGTGAAATCAAAACATTTTGGATGGGGATTGGCTCAATATGGAGTTAATTTATTTTGAGCTGCATTAACTACAAATATCTGGAATTGCCTATAGAACTTTGAAAACAGGAATGGAGGGGAAGTTGTTTCTCCCTGTCCCCATCCTTCCCTTACCTTGGATTATTACTTACCCACCAAAGGGAAAGTCTGAAGCCCAATGCAACTTCAAAATATAAAGTTTCATCCTTGAAAATGTTAGATATTTTGATAATCTCATCAGCATGTCAGCCTTCAAAGCCTAACAAATGTCATTTCTTAATGGCAAACTTTTAGCCAGGTAAAACCACGATTTACTTTACCTCTTCCTGGAGAGAAGTAACTTTGATGTTGAGAGACTGATTTTCTTTTTCCTGATCAGGTCAGGTTTATTTAAAAAAAAAAAAAAAGAAAAAGAGAAAAGAGAAAAACAAAATAGTTGGTTTTAGCACATCAAGTTCAATGGTCAAAGCCAAACTAACCCAAAAAGCCCAAGATAAAGCTGTGGGGTTGCACCCCTTTGCACAACTACAAAACCTGCAATAATATTTCTTTCACCCCTTGTGAGAAGGAGGTAGGGTGGATCATGCATGTAACCTCAAATTAAAGCAAGGCCAGATACAGCAGGATAGCCCCCCAAAATCCTCCTGTTCTTTCTTGGCATGGGAGACCTGTGATACCTGCCAGCCCCTCTGGACACTGCCAATAACCAGGGGGGCTGTGGAAATGCCTCTTGTGTGGACACCTGAACTGAGTCTCCTATCCCTGCTGGCTCTAGAAAAGTCAGGGGAATTTCTGGCAGACCTTCAGCAGCTTCAGAACAGACAGGGCTCAGTGATGGCAGAACAGGAGCTGCTGTCTTTAAGCACAATTAAATGTGAGACCAGCCCTTTTCATCATTATCTCCATCGGAGCTGCCAACAGTGCAAAGAAATTCCCACGCAAGAACACTTCACAGTGGTTTTGCCACACTAATAAATCACATTCCAAACATCCTCAGAGAGCCTCAGCACCCACTGGCCCAGAGAAGAGTCACCCTGCTGATTTTAGCAGCCTGAGTGCTCAGAGCAAGGTGTGAGCTAAGAAATGAGAGCACCTACTAGCTGTTTGTTCTGCCAGACAAGCTGCTCCCTCTTCTCTTCTGACAGGCTCAGGCTGTTCCTGGCTTCTTCCAGCTCTTCCTCCAGGGATTTGGCTTTCCACACTGAGGGCTGGATGCTGCACAGGGGGAGGTAAACCCAGGGAAACTCCAGCCAGTTAATGCTGCCTATTAGACAGGCTTGAAATATGGCATTTTTAGAAGCCACCAGTGACTTATTTTTTGGCACAGACGCTTGAAAAGAGGAGCAAGAATCGAGTTTAAGCCCAGCAAGTTCATGGACTCACCCCCAGTTTGTCACCTCCTGCTCTCCCAGTAAGGGATGAAGCCTCAGGCAAACACAGCATCCAAGGTAGGTGGAAGTACAGAAAAACACACTCCCAATTTAGCTTGTTAGTCAACTATATTGTGCTGCCTGAGCACATCGACTCCTCCTTACAATATTTGATTCTTTACAATATTTGATAGGCAGCAGCTGCAGAAACCATCTCCAGCCAGTTTTCAAGGGCATTTTCTTATCCTGATCTGCTGCCCCAAGCCTTGCACAGTCATATATCCCTTTTCCAGGCTACACCATGTCAGCAACCCTGCAGGTCTCCTGCCTTCATCTCCCCAGGAAACCCTGGCAGTGCTTGGGCAGTGAGCAGACTGTATCACACCTGAATGAACCAGCTCAGGTGAGCACCATGCAAAATGGGCTTGTCCTCCCAGCACTGCTATGCCCCCAGGCTACAGAAATACTAAACAAGTGAAGCAACTCACCTCAGTTCCTCAAAGGAGTAGCAAAATAGCTCTTACACATTCATTTCCCCTCTGCTAGGCAACAAGCATGTGGTGTAGGATTGGAAGCCTTCCAGTGCTTGGCTGTTCTCTTGGTAATGCAAAGCCTTTTTGTTGTTTTGTTTGACTTTGCTTTACCCCAAGATTTTGCCTGTGTGCACCCTCACCCTGCCAGAGCCAGGCTCTGAGACAAATGACTGGATTTATAGTGATGTGTAAGGAGGGACAGTGCAGAACAATCAGGCAAGATACCCCACAGATACTGCACAAAAATCAAGAATTGTCCTGTCATGGAGCAATCAAGGTGAGGAGAAAAGCATTAAAGCAAGGCTGGACCACTTGGAAGAATTTAACTCTGCCCACAGGCATCAGAGTTTGGACCTGGGGCCATCAGGGTGTCCCACCTTTTAATTTGCTGCCGTAGATGCTCATTATCTGCCAGCAGCTTCGTGCTGGTCTCATCTGCAGCCTCCAGGGTGAGCTTCAGCTTGCTGTTCTCCTCCTGCAGCTTCTGGTTGTTGTACTGCAGGTCTGCAACACAGCTGAGCAAGTCACAAATCTCTCTGTTACAGGAAAGATTCAGAAAGGTGATTTGATGTTATTTAGGCATTTAAAAAGCCTAAATAACTGTGCTGCAGTGGTTGGAGGGCAGAGCCCACAGAGAACTTGCAAGGCTGCAGTGTCCAGTCATTTGCCCTGCACAGAACTAGCAGAATATCTTCAGGTCTGTTCTCCAGTTTTTAGAGACATCAAAACCTGTTTGGGTTTTAAGCACTTGTTTTTATGCTCCCTGCAACTGAAATATGCCACCAGACAAGTGCCACATCTGGGTACCTGCATGAGAGGACCTTAATCTTTTACTGATCACCTCTTAGGTCATTACTGATGCTTTTGTATTAGCTCCACAATACCCTGGATCGTTTCCCCTAAGCCATGCCCCACTTATGCTTTCAGTCAAAACCTGAGCTAAGACCATCCTTTTGAGATCCTGAGAAATTTTAGGGAAGCATCAGAAAGCAGATCTTGGATTTCAGGCTATGCATAAACTGCAAATGAAACTTCTGGTACTTGCTAAATGCTCTGTTACTAACAGAGTCCAAGTCATGAATGTAGATACAGAAAAAAAACCCCAAACCTCAACAAACTCCCCACTACAAGAAAACCAAGGACCAGATTTTCAGGACATAATGTCTTCATATCATCATACACCTAAAAATTTGGTGGAGGGAAGGAACCAGTTTAAACAGGGAAATACATGGCTAATCTCTGCCCAGAGGGAACTAAAAAGGCAAACAGACTCAGAAGCACCAAGATACCAGTAGGAAAAATTCCCACTGTGTTTCCAAGTCTGAGCAGAAGCTGTGAGGAAGAATGTGACAGCATCAAGAGCTACTGAAGGCTGAGGTCAGCATTACCAATTCTGCCACGACAAGGGTCTGGAACAGCAGTTCTAGGAACTTCTGCCAAGGAGCTCAAAGCCAGGAGCTCTGCATTCTGAGAGAGAATTACTTCAAATGGACTTACATATCTCCTTTAGACACATCACCCCCAGAGGCCTCCAAGCTTCCTGATGTAACATTCATCTGGACATGTGCCTTTTTAGCTGAAAGAGAAGGGGGTTTTGGTTAAAAAGCAAAAAGGTGGAGTTTTCCCTGAACAGAAACAGAGTAAAACAGCCTGAACCTTCAGAGATGTTTTTAGTCGCTTGCAATTCCAGGTCTTCCATGCTTGCTGATGATTCCTCAGGGAATCCTTCTCCCCTGAAATAAGGGAGCATCAAAATCAGCATGTCATAGGATTGCTCACAAACCTTGTCACACCTATCAAACACCAGCCATGGACGTGGTACCCCAAAATCACCCTTCAACAGCAGAGAGTTACACTCTGTTTTCACAGGAGACTTGGGAGGGAGATTTATTGAAACACTTCTACCTTTTTCTCTTACAGCCTTCGATCCATTCTGCCATGACAGCATGGTACGTTTCCAGGTCCATGGACACATCCTCCTGGTCAGGGTCCAGCATGTTGCACAGCTCCTCGAGACCACTGTCCTCCGAGCCCCTGCTAGTTGTGTGTCTCAGATAATCCACCACCTTGGAAACTGCCACCTTTCCTAAGACACACACAGGTGGCCAAGCCCCAGAGTCACCATAAAAAGCTGAATAAACCCATCCTACCAAACTGCACTGGATCCAGTTGCCCTTGAGAGCTGTAGAAAAGCAGCTGATCCCTGCAGTTGTAGTGGGACCTTGAGAAAAGATAGCTTAAAGCTTTGTTTGTTGGTTTAGGGTTGTTTGGGGTGGGGTTTTTTTTTTTCAATTAGTGGTGGGGGCTTGGTTGCTTGTTTTTCTAACACTGAAGCGTGAGCCTCAAGTTCACCAGTTTTGTGGACTTGACTTTAAGAGGAGCAGGAGTTGACACATTTGCTGTGCTGCTCCTTTCAGGTCTCTTATCAAATGCTGTGATTGCCATTATATTGCTCTGCCAGGCTGGATGGGGCTCTGAGCAACCTGACCTAGTGAAAAGTAGCAGGGGCTTGGAACTGGATTATATTTAAGGTCCTTTCCAACCCAAATCATTCTGTGATTCCACAATTCTCCCAACTTTTAGACATGTTTGAAGTGGGACTGGGAGGAATTCTCTCTCGCTTTGAAGTTTCAGAAAGTTGCCTTTTCTAACAGCAAAACGGCTAAAAGAAAGAAACAGTCCTTTCCACCAAGGGCGATGGCTAAAAGTGTGTTGTTCCTCTGCTTCCCCTGCACTAAACTGCTGCAAAGATCAGCAGGGAAGGAGTCAGGCACTGTGCAAAAGAGACACAGGCATTTATGGGCTTACTCAGCACCTGCCACACACACACAGGCACCTCACCCAGGGAGGCTGAGTGCAGCAGGGATTAGAATTTTGACATGACCCAAGCCATGAAAATCTGAGAGGAGAACAAATGAGAGCAATGAAACCCCCCCTGGCAAACCTGTACGTTCTGTGTCACACGCCCAGAAGATTGTGGTCAGCAGGTCTTCTTCAGAGATCAAGCTCACGTTGTAAGTGTTGTCAGCTTTGGGCTCCAGTGTCTGCCTTTCTCCTGTGGAAAACAAAAAACCAACCAACCAAAAAAATCTGTTACTGTCCATCTTTCTTTGCTCTTCCATGAGCCACAGCTTCTCACTAAAATATTATGTTGGAAAGAGCAACAGCAATATGCAATACCACTGCTTCAATGACATCTCTACATTTTAATTTTATTTTTTTTTCCACTTATTTAAATAAAAACAAACACCTAACCGGTTCTGTTCCCAATATAAACAGCCAAACAACACCAGGAGCTGGTCATAACTGAAGCCTCTGAGGAGGGAACTGGTTTATGCATCTATTTCTATAAATGCATTTGCATTCTTGGAAACCCTGGCTATTCTTTTGCCCAGAGTAAATATATAAAACAGGACATTTTAAGAGGTTAGCTATTCATCCCCTCTTCCTCCAGATACACTGTAGAGAAATTATAGTCAAATTCATTTGTTAAGAACACAATCCCTACAAAAATAAATACAAACCCCCCAGACTAGGGGCAACACCCAAACTCAGGTATTTTTTTATATGAAAGGCAGTCTACGTTAGTAGCCCAATCTCTTAACCACCAAAATAAATTAGGCATTTGAAAAGAAGTTCATGGCTTGACTTATTACTTTTCTCACTTTTTACATTCCCATTAATATTATTTAGCCAAAACTAAAGACTTTTTTCAGCTCCATTTGTGGTCTGATTAGATTTGAGTGATACTAAAACGCATTGTTTTGATTTTAAATGGCAAATAAATGTCACCCATGTAGGCTGAATATTCAGATGTCTAGGATTTTGAATTAGGAGCTTTGGTTGGGATTTTTGTTGTTGATTTCTGCTTTCAAGGGGGGATTTTTACCTCTTTCATTTGAAGGCAATGTCTTTGGCACAGGAGGTTGGACCGCAGCACAGTCTGGCTTTTTCTCAGACGTGAAGAAATGCACATCTGGAGTTGATGTGATGTACTTTTGTTTGGGGAGCACATCTGCAGATCCCACACCCGATAGGGCACACTGTTTGTTCTGGGCATTGGCCTCCTGGGACCCAAAACAGTATGGACAGCAGCTCTCCATAGGACACCCTTGCAGCCACGACCTGCTGCAGCTCTCCTGGCTTTCCGTGACTGCAGAGGTGGAATCTTCACAAAGGGAACCACAAATGGACCCCTGAAAAGGTGACACGTCTTCAAAGAAAACACTGTCACTGGCTGGACTCTTTAAAGTTGGACTGGGATTGTCAGGACTTAGAAAAGTCCTCCCTTTCAGTATTTCCTGCAGGGTTTTTTTGGTGTTGCACTGTGTGCTGTCGAAGTTCCGGGACTGGAATTTCGGTATCTGCAGAGCAGGGTTAGAGACTTGGTCCATCTTTTGGATGGACTTGATCTTCTTGCATATGCTGTCCACTGGGTTGTGGGGCCGTTTCTGAGCTCCCTCTTTTGAAGACATCACCAGGCCCCTTCTCTTGTAGAGTGTCTGGAAAATGAGAGGGACAAGACATAAGAGTGAGGATGATCAACACACACATAATCTTTGGGCCAATTTATCCATTCTGCAGATAACTTGGAGCTTTGAAAACCCTTGGTCCATTTGACCAGTTGTGACAGAAACATTCAGTCAGGGTGTTGAGTTGTCCAGAGAAACAGAAGTGGATGTGGATTTGGAAAAGTTTGGGAATAGAGGCAGAAATACTTTCTGAAACCTCACTGCTTATTATTCAACATGATAACCATGGTGGGGAGGAAACAGAAATTAAAACTGAAGAACTCCCTGCAACTGAGCAGCTGACTCTTTAAAGGAAGCACTACACAACGTTGCTCAGACCAACTTATTCCAAACTGAGTACTGGGGGTTGTGGGGAGGCAGCAAAAATGAGGCCAACAAGAGCTTCAACCTGTCTGTGAACCTACAAGAACAAAAAAACCTCCAAAATCCAGTGTTTCTTTTGCTAATAAGCCACATCTACAGCTGTCAGTGCTACCACACATGGAATTATCCAAGAAACACCAGAGCCACTTCATTCTATTTGTATTTTTATTACCTAGTCTCTCAGGCAACATTTCTAAAGGTATTTCCTATAAACACCTGTGTGACCAAAGCATGGGGAGGGCATTTTTCAGAGAACTCAAAGTTAAAGCTGCATGTTCTTGGCCTTGAGCTTTCAAAGGAGAACAATGGGTGTTGTATCCTATGCACTATCCCACCTCATATTGGAAAGACACAGGGTTATAACTTCTTGAACTTGAAGTTTGGTACTAGAAAGAGAACTGCTACAGGGGGGAAAACATAAGGACTTGCCCACAAAAAAAAACCAAACCTGCAAAGAACACAAAAGTAAAACAAGCAACCTCCTCCCCACACACAAAAACAAACACACAACCTAAAAGAGACCCTAAAAGCAGATGGGAAGGATCAGATTTGCACAGGATTCTCTGAGCTAGGCACAGTTTCACATACTGGATTTGCTGGCAATTAATTTCAGAGCAACAGCAATGATTTCATATTGCGTGTCAATGCTTGCTCAATATCTGTATCAATCCACAGTGCTGATAATGACCTTTGCCTTTCCCCAGGTTCTGCTCACCTCAAGATGTCCTCAGCCATGCATGACCACACTTTTTATACAAATAAATGCATTGCCACATTTCAAGGGAGGTTTCCACATCTCCCCTGGCAAATTCCAACACCCTTCCCTGGACTGAGCAGGGGGGAGCTTTCACTGGACCCTGTCCCACTGTGAACTTCAGTTCAACAGTTCCTTACCCCCCAAAAATAAAAGCCTGCTGGAACACCAGCACTGAGAAAAGCCATCCACCAGGGAATGCACCTGGCCTGGGACTGAGCTCTTCACCAAATCTGTGTCCTTGGGAAGGATCAAGAGGAAAACAAGCACTACTACTGGACTTTACCTGTGACATCCAGATCATTTTAAGAGATATACTATTAATTAATAACACCACACCAAAAGAAGGTGGCTGAAGCTCCCAAAAATCAGATTTGAAGTGATACTTTGCCCCCAGTGTTGCTGCTAAACACCTACTTTCAACCACTCTAACACTTTCTACTCTGAAAATACTCTCTGTTGCTTCTCTCCACCAGATTGTATATAACCTTGTGGTGGTTTGACCTTGCATAAACACCTGCTGTGCAGCAAAACTTTTTCAAGGCCTTTCTTCCACCCTCCTTTTTGCCTTCCAGAGGGAAACAAAAAAAAAAACAGCTAGGAATTTATGGCTAGACATAATAACCAAAAGAAGAGCTTTGATTAATACCACGGGCAAAGCAGAACTTAGAATAATGCTTAAATTTATACTAACAAACTAAAAACTAAACCCAAGAAATAGAAACAGGTTAGACACACCTTTCCACCACCACCCCCAGGTCTGTCCATGCCCCCTGATGATGTGGGGGACAGGGAAATGGAAAGTTTACAGCCAGTTGCTGTTGGGTCAACCATTGGCAGATGGAAATCCAAGACTGAAGCAGCAGTTCTGTCTCAGGGGGCTTTGCTGGGGGCTGCAGAGGGGACAGCTCACTTCACCAGTGTCACCCATGGGCTTGGAGGGGACAGCTCATCATCACCAGAGTTATCCCCACATATTCAGGGAATAATAGTTTTAAGTCCTCTCCCTGATCCTTGGGTCGCTCCCCCTCTTTCTCCTCTTCTCCTCCTGCACTGACCTTGATGTCTGTGTTGTGATGTTGTTAACCCATGGCTGCCC
>JAWWEE010000040.1:57255023-57273134 GCA_035221455.1 Xenops minutus | reverse complement strand
CACTGCCCTGGGGAGCCTGGTCAGTGCCCACCACCCTCTGGGGGAAGGACCTTTTCCCAATATCCATCCCAACCCCCCTGGCACAGCCCCAGCCCTTCCCTCAGGTCCTGAACCATACCTTTCTGAGGCTTTTCCTCAGACTAAAGACTCAAACTCTCAGTTCACAGGAGGCTGTTGGTCTTGTCCTCCCGTCAGTTTGAAGCTATTCCCCCTTGTCCAAAGTCCCTCTCCAGCTCTCTTGAAACCACTTTAAGCACTGGAATGGGCTCTCAGGTCTCCCCAGAGCCTTCTTTTTTTCAAGTGAACACCCCCAGCTCTCCCAGCCTGTGTCCAGAGCAGAGGGGCTCCAGCCCTCGGAGCATCTGTGTGGCCTCCTCTGGATGTGTTTCAGCAACTCCACATCCTCCTGATGCTGAGGCCCCAAAGCTGGATGCAGGATTACAGGTGGGGTCTCACCTGAACGGGGCAGAGGGTCTGAATCCCCCTCTCCCCTGCTGCCCACCCTGTGGGATCTGCCCAGCACACAAGTGGTTTCTGGGTGCCAGTGCACACTGCTGGGGCGTGTGGAGCTTCTCATCCTCCAATATGCCCAGGTCCGTCTCCTTAGGGCTGCTCTCAATCCATGCTCCCCTCAGCCTGTATTTGTGCTGTGTTTGTCCTGAAATACACATGGGATTTTGCACTTGGCCTTGTTGAGCTTCATAAGGTTTGCACAGTCCCACCTCTCCAGCCTGTTCTGGTCCCTCTGGATGGCATCCCTTCCCTCTAGTGTGTCAACTGCACCACAGAGGATACCCATCTTTAAATAAATGTCCATCATCAACATCTGGTGGGACTTTTCTGTAGATCAGACAACACTATTTGGAGTTGTACAATTGCTGGGCAAGCTGCATTATCAGTTGAATGAGCAACACGGGGCACAAGAAATCCAGCTGTCTTCTAAAGGATGTTAGAGACAAATTCTTAAAACACTTGCTGGACAGACCATCTAGTTCAGCTGGACATCCTCCTGCATCTGGTACTCATGACCAAGGAAAGAATATTTGGGGGCATGATAATCATTGGCCATGTCGGTCATAGCAATCATGAAATTGTGGCATTCAGGATTCTGAGGGGAGTGAAAAAAACAAATGGCAGACTATAGTCCTTTCAAGAGAACTCACTTTGGGTTATCGGAGTAGATGAGCTGAGATTCTGTGGGAGTCAGCTCTGAAGAATGAAGGAACTCAAGAGAGCTGGTAGCCTTTTAAGGACTTCCTACAAGAACAAGAACACTCTGTCCCAGGAAGGAGAGGAATAAGTAAATGTGTTGGGAGGCAAATTTGGTAAACTTATGAATGAACAAAAGAATACATGAGATGGAAAAATTAACAGACTACTGAATTGGAATATAGAAATACTCCAATGTGCAGAAATGGTATTAGGAAACAAGGGTTTTCTTGATCTCACTCTCCACCACGAAAGTCTCTCAGATCTCTGTGCCTAGAGACAAGGTTCAAAGACAGGATCACGTCAAGAATCTCTTGAGAAGTCCCAGCACACGTGAGTCCTTGAATTCCCATTGGCTGTGTGGGAAGGGGCTGAAACTGGCTAATGTTACTGAACACTTTCCATCATCTTTAAAGGGTCCTAGAGATCAAGTGAAGGCCACATCTGCATTCAAGGGGGCACTTTAAACAGCAAAAGTACTCTTTAACTTCTTACTCTTCGGCTGCCAAGGCAGAAGAAAAACACTATTAAGAGTGTTGCTTTTAATGCCTTAGGGTTTTCATGAATTTGTAGGTTTTTATACTTCTATGTAGTTTCTTACATTTAGAGTAGCTAACAACATCTAACCCTGTGCTAGCTGTCTTAAGGGTCAGATAGTAGCTGGAACACCATGCCTGGGAAACATGTACCAGAGCTACAACAATTAGATACCATGTTAGTCAAAACAAGAAAGCAAAGCCCAGCAACCTTGGAGAAGCTCCAATAAGGGAAAGGGGCATGAAGATGATGATAAAGGATGAAGTAAGGGGTCTTAAGACCTCCAACTCAATTCTAGGAGAGGCGTGCCATG
Organism: Xenops minutus; assembly: GCA_035221455.1. Classification (NCBI taxonomy): domain Eukaryota; kingdom Metazoa; phylum Chordata; class Aves; order Passeriformes; family Furnariidae; genus Xenops; species Xenops minutus. The sequence continues at coordinate 57,271,075 of JAWWEE010000040.1, read as the reverse complement.
GGGCAGAACCAAGGGAAGTTTTGGGGATGGACATGTCTTAGACTGGATGCAACCTTTGGGTATGATAATTGAGTCATCATCATCATCATCATCATCATGGCTAGGCTTCCCCAAGGAAGATCTGCAAGGGCTCTACCCAGGGCCTGCCCACCCTCACAGGGCAGGATTTCTGCCTGGTATCCAATTTAAACCTCCTTTCTTATCATGCAGTGTCTCAGCATAGCTGGTCCTTTCTTTGCCTCTCTCAGTTCCATCCACTGTTCATAAATGTTGGCTCGAGGGGTGACACTGTGGCAAACATGCTGAGCCAAGGACATGTGTAATACATGAGCAGTGCTCAGCCTCTTCTGTGGTCCAGCTATGAAACTTCTTGACAAAGACAAAAATGCTCCTTGCCAAGTTCGTGGGGATGGAAGAAAAGGTCAGATGGCTCCCTGGCCTTGGGTGCTTGAGTCATTGCAGGAAGGCACATCCTGCAAGATCCATTCAGTCAGACCTGCCTCTCTAAAAGGCTGCCCAGCTCCTGCCAACGTGCTCTGCTGTACTCAGGTGGTCACACCTCTTTCCCAGCTTGAGAACTGCAGAAAACTCTTTCTCAGCCAATCTCCTTTTCCTGGTGTTTGCCCCACACTTGTCCATTACTGAAAAGAAAACAAGGTTGTGCCATGCTATGGTTCTCTGAACTTCAGAAGTAACACCTCTTTCTGTGATGTTTAAACTGTGCATTTCTCCTCTTTCTCGATACTTTCACACATCCCTCACCTCACGTAACATATTTGACTTTTACTTACAATTCTCCCTTGAAGTTTCTTCTCTTTCACAAACACAGCAGTGCCTGGAACTGATCACACTCTAGTCCAAAACAAAGTCTGTTACCTCCCTTGAGTGAGGCATTTCCATCATCCCTCAAAGGCTGCCTTTTCTATACCTTGCTCTGTACCTCAAGGAGTCTCACACAGTCTAGAGAAAAGAAGAAAAGCAGCTCTAGCAACTCTGTAGTAGTGCTGGAATCAGACCCACACACATTTCTGGTGCTGAACGCAGAGGGAGGAATTTGGGGTCAGCAACTAATGGCCTCTGTAAGGATGCAGCTGCTTTACATCCCTTCAGAGCTGCCCCATGGAAATACGACTTGCCAGAGAAGCTGAAGATGCTCAGTGCAGGGGGGCTGGACTAGATGATCTTTAACCTATTCTATGATCCCGTAAATTAGGGCTTATTCTGAAAAATAATACTGGCAAACACGTTTGTGTGGCATAAATGACTGACATAGGATGTCCTGATGGATTGCAGACGAGATTTGCTCAATCAATAGGTTTTGCCAGGAGAACACAGAACTTCCTCTGAGTTTGAGCAGGGTCAGCTTTGAAAGATGACAGAAACACAAAAAATCAGTCCCAAAAGAAGATGTTAAGAGATCAGGGCAGGATCAGTTTACCAGTGAGTCCTAAGAAGGGGTTGGCTCATCTATTCTCTGAGTTTCTCAATGATAGTAAATCCACGCCCTTCCAAAGCAATTTATTGATATTTGACTGTGACACTGGTAGAAAGCTCACCCCACTATCCCACTATCCAACCTAAATCCCCTCCCTGCAAATTCAATGCAGCATTCTGTTTGAACTCTCCTGCTTTGCAGACTCTGCCCTGGTATTTCCCAGCCTTTGGGGGTGCTGTGGTTTGTGTGTAGGAACCAGAACTGCTCTGTGGCAGGTGCTGCTCTGCTGCCAGGCAGAAGTGAGTTTCACTTCCCAGGGAGTTTAACAAAACTAGCAGGGAAGAGCAAAGGAAATGAGAACAAGCACAACACAAAGGTCACAAGTTTCAGGAGATTTATCCCTTGACAGCATCAGAACGTTGTATTTGCTGACGTACCCACTGGCCACCTACACACCACAGCTACACCTTTTACTCAAGGGCAAGCCACGGATCACTGGTGTCCTCACCAGCAGTTCAAAATATCAAGCCCAGGGAGTGTGGCCTGTGTTTTTAGGGGCATATTTGGGGACATACACGGTCATGACGCAAATCAGCGACTCAGGTTTGACCCCACTGGTTAAAACTCCATCACACAGGAACTTCTTCCCTCACCTCAGCACTGAACTTCCATCCCAGAAATCAGCTTTGTATCATCTGCAGTGTCAGGATGTGCATTCTCTGCCCTTTAGATTGTCTTTAGGAATAAGAATAGGTTCTTTTCTTTCTAATCAGGGGTCATGGTGCTGTAGGAAGCTTTGCTGTACTTCCCTCACTCAGGGTATTGATTACATGCCAGAGGCACTTCCTCCTCTCTGTGAATCAGCTGAGAAATGGCAGCACTGACATCGAGGGTTTCGTGTTCAGCTCATCCTCCTGAAGCACCAGAGTTTTTCAGTGTGTTATGATCCATAACTAATTATAGGCCACTTCATTTTCCAAGAGTGCCAGCTCACATATGCCCATACACATCCACGGTTGTTTTGTGAATGCAAACACTCTTCTTTTTGAAGTACCAGAGCAACTTGGAGTCACTGGTCATAGTAAAAATAAACAGATTTAGAGCCCTAAGTCACAAAGGCACAGAGAATTTAAGGGAAAAATAAAAACCTTTTGAAAAAAAGTTATGGAAATGACACTTTGGCTTGGGCTCATCTCACCTGATGTTGTGTGTGTAAAATGCTGTTTGAAGCCAATGAAGAGACACAGACACCTCTGGAGGTGCCATCTGATGGTACAGCATGAAAACCATTTAATTTACGATGCTGCTGCTCAAGATCCTGCATTTGGTGTTGAGCTGACAGCCACCCGAGCCCACCATAACCCAGCTCAGGTTTTGGCTTGTCCAGTTCAGCTCCCTGATCCCTCCAGGCAGCCTCAAACAAGCCCCAGTCTCTACCAGGAGACCAGTGGGACCACTGGGAATACAGCCAGGTTTAGAAGACAGAGAGACTCTGGCCACACCAACTCAGAGCAGCTCAGCTTTTGCAAAGGGCTCAGAAGATAAGACAAGCTGAAGCTGCTTCTGCAGGGTGGGAACAACATAAATCTTTCTCCCATCCTCTTCCTCTTCTCCCCAGTTCCGACAGGAGGGGCTGAGCTGCTTTCTTCACAGCTTGTTTTGTGGTACCTTGTCTTACTCCAGTGGCAGGAAAAGCAGCATTTATTTTCAGTGCCAAACTGGTTTTTCTATCACAAGGAGAACCATTGTGAATACCTCACACTGACCAATAGCAAAGGCAGAGGGTTCATTTCCACAGGCTCAGCTGAATGTTTTCATGCTGGTCCTGGTATCTCTACATAAAGGGAAGATCTGAAGTCACTCCAGAAGGGAATAGGTGGGTAGTTTTACCTTTTCCAACTCTCTGCACATTTAATGTCTCCTGGATGCAATGCACAGTCCCTTTCTAAGGCCAAGGATTAACCATCACCAAGAAATGTCTCTGATCTGTCAGAGCAAGAGGCAAAAGAGCAGGGAAAATGTAAACTTCACATTGAAGTAGATGCAAGTAGAATCCCCACTGCTGGCTGGGATGCATCATGGCATGGCCTTTTAGAAAGGATAGAGCTAAAAGAGCAGCTCCAATTCATCACAAGGGCTGCTTGAGACCAAACCCTGAGCTGCTCTCTTGTTTCTTGCATCTGTACCAGAGTGAACCACAGCTACTGCCAGTTCTGTGCCTTCAGTGACTCAGGGGCAGAGAACAGAGTGATCCCCACCCAAAAGCTGGACAGCAACAGCACCTTCACTAACAGAGCAGTCCCCAAGCACCAACTTTTCCAGCTCCCACAATGGCAAGTAATCTAAGTTAGGCTGTGCTGGGTAAAGAGCCATCATCCATATTAATAGCTGCTCTGCCTGTGATTATTGATCAGCCAGCAAGAAGGATGTATTGCAGATGCACAGGGCTGATGCTGATGTATTCAGAAGGTATTCACCTGGTTAATGGGGTGCATCTCCAAGTGTCTCCATCTTTCAGTCATCCAAATCGTGACTTCCTGCAAGACTACAGGTTTCCCTGAGGAGTCCTTCTGCTTCTCCATCTACAGGGCTGACAAGAGAGCCCTTCCGACTCCTCCGCCCTGCCACGAAAGGGGAGGGCACCTTCACTCTGAAGATTTAAAAAGGGCCCCCTGAACACGTAGGAGATCTTGTGACACATCATCCCAAGAAAAGAGGACTGAAGCTTTGCTACTGACATAAGTATGAAGGTAAGTGAGAATTTTTTTGGCATGTAGGAGATATGTAGTTTGCAATTAATGCTTTTTTTTCATGTGAGTGTAGTATTGAGGAACTGCAGAGGGGCTTCATAATTTGACCTTAAAGATAACCTGAGAGAAATACACACATAGATCTGTTTAGTGTCCTAGAAATAACTGCATTAAAAAAAAAGAAAACATCAATAGCACAACTTGCTGTCCAAACCAGGGTGAAATCAATTCACTGTGGATCAAATCATGGTGTTGGATGCCTCCTGTTGCCCATCACTGTTCTCAGTACATGACCAACACCATGCTCTGTGGGCACAAGCAGAGATAAGGACTTGTTTGCAGAGGATTCACACTCAGTGCTCTCCTTTGCATGGGCTGCATCAGCGAACAAACTCCAAGAATCCAAAAGAAAAGCCTTTCTCGTGACGTGTGTGTGATCATGGTTGGTGGGAAAGGGATGTTCAGTTTAGAAACTTTAGTTATTTTCCTCGAGGAGGTCGTGGTTTGGTCTCCTGGTTGGCTGGCTTGTTTGTTTGGAATGCCCAGTCCCCTCCATGTGCTTGTTGTCAAAGGTTTGGTGAAATCAAGGTAGACTTTCCATCACCTTTCCCCTTAGTTTGCACCTGATTCTCCTTTCTGGAGGATCTGGTGCCTTTGTAAACAGGAGCACAAGAGGTGCTTGCCTCGCTGGCAGTTCTCCCCTTTGAAATGGATTTGCCTAAAAGACAATAAAGAAGGTTTGATTCAACATTGCTCCTTTGCTCAGACACCCCCTGAGCGAGAGGAGCTTTGGCAGCAAGACAGGAACAAAGGGAACCCCCCCTGCCATTTAGATGTGAAGTTTGGGGGGCTCTGCAGCTCTGCAAACCCTCTCCTGTGCCTTGTGCTTCTGTGTTGGGCACAGGGGCTGCACACACTGACTGTCTCTGGGCTGGCACTGCTCCTGGCAGCATCCTTCGTCGTCTTCTCCTGGAGCGCCCCTCAGGTGAGCTGGGAGCTCAGGCTGGACCTGCCTCACCCCCGAGCTCAGAGGTTGGTGCCATTGAGTATTTGGACTAATTAGCAATGGCAAGCAATGCTGACATGTGTCTTTTCTCTCTTTTTTTTTGTTTTGGCATAAAGGCTCATTTCCAAAGGAGAAACTGGACTCCCCAGGCTATGCTCTATTTGAAGGGTGCACGTAAGTGCCGAGCTCTTTCTGTTCTGAGGAGGTGTTGGCTCCACACATGAGCAGGAAATCCTGAGGTTGCTGCAGAGTTAGAGGTTCTGAGGACTGCAGGGATGTGCTAATTAGTTATTTCTTCTTGTCTCTGAAACAGTGGTGTTGGCAATACAATTATTACTTTTTATAGAAATCAAATCAAGTGCTGGAAGAAGAAAAGCAAAAGAAAGTGCTGAAAACGACCAAAGTTTGAAAGTTCTTTGTAAAACCTAACAGAAAACCAGTTTACTTACCTGAAATAATGCTAAAGGGGGCTTAAGCCATACTGATATAATTCTTATTCCTTTATTCCCACTCAGGCTTTATTAAAACAGCTTCTCAAGCACTAGGAGAACACACATTCCTCCTTCGAGCACCTTTGCATCAGGCTTGGTGTTAAGACCACAAATAACCTTTCCTAAGGAGAACTTAGATCAATATTGTGGTGTAAAGGTTGTGGAAATATGTGGCATTTTGAGTTTCTGCTGTTAGTCCAGAGTTAAAGTAGAATTAAATATAAAGGTAAAATTCAGGGCCAAAGAGAGATTTTGCCCTTCGATTCGAAGCCACAAAATCTAATGAAAATGCTAATATTGTTAATTATTTATACTGTGAATTGTTGTTTGAAAATTGAAAGCTATTAGGTGGGGTAGGTATTAAGAGAGCAAGAAAAATAACTTCCTTGAAATGAGAAAAAAGTGAAACTCACAATCCTGAGAGAAATGCAAAAGGGAGACAATACGAATAACAGCAACACAAAATAAATAGAGGCCCCAAACAGAAATATAACCGAAAGAAGTTCTAGTGACATTAATACCATTATTTCTATTCATAAAAGCAAAGAATTTGACACTTTTTTGCTTTTTTTTTCATTTAATTCTTCCAATTGAACAATGCACTGTGTTACTTCTATGCAGAGTTTTGTATCGAAAGAAATGTGAATTGATCTTGTTAGTTTGGGGTGGGGTTTTTTCTTTTTTTAAATAGAAATATCCCTTTAAAAGGCAATATTTTCTAGTCCAGCAAAGAGACTGAAGGCTCTTGACCATACAGCAGGAAAGAGTGAGGAAAAGGCAGTAAATTCCTCCTGGTGTACAGTTCCTACAGCAGCTTAATACAAGAATGAAAGAATAAAACCCCAGTTCTATGGGATAAATGCCATCTCTGAGGGTTCTGCTCCAGGTTGGGCTAATTGCTTTGGAGAGACCCTGAGATGAGCTCACCCCTCCCATTTTGTGGAAGTCTGGAATGCTGTGTGTTGAACTGAGCACTTCAGGGCTTCTGGAGTGGGAATGGCAGCCCTTTGGGGGGTTCTTTCCACCCTTCTCCCCCTGCTCTTGTAGAGGGACGGCGGTTCATCCCCGACGAGAGCCAGCGACAGGACCTGGCCAGGATGCAGCTCGGTGAGTGTTGGGGACACTCCAGTCCAGGGGCAGGGGACACTCCAGTCCAGGGGCTGGGGACACTCCAGTCCAGGGGCAGGGGACACTCCAGTCCAGGGGCAGGGGACAATCCAGTCCAGAGCCAGGGGACACTCCAGTCCAGGGGGAGGGGACACTCCAGTCCAGGGCCAGGGGACACTCCAGCCCAGGGGCAGGGGACACTCCAGTCCAGAGCCAGGGGACACTCCAGTCCAGGGTCAGGGGACACTCCAGCCCAGGGGCAGGGGACACTCCAGTCCAGGGCCAGGGGACACTCCAGTCCCTCCTCAGGCTGTGGCAGAGACCTGTGGAAATGGGAGGGCATGTGATGTCCTGGAATTGTGGCCACTTAAAATCCCTTCTGGATGTTCTTTCACCCCCAAAAGCACGAGGCAAAGCCTCTCTTGTGCACCTGGGGGGCTTTATTCACATCAGTTCCAGACTGACCTGGCTGTGGAGTGGGACTCTCATCAGTGCTTTTGATTTTCTTTTTCCACTGGGACAAATCAAGTTATTAATAGTGCTGAGCTGACACTTAGCCCACGCTGGACAATGTTTTTGGAGGAAACAGAATGTTGTAGCAAAGTAAGGAACATGAGAAAAGAGAAAATGTTCTTTTACCCACTAAGGGACTCTGAAATCACCTCCCTTCTCCAAAGATTGCTAATCCCTTCTGTGTTATCTATCAGGCTCAGCAGAGAATGTCACAGAGTGAAGGAGATAATATTTTCTTCTCTTTGTGTCTTTAGTGATATAAATAATAATAAAACTAAGAACAAAGTAGAGAAATCCCCTCAGACACTAACAAACAATGCATCTGTGATTTTATGATTCTAGAAACACGAAGCCAAAGCACAAATCCTTTCTCTCTTTCTGAAGCTGCTGCACTGTTCCTTAGCTCCTTACAGAAAGCAAAAGAAGGTAAATGCATGGTTTGTCTTACTCTGGCTTTTTTTTTTTTAAAGGAGTTTTTCAGCATTTCATTTATTAACAATTTAGTAATTGGTCTAGTTTGGATTGAGATAGTGTTCTACAGAGGGCATTGTGTTACATTACACAGATTAGAACATGAATCATGTAAACTCATGCAGGTAAACTCTTTATATTCTGCTTTCAATTTGCTTTTCAGATTTTTTGACTGGTTTAGATTCAAGGCCATGGCTATTTGGAATTGAATTTTCCAAGTCAGATCTTTCCCAGTGCTCCTTTTTCTGCAGAATGCTATTTGCTTTTAAACTTTTCATTCCTCCTTTGCATCTTATGTCCTGGTGTAAAGGCTTTAAAGAATCCCTAAAAGCCCCAGCAGAGGAGCTGTGGGATTCACATCTGGCTCCTCAAAGCTCAGCTCCTGGCACAGCTGATGAGCAACATTTAGGGGCAGAGCTCTGAAAGGCTCTTCCCCAATTTGGTTCAGGACAGGAAGGAAGAGAAAGTGGCAAAAAGCCCCCTGGCTGTGAGTTCCTTGCTCAGACTATTAATTGCTGGCATCGTGACAAGAAAAAAAAACCAGGGCTTTACTTGAATTGGGAACTGTGAAGTAACCCCTGGTAAAATACAATTCTGTACCTTTCACATAGATCTTGACATCATCAGTGGGCATCAGGACGCAATAAATCATTGCCTTGCCATCACTGCCACATCCCCTCTCCTCAGCTACCCAAAGCACACACCTTTCCTGGAATGCAAAACACCTCCCAGAGTGTCCCTGGGGTGTGTCCAGATGTGCTGGAGCCACTCCTGTCCTTGCCACTTCCTAAAGTCTCCCACTGCACCTCTCTTGCAGAGAGAGAGGCAAAATTCAAAATTAGCATTCTCCTTTGGACAAAAATATAGGAGCAGTTCAAAAGCCACATCAGTGAAAGTGTCATTTGTGTTCCAGCAAAAAGAGAAAATCCTCTGAAGGGGGGTTTTTATAAATTTTAGTGGCAGTTTCCTGCCTGCTGTTGTTGTTCCAGAGGAGGTGGTGGACAGCAACAGCCCCCCTGAGAAGAAAGATGACATGTCTGAGTGAGCAGAACTGGCAGCTTGTTTGGAAAAAAAAAAACCACTACATGGAATAAAATTGCCATCATTGTAGGAGGGAATAATAAGATATTCAAACCTGGGCAAGCCATGCACTTTCAGAAGATCATTTCCAGGTGATTTTAGAATCCACCTGAGTGAGGACAATGTGTAAATAAAGAACAAATACATTATTTTCTTCTGCATGAAAAATGTTTGCCTTGTACTGAGATCCCCCTCTGGACATGGTTTGTGTCTTTGCTCTTCAGCAACCAGGAAAACTCTACCTTTAAGATGAGAGAAGACATAATTATTTCTACAGATGCCTGCCCCTCTTAGCTAAGAAGTCACATTGCACCAGGGCTGTGTAATCTGTCTCCTAAAAACTCTGTCTGACTCAACTTACCTTTATCTCCCACTCATTTTCCCCCATTGTGTCTTGTCTTACAGTTGAAGAAGAAAACAGTGATCACCCTGGCTACTTGACAGACAGTCTATCAAATTGGTGAAATACTTCGAATTTCTTTAACATTTCTATTGCATTGACCCTGAAAGCATAACTTGTGTAAGCAGAGTATTTCAGCCATTCTCACTTCAGTTCGCCTTTCACTGCAAAATTTGGAATGCAAAGGGATTAAAAGGTACTAGTTCAGATAAGCACAGCATTTGTAAAGTTCCTGCCTTCTTTAGACCAATCTGGATGACACAACCAAAATTTGCAATACACCAAAATACCTGAAAAGATGATTTAAGCTGTCTTTTTGGACAGCTACTTCATTAAAACCAGGTTTTCAACTGTTCTTGGGAAACCTTTTGCCACCTTCCACCCAGCTGTATATTGAAGTTTTTTTCAACCTCATAAGGACAGATTCCTTTGCCACTTCACTGCTGGCCCTGAGAGCTGCTGCTGGGCAATCAATTCAGTGAGATATTACAAAATGAAGCTATTTTTGGCTGCAGATACCAGTCCCCTACTGCCCCAGTGACACACATGCAGGAATGTGCACTCTGAATAATTCTGCTGAGCAAATCCCCACCACACAAAGACAGTCTGGCACAATTCTTGCATTATCAGGGCCTCATCAATGACTGCATGGTTACTGTGCTTTTTTGTTCTTGCTTTCTTGAGTTGCAGAAAACTGGAATTGTGCATAACCCTGTTAATTCCCATCCCATGCTGATAAGGATGTATCAAACATTATTTATGCAGCTTTGTGATCTTACTGGAAAGCCCTCTGTAGTTCTCCTGCAATAAAAACACAGCCACAGGATTTTTGTGTCCAAGCAACTATGTTTGATTTTTTTTAACCTTTAACCTTAGTCCTGCTCTTCATCTTTTAACTCTGCTTTCCTCCCGTGTTTCTCATGACATTGCTAATTAACTGTGTTAACTCACACTGTCCATAATGCTGCTTCTCCTCAGCACAAAGGAACACAGCTGGAGGAACAGAGGAACTCATTTCTGGCATGGGGTTAGAGGCACGCTCAGTAATTGCTTATAATCTGTGTCATTTCATGGGGGAAACATAACTGGAGAAATCAAATTGTCCAAGTTAGTCCATTTTTAAGCACCAATGTGTCTTTCAGTGGCAGTGTATGTTGTGTGGCAGAACACACTCATGATGAACTTCATCTGAAGACCAGTGGTACCCACCAGAATCCTTTCATTGCTTTAACTGCCCTTTGCTTCAAGCATATTTGCATTATCTCAGGTGAATCGAAGTTATTTTTCAGCATATTTTACAGTGTCATCACACAGTGCTCACACAAAAAGTATTATAGAGCCATAAACAGAATATAGAATGGCCTGGGCTGGGAGGGACCCTAAAGACTCTCTAGTTCCAAATGCCCTGCTGTGGGCAGGGACCCCTCCCACTAGAAAGGTGAAAAGTGAAGGCTTAAACATCCTTTGCTTTATCAGTATCTCCAAATTCCTATTCCTCCAAATGCCCCCAAAACTGTGCTCCCCACATCCCCAGCTGCCTGACTGGTGTGTGTGCTCCTCATCCAACCTCTCTGGCTTCAACAATTCTTCACAACTGCCAAGCAACAGAATGAACCCTCTGCCTTGTTGGTGAGCTGTTTGTGAAACCCCGAGTGTTTTCCTCCTGCAAGAGAATCCCTTCTGTCCCACAGAGCTGTTTGTCAGACATCAGGAGCTGCTAGAGATGTGTGCCATTTCATTCAGGCAATCTGTCCCCAGGCTCAATGAAGAATTAGTCCCTCTAACACTCAAAGTTCAAGAGGCAGGGCTGGTTTTAGTGCTGCAGATAAATGGCCTTGCTCCCAGTGGTCAATCCTGGCATTCAAGGCAGAACCAACACGAGCATAAAGCTTGAGGCTGGAGTCGCTTGGACCATTTCTGAGAGGAATGGGCACATCCCAAAAGCCTTTCTATTGCCCTTTGTACCACCAGGTGGGTGCTCAAAGCATGGGGAGTGTGCTGGAATAAACCCAGCTTTCCTGCTGTACAGCAGTGCTTCGAAATCCAGGCAGTAATGTCAGGTTTCTGCATTGGTTTTTTTAAGGGAAGGTTAACTTTCAATCAATACACCCTTAAAGTATTCTTTTGTTGGGACTCTCAGCAATTACCTCTTTGCCTCTGCAAGGGGAAACCTTGAATAAAAGAACTTTGGGGAAGAAACTCATCAAATGCAGTGAGTTTTCAACTTAGCACCTGTAGGAAGGAAAATATTTGCAGTATCTTTGCTTTCACCGTCTTTTCATATGAAAAACTACTCATTGTTTTAATTGCTCTTTAAATGGCTAAAAAAATAGCCATTCCTTTGAAATCCAAAGAAGTTTCTTGCCATTAAAGCCTAAACCTGACTTCTGAAAAGAGTTATTCTTTCTGGCATCCAAATCAGCTTAAGAATGAAAGCCCAACTTTGAAAGGTCAGTGTTTGAAAGGTGGGTGTCTCATCCAAGCTGGACATCCAGGCTGCCCTGGGACTCACAGGGAAGGTCCCTGCAGAGCTTACAACATCCTACCTGCTGAAGAACAGGCTGAATCAACTCCTGGCAATGTCTTTTCATGAACAGGAGGAGAAATTCCTGATGGCTCCTTCTAAAACAGAAGCAGCATCTCCTTCCTACCATCTTCGTGTCAAGATCTGCTTCTGAGGAGCATTTTCAGGCACTGCACTCTCTTCATCTCTAGGAACTGAAAAGCTTTCTGCAAGGCAAATGAAAGGCTGCCTTCTTGCTGGGAGGTTAAGTTACTCCCCCAGTTTTAAGTGCATTTCAAAATCCATCTCTGGGTCCTTTGAGCATTATTTTTCAGAGCAGATCTCTTCTAGAAGTGAAATAAATAATGGGGCACTCGTTATTCTCATAACATGAGCGACTCATCTTTAGGTGTCATCACATTACCCTATGGCCTGTAGGTTTGTGTGCAGGGGAAGGTGTTACTTAAGGAAATTTCATCATTCACTTTAGCCAAGTCCCATTCAATTCCTCCCAAACCAGTTTGTCAACAAACTTGGAATCTAAGACTAGATGAAAACAATAAGACACATACCAGAGGAATCAGAAAATAAACGGTCTGCTGTTTATTGTGGGTCTAAATGAGTGCAGAAAGATGACCTCTAAAATTCAAATGCCCACTGCTTAAGACTTTCTATTGTTCCACAGGAAGTATATTTTACCACTGGATCAAGACACTTCTGTGTGCTGTAAAAAAATGGTTTAAATTATGTAAGCTTACAATAAACAGCATAAGGAAAAAGAAAGACCATTTTCTTTTCAGTGTATCTTTTTGAAGTCTTCCAATATTTCTCCAGTGTAACAGCTTTTTTTTTTCCCCTCTAATTTTTTGAGCTCTGGTTTAAAGCTCATGTTAATTTAGGAGGGGAAGAAGGGAAAAATAAATGAAGCAGGAATTCATTTGGGACACTCAGACTGGAGCTATCTGTGTAGACTATGATTAATACAATGATTACTTAGACAAAGGTATGACCTGTAGTTTGTATAAACTCCTCAGGGGGATTGTTGCATTCTCTAGATTTATTTAAGCTTGAGAGATCTCTTCTACCTCCAAGGGGCACAAAAAAATTGTCATTTCAACTACTTTCAAGGTGAGACACTATCAGGCTTTCCAACAGTGTAGCTCAAGTAACATTTAAGATTCTCCTAATCATATCACACTGTCCTTAACACAAAGCTTGCCAAGCCTACAGGAGAAAGTGCTGGCTGGATGGAGACAGCCTGCCAGGGGGAGAGCCATGGCCTCAGTTCCTGTACTCCCCAGGCTGCTTCTTTTTGCCTTGGGGCAATGCTCCAAGGGTAAAGGGAGACTTGATGTTTTGCCTATCCCTTTCGGCTTCCTCATCCTCGTCGTATCTTTCATCCTCATCTTCATCTTCAGCCTCGCTCTGGTGGGGGCTGGAATGCTGAGAGACAGAAGGTGATGGTGGCACTGAGGAGGGCCTGGGGTACCTGAACCCTTCCGTCTGGCAGAGACACAAACAGGTGGAAGGTGTTAACACAGGCTATACACAGACATTTTTAAAGGCTTTCTTCAAAGGAAACCAGGGGTGGGATGTAAGCTAGAGCTGCTCTGCTCTCTAAAATCCAGCTCCCTTGGCCCCAGACCCCCTCAGTCCTCCCCAGCCAGTCCTCTCCCCAGAGATCTTGAGCCTGTGCCATGAACTATGCTGCCCTTCCAGCAGTGCCTTTTGCAAGACAGGACAATCTTTCCTGAGCCTCAAAACCATCAGCATGACTCAGAACCCTTCAGCACTCTGTAACCAGAACACATTTGTTGAAATCCAGAATTCAGGCTGAAATTCCAGAAGAGTTTTTCTAGTTATAACATTGGTATCTGCAAAACCAGAACCAAGCAAGGAGTTTAGCTCTGAGCCTCCTTTCTCCTTCTTATTTAGAAAACCTGAGTTGCCCTCTGGAGGTTTGGTTTCAAATCACATTGGTTTTGAGTGGCTCTGAGCAGATTGCTGCTAATACACAGCAGGCAAGGACTGCTGGAAGGTGTGCCTTTAAAGGGAGCCCTTGCAGTCCCAGCCAACACACCACCTTTAGATGAAGGCAATGCTTTGCCTCACTCTCCCCAGAACATCCTTTCCCAGCTCCTTCTCTGCTTGGTTTGTGCACAGCATGTCCACGACGTTTATCAGAAGCAACATTAGAAGCTGCTGTTGTTTTAAGAGGAATTTCAAGGCAAAGTTCCTCAGCGGGTCCAAAGTGGCACAGTCCCATGCAGGTCACTCTAAATCCCCTGAAGAACTGTTCCTTTATCACTCCTCACTGGACACTGGGGCTGTAACTTGTTAAGAGTTTTACTTCCCTTCACTTCAACCACAACTTGCTCACTCTCTTTTCCCTCCTTCTGCCAAACACACACACACTCCTTCTCTCCCTCTTTGTAAAGGGAACATCTTTTTTGTTCAAATGAAGATGAGCCCATCTCCAAAAGCAGACTTTACCTTTGGTGGAGCACTTGGTTCCATCTCAAATTTCTCTGGGAATGTCCTGCTGAGGGCCAGGTGTCGGGCATGCATGTAATACTGCAACATAAAAGAGAAGCCTTTACAAGTCAAGGAAGTCTTGGGGCAGGTTTAAGCAGAGAGGAAAAGGAACATCAAATTAGGATCTTCTAAAAGACAGTGCTGAACCAAGTCTAAGCATCTTTTCAGCCCAGCAGAGTCCAGCTGACACTGCAGCCTGTAATGAACACCTTGCTGGGAAGCAGTGAGATGGATTCACACCAAAGATGTCTGGAACAGGAGCTGAATAAGGTTCCTGTAAGACTAAGATGGATTCAGATGGAAATCAGCACTTGTCTTGCTCAGTGTAGTTCTTACTGAGGGATGGGCATTCTTCATCCCTCAAGATAGAACTGGCTCTTTTGTAACCAGGAAAATGTCCATCTTTCAGTGTGCACACAGATAACACACAAACTTGGGGCTCACCTTTGCAGAGGAAGCACGTGTGACACTTATAGAGAACTAATATTTATGAATTTACTGATGCCTGGTATTTAAGAATTTTGTCAAAAACATTTATAGGTCCACTATATTCCTGAGTTTGCAGCACGTGCACAGAACCATATGAACACTCACAGGGGTATCAGAGCAGGGAAAGGTCCCAAATAGCCACAAAACTGATATCTGTGCACCCACTTCTCTATTCCTGTGGACTTGGGAACACTGCTTTGCTACTGCCTTCTCACTAGGTGGTCCTACAATGCTTTGGGAGTCAAAATAAAAACACCACTTCAAGCACAGAGGCACTTTGGGAGGGTTGAGGTGCCAGAGGGTCCAGAAACATTTTATGAAGAGCAGGTAGGATTTTGAGAGTGTCCAGATGACTTTGGAGCACAATTCCTACTTAGTGTACGTGCTGCCAGTGACACCAGGTATTCACATGGTCTTTGGCACCAGAAGGAGCTCAGTGGAAGCACCACACTGGAATGTCAGGGCAGGCTTTGCCTTTAGCACCTTTGGGAGGTGCTTTTCAGCCCAGGGCTGTCCCACAGAATAGGCTGAGCTGGGAGAGACCCACAAGGGTCATCCAGTCCAGCCCTCAGCCCTACACAGAGAACAATTTAATAGCAGAAACACAAAGTCATGCACTTAGCAGAAATCCCTATTAATTTTAGTAAAGCAGGGTGGGGAGGAGACTTCTCCAGATGGACAGAAGACAGAACAGATATTGCATGAGAAGCAAAAAATATCTCCTGAGAAGCAGGAGAGCCCTCAGTGAGCTGCTTTCTGTCAGACAGGGGCACACCATGCAGCCAGAGGTGTCAGGGCAGTCCCCGTGTCCCACAGCCCCCTTTCTGACAGCAAGCACCAGCAGAACCCAGGGAAGGGGAGCCTGGCAGGGTTTTCCCAGAGCAGTGGAAACATCCAGCAATTTGTGACTCAGTGAGGCAGTGGCCTTGTGCCTCTAATTGTGTTTTCAGGGTTTTTTTCCTCTTTCTAGTGATTTCTCTCAGCTTATTTTCCAGTCTTTTACTGGCAATGACCATTTCTGAGCGTGTCAGTTTGAGAGGGTATAAAGAAAACAACTTGATACTGGTGAAAGTGTGGGGCAGGGGATGAGCCTGGAGTCTTTTAGGAGGATCACAGAGTCACAGGATCACAGATTATGCTGAGCTGCAAGGGATCCACAAGGATCATCCAGTCTCACTCCTGGCCTTGCACAGGCCCATCCCCAAGAGTCACCCCCTGTGCCCCAGAGCATCATCCAACCCCTCCTGCAGCTCTGGCAGCCTTGGGGCTGTG
>JAWWEE010000040.1:57229553-57254923 GCA_035221455.1 Xenops minutus | reverse complement strand
CCTCCTGCAGCTCTGGCAGCCTTGGGGCTGTGCCCACTGCCCTGGGGAGCCTGGGCAGTGCCCACCACCCTCTGGAGAAAGAACCTTTCCCTGAGATCCCCCCTGCCCCTGCCCTGACACATCCCCAGCCCTTCCCTGGGTGCTGTCCCTGGTCCCCACCGAGCAGAGCTCCGTGCCTGCCCCAGGAAGACCTGGCACCATGCAAAGGTCATCGATCAGACCGTGAGTCTGGAAGGTCTAACATGAGTCTGGAACATCTAACATGAGTCTGGAAGGTCTAACATGAGTCTGGAAGGTCTAACATGAGTCTGGAACGTCTAACATGAGTCTGGAACTTCTAACATGAGTCTGGAACGTCCAACATGAGTCTGGAACATCTAAGATGAGTCTGGAACGTCTAAGATGTGTCTGGAACGTCTAACATGAGTCTGGAACGTCTAACATGAGTCTGGAAGGTCTAACATGAGTCTGGAAGGTCTAAGATGTGTCTGGAACGTCTAACATGAGTCTGGAACGTCTAAGATGAGTCTGGAAGGTCTAAGATGTGTCTGGCAGAGCTGCACCCACCCTGCCCAGGTATCTCCAGTCGAGGAGATCCGAGAGCCTCTCGGTGCGGTTCCTCTGGATGATCCTCTGGCGCCGGGACTGCTGGCAGAACCCGTAGAGGAACTGGGTCAGCTGGTTGCACGACTCGTCCGGGGAGCGGAACCTCCTGTCCACGATGTAGATACCTGAGGGCACAGGGAGGGGCAGCAGGAGTGGCACTGCCAGCAGGGGCTGACCTCTCACAGTCCCAGCCTACCTTCTTCCACCCAGCCTTAGGAACATCACACGTATCACATGTTCTTTGCAATGTCCAAAGGCAGCAGAACTGGGGCATTTGTTGCTGTTCTGATGCAATGGAAAGCTGAAGAGGAATATGTTTGTTTGGGGGGTTTTTTTGGCTTTTAATTTTCTTTACTTTCAGGCTGAATTTCAGCAAATTCTTCAAAATTCACAGGCTTTGTTGCTGCTGTGTAAGTATGTTCCAAAAGGATTCGAGTTTCTGGATAAAGACATATTATTTTTTATCTCCCATAATTTTCAAAATACTGCTTAAAAAAAAAAACAAAAAAAAACCCAAACCATAAGCCAGTGTTTTTGTAGTTTGCTGTAGAATTTTTAAGTGTGGATGGTCAAAATCAGCCTGGAGGAGAGAGACTGTGCTTTCTGCAGCAATACAAACTCACATACCTCAGTCAAGAGACAAATCTGGCAGAGAGGGCAGGGGGAAGCTTTGCCTCTGCGGAGCTTGGTGAGGTTAATACTTTATTTTTGGCACCTTCCTTACACCAGGGTGTTGGGAAGGTGATGGGACCAGACCTCAGACCTCATAATGGATGTGAGAGTTGCACAGAATATTCAATATCCACAGAATCACTGAATGGTTTGAGGTGGAAAGGACCTTAAAGATCATGTGGTTCCCATCCCCTGCCATGGGCAGGGACACTTTCCACTCAACCAGGTTGCTCAGAACCCAGTCCAACCTGGCCTTGGCCACTTCCATGGCTGGAGCATCCACAGCCTGCCCTGGCTGACTAAAAAGACAAGGACACAGAGGGCTGTGTCTTGCTCTGTACTTTTGGGAGGCCATGAGCTTTAGTTGGAAAACAGGGACAATCCCTTTGGGTTCAGCCCTTAAGGAAGGATTTGCTGAGAGAGAGGATAACTCAGGAGGCAGAAGTGTCTTGACACTCCAGGTGTTTGTTGCCTTCAACAAAGTGTTTGTTGCTCCACTCACAAACCATTTCTAAACCTTTCCGAGCAGATCACTGAGTGGGTTCCTTTCATTCTCACAGTTTGGGGGTTTTCTGTGTGTGCACGTGATAATTTACTGTTTGTGACAAGTTTGGAAGGATAAAAAAGACACAAAAGGTTAAAGGGAGGCAAAAGTAAAATAGCCTGGAAAGGGTTTGGGTAAATCTGAAAGCTGGAAAGGCTCATTCAACATAACAAGATACCGAAAGCTCTAAACGTGAACTCCATTGCAGTGGTGAAAGCACAAAACTGAGGAGTAACAACATGGTTGGTGTGGGTTTTGGTTCCCTAACTCAAAGAGGGTGCTTTGATATGGTGTTAAAAATAATTTTACCATAAGCTGCTGGGTCAGAAACATGTTCCTGCATGAAACAGCCAAATCCAGAGAGGTTTGTGGTCACACTGGGAATGCCCATCACGGTACATTCAGCTGCAGAAAGAAACAAAGAGTGGTTCAGGGCAATGAACCTCAAACGGTTCCACCTTGAGAGAGAAAAAAGGAAACTCATCAGGCAGAAAGAAGGTCCCATAACACTAGAGCTGCTCTGAAATTGTCAAGTGAAAACTATGATGCTTTGCTGTGGATTTGGAGAAAAAGTGGGGAAAAAAAAAAAAAAGGAAAAGAAATTTTCAACACAAAATGTCACACTGTGTTTGCAAATATATCTTTGAGTTTCCCAGCAGCTAAACTGAAAACTTTCTGGGAGTGCAGTGTTGAAAGAGGGAACCCCAAGATATGGTCTGGACTGTCTGACTTTTAAATGCAAGCCTGATGCACACTTTTTGTGTTCACAAATCTTGACAAAACCGATGCTCTTGGGAGCAGGAGCATATTAAACTTTGGGGTTTGATACTCATTGTTTGTAAACTGGTCCCTACAGCAAGAAAAACCCAACCACCAAACCCCGCCACTACCTCAGCACTGCATGCACAGGAGATGTGGAGCTATTTTTATAAAATCAGAAAATACCTGCATCTTTTGTAATTCTTTCTGTCATAGCCATGAGTAAGGGAAACTCTTCACTCAGCCTTAAAGATCCTTTGCAGATGAATTTAAGCCTAACCTAAGCCAGCCCACAGATCAAGTAAACACTCTAGTCTTTGACAGCCACGTGGCCTTTTATTGTCATTGATATGACAACAAAACTGGGGTCTATAAAACAGTTATAAATCTACCTTTAAAAAAATCACTTTTTTTTTCCTAAGAGATTTAAGTGGGTATCAACAAAGAGAACTGCTTTTGCATTAATAAAGGAGAAACAACCCTTTTGACTGGTGTCAATCACAGGTTTCCTCCAAACTGCCAAGTGGCAGCCTAACTTTGCTGTCCACATTTCTGGCTCACACCCTTTCTTCATGCCTTAGTTGAGATTAGAACAGGAAGAGAAATTGCTGGCATGCAGGAGGCCTCTCTTGGAATTTAATAGCTCTCTTACTTGGAGAGAGAGAACAAAAACCTTGAAGAATTTCTATTCTGATTCATTGGCTTAAAACAAATGCTCCTAAGAGGGGGACCCCAAGTTCAGAGGGGTATCAAGGCTGCAGAAGGTACTTTGGAGGACATGAAAAACGTGGACAGGTAGGCTTTGATCTTCCCAGGTTCTCCAGTTCATCATTTGCACTGATTTCAGCAGGTGGTCAGTGCCTTTTGTGACTGTGGGCCAAATTTCAAGTGAGAATATATATAGTCCCTGTATTTTTAGAAATGTCCATGTAATTCCATGAGATTCACTGCCACTGTGTGTATTTGTGGTGAGTAATTTAGCTGTGGTGTCACACAATTCTATCAAACTTCACTGTTCTCTCGAATTAAATCCACTGAGCTGTGTCACATTTCTTGCCCTGCTTTTTCCAACATGCACGTTCCTGCAAATCTCCTTTTAAAATCCTTGCATCAAGCTAAGAATTAAGTGATAAACATCATTTCTCGTTCTAAAGCCACAGAAATCCAAAGAGCATGGGAAAGGGTGCAGTGCAAGGACAAAGGTGAGTAGCTGCCAGTCAGTAGATGCCATTTGATACCCCCAAACCTTTCCAGCAGCAGAACCTTTGCAGTGCAGAGCAAACAGAGCTTTGTTTCAGAGGACACTGGCTGCAAAGCTGCTCTGCAACAACACACTGGCTGTTCATCTTTCCATACTCGTCCAGGGTGCAGATTTGCCTACCTGGAGTGTAACCCCAGGGCTCATAGTAAGATGGAAACACCCCAAGGTGGCAGCCTCTGACAAACTCCTCGTAGTCCAAGGGCAGCAACGGGCTTGTCGAGGACAGGAATTCGGGATGTAGGATCACCTGGATAGCCAAAACTGACATTAGAGGGGAAAGAAAACCATCATGGGGGACATTTTGATCATCAGTAAGCTTGAGCATTTTATTCACTCTGTTCTTTTTCTAAGGATCTGGACAACACCTCCTTTGAGCATTTGTTCTCCTGTTGTCTAATCCACTGCCCACGTTCCTGCCTGGGTACACTCTTGGCCTGGAAATGGGATTGAGAATGAATCCTTTTCTCTCTGGACAGGCCTTCAGCTTTATGATTTTCATCAAGAAAGATCATGTGCATTGAGAATTATGCCTAAACCTGTGGCATTTAGCAAGACCATGTGGGTTGTCTCGGTGTGTTGTACCAAGGTACAGACTATTTCCAAGGACCTGGAGTGACAGCACAAGGGGGGATGGATTTACACTGACAGGGAGCAGGGTTAGATTGGATGTTGGGAAGAAATCCTTCCCTGTGAAGGTGGTGGTGACCTGGCACTGGTTGGGCAGAGGAGCTGTGGCTGCCCCTGGATCCCTGGGAGTGTCCAAGGCCAGGTTGGATGGGGTTTGGAGCACCCTGGGCTGGTGGAAGGTGTCCCTGCCCATGGCAGGGGGTTGGAATGGGATGACCTTTAAGGTCCCTTCCAACTCAAACCATTCAGTGATTCTGGAATTTGGGGTGTCTTGTCAAGAGGAGGCCTCAGGCAGATACAGCCCTTCTGAGCTCCACAGCATGCACTGAAATATAAAAGGAATATTTATCAGACTCAACAGATCTCCCAGGAACGGAGGGAAATTTGAAAGCAGACATGTTATAGCCCCATCAGCACACTCCTGTGCCTAGGCCAACTAATCCTGCTGAAAGACAAGGCTTAGTAACCCAGGCTATGTGCCACTCTCAGAACTACAGCTAATTTGTCTGTGCGCCCCTGCAGGGCTTGGGGTCACTGCTCCAGTTCCACTGGTAGGAAGAATTGTCTTGTATGTGCTCTGCAGGCAGCTCTGGGAGGGAAAAGTGTGCAGGAATGCTTTAAACTTCCCTGGGCTTATTTCCCTGCAGAAACTGCAGCCATCCTTCCATGCCAAGGACATGCTTTTATCCCTTCTTAATAATACAGTCATGTTACTCACTTGAGTCAATAAATGAAGGTCCTCAGCCACTAAATGGGCTGTAGACTCATTTTGCAAGCTTGTTTGATCCCAGTGATTCCACTGGCATTGCTGAGGGGATTGTTCACATGCCAGCTGTGCCTGCATGGATATGTCAGACATCTCCCAAAATTACTTCCCATTTGAAGTTTCCAGAATTTCTGTCCATGACATTCAGCTCATTAAGTATCCAGCCTGTTCAAGCAGGAGGTCATTTTCCAGTGGTAACAAGTTTTGTATAAACTTGAGCTATGCCAGGATAACCAAATCTGCTGAGAATCAGCGAGAGGTGGCTGCAGTATATTATATCCTAATATTACATTCCTAATGCCTTCAAGCAGTTGTCTAATTCTAGTTTGGGGGAGTTTTTTTCCAACATTTATCCACAGTGCATCTTTCCACACTGCTTTTGGTACATCTAGCACATTACTACCATATTATGACCCCAGAATTCACTGGAGACATGCACGGAGAGAGTATGTTGGGGCAAGAAGAAGCAACTAGGAAGTTGAGGAAAATATTTACTCAGTTACTGTCATGGGGTTAAAAAGGCAAAACCCTGAGGACGGGTGATATGTCATTGTCAGAGTCACTATGGATATGTCATTGTCACTATGGCTATGACTTGGAAAGAAGGCTTGGAAGAAGAATTTTCAATTTGAGGCTCTGCTTTGACTAGACAGATGTTGAGATAGTTAACAGAGATTGCCAGACCAAAGACACTTTGGCAGACTTGTGAAAGCAGGAGCTGATCATTTGTGTGCTTTGACAAGGTACACGTGGAAGTAAGGCAAGGATTTATTCACATATATTCAGTTTCAACTAAACCAGGAATTCTTTCTGCTCTGGATGGAAGCCCTGGTTACTTTCTACAGCAAATGCTGAAGATCAGGGTGCTGTTCTTAAGAGATGGATCAATACTGCACAAATCTCTGGGCTCCAACTTTGCACCTCCAGTTTGAAGCAAATGACTCTGTGACAGAGTTTTACACCTGGGTGCAAACAACCTGCGGCACTTTCTCGATTTCAGGAGTAACAGCTCCTCACTCAGTGCAGGAGGCAGCAAGGAAAACAGCTCCTTACCATCAGACATTGGAATTAATTTGGTTAAACAGCACTTTGGATACCTGTGAAGTGGCTAGTTGTTATTCCTGGAAAAACTACTCTGTGAGTGTAACACTGCCTCTCAAGAATTCGCCTGCACTGCCCGTGCTGATCAGCCAGAGTGGGGCTGTTTGAAGGAATTCCCTTTTCTCTCTGCAATCAGAAGCCCGGGGTGTACCTTGACTCTGTCTGTGCGGTTATTGAAGAGCCCGATGCGCCGGATGGTGTTGAGGATGGGGTCGTTGCTGTCATCAATCATGTTGTGGGTGGTCACTGGAGGCAGACAATGTCTCTAAAGACAGAAAAAGCACCAAATAAACCCGACAAAACTCATGGCAAACAGTTCTGTCACCCTCCTCTGACCTTAGTGCAAGACAGAGGGAGATTTTGCCACTGATATGGGCAGGTTCTCATTTTAAGGTAAGAAAGAAAAATGAGGCTCACAAAATGTTGTCTGCCGTGTAACTAAAGCCACAAATGTGACCATAAAAATCTGGCACAGGATTTGCTTCGTTTACCTCAAAATACACATATTTGTACTCACTTCCAGAAAGGCCTGCTGTTTAATTTTTAATTTTACAATATATTGTATCTCCACAAGAGTTTGATTTTACCTATTTCATAAAAGCAGAAGGATCCAGTCTTCAGGAGCAATGGAATGTTTGCACTCAGGGCAGAAGAAAATAACTAGGAATTGTTATATCCTGCATGTGATTGAAGGAATCTCCACAGATTGCCCAAAAGCATTAGTTTCAGGTCACACTCACATCAAACCCAGTCACAGCTGACATTTATGCTCCATGGTTATGTAAATAATACTTCTCCTGACCTGAGTTGAAAAGATGGCTCTTTTCATAATGGTTATATCATCCCGGTCAAGAATCTTGTTCAAGTCTGGAATTTCTCCTCTGCAAAAGCAACACAAAGCCTGTTTTACCCAATGCCTTTGTTATCAGCTGGATAAAGAAAAGGAGGGAATGGCAAACAAGGTGTGAGCTGAAGTCTGCTGACACCAACAGGAATCTTTCCTTTGTTTTCATGGCCATTCTATACTCCCTGATCCATTCCCTGTATTTGGCTCTCCCATACACTTGCTGATCTGCCAATTAGCTTCCAAAAAGCTAAACAATTCTTCCTCTCCCCACCCCCGTTTTTCAGACACAGCCTGTTTTTGATGAAGTTCCAGCCACTAAAAACCATTACTTTGTGCTTTTTAAGCTGAAGTATCTTCTTTGTGATGCTGAATAAGCCTTTCTGTTACACACAATATATTTATTGATTTCCTCTGTGATTTGCCCATTGATCAAGTATGTTGTAGGTGGTCCCATATCCTTCCTATGGATGCCAAAATTTCTTGCCCAAAGAGGAGTAGCACAGAAACACCACAGGTAAACCACCTGAATCTGCAAGGCAGAGCAAAGAAACCCATACACTCACTTCAGCAGGGCATTGTAGAGTTTCTTTCCAAACTTCTCCTTCACAGACTGTGCAGTGTCCCTGGGAAGATAAAGAAATAGATGTATGAAAGAGGAGGATCCAGAAGAAAGACAGCATAAAAGAGATTCCTGCTGTTGGAAATTAAACTGGGTTCTGATAAGTACATCATATTTCCATTAAAAACCCCCACATATGTGACCCTGCCTATTGAAACATGATCATTAACACTGGATGTTAATCAATACTCAGAGGCCTCCAAAGTAACTAATAGAAAGATGCAAGGAATTTTAAAGCAAGCTTCCCCCTTCGCTTTCTGCCCTATTTCCAAACTCAAAGACTTTGGAAAACAAGTGTTAGACTAAAAGGGAGTTTGCCATAAATACTTTGCCAAACTAAAAACCTTCCTGAAAAGCTCAGGCCAAGATTTAAGTTAGTAATAAAACCTGTGCCAGACACATGTTTGATCTTTAGCTAAGGAAGGACTCCAGCAAACCACTGCTCTAAATGCAAAGAGCCAGTTGTATTATTCTGCCTCTAGCCGAAAGAACTTGGAAACGTAACTGGAAGTTCTGTTGTCAAAACAGCAAAAACACTCTAAATTTGAGTAAAATACCACCTTCCTGGGACTTTCCCTGCCTTTCTGATTTCTAATTGTACTTTGCCAAGATAAAGTTTGCAAAGTGAAATGCTGAACTCCACCAGGCTGAGAACCCACATACCTGTTTTGGGTTGCTCTCTCCCAACTCACACAGACACAACAGTGCACGAGTTGATTTTGGCTGAGCTGTAAAGCAGCTGAATGTCACACCACACTGATCCAAATCCCAGCAAGCTCGTCCCCCTGTGACTGCATTTTCATAGACTCTGGCCATGCACAATGTCCAAAACTTAACCCAGACAGGACAGACTGCTTTTGCAGGAGCAGAGGAATTTTATATCCCAGATCAGCCATCACCTACTCCCTTCTAAGTGCCAGCCTCTCCTTGTACTTCATTTCTGTGGCATCCTTCAAATCCTCTAATATTATTATGCAATACTGACAGCAGATGGTTTTATCCTGGAGCTCCAGATTAGGACCATGATAATGCTGCCTAAGATGATGCAGAGGGTCTTTTGCCTTTCCTGGAGCCCAGTGGGAAGAAGAGCTGGAAGCAGGAGTTTTTTGCATGATTCCACATCTTCAGTTTTACCTTTACTGTTACTTTGAGCCTGATGGCTGAGTACCAGAGAAATAACCACATTAACTAGAGATACAACATGGAAAAAACTCTGCAGATTTCATGTCATTTAACCTTCCCTAACATCTGTACATTATTAAATTCAATATGTGGCCGCTGTATTATATTCAAAATTTATATCAAAGGCAAAGCAGAGGCCAAAGGCACCTATTGCTGTTTCTCACTACACTCCCATTATATTCCTTCAGTTCTTGTGTAGAGTTCTCATTAGAAACCCTGGTAATTTATGCCACCCCACTACAGCCATCTAGATTTTAAGCTGGTTGCACAGATCCTCCACACATCCTCGGAGGGTGACAGGCCATTTCAGAGCATTATTTCACTTTCATTCAACTTAGACACTTCCAGAAGTGGGAGAAGATGAAGCATCCCTTGGACAGAGCCATCACTCTCCACTGGTAGCTCAGGCATGTTATTTTTTAGGAAGCCAGAGCTGGACAATTCATTCCAACCTCTACCTTTGTGGTACCTGTCTCCAGAGTGGAAAGCAGGTAGAATGCTTGCTGTAAGTCCCAAGAAGTTGCTGTGTGGTGACTCCAGAGACAGAGCAGAGAGATTTCTCATATCTGCTTTCTTCTCCAGAAGTGGCAAAAGCTAAATCACTTCAGTGAGCCCTGTTAAACTATTTCTGTCACTGTTTTTGCAGAGGGTTAGTATCCATTAGTCATCGACTTCAACTTGATTCCAGACACCCAAAAACTGAGCCAGAGACCATCTGCTGGAGGCAGTTAATGAGATAACAAGAAAAGCAGTATCTTTCTCTTACCCAGTGCCTTTCACCTCGCAACTGGTTAGACTTCTATCATTTTATGAACACAGAACTGGCATCACAAAGAGTTTAAGCACAGTGAGACACGGCCATAGAAGCAGGAGCTAGGTCTTAGTCTGTCAGCTTTAAGCCCAGCTTCCTTACTCCTGCAGCAGAGTTTAACCTGACAAGGTGCCCATTTCCATTACCTGCTCAGAGAATTAATCTGTAACTATGTTGAGTGCAACGGCATTTTTCATCTTTGTTTTTAAACAAAATTCATCCTCCATAACCCACCACTGATTTTCTTCATGAATTTGAAGCTTCAGTTTTGCCACATCACTTAGCTGAGAGGTACCTCCCAATATGTGCCTTTCCCTACACAGAATGACATAGCAGTTAAAGTGAGGTGAAAACTAAGTGTGATCCTGATTTGCCTTTTTGTTTTTTTGTCTTTTTTTCATTTGGAGGGAAGTTGTAAAATTAAAATTTTTAAACTGGGAAGGGCTGTGACAATTTTCCCTTTATAGCTCTACATTTCACTGCTTGATCACTGCTTATTGTAGACTATACAGAAACCCACACATCATTATTATCAACTCTTATTCTGCTGTGTCAGACAGTACAATTTCCATATTTCTACAGAGAAGAGGATGTGCAATTAATTTCTTTTTCCCCCAGAGAAGCTTTCCGTGATAAATTAGCAGGCAGTCCTTATTCTTTGTGAGCTCTGTGGCACATCCAAAGGGAACACCAGAAAGAGTCAGACGACATCCTGGACAGTGGATTTCCTAGAACACTTGACTTTGGTCCTACTTGCTAACGTGTTATAAAGAATGGTATGTGGGAGTTTTTCATCCCTGGAATACATTCTCATTACCCACAACCCTCAGTTTGAGCAGAGCAAAAGGAGAGAGCATCATTCTTCAGTGAAACTGTGGAAGGTGTGTCCTGAATTCACTGCAGGAGTGGAATGTGTGTCCTGAATTCACTGCAGGAGTGGAATGTGTGTCCTGAATTACTGCAGGAGGCCCTTGGAGAGAATGGGAATTACCAGAGCTGCTTCCGCACTGCTTGTCCTTTCAGGGTTTCCACGTTGAAATTGTTTGTCTTGGCTGGCATGATGAAGAACACAACAACTGTAACATCAGTCTTATGAACCTACGTGACAAAAACAGATGGAGAGGATTAAAACAATATATAAAAACCTCACTACAAAGTGCCACAGCCAACTTTAAGAGTTGGTCACAGGAATAGCCAATGCACTTTGGTTGTCCAGAAAGGGTCTGGTCTTGTAACTCTTCCCTTTTTTGTGGTGTCAGAGATACAGCTGAGGAGAGATGCAGGTAAAACCTCTGTCACTCAGCTTCAATTTGGGCAACACAGATCTTCCTGACCTCTCAAGGTTTAGGGGCCATGGCTGAGGACTTGGACATAATTTCCAAAAAGATAAAAATCCTACACATATTTTAACACCTGACACGAACTGTTTTGGCTTAAAGGAGTGAGCAAAGGATTCTTTGATGGAAGGAATGAATGATGCTTTACTCCTCTCAGCAGCTGTTTAAAGAAAAGCTAAGGGTGATCTCTGTTCAGAGCAGTAAAAATTAAATTCTTTTGGATTGCCTCCACTGTAAATTTTAAACACACAGACTTGCTGCTGGCATGCCTTCTCTCAGACTGAAGCACAGGGAAATGCAGAGTGAAAAATCACCTACAGGAATCCTTTATTGTGTTAAGGTTCCTCCCTTCCCTCTCTTCAAGGCATGTTCAGAGTCCATCATGCCATGATCTCAGTGTCTACTAACATTCTGTCCCAACATTCATAGATTGTCTCCAAAATGTTAGTAAGGTTTTCAAGTAGCAAAGGAAAAGACTCTCTAACATAAAATAACTGCATCCAGTTCTATATATATTTTTAGGTCCAGGCACATCACTACCATTTGTTTCAGAAGCACCATCATCTCCAGGTTCAGAAGTAGTACAGGTATTCTGCTATTCCCAATGGAATTACCCCTTGGAACAATTACAGGGCAATAATTACAGAACTAACACTTTTTCAGCCCATCCTTTTTATCCAGATTTTTCATATCATTTCAATGAGCACAAAAGAGAGTCTGGCACAACAGCCAGCTGATCCTTGCTAGATGACTGAAAACTGATTAGTGCTACTTGTTCTGGATTTTATTTTAACTATATCAGTCTTTAGGACAGACATAG
This sequence comes from Xenops minutus, assembly GCA_035221455.1. Classification (NCBI taxonomy): domain Eukaryota; kingdom Metazoa; phylum Chordata; class Aves; order Passeriformes; family Furnariidae; genus Xenops; species Xenops minutus. The sequence goes on along the minus strand of JAWWEE010000040.1, from coordinate 57,242,971 downwards.
AGACATTTTCAATTCTCATTTTGTACCTGAGCAAACAGAAGCATGGAGAACTGAGTTCCACTTCCCCAGGCTTGTTCACCAGGCCACTGCCCCACTGGGAACTCTAAGGCAAGATTCCCATCCAGTGTGGGAACAGCACTCACAGATTTAAAAGATCGTGAGCAGATCCTAATGAGTGAAGCAATTTGCTTAAAAAGATATTTTTAAAATGCATCACTTACTTCCTTTCTAATATGCATGCCTTCAGGGTAAAAGCTTGAATAGCATTTTCATTATTTCTCTTCAAAACCAAGGGAGGTGACCATGGATTAACTTCTAGAACTGTGTAATCAATCATTTTTAAGGTGCCTGAGATCATCATATGCTCTGATCAAGGAAAGAGCTCTATGGAAACCGAACATCCCAGAATTACTTTCCTATAAATGGGAGTTTATAGGAATTCTTGCCTCTGACTTCCACAGAATGGCAAGTTTGAGCATAAGCTCTCTGTTACCAACAGCTGCCCAAGTTTTCTTACCCTCAGCAGAAAGTTTAATCTTGATAAGGCTTCTAGAAACATGTCAGCTCCTTTGTTGGAAAACTCATATCTCCCAGCAATGAAGAAAAATAAGGTCTTCTCGAGATTGAAGTCGAGGTGGCTGAAAGCAAGGAGACAAACAGACAAGAACAAAGTATTTCTCAAGACAGAATCAAGCAAAGCACACAACAGCTTGCTATTCTGGAGGAATTTATTATCCCAAGAACACAATGAAAGTGAGGCTTTTCTGCTGTTCTTTATCTCTATCTGGCAGACTGCATCTTGGGGAAACAATGAACAACATCAAGATCTGCTGTCTCATATCACAAGCTGTTAAGCAGAGTTAGAACTGGGCTCTAAAATTCCTTTAGCTTCTGACTGAGCAATGCCAGGCAGAGATTTGAATGAGCTGGTAACATTTCAGCTCCTCTATGAAGCACTCATTAGTTTTCCTGCTTTGGCTCTTGCTTTAAATAGTGCTGGACAACCATTGCTAATTTTTGAAAAGTAAAAGCATACCCATAGAAATGACCTCGAATGAACTCTTGGATCCTAGCCTTGTACATGGAATGCAAATTCTGAAACTCATGCATTGCTGAAAATTTCTTAATGTTCAAGCCATTTGGGGTGACAACATCTGGAAAAGCAGAGAAAAGGCAGAGGAAGACATCTTCAGAGTCAGAGAAATCTTTCAGGAAAGAACCAAAGTGTCTCCCAGCTGTGAATAGGTTATGGATTATGTTGCTTATGGAGAGGGGCTGGCACTGCCTCACACAACTTGCTCCCCAAGGCTCCTGCACGTGGCTCTGCCCTGCCTGCAGCATTACAGGGGCTTTCTCCTGCACTCCCCACCACACAGACCCTGCCCTTCAGTCCTGTCAAGACTCCAGCAGTGTCTCCATTGAGCTGTGGTTGTTGTGCAATATGCCCTTTATCTCTTTATGCTTGATATCACTGTTGCCTGCTCTATCACTAGAGATGGAAAGCTCCTGAAAGCAGAAACTCTGCTGGACTATGGCCTTGTTTACTGCATGGCACAAGAGATACCCCCCTTCTGTCAAGATTTCTGAGGGTTTACCAGAAAAGGGAGAATGTAAGAAACCTTTGAAAGAAAGAAAAAAGACCTTCTTCGAGTAATCTGTTGGAGTTCTCCCAAAAATAGCCACAAAACAATTACACTTTTATGGCTGCTCTCCCCCACGATGCTAAAGGATCTTGCTATTAAAATTTGTTCATTTTCAGCATTTTGAAGGTGAAGTTATAGGATATACACAGAGTACAGACACATTGTGTTCCAAACAACACAAATTTAGTCCCTCTTCACCTTCCTGGTAGATCACACCAGCCTTTTAAAGGCTTGCATTATTAGAGTGGTGCCAGTCCCTGAAAGGGTCATCAAGGTGTCTAACCACCACAACCATTAACTGGAGCAATTTAAAGGGTTCTGTGCAGCACCCAAAGAACCTTCAATAAGATATTCCTGCTCCTTACAACACATGGTTCATGCAAACCAAACAGCACCTTTGATCTCCTGGCACATGGTCAGCCCCTCCCATCCATCAGGGTTGCTGATGGGAGCACAGTCTTGCTCCCCACTGATACAGGTCCTGCCCATCACCTCTGCTCTGATAGTTTCAGTCACAGAGGGCTGGCAGTCAGGGTTTCCTGCCCCTTCCCCCACTAATCAAAGTTTGCATGTCTAGCATTAAACATCTGGCCTGATGTAAAACCATCTCCCATTCCTGGAGAGACTTATGGAGGCTTCTTTAAAACACCTACAGCTCCTCTGGGTGTTTCCATGTCAGGATGACCTTACAATAAGCCCAATCAATCCTCCATGTGCTATGCAGTATACCTGCCTGACATTTTTCATGCAAATGCCACAGCCCTTTTTAATTACTTGACATTTACAGTCTACTCCAGCAATCTCTGTGTTTCCCTGACAGGTAAATGATCTCTGATTAAACCTTACCTTGTAAAGGGTTCTGAAACTCTCCAGGTTAAACAGCAGTAGATAAAAATTTAACCTTTATTAGTAACCATGAAATATCAATACTTTTTTTTTGATGGATCTGTCTAGGAGTACCACATTTGAAACTAAAGACCAGGAACTCTTTACTTAAGATTTGGTTCTTGATAATAAAAAAAGGACAGTCTTGGTGGGCCTGACTAGGAAACTTGGGGTTTTACCTTCTGCTGCCCAGCACTTGAAGTTCTCTGAACAAAGCCCTCTGTGGCCTCACAGAAGTGGGGAGGCAACACAGCAGACACATTTCCCTTGCCTTCACCAGCAACAAACCTTCTCCTCCCTCCGACCTGCTTCTTGCCCAGCACGGGAGAACAGGCTCCTGGAGGATATAGATTTGAGACTACAACCATTTCAAACTCTTCCCAATGAAGTAAAATTCCCTGACTGGGTATTTCTGGTCCCTTTCCATCCACGCTCTCACATTTATTTGTCAGGGAGTTTTGATCCCTCTCACCCACCAGCAGCAGCTCCCGTGTTCTTGGATGGAACTGCAGCTTCATTTACCCCTTCATCAGGGTTGGGGCTCAATCCAGAACTTATTTAAGGCTCTGAGATGCAGAACCGAGAGAGCTTTGTCCCTGTGCTAAGTGGGTTTTTGTTGTTTAGTGAATTAATGGCATTTTTGTCTGAAAAATTGTCCCAAGTGGGTCAAATCAGCACGTTTTGACTTCTGTACTTATAGGAAAGAAACTGGCATTTCTTTAAGTAATATTGGCACAGCAGGAAGTTTTCTGTTCATAAGTCACTAACACTCAGGGTTGCCTCATACTTTTTCAGAGTCTGCTTCTATGATTTTGCTCAAATATGATTTGGATCAAACATACACAGATAGGAAGCCTCGATCTAGATCTCAGCTGATACCTAAGTCTCTTGGAATTTTGATTCAAAGTCTTCTCTACTGCTAATGAGCAACGTGTTTCCTACTTGAATGAAAACATCAGAAATCCTGTAATAGGAGTTTTCAAATCACAGGAATACAACTTAGGGTGACGGAGAGAATCTTGCTTGATATGTCAAAGAAAACAGGTTCAACATCAGATACTCAAGCTTTTGGCAGACGTGGTTTGATGAAACATTGATCCAATAACAACAGCAGCAAGAGGAAGCAGCAGAACACAAGCAGTCCTTCTGCCAGGTTTGGGCTGGCAAATTGACCTTTGTTCTGGTGCAAAAGTTCCCTAAAAATTTACTAAATTTTAAAGGGGCATTTCCAACTCATGAGATTTACAGTTCAAATTATAATTCAATTTAAAGTGAAGCAGCAGAGACAGCTCTCCTTGGCACGTTTCTCAGTTATTTTTAGCTAACAATTTGGTCACAAAGTTTCTCTCTCAATAAATGCAAATAAAAGTTAATCGTGCCAATTCTTCACCTCCCTTTTAAAAGTTTTTTTTTCCAGTGGGTTGAGAAACATATACATACTTTCAGCAATCATGTCCCTTTGCAGAATTCAAGCTACTGAGGGATTGCTGAACTCTCCAAACAGCCAATGTCTGTGCTGATTTCACAACTTCAGAGAGAATAAATGGTATGAGAATAGACTCCTACACAGTGTATTTGTGGGCTAGGATTCAGAGAAACTATTAAAGTGCTTATTCCCATCAGAACATACTTTCCACTTATGGTTGTCCCCTAGGATTTGGGGTGGTAATTCCTATGGAATTTCTGTCTAGCTCTGTCAACACGAAGCATTATATGTGTCAGTAATGTTTTAACCCAAACATTAAATATATTTACTTGGTTTCTTCAAAGTTGCAAGAATAATCACAGAAAGCTCAGGCCTGTGAATCTCAGAGCATGGAATTCTCTTCAGCTTCCACTGACGTTTTATCTGTGAGCAGTCTGCAGATTTTCTCTCCCAAATTAAACTGGATTCAGACTCATTTCAGTCTCCTAAAATCCCAAAACATAAACTATGATTTTCAAGGGTAGCCGTTGTGAGGAGAAGCCTCATCCCAATATTAAACAGCTTCAAAAGTCTGATTTTCAGAGGTCGAGTGCTCTGCACTTTGTGAAAACCAAAACCTTTCAGAGATTCACCAGTTTAAATGACTTAAGACTTCAGTGACTTTTCAGTGACACAGCTGTCATGTTTAAAATAAAATTAGAAATAATCCAAGTTCATCATCCCATTGACAGTTAATCAGGAACGAGGCAAGGGATTCAATGAACAGCTCTTTTGTTCTGATTCATGAACCACAAAGTGGCTTGAGGCATTGAAGTTAACAAGGATAACAGCCTCAAACTATAACTAGACCTGCAAATTACCTAAAACCAAAGTCATTTGAGTATTGCTTAACTTAAAATAACCAAGATGTGAACACACCAGCTAAACAGTCTCCAAAACTGTTGTGCAGCTTTCCCCTCTTGATGCTCACCTGCACATGGAGTGCTGGCCCTTGTCTTTATAAAGCACTCTGCTGACTTAAAGGGAGCTTTAATGACACACCAAACTGGGACCACAACCTTACAAAAACTCCAGGCACGGAACACAAAAAGGTTTCCAAGTTTCATATTTTATGACACCGAAACAAAGGGGAAAACCAGACAAACTGTTGGGCTATTTTTCAAACACTTCTTGTTGGTCTAATAGAAAATATTATATGTGAGAAGTTGGTCCTCATTTGGCCCTAAAAGCATTAGAAACCCTGCCACTGCTAAAACTCCTGGAGCTATGTGTCCTTGCAAAGAAAGCCTGACATCCATGGAGTTCAGTGAATGCCCTCCTAAAATGGTACTAAACGATGCTGAACTGACTTCCAGACTGCACTAGAATGTGTTTCATGTGATATCATCTGCACTTGTCTTTTGAAAATTGGCTGCTCTCTGTGCCTCTACTGTGCCCATTCACTCTAAGGAAATGTAGACAGTAGGAGGGAATCTAGTAAGAGAACAATGTGGGTCTTACCAGGAGTTCTTTTCAGCATGTGTTCTGCTTCTGTGGCTGTGATCTGAGAGACCGTGGTGAACACGTGGGCACAATGTACAGATGCCCGTTCCATGCAGTAGCGGTGGTAAATCTGCCTCTCTCCAGCCTCCTTGTCGATGTCAAACTGGGAAATAATAAAACAAACCAAAGAAGACACTGGTGTGATGTGCTTATTGGGCTTAGTCACTCAAAGGTTTCTCAGACCAAGCTTGGTTTGCCCAGGGAATGGGAATCAGGTGGCAATGCTGCTGTTTTGTCATTCTGCTTTTTGAACTGTTTTATCAACTTCAAAGAGTTTGAAGGGCCAAGAGAGGTCTCAGTTCCTGCATGTTCCTGAAAAAATGGCAGCTCTGCAATGGAAGGAGACCTGGATTAATGATCCCATGAAAAGGCTGACAATATGTCATACTGCATCCTGCCAGGGCTTGGTGGAAAACCTGGGAGAGAGGGAAGTTGCTGGGAACTGAAAGTAGAGGGTGGAGAAGAAAAAGGGAATGAGGATGAGGACAGAACTTGGAGACTGTGGTGGGAATCACAGGCAGGCAAGAGAGAATTGGAACTGTGGGGAGAGACAGGCTAAAAGGACTCAGCCACAACTCCAAAGAAAATGAGATTTTCTCCAACTTCATCACTCTTATTTGCTGCTGCTTTTACTTCAATTTGAACAGCATTAATTTCTAAGTTAAAACTGCTAGAAGAGACCATCCCAAACACCAAAGCTTTTCTAAATCACCTTTCAACCATGCAGCCAGCCCTTTTTTCCCTAAGCTCCCATCATCCTGATGCAAAGGAAACTCACACCACCTCCTGAGCTTAAAGGTTCAAATGTTCACCAAGACTGGCCACTGCAAAATCGCCACAATGGGTCTAAAAAAGGTGCCCGTGATTGCCATTAAATGACAATCCTCTTAGTCTTAAATGATGTTTCACTGATGGGAACAGAAGTCTTGACCTCCTGAGGTCACCAGCACGGGCAGCAAATGGCCTGTGTGAGTGCCATGGAGTGACAGTGGCTCTCCATGGGCTCTGCCATTCTCGCTGCCTGATGCTGCACGGGCTGCCTTTGATTGTCCTTGGCTGTGTCACTTCATGGACTGTAATAGATTTAACCATTATCACAGGCAGGGCAGACAGCACTTTCTATAGTTAGGACTAAGTGACCTCTGTTCTGAGCACTTCAGAACTTAGCCAGGATAAAGCTACCCAGACTGTGACCTTTCCTGCCAAGGGGGTGCTTCATGTTGGTGCAGAATGCATTTTAAGGAATTTAATCAAGTGGGAACCATTTCAGGGAACTAGATTTAAGCAGGCAGCTTTTAATTTTGACTCAGATACAGAGACAGATGTAGCTATAGATGTCTTTGCTAAGAAAGTTAAGTGCTTTTATCCACTGAGCACTCTAATTGTGCAGCAGTGGAGAACTTGTGAGAAAGTGGCTTCCACCATATTCATTGAAAATGCCACCCTAATATGACTAAAAAAAAGGCCCCTTGAAAAATCTCAGCTGAAAATTTCTAGAGAAACTAGATACTTCATTTTGGTGTTGATGATCCTCTATATCAAGAGTTTCTAAGTTCTCCAAAGAGACTTTTAGAAAAGGTAGGAAAGATGCTTTACCACCCAGTATGCCACCATTTCTCATTCATACCATCATATACCATATTTTCCACATTCCCCAGGAGAATCTTAAATAATCTTTTCTCTACTACATACATCTCATTTGTCACAGAAGTTGAATGGTAGAAGGAGCACAGAGTAGGAGGGTAGAGAAAAAGGAAGGTGAATTAATTTGACTCAGAGTGCCACAGATCTCTAGCACTCACTTACCCTAAACCAATTCACACAGAGCTTTTAACCGAGTATTTGATTGTTCCAACACTCTGTGCAAAAAAAACCCAACATACAAAATGGGACAGTTCTTTAACATGCTGGACAAACACACAAATGGGTTGGGGCACCATTGCAGTCAGAACTACATAACTCTTTTCAAATACATCTGACTTTGTATTAAAAATAATTTTTAAATTGCTGGCAAAAAAAAGGCTGCTCAGACTTTAAATGGTTTTTGTTCTCTTCTCCCTTCCTCAGCCAGAATGGGTTTTAATTACAAAATGTAATTAAAAATTAAATTTTGGACATGTTCACTAACTGTGCAAAAATGCTCCCTCCAAAACTCCTGGGACAAAGGGTCATAAAAAGACTGTTAAGCCCTATGGCTTATTTATAGCTACCTTTTATGTCTTTGTTTGCATGCAAGCACTTTACACATCCAACACATCCATATATCAATGCTCATTTCCTCACTGCTATTCCTCGTTTCATCTCCTGGAAATGGGAAATATTTTATTCTACATAGGCTTGCATGACTTTTGGCACCTTTCTGCAAAGGTACCCAGCCCCATGGCTGTCAGGAAGTCCAAGCAGAGCCCAGGGAGTCCTCCCATTTCATTTGCTCTCACTGTCCAGTAGTTTCCACCACAAAGACCTTGACTTCTGACCTCACTTCCAATGTGGAGTAAGAACTGTGCCCTTCTGAGCACGCCAGACAAGTGAAAATAGCCTTGGATGGGTTGAAGGGCAGGTTAAATGAAAATTAATTGATGAGGCAGGTGAGGAGTTTAGTGCTGTGCAAAGACAGCTGAGCTTGCTGTGCCAATATCAGCCCAGAACCAGAGGCACTGTGCCCTGGGGAGCCAACCTGCCCAAAGGAAGCTGGTTTGCTCTTCCCTCCCAAACTGGGTGTTCTGGTCAGCAGTGGGGAATGCCCATCCAGCTGTGACTCTGCTCCACATGCAGGGAGAGCAAAGCCAAACAGCCTGCAGTGCGTCATGCTCGCTGTTGGCTTGCCCTTGTCAGTGGCTGGGAACATTAGCAGAGCCACAGAGGAAAGCTGCACCAAGAGGAAAACACACCCGAGGCAAATTTAGTATTTACAGACCCATTTAGGGGGGAAAAGAGCCCTAATATTGAGTCCAGTGGTTTCTTCCCCTCAGCTTCCCTGGAAAGATTTCACTGCTCCACCCAGTGAGGATCCCCTCCTACCGTGACTAGAAACCAAGAGGATTGTTAGAATTTACAGGATGGATTGAACTAGAGGAGGAAATGACTCCTTCCTAAGGCCACTCTAATTTCAAAGCAGAGCAGGGAGGTGTTCCACAGGCATAACACTTTGGAGGAAAACTTGCATTTGCTGCAGTGCAATTCTGAGGAAAAAATTCTGCTCATTTCTGCCCTCTCTGTGGATCCATGTGAAGAGCAGAACACTTCATTCATGTCTTCAAAGTTTGACATGTGAAGAGGCACAGCAGGTAATGAATGAACCTCCCAGCACAGCATTCTGCTTAAGAGAGCTCAGCTGATCTTTGGAGGAAAGAAAGAACGTGAAGCACTTAGGGAACACAGGCATTGTGCTTCTTCTGCAAGCACTGAACAGGCACTGAAGTAGTAAATCCAAATCAGACAGTCCTGCTTCAAGATGATAAAGACAAAATGCAAAATATTCCCAAAGCACAGAAAGAATGATTTGAGAGTAGAAAAGGTGGAAGGACTATGCTAGCTATGGAAATACTTCTCTGAAAGACAGATAATTTGGCACAGTCTGCATAGAATCCCTAGGTACTGATACTAGACTATGCTTTCCTAAATTAAAAAAAGAGCATGATGAGAACCAATGGAAGTTAAACGAGTACGAATGCAAATTGGAATTAAAACACGTCATTTTCCTGAATAAAACATTGTGACACCTTTGCAGCAATAACACAGGCTACCCTCACCACTTGAGCCCTTACTTGGAGAGTGGAAACTGTTTTGTAAACCTTTGCTATCTAAAAAAAAAAAAAGAAAGATGCATAAATATTTAGCTGAGGATTTTAGGCAGAGAATGAAATGTTCTCTTCTGGTCTTTTAAATCAATGGCACACTCAAGTTCAAAGTGCTGCTGCAGTGGAATCAGGAACAGTCAGAGGTAGATCTGAAGTTGAAATTCCTCACCTACCAAAAGGCAGAATGGAAAGATCTCCACTTCCAGCATAACCTCACTGGCTGCCAGTGTCTGAATTATGTAAGAATTACTCTCTTAAACTCCAGCTTACATCAAATTTACCTCCCATTGACTGTTATCTTGTGCAAACAGAACTTTCCTTCTGCTGTAGCTCTGCTATGCCAAAAGATAATGAAATCTACACTTCCTGGCTTAAATCAGCTTTCCATCAGCTGCTCTGCTGACAAAGAGGATCAGCTCTGCATCACAGAGAGCTCAGTGACAGCACAGACAGGAGCCTGTGCTCTGATACTGTCAGCATAAAAGCCCATGAATATTCATTTTCCTTGGCATTTTTAGTACTGGTCCTTTCAGGCTTCTTGGTTTTTCCACCACTCTGCCAGCTAGAGCCAGCTGCACTTGCAGGAGCCCAAGGGAAATGCTGCAGGTTCTAAATAGGAGTCTTACACCCTGGCAGGGCAGCCTAAAGAAAAATGTAATGCAGAACAAGGTAACTTTTCCTTCTTCTCATTGGAGAACTTTTCCCATTATAGCTCAAAGTGGGTTTTCACTAAGAAGCATCAGAGGCTGAAGCCTACAGACTTCTCCATTACGCCAGGCCAGTGGTCCCCCAAACCATTTCAGATGGTCACACCTCAGGTGAAATTCTAGGTCAAATCATCTGCCAAAACAAGCTGTCTATTCACCTCTGAACTGGTCTGGACCGTCAGTGTCTCTCAGTCAATTTATGAAAGGTGTTGGTTTATTTAAAACCTTAAAGGGATGAAAGGAGACCAAGAAAAACACAAAAAACCCAACCAACAAAAAAAATTCCCTTAAATAAGCCAATCCCCTTAAACAATGGGAAATGCAATAGAAGATTAACATTCTTGATGTTCAGCTGCAAAGTCAGTTCCCTCTGAAGAGAAAAAGGTTCCAAAGACTCAAAACTTACTTCACAGAACTTCCTACCTTCTGGATTAGCTATTTGGGTTTGGGTTATCTGGGCAGCAAACATAACCCTACACTCAGCAGTGTGAAAGCCACACTGGACATGGGCATAATGGGGAAAATGCACTGCTGGTTGGACTATTTAGAACTACAAAACCTCTGAAACTTCCCTGGGCAGTTAAGCTCACGACACTGTTATTGAAATTACAAAGTGTTGCCTGGGGAAGAGTTCAAGCCACCAACTCCTCAGTATGGCTGGTAGTCCTTGAGCCAGTCATCTCCCTGGGGTTCCTGGGATGCTTAAAAGGAGATAAAAACATCACACACTGCCCCTTACTGTGCAAGGCACCTTCTCTTGTGTTCTTTTTGTTTTCCCTCCCTTCCTTCCTCCAGGATCAGGGTGATTTAAACGTGCATCTAGGCAGTAAAATGCACACTGAATTGCTGCTAGATGGTTATTGCCTTGGCTCAGGCTGTTTGTTCCATGCTGGTGTGGACATGGCAGTGTTCATTCTGGTGTTCACTCTGCTCCTGGCCACACGCTGAGGGTTTGACACCCAGGTTTTCACTGGAGCAGTCAAATTTCTCCCAGTCCCTGAGTTAATACTGTAAGAGCATAATTATTGTGCAATTTCATACAGTAGTCACTATATAAAAAGTCAGTAAAGTTCAAAAAGATCTCCAAGACCATCGAGTCACCTTCTCAACCAAAGCTCAGCACCAAGTGCCACATCCAGCCCTTGCTGCCATCCAGCTGTTCAGCTGGAATGCTGGGCAAGAACCAGGATCCTGCCTCTGCCAAAGGGCAGGTGGCTCAGGAAGGGGTCAGGACTCACACAGCATTACACTGCCATCCATGCTGTGCCCTCCTATCCTCCAGCAATCCACAGCTTTCCTAGCTTTGCAGCCCCCCAGAAAACATGCTCTTATGGATTACAGCCTGGCACGTGCCCTCAGCTCATGAAATAAAGAGTTTGGGTCACCTGCAGTTCAGGACTCCACTGCTCTTGCATCTTGTGGTCCTGCTCATGTCCAGGGATGGTTTTACCCTGCACTGGGAAACCCTCCCTGCCAGCTGTGCTAAGCCAGCTTTTTGGGTAGGAAAGGGCACATGAGGTTCCCCCTTTTCTCTGTAGGAGCTGCACATGCCTGACTGTCTCTAGGCACAGTGAGGCCACACACTTTCCTCCTGTGCTGCATTTCTGTGTGACATCTGGCACAGCACAGCTGCACCTCTCCCACCTGCCTCAGCTGCTGCTCTAACCATGAAACGCTGCTCAAACATGAGAACTTGGTTATGGTTGTGCTTCAAAGGATGGCCTTTATGCAGTAGCACTGAAATAGGAAAAGCAGATATTTTACTTCAGGGTGGGAGGGGATGACATGCCCTAAAAATGTTTTGTTGCCTCCAAAGCTTAAATATTATGAAGCCCTAAAGGATCTTCTTCACTGATAAATTGCTTGTTTGACCTTAATAGTTTCCTGCTAGAAGACAGCCACAAGAATAATCTGAAGATCTCTCTCTATATATCATTTAATTACAGTAGATCAACCTCTTATTTCTCAAGTGACTTTGGGGCCAAGTTGACCTTTTTACCATCAAAGGAGTCCTCACTAAGATAGTTAATTTTGTCAGGAAGAGTTTTAGCACACTATGAGCATGTTAAACAGTGGTGTGACACCTTGGCATAATTTCCTCTATTAGTATCTCTATTAGTACCTTTATAATGCCAATTTAAAGCATAAAACATTATGGTCTAGAAATCCACAACTTTCTTCCCTTAAATATTATTTACAGCAGTTTAGAGTAATACTCTAAACTAATACTTATGTTTCATTCCATACATTCTCAGAGTAAAATCTGAATAGACATTTCTGTATTTATGACATAGCTGACCAGTAGAATTTGTGAAGCTTTGCAGAGGGATGGACAGTACCTGCTCACATAAAGTTATCCATCTCATGTGTGAACACAAAAAATTTACCTTAATGCTGTGGTTAGATTACAAATATATTAAAATCTATAAGTCCACTCAGATGTGAGATCATTACCTTTTCTTTTCAGGACACAGAAAAGGGTGAGGTGCCCAAAGTTACCACAAAGTGGGGAAGAAAAGTTCTTGCAGCTCACAAAATCAACCAGAAACAAAATAAATCAAATTTATTTTTTTTTTAGAATTTCCTTTACAAAAGAAAGGCAAGGCTCCAACATGGTATTTTAACCATCATTTGGTAAAAAACCCCAACATTCTCTTTTTAAACAACAATTTCTCAATTTTTTATATACCATTGTTTCCTTACTAGCAAATCGTGTGTGAGAATGCAGACTCAAATGAATGAAAAGTCCCCACTTTCTCAAGAGTTAAACCTGAAACCACATGTGTTTAGTTCTTTCAACCAAGCTCTGTCCAGGGAGAAATAATTTAACATACCTTTAAAGCTAGATTTTGCATATATACACATAAAGAGAAGAGAGGGAGAAGCAATGTCTAGACTCCTAGACTGGGTTATTTGTGCTGCCTCATTAATGCACCTAACAAACATATCTAACTTAGGGAACTCGTTTTAGCAGGGGATGGATAGAGCTTTCAGACAGAAATCTGAGGCTTTAGGCTGCCTGTGAAGGGGCCAGTGTAACTCTACTGATGATACTGGGAGGGGAACAACAACCCATGGTAGTTATCTCATGGGGGGCAGAGAGAATTCCCCCTGCACACCACGCTCCAAACTCCCTGCACGGGAGCGAATGAGGGGAGAAAATGTTTTATTCTCAGAGCATTCAGCAGATTCAGTGGTTATCTTCGGTGGGAAAGGAAAAAATAACTAAAACCAAAGCAAGAGCAGTAAGGTGACTGACTGGTGCCTTGAAGGACAGACTGGGAGAGCTGGGATTGTCCAGCCTGCAGAAGGGAAGGCTTTGGGGGGACCTCATTGTGGCCTGAAGGAGCCCCCAGGGAAGGTGGAGAGAGACTATTTCCAAGGGCTGGAGGGACAGGACAAGGGGAATGGCTTC
>JAWWEE010000040.1:57198284-57229453 GCA_035221455.1 Xenops minutus | reverse complement strand
CCCTCTCCCCTGCCCTGCTCGCCCCTCTCTCCGCTGCTCCTGCCCCGGCTCTCCCTGCCCTTCCCTTGGGCTTTGGGGCATCGCCTCCCAAAGTCCGGGCTTATTTCTCCCGTGTCCTTGAGGAAGGCAGCTCGGCACCGACTTTTCCTACCCTGGGAAACCTTTGTAGCAACCTTTGTAGCAATCTCTGTAGCAATCTTCATAGTAATCTTTGTAGTAGTTTTCTTCCGCGCCCCCCCCGCCTTTTCTTCCTGCTCCCGAAATTAAAATTAAACCCATTTTTTTGCCCTTTTTTTTTTTTTTTTTTTTTTTTTTTTGCGACGTGGACTGTTTTGGGTTTTTTTTTCCCCTCTGTCCAGGCAGTGCCGGTTTGTTTCACGATTAATCCCTTTTATTCCTGCCCCAAGCCCTCCCTCTCTCTTTCTCTTCCCCATTAAGATTAAAAAGAATATTGGAAGAAAATCTGTTCTGCCAGTAGGGAACGTATGAGACTTTTTTTTTTTTCAAATTTGGGTTTGCCTTGCTATTGGTGAGAAAAGCTTAAGCAAATACAGGACGGTAGGACAACAATACAGAAGCGTGAACTTTAAAGGGTAAGGAAATGGATTTATGCTCCTTGGTTTATCCAGCTCTAAAGCTGGGAAGGTCTGGTTTGGGGTCCGGTTTTGGGGTTGTGTGCCAGCCTGTTCTCATCAGAGCGCTGATTTTAATAATCCAGGAGAGTGGTGTGCTAAATTGCACTTCGGGCTTGCTCGTGGCTTTTTCATCAGCGTGGAAAACCAAGAGCCAGGGGAAAGTTAGGGATTTCGGTGTCCCCTTTAGGAGGATTACACCTGTCCCGCTTCCCCACCCCCGACCTCAGGTGTATCCACTAACAAAATAGCTGGAAACCACTTTAATCCGCCTCCACAAAGTGCTGTGCTGTGGTTCGGACCTTGTGAGCTCCAGCCAGCATCTCATGGTCCAATGCAGAGTGTGCCGGGCTCTGGAGAGCAAGGAAATCAATTGATTTACTGATTATCAATTGCCCGATAATGATTTCTGCAAAGACACCCATCCAAGGGCTCTCCAGCTCCCGGCTAATTGGGGGTGCCCCAAGGGTTGTAGGAGTGAAGAGCTGTGCCTGTTTTGGTGGGGAATGTGTACTTTGTGGCTGAGATGTCAACTCTTCTAACCAGCAGTGGGTCGTGATTGTGATGGATACCATTCCAAAAGTCTGCTCAATGGCAAATAAAGTCAGCCCTACATTCCCCCCCCCCGCTTTCTTTAATGAAGAAAGAAAATGTAACTGCAGATTAACTTTTGTCTGGTGATATCTAATGGGAAAGTAGGCTGGACATTAAACTGGAAGTACTTCTCTGAGTCTTAGAGCAAAAGAATTACTTGGTGTGGGGTGAATTGCAGAGGGAACTGAAATGTCTGCCTGGGATTCATGTTTGGTCGTGTGCCCTTTAGGACAACTGAGACGTGAGGTGGTTCACTTCTTACAATTAACTAATTAACTAATCTCTCCATTCATTCCCACCCTCACGAGCACAACAGAATTTGATCCACTGTTTGAATCAATCTTGTTTCTTAATCTTTCCCGGGGATGAAAAACTTTGGGATGGGGGAAACAGAAGAAGAAAAATAACAAGTTGTATTAGCCAGTGGTTTAAGTCTTTCTAAACTGTGCCTTGAACTGTTTCTGAAAACACCACCAACAATTCCAAAGAGCCGAATTAAGTTGGTCAGTACCACTTTTTAAAATCCTTTTGAGGGACAAGCTGAAGAGGAACATGTTAAAGGAGGAGATTTAGTTGCTGAGAGAGCTGAGTCCTGAGGATGGTGGGTTCTGTTCCTGCTTCTGCCATCGCATGGCAGTGTGACCTCTGCCTGAGCCGCCTTCCTGCCTGCACCTCATAGGATATGGAGATTTTCCTGGATCTCTTAAGTGCTTTTACACATGATTTTATAAGGATAATCACGTGTAAGTGTATTACTCCTTGTTCAGTTGTCCTAGAGAATGCTGAGCAGCTGGTAGTTTGGTTTATGCTAATACTCATTCTTTGAGAGCTGTCAAGTAGGAATCTGGAGCATCACTGACATGAGATTTTTGCACGGTACCTGTGAAGGTTTTGAGCATTGTTTTTATCCCCCCTGTATCTGACAATAGCAGCGCTTGCCTTTTCTGTGTTACCTTAAGTCTGCCTCAGGCTGAATACACAGGACAACGTTGATCTCTCCAGAAATAAACTTGAACTGACTTGCAGAGTGGAAAATTGTCTTGTGGGCACTGGGCTGAGGACCCCCCTCAGCAGGATGCTCTCTGTTCCTGGTCATTTTGTGAGCTCTGAAATTATAAACTTAGCTTAGTTGCATGTGTGTGTTCGGGTTTTGCTTGGGTTTTTTAAGTCTTTAAGACTTCTGTCTTGAAATCAAATGTAAACGTTGTGTGGTTTTCTGTAGCTTTTTTGAAAGCCTAAGTTTTCTGGTACCTTTTTTTTTTTTTTTGCGATGGGATTGGGACTTTACAGTGTAATGAGATTTATTATAATCTCAGTGCCTGCCTTCCTGTGGTGTTTGAGACTTGCATAGTTTATAAATGCAAGGCTCTACCTTCTTGGAGGTGGTTGTTTGTCTTCAGTGAAAATGAAACTTGGTTCTATGGAAATTTGTTTTTAGGCAAGTGTATGCGTGTGTATATATATGTGTTGTGTATTTATATATACAACTTACTGTCCTCTTGCATATGCACATGGCCAGCTCCGTGCCTGTGAATCTGGACAGTTAGTCTGGTCTCAAACTCAGCTTCATAAATAATAATTTCTGTCCTTCCTGACCCCCTTCAAAGTGTGCAGGGATCTCAGAGCTTTGACAAGACCAGTTTTCCTGGCTGATAAGAGGATGTTCGTGTTGTTTTCTCTCAGAGGACTGTGCATTATCTTTCTCTGTGCTGATAAAGCGTGGGGAGGGGGTTGGCTGGTCTCTGTGTGTGTGCCAGGTGGTGCCTCCCTGCTCCATCTCCCTCTCCTGTTTGTCACCTGCCAAGTTGGGATCCCAGAACTTGTCCTGCTTGGGAAGGGAAGGTGGCTTTGCCATGGGCACTGCAGAGGGTGCCCCTCTGGGCTGTCATTTCCCTCGGATCTCTGTAGCATCTTTGGAGAGTGGACCTGAGAGCACTCGAGATGGGCGCTGCAAGCTTGCAGGTGGCAGGCACTTGAGAAATCCGCTGAATTCACCTTTTTGCTTTTGAGTCCCTCCTTAAAGAGGGAGGAATCTGTTTGCTTTCTTGTTGTGTTTAGGGAAAAAGGGGGCTTTTCTACAACAAAAGGCATTGTAATGCTTTCTATAGTCGGGGCTTATTGAACAAAAGCGCCTTGCTGTGCAATATTGTCGCAGCGCTCAGTGTTGTATGATAACACATGTTTCTCAGCTGTTGTTGATTCCTCAGTGGCACAGACTTCAAAGGAATGTGCTGAAAGAGAGCTGCAGCCAGAGAAAACCGAGTTTTGTTCCAGTGGCCTGTACCATCCATCTGTTTAAATACTTTGCTGAGCTGTTGCAGAGTGTTCAGGCATCCAGTCAGGACTGACAAGCAGTTTTAGGTGGGAATAGAGCCTGCTGCAAAGAGACCACCTAGGAAAGGCTTAAGGGCTACCTCCTCTCTGGGGGTCAGGGCCCCCCTGCCCTCCAAGCCACAGAGGAGAGATAAGGCTCATCATTTGGGGCATCTTTCAACATGACATTGTCTAATTCCTAATGCTGTTGAGGATTTATTTATTTTTACTCTCCATGCTATCTTTAGCACAAGAAGGGAAGAATGGTAATGAGGACAGACGGTCATCTCTGTAGTCTCCTGTGTGTGTGTAACAAACCAGGTCTGGCATTTAAATAAGTAAATATTTATACAAAGTTAGTGAATTCTCCTTTCCCCCCAAAACACATGGGATAGTTCATAGAGAGGGGTCTGTTGATCACTTGTGCCTCTAAAGGTTGTAATACACATTATTGGATTAATTTTAGCTCCAAAACATAACTAGCAAATTTAAATTGTAGACATAATTGTGCTGTTTCAGATGGAGTTTGGGGAAACAACTTCACAACTTCATCCATAGTAACAAAGAAAACCCCAGTGTACTGGTGCATTACAGTGCACTAGAATGCTGCTAATTCTAAGTATTTTAACCTATGTTTTTCCTTAAATTCCAGTAGTGGAGTCCACTGTGCAAGACATGTGGTGGCCAACTGAATCTCCAGATCGTGTCCTCTGTGCCCTGCATAGTCCCACACACTGGAAGTCAGGGGGAAATATTAGCAGGGAGATGACAAGTGAGCTGTGGATAACCTGTGAGGAGCCCTGAAGTTTTTCTGTGTGGGACTGACCCTCCCCTTGAGGACTCAAATGGGTGCTGTAGGTAGAGCAACCTGTGTTTCACATAAGAGGGCTTAACCTTCTTTGTCAAGGGAAAATGCTCATGCAGATGCACTAAGAGGATATTTGAGCTTGGAAAAATTGTGAGGCGCTCCTGGATTTGTTTTTCCCCTGCAGGCAAGCAGGACAGCTCTGGAGGTGTGTGTGTGTGTGTTGTCCTCTGCTGTGGTGTTGCTGCTGCCCTTGTGCTGTGGTGTGACATTTATGCCTTTGAAAGGATGGCTCCTTCTCTCAGTGCTGGCAGTCGTGATGGTTTGCTGGTATTTCGAGATGTCACATTTTAATGCCTTACTACCCCTTCTAGAAATGTGTAATGCAACTGACTTCCAGCTTCTGCCCTTGCTCCAGGCTTGACACTGTAGTTTGAATTAATTTACTTGCTTTGAAAGCTGTACCCAATGTAACCTTTACCTTACTCCCTTCACTGCAGCAGCCCCTGATGTGTTGCCAGTGTGCACCTTGCTGTATCTCTGGTTTGTCCAGGCCATGCTGGTGTTCTCTTTTTTTATTGTGTTATCCTCAATCATTTTAAGAGCTGTAACTTCCCTTTGTTTCAGCAGAACTGGAAGTTTTCTGCAAAAAGATTTTTTTTTAATTTTTTTTTTGGACTCTGGAAGTGTTTGTAAATGTTTTCAAGCTGTTAGTCTAAAGGAGTTTGGAGTTTCTGGAACAACCTTTTGAAACTTCTGTGTTTTACTGTCAGTCAGCAGTTTCTTGAGCTGGGACAAGGAGAGGCTTTAATTCCACTGGGTAGCCAGATGTTTTGTGTCTGTGCCGAAGTGGGGAGGCAGCAGCGTGGCTTGGGGACATGAAGGGTCTGTTGGTCTTGTCACAGGGTTGTTTGGGGATCTTCAGCAGATTGTGTCTGCTTTCTCTCCTCTTCCTTCCCCTCCCTGTAGTGATTGTGGTCACCTCCTTCTGAGGAAAACGAGGTTGAGAGCAAAGCAGTCTTTGTTGCTGTCTAAAAAGTGGATGTTTTCATTGCCAGCCTGTGCTTCTTAATATTAAGCTGCGTGTAATTTGACAATTAGTGACCTTACAGCAATTATCCAATAGATTAATACTAATGTTAGTTCTGACTAGTGTGGGATTATGTGAAATTTATAGAGAAAGCAGAGGGGAGAGTACTCTTAGCTGCAAATCCCCCAGGTCCATACTAAATTGCACCTTTTTTGGCCAGTACTTCTTAAAGACTTGTAAAATCCTTGTCTGTCCTTCTCTTTCTTCTCCTGCTTCTATGTGACGTGAAGAAAAGGGAGAAAGGAACTCCTCAGATATCTGCATATGTCAGACTCCTCCTGGAAAAGAAAGTAGGGAGATGCCACAGCTAATAATATTTCCAAGTTGATGTTGGGAATCAAGAGACCAAATGTTTAAATGTGCCACTGCAGCTGTGTGGTTGGCAATATTAACTAGCACTTGTACCTGGAATAATAATTCTCATCCAGAGAGAAACATATGGCAGGAGTTGAATGCCCTTGTCCATCAGAAAGAGGTCGTGTGGTGGGGTTTTTGGATGGTTTTATTTTTGAAGAATGTCTTCTCAACCCATCCCTCCACGTTGTGTTGGTGTGCTTGCTTTTGGGCTTTGTGCCCCCAAGTCAATCAGAGTGTTTGCAGTGATTTTGGTGGGAGCCAGGGTGGAAACTTTGAGTGGATAAGCTGCATGTTGGGCACTGGGCATTTCAAGTAGTGGAACTGGCCCTGATGAGCACCAGGGCTAACAAAGAACAGTCCCACTGAATACAATGCAACGTTTTCATGTGGTTAATGGGATTGGAATTGGTAACCTGATACTCCAAAGAGATAACAAAAGCTGTTTAGCATACAAGGGACAGGGATTTTTTTCCCCCTTTTTTTAAAGGAGCTGGTAAATAGCATGGTAAAGCCTTTTGTCAGAACTCATTCTGGTGAATTAAGTTCTGTTAGAATATGATTGAATTGACGAGAATTTGCGAAACACTCTGAATAGACAAATAATTTTTTTCCCTGCAGTTCCTGTATTTGCTTAGTAGTTTACATGCTAACCTCATGGCCTGTGAATTTAGCCTTTGCTTCAAACTGAAATATAACAGAAATTACAAGTGTTGGGGCTTTTCTTTTTCCAAGAATGGAAGACTTCAGGGGCTAACAAACCAAAACACGCCAAGTTGACATAACAAATAGGGCACCCCACCATTCCCTTGTTTCCCAGGAACAGAGCAGAAGGCTTGATGCAGAATACAGCAGTGCTACGTGGGGTTAAGCTGTTCCCTGTGAGACCACGGGGAAATCTCTTCTGGTGCAAGTAGGATGGACATCTGCAAGGGTGACTTGCTGCAAGGAAACTCTGAAGAAACCTTTGAACTCAAGAATTAGGATGGTATTGCACCTTAGACCTGCTGCTCCCCCCCAGGAGAAGCTGCCCCCTTACCTGCTTTGTGGCTGTAGGAAACCAGAGGAACTTGCAGTCTCTGTGGGCAAGGCTGGCAGGTGAAGGGCACGGACTTTGAGAAGGTGGTATGTGGCAAAGAGGAGAGTTGAAGTTGTGTGTGTGATGTCCTGGTCCTGAACTGAGGCAGAAGGTAAGGGAAGAGGACTTTGAGAAGGTGGTATGTGGCAGAAGAGGAGAGTTGAAGTTGTGTGTGTGATGTCCTGGTCCTGAACTGAGGCAGAAGGTAAGGGAAGAGGCTCAGCTTTCCCAGGGAGGGGGCAGTGAGCTGGGCAGCTGCCAGCAGCCAGAAATCACACCTTAGAAAGCACCCCAGTGCTGGGGTTTGGCTTACCTGAACCCTTAGCAAGACAGAAGGGGTTTGGGGTGTTTGGTCTGTTAGGACTTGCTGGTGTGCTGTTTGGAACACGTTGCAAAGCACCCCCTCAGGAGGATTTGTGGCTGCAGTGTTGGGAGGTTTGGAATCCTCACCTCTGGCTGGACCTGGAGAGAGGAGCATTCCCTTCCCACTGTGTGGGGTCGGGTCTGCAGCCTTCCTGGCCACTGTCCTGCCCAGACACCACCTCCCCGTGTCACCTGGTGTCCCTGCAGTCACAATATCCTCTCCTGGGCTCACTTGCCAGGGCAAAAAAGAGCGATTTTTATTTTTTTGTTTGTTTGTTTGTTTGTTTGTTTGTTTTACACGGGTGGATAGCAATAGAACAAGGGGGACCAGCAGTTTCAAACTAAAAGAGGAGAGATTTAGGTCGAATTTTAGGAAGAAATTCTTCCCTGTGAGGGTGGAGAGGTCCTGGCACAGGTTGGGCAGAGAAGTAGTGGCTGCTCCATCCATGGCCAGGTTGGATGGGGCTCTGAGCACCCTGGGCTGGTGGCAGGTGCCCCTGCCCATGGCAGGAGGTGATCTTTGAGGTCCCTTCCAACCCAAACCATTCTGTGGTTCCCTGGTTGGATTTGCGAGGTGCCTTTTGACACATGGGGCTCCTGTCCAACCCTGTTCCTTGTAGCACTTCCCCTTGCTGAGTTGTTTGTGTGCTCCCTGTGTCTGACAGCACTGCCACCATCCTCACTACTCCTCCAGGAATTTTCCAGCTCCTTCTCTGGTAGCAGCACAGCATTTGCTTTTTGCTGGGAGGGGAAGACAGTGGCACTTTGCCTTCCTTTCTGCCAGCCACAGAGAGAGGGATTCCTCTAATTCCTCTGCTGCTGAGCAGTTTGGAGCCAGGGCAGGGGGGACACTTGTTTTGCTGTTTGCTTGGCCAGGAGTTGGGTTTAACTTGCACAGAGCACCTGTCCTGTTGTGCTCCTGACATCCTGGCAGTGCTCGTTCCACCCCTCCCTGAGACACAGTGTTTTTGTTGCTGGCAGCTCTCTGCCTTACCCTGAAAGGAAACCCCAGCCAGGAATTTTCCAGAATTCTTCCCCTCCCTATCCCCTTATCCTTCACTGACCTCTAACCACGTTTTTATCTTTCTTGACAAGATGCTTAGTTTCATTTATCAGCTGCTTTTTTCCTTCACTCTTCAGCTTTGATTATTTTTCCAGGAGCTGTTTAGAAACATTAACCATTGCAGATGTGCAGTGCAATCAAATACAGTCACATTCCTTAGTGTTTTGTATTTTTTTTCCTTGACTCTACTACCAAAATGCCCATGGTGGGTAAACATTTTTTTTATGTATGCCATTTCCCATGACAAAATTATCCGTCCTTAGCAAAGGGTAAGGAACTGCAGTGCCTATATTTCTATATTACAATATACCAATATTACCAGTTGCAAGAGGCCCGTGTTTCCCTCCCTGAGCATAAACCACTACTGTATTAAAGGCTCATGAGTTCAGGCTTTAAAATATATTTGCACGCTGTATGATAAAAATGAGACAGAAATAGTAGGAAATGACAAATGCACTTTCCTAGCCTAGGCTCATGGCTTCCTAACTGCTTGAGAAATGTTCTGTCACCTCTAGAAAATATTATTGTGTTCTGAAAAACTTAATTTACCTCAGCTTTTGTAAAAATATGCTTGCTTTAATTGTGGGTAGCAGAGAAGAGGATAACTGGATTTATTTAAATGTATGCTGCAAGGATATTTTTCCTTCTTTTGTAGTGCCCTTCATGCTTGTCATTCTAAGTGTATATGCAAAAGCCTAAATAATTGGAAATCTATATGCTTCCTGACCATTTACTGAAATAGTCCATAATCTCTGGACAAACTGTTTTACTTCAGGAGACATTTCAAATTAACCTCCATTATCTTCAGCTTGACCAGTATGAATGAGGATAGCATTCAATGTAGACACCATTTTTAAGATATACCCTCCTTCTGCTTGCTCACCTGGACATAAAGCAGGTGGTGAGCAAAGACAGTTCTGTAATAGAGTACAGAATAAAACAAGAGGGACAAGGGGAATGGCTTCACAGTGACAGGGAGCTGGGTTACATTGGATATTGGGAAGAAATCCTTCCCTGGGAGGGTGGGCAGAGAAGCTGTGGCTGCCCCTGGATCCCTGGGAGTGTCCAAGGCCAGGTTGGAGGTCATTTTCTTCACTGATTTTAGCCAAGGAAATGCATGGACAATGAAAAAGGCAGTTCTTTTAACTACCTCCACCTTCACTAAGTGTTGGAATGTAAAAATCTCTTGAATTCAATTTTGTCTGTGACATCATTGGAAACCCCAGCTCATGCAATGTGTCTCTGCTGCCCCTTGCTAAAGTCACCTGGGTCCTTGAAATGTTGGTCTGTGCTTGGAGTGGAAAGAGAGCAGTGAAAACCAAAACCACCAGACACTTAACAAAAGCTCCAAGAAACAGATGTGGGCCTTTTGAACTCAGAAAATTCTTCCTACTTTTGTTACAAGTTAAGCCTAACCTGAAATGCTTGAAATTAGGAGGACTCCCTGTGACAGGCAAGAATTAAGAAGCAGACTGGGAAAAGGAAAAAAACCGACATAATTTAATGCCATTCCAGGGTACTTTCAGCAAGAGGAGAGCTACTGGTGGTTTGTCCTGCTATCTTTCTTAAGGAAGAGTGTTGTGAGGCTGCACCTGAAGGGCCAGGTGGTGAGGGAGCTGAGGAGGTGTGTTGCCTGTTCATGCTGCTCACAGTAATTCCCAATCCACAGCAACCCCCCCAGGCAGTGGATGCCTTTCCTCAACACAGGACACCCAATGCCTGGACCCATACCTTGCTTTGGAAAGGTGTTCCCAACCTTTGAAAAGAAGGTGAAGAGTCTCTGTTGGCAATTCCCCCCTGCTGCAGGGTTATTCCCTATGGATTGGACTCAGGCACTGACTGGGCTGGAAGCTGAATGAGTCTCAGCACCCTGCAGTGCAAATTTGGCAAATCAAAGCTCCCTGAAGCCAGGGCAAGTATCCCAGTCTCCACTGAGCTTTAAGACCTCTCAGATGACACAGGCAAAAAGGCACTCATGCCTAGGCACCTCATGGTCTTACAAACATCATTTCCTGTGCTCTGGAACCAACAATGGATCACTCTGCCGTGGGTCAATCACAAGACAGAAAACACAGTGCATGGCATAGCCCAGCAAAGAGAAAAGGAGCCAGGAGGGGATTAAATAATCGAATGAAAAATAAAGGAAGGGATGAGAAAAATGTCTCTTACCTGGTCAAGGTTGTTGTAGAAGTCAATGCTGGCTGCACACAGGTATCTCCCGAGCAGAGTCGCATGGGTGGTAAAAATGGTGGCAACAGGAAGTTTCTGAGACCGAGAGAGTATTAACCCCACTCCTGCCTGCCACTCATGGAAGTGGGCAATGATATTGGGCTTGTCATCAAACTGACAGGAAAGCTGAAAAGAGAAATGGCACCCATGAAACACACATTATCCTGCCCATCACCGCAGCCCCCCTTCTTTTCATGATGCTTTTGGACTGCTTGCTTTCCTTCTTGTGACAAAACAGGACAACTTTTTAAGTGGTCATGTGTCTCGATTCCCATCAGCCCTAACCCTTAGCCCAAGGATGTGTCTCACTGGTGCCCCAGAACAGCCTCCTTCCCCCACTGCCAGTTTGCTCTGGCATGCACAGTCACTCTGATTTGCTTTCACTTGCTCTTGTGATGCTCGTTTGGATAAGAAAATCATGAGCACTTATGGATCCTGCAGGTTAATTTAGTTTCCTCTCTGCTGGGAGGCCGTGGCAGTGCCATCTGAAGTCACAGTGCCACCATTAATTCTGTCTGTCTGTCTGTCTGTATTCCCTGTTCAGGGCAGCATCTATCTCATGGCTTGACTGCCTTCAAGGACAGTTTGGGGGTGTGACAACTTGACTTCCATAGCAGAGAAAAAGGGAGTTTGAGATCCTGCTTGTAAAGAAAATCCAGTGACAAATAAGGGAGCTGAGAAGAAACAGAGTGGGAAGCGACAGTAAAGACATAGCAGAATTCACATAGGGCAGCCCCCCAGCCTTCTCCCAGAAAAATATGGTTAAAAGACCACTTAACATTGAAAACTGAAATACAGATTTGACCTACATCAGGTATCAAAGTCCTTAAAATCATAGTTTTTAAACTGGAGAACAGGAACCACATCCCAAAGCCATTCTGCTAGCAAGGCTCAGGTTTAAAAACGTCTAGATTTGAAAACTGTACCTCTTTTAAAAACCAGGCTGTTAATGATCCAAAAATCACAGCATCATTGGCTTCTTGGTCATGAAAAGGGATCCCTATGTTGCTGACTTCCCAAAATTCACCTTTCCACTTGTCCAGATTCCAAGCTGCTGATCCTATATCAAACAGTAAGACATATGGGCTGCCCTCTATGAGCCATCTTCCAAAAAAGACCTATGCAAAAGAGGCAAGGATAGAACAAGAAATGTTAAGGTGAATGTAAAGGCAGGTTAGCACAACTATTTTCATCCATCACATCTTAAGTATTTCACACAAAGAATATGTGATCACAGTCCTGCACACCCAGGATTGGTGGTTTTCCTTGCAGAATACATGGAGTAATGTTGGAACAAAGGAAACTATAATCTTTAGAAACACTTTAAGACTTTCATTTCATATTTTCATTGCAATATTAGTCCTTTTTTTCATGGGGAGAGAAAAAAGCTTAGGAGGACTGCACTTGTTTGAATAATGAAGTTTTATGTTCTGACTGAAGGATCTATGGCACTTTCGTTCTTATTTCAAAATCACTGCTCTCTCTCAGTTGTATTTGTATCCAATCTTTTGCCCTTTCTGCCAGATCACTGGGAATACATTTTGTAGAACAGGTGCTTGGGGTCTGTATCTACCATGGCATTTCCTCATTCTTCCAGCTTGGCAGAGTGGAAGGATCAATCCAAAGGTGTCCCAATACCTAAAACCACATCAGGCTGAAAACACAGCTTTCCTACACCCCTAAGAGTTTAGAACTTCGCTGCCTTAAACAACCCAGCTGAGCCCACACATCAGATCACCCCAGTCTGCACAGTCAAATGATTTCACATTAATTCCACCATCAAAATGGTTGGGACCTCAGGGGCTGAACCCAGCCCTGCTGCTACAACACACTGAATAGAGGTCAGGTCTCAAAAACCAGGGAGTTGAAAGCTCTTAGGCCTGTTTGCACAAAAAACACAGGGCGTAACAAAGAGAGGTTTGCTCCTTTCTGCTCCTCAAGTATTCCTTTCAGGCCACCCAGATTTGTTATTCAGGAAAAATGAGGTTAAAAAGCAGGGACTTTGTGTGAACCCAGACAAATTGAGTTTATTCATCTAAATATGCAGTCAGATTGTGGCAAGGGACACACCTGAGAAGTTTGGAACCCCTGGTTTAAAACGACCCATTGTGATGCCTAAGCAAAATCCAGACATAAATGTTAATAGGATAAGTGCAGCTCCTGGAAACTCCAGCGTCATTATTGGAGATCAAAGCTATATTTGATGTCCCCAGGACAGATTTGCTGCTGTATATGAATACTCCAGCAGCACAGTGCACATGTCAGCCTGGCAGAGCTGGCTGATTAAATTGAGTGTCCTGCTGGAACAGCACGAAATGTCTCTTTAGCATTGCAGTTCCTCTGCCCCACCAGTCTGCAGCTGTTTTCCAAACAAAGGAGTGCTATTCAGTTCTCAGAGACATCTCCTTATAAGCACCTGAATAACTTGACCAATCACTTTAAAAATCTGATAGAAATAGGTTAGATTAGACCTTTTCGTTTGAGCCTGAACAATGCAAGCATCACATTCGTGTCCCCAGCACCTTCCCAAGCTGTGGCACACATTCACCCAACAATACACATCTGCAGAACATGCAAGAGGGCATTAAATCCTCATAACAGCACAGCTGCTCTTTCAAAGGGAGATCACACATCACCAGGGCCACAGCTGGTGGCAGTCCTAGAACTCCATGGATTGCTGGGTTAAAGTGTGCCATGCCCCTTGGCCACAGACACTTGTAAAAATGCTTCCTTGCTGTGGGCTCTCGATGCTTTTCACATCTCAGCACGCATTAGAAGTACCCAGATTTTCCTCCTGCAGACTAAGGGACCCCCTGAGGGACTCCAGGGTGAATCAGGGTGAAGGGGAGTTCGAGATCTCTGCTGAGGACTGTCAAGAAAGGAGGTCAAACTAACCATGTGTCATCCTCCACCCCCATTTTCAGGTCATCAGCTGTCCCCAAGGCTGCAGCTGCTTGCAGCTCAGGAGCTGCCCATCAACACAGCAGATTCCAGCCCTCTCATCATTGTAGGAAGAAGTTTATTCCTGGTATACTGCTGGAGAAGCTGAGCCACAGAAGGGCCATGAGGTTTGACTGAGATCACACAGAAAACACTGGTTGAAAAACTGTGTTGAACCACGTTAAAAATTGAGACGAACTCACTGCTGGTGTTGTGGTTTGACCTCTCTTCCCAGGGAACCCACAGCTCCCTAGGACTAGTTGCAGTGAGCTGAGGACGCAGATTCTTTGCCAGTTGGGCCCTTTTATTAAATCCCTTTCTGGCTTTCAACTCAATAAAATGCTACATAACTCGAGGTGGAACCCTCTTCTCGCTCCAGCACAGGAATCTGAAATGCAAGGGCTCAGTCAAAGTAAGGTCATATTATATCGACTGAAATCTCACCGCACCTTGAGACTAGATAAATAAGTCATTAATCCAATTAAGCAGTTAAAACCTGTAATTGGATAAACCGGTTCTTCCTCAAAAATAACCTTTAATGAATTGACTCTGCTGTTCAAAGAGTGGGTTCTGAGCCTTTCCTGTGGTGACATTGACCAGGACTGCTGTGTCAAGTGGAACGGCAAGAGCATTAACCAAAACTCTAATCTGCTCACAGTCAGCTTTGTTGCCCTGGGAAGCAGCAGCACATCTGATTTACCTGACACCCTTGGCTTTTCATGGTGTCCATTGCCTTCTTCATTGCAGGGCTTGGAGGCTCACAGAACTCCACCTGGGTCTTCACATTCTGCTCGAAATAGGGCCCGATCAGAAAGTAGTTCTCCCCCCATTCGTCTGCCGTGGTCTTGGCTTTGGTCTGGATCACAGTGTAAATGCCTCCCACTGCAAGAGAAGGGCACAAAGAACAGCAACTAGAGAGGGGCACAGCCCCCAGGTCTCTGTGATAAGCTGCCACCCACCTGGGGATCAGACACACCTCTAGTTAAACCACTTGGCATGTGTAGATTTTCAGTGAAACCTGGACTCTCCCAAATGAACAGAAGCTCAGTCTCCTAAATGGTATCAGAGTTCAGCTGAGGGATTCAAATGCTGGGGCTCATCCTTCCACTCTGCCATGCCTCCTCTCCATTCCACTGCATCCCAGCACCGCCCTCTGCTTTTGTCTTGCTGCAGTTATAATTGTCACTCATGTTTTTCATTATGTGGGAAGAACTGAGCTGGCACTTCCAGACACTGAGAGAAGCTGAGGGACCGACAGATTTCATTGACTACTAACTATAAAAATGGATTTAAACCAGTATCCTCCAAGCACAAGGTGTCTTGTTCCATCATCACTCTGAAGAATTATTAAAGTTGGAATGAATGTCAATATAAATGTCAATATAAATGTCTGCATTGTCCTTGGCAGTGCTCCAGGGAAAGAGGACTGTACTACTCCTTTCAGCAGGGACATCAAAATTACACATGGAACCAGCACTGAAAGTTGCCAGGGATTCATGGCTGGCACTCCAGGCTCACTTTTTTAAAGGTACTGGGATATCCAGAGGTGCCAGTGCAGCTTATCCAAGTGCATTTGTCAAGAACCTTGAGAAGGTACCCACTTCTCCTTAAAAACTGCCACAACCAACCAGTATCTACCATACAGCAGCTGAAGTTTTTTGGGAGGTTAGTACCCAGATTAATTAAACTGCATCCCCTGACAACTAGAGAAAGCCTTCTGCAAAGGTGGTATCTTGCAGCTCTGAGGGACCCAACGACAGAGCTGCATTTTTAATTATGCTCCTAGTAAAGAAGTTGTGCATTGCATTTCTTTTTCCTACAAATATCCCCTTTGTTTTGAGTGCTGGAAGGATCCCTAGCCCTAATATTTTTATGTCAGGATTTCAGGCATTTTACAAAGGAAAACAAATGCAGTGCCATAGAACTAGTACAATAAATTATTTCCCTTAGTCATTCAAGATCGAGGAAGAGAGGAATCTTGCAGATCTGTGTTCCTAAATCAAGCTCACAATTCTAGAGTTCCATGTCATATAGACATGGAACTGGCAGAAGGGAATTTTATGCATGAGACTATTATTCTGCACTTCATGAGGACCAGAAAGATTAAAAAACTATTTTACAGTCATCATATTCTTCCATGGCTGCTTTGGACAGGGATTTAGAGAAATCTTAGGCAAGTGACACTGAAAATTCCCTCCAAGTCCCTCTGCTCACAAGCTGAGAGATTCTACTCCAATAGCCTCGGGTGAGATAAACACAACATTTTAACTCTATGAGGTAAGTCAGAAAATTCAGCCTAGAATTTGACCTCAATCCAACAGGAATAAACCCGAGGCTTGGTAGGAATGTTAGTCCTGGTTTCTTTCCACAAGGTTCTGTTTAGGATCCCTGCATGTCCTAAAGCCCCAAAGATGCGTGGAAGGGATCCTGTGATGGAAAGGGTGGAGGGTGTGCTGTGCTTTGCCATCAGAATCGGTTGTACAGCCAGGGGAAAAAACATTTCAGGGCATTGATTGGCCTGAAATGCAGTGAAAAGCACTTAGGATAAAATCCTAATTATTTTACAATTTTTATTGCAAATATTATATATTTACAGCCAGGTAAAAAAAAAACAAACAACATTTCAGGGCATTGATTTGCCTGCAATGCAGTGAAAAGCACCTGGGATAAAATCTTATTTTAAAATCTTTTTTTATTATTTTTTTTTTTTTAAATATACATCTAAAAATTATAAAAATAGCGCACTTTAGAGACTGTAAAAACTCTTCAGAAAATAGCTGTGCTTAAAGCCCTGTTAACCTGGTCCCCAAACTTGCCTTTGTGTCCCCTGTCCCTGTACAAATGACTCCCAACACGTCTGTGCATAAGCTTTAATTGACAGGGGAGGGAAACTGGGCAAGTGAAACTATGGGTGTGGGAAGTGTTGGGTATATCTTAAAAAAAGACATCTCAAGAAGAACAGAGCAATGCCTAGAATAATGCATTGACTTTTGGAATTACTCTTCTCCATGGCAAATTCCAGGAACACATTATATAACGTTAGAAATAGCTTATATATGCTAAGTTACGTTGGATTCCCTGGAAATATCTGTGCCAGCAAGGAATATCCTACAGAGGGACAGGGAGTCTTGTGGAATTCTCAAATCACTTCCAATAATTTGGTTAACCTGCCTATTCTTCTCCAATGAGATGTTTTAAGGCCGTGTTATAACCAGAAAACTTCTCCAAACAACTGGGATGTACCAAAACGTTGCCAAGTCTCTGTATCCTGCCTCTTTGAAACTGGTTTTAAAATGAACAGTGAAAGAAAAAAGGAGAAATAGGTGAAGAATCAGGAGAGATCAGCTCCAGGGAACTGGTTTGGAACATCCCAAACATAGGGAATTAGCAGATACAGAGATAGTTTAATTTTCTGGTCTTCACCAAAATGCTTTATTCAAATATTTTAAGTTTCAGTCATTTTAAAATGCCCTTGAAAGAAAAATATTTCTATTACTTGTTTTCAAAATATTTTAACTTTTCCACCAGAATAAATGAAATCAAGTTAAAAGCAAATGAAAAAATCCTTTCCCCCATTTATTTCCTTTCCATTTTTCCTCTGAGTTTTTTAAGGGGAAAAAAAAAATAAAATAAACTGGTATGGAAAGGGGAGCTAAAATGTTTGGGAAAGAAGGATTTCTTTAATTTAACAGCAGTTTGACCTTTTTCCTGCACACCAGAGGAGCGGGATAATTCCAGGATTGGGATCAAGCCACTGTGAAGGCACCAGAGCTTTCCTGAGAGCCACACACGCCATGGGATCCAGGTTTGGGATTTAAACCCACAGTCACTATTCACATCCACTCTCCTTCTGCCCTTCTCCTCAGGATGTGTCCCCGAGCTGCACAGCTGGCATTAAAACTGGCATGGAACTTCTTTTTTTCCCTATGGATTGAAATTGGATTGATGGATGGATTGATCGCCTGTTGGGATATCTGGGGGCCATTTACAGGAGAAGGTTGTCAGATGTGTCAGGTGACAAAAACAAACAACACAAAACCAAATGCAAACAGAATCTTCAGGTGGCAGATGTTTTTCATGGGGGTTTTTTGGCTCTGTTTGTGGCCAGGACTCATCAGAAGACAGACGTTCCCTCCGTTGTGTGCAATTATTTGGAAATAATGCTGGAACACTGCAATTTCTGACAGATGCCACAACTGAGACGCTGTTTCTGGGTGCATCATCCCCCCAAAAACAAGATTTCATCCGGAATTGGTTTGGCATTGACACAGCACCCCGCTCTAGAAACACACAGAGCTCTCATGCTGTGCTCATGCAAGTTTATGCCAGCACATCCCCGCTCCTCCAAGGGTGTTACTTCAGCTGTGTCAGAAATCACAGCGTTCACCTTCCCCCAAGGAGGTTTCCCCATGGAAAGGACATTTAACACAGAGCAGGGGAAACAATGGTCCCTCCAACTGCAGTGGATTCAGGATCCAATTTCCAAGAGTCCAGATCTCCACCAGAGGAACTGGTCTCTGCTCCAGGGATTGCTGGACCAAGTTTTGTTTGTAGCACAGTCTTCATTCCAATGGGGAAGGGGAAAAAACTGGTTAAGATTCATCTCCCAGTGACTCTTGAGCTGATCTGTTCGCAGCTGAAGGATGATCCAAGCTGGCTGCTCGCCCAGCATTTTTAAGCATTCTTCTATTTTCTATCTAAAAGCTGTTAGTGGTGCAGCAGGGGATACTAATCTAAATAGCACTGGAATTATTTTAAAGGCATCTCTATGGAGAACTGGCCAGATCTTGAGGGTTCTCATCCCTTCTCATTAATGTGGCAGAAAACCCACTACAGACAAGCCCAGAGCAGACACAAGATCTGCATGATTTGTAGCCACTTTATTTGTGCTCCTGTCCTTAAAGTCCTTATTGGTCTTCACCTTAGGGGGGGAAGAAACCCAGTTCTTTTGTTCCACAGATGTAGGAGCAGACCTGGCTTTGGTGGGACGTGATGGTCAGGAGAGAAGGGGAAGGGTGAGAAACGCTGGACTTCCCCATCATTGCCACCACATATGTGGCACTGCAGGGCATTGGGCACCTTGTCCACTTGCATTTTTGCCCCTTCTGCCACAGAAACACAGCAGATCCACTTCCCAGGACGAGCCTTTCCCATCAGTGAGAGGCCAAAGAAAGCAAGGAAAGGTCTTGCAAAACAAACCACACTCTTCTCCTTTCCCTGGCAAAGGACTTTCAATGCAAGAGGATTTCAATGCTGAACTTGGTTTAGGTGGCAAGTCCCTTTCCACACGACTTGGGGGAAATGGGAGGGAGAGTGAGAGTGGTAAATGAGCCTTTTTATTCCTCTTTCTCTCCTTCAGCTGCCTTATCTTTGCTTGCTGCAGACAGGGAAGAGGAGGGAGAGGAGTAACTGAGGGGCCAGTGCTTTCCAACACTTATGTCAGAGGCTGTCACTTAGCACAGGCTGCAGCCAGGACAGCAAATAGAAAAAGGAAACAGGGAGAAGTAGAAAGCTCTGCCTGACTGGAGCATGTATTAAATGATCTAGACTTTAAAAAGATAGAGACAACTTCACTGTTCTAGCTGTAGCCAAAGAAGTGATGGGACGCTGGAAATAATGGATACTTGTGGATCACCACTACTACTCTGACACACCTTTACATTGCCAGAAAGGAAAAAAAAAAAGAAACCTTTGTGACAAATTGCTCAAAATTAGCTTGCCAGGCAATAAAGCCAGTGAATTCTTATCTGGCCCTCTATATTAGGAACATATACAGCAACACAAAGACTAAGCATGCAGAAGTACTAAATCTATGTCAGGTCAGCCTTCTGCTTAAGGAGCTGGGAAATACCCACTATAAGCCATTATTTCCTAAGCCTATATATCTTCTGGGATGACTCTCCCTGTATTTCACTGGCTACTCTCTCACAGTGCCCTAACATTTTCCAAGAACTGTTTATAAAAGTTAGGTCACCAGGGAACAGTATCTTGCCATGTGACTTAAACATTCAAATGCCTGGAAGATACAGAAAAAAACCTCCTCAATATCAAGAATTTACCAGAAAAATAAGCCCAAACAGGCTTATTAAAGAGTTTTTGCACAGATGTTTCCAGTCAAGGCTGGTTAAAGGAAACTTTGCACAGAGATCCAATTCTAAAGAAGAAATGGGTTTCCATGACTAGCTCTGTCAGCCCCGTTCCAATATATGGGTTTGGTGAGTGGTGCAATTAAAGGCACCTTATTTTTAAACTAACTGAATGAATGGTCACTCACGAATATTAGTTCCTTCATAAATTGTGAGGACAGTGAATTTTAGCTGAGTCAGTAGATTTGGCCTCACCAAGAGCTCTGTGGATGATTAAATGATTCACTACATCTTGTACATACACAGGAAGACAGATAAAACTAATAGTTTGACTTTTGCTTAAACACACTGTGTGACAGCCACAAGCACTGGGTCCAGATGGCTCAGAAAACATATTTATTATGGAGTTCAGAGATGTTAGTGAGAACACCTGAATTTCCTAGATTTGTGCTGCCATCTGCTTGCCAGAGCCCTCCTTTTCCTGCACCATGCAGAAGGGAATGCTGCATGCTCCAGGGTCTGGCATTAATAAATGAACTCAAAAAGCCTGAGTGGAGCTACTGAAAAAGAAGCCCACAGGCATTCAAAGTGCAAAAGCTACTCTGGGCCACCTTTAGGTATTGATGCAGCTCAGCATTTTAAGAAGAGCAATGTGAAGCTGCACTGCAGTGCAGATTAAATACCAGAAGCTATCACAGAATAGCAGTTCCCTCTTCATGGGGATAAACACCAGCACTGCCTGCTCCTCTCACACACATTTCCCCTTTAAAGTTACATTCTGAACAGATTACAGATCCCCTCTCCTGATTAATCTCTCTTTATCTGCCAGGACAGTAGCACACACTGGGTCAATCATTTACTCATCCTAACTCGTTTTTGTGCTGGAAAAAACCCCAAACTTGTTCCCTCTTAGTGGACTACATGTTCCTGACAGGGGACACCTCAAAGAGTGAGCCAGAAATGGAGGCAGGGAGAGCTTTGCCCAACCAGCAGGTGCCCTTTGCCTGACCAGGGGCGTGCAGTGAACACACGAGGCACCACCTGTGTTTGCAAAGGCCAGTCCAAGAGGGTTTTGGCTGCTCACTGACATTTTTCGTGGCTGCAAGGCGGCTGTGTCGAGTTAAACCTCTTCTCCACGCTGCTCTAGGAGGCTGAGGGGCAATCACAGGACATTGCAAACTGCTCTGCATCTGAGACACGTCTCACAGCTCATTTCCACGCGTGGCATCCCCCAGTGGGTTTGCGTGGAAGGCAAAGCTTGAGCACGTACAGAACGACACTTACACATCTGTACACCCAGCCTGATCACCTGGAGGTTTGAACAGCCTCTCCCTGGTGGTGAAACACGTGAAGACACACAGGCAGCCTGGCTGTGCTGGTCCCACACCCCATTCAGGATCACACACCGACACCACATGCGCTCCTTCCATCCCAGCATCTTTGCCTCCCCCAGTCTTTCCTTTAACGCCTTTCTCGCCCCAACCCTTGCAAACAGCCCTACCAGCTCCCAAGCGTTGCACAAACCTTTGTTGGTGACTTCCCAAGAGATTTCAAAGAGCAGCAAATCCTCCACTGGCAGGTCTTCATCGTCCCACTGGGGCAGCCCGTTCAGAGATGTCATGGACAGGGATCGAGCCAGTGGCATCTTCTTCAGCCCCTGAGTGCTCACTCACAGCAGCCAGGAAAGCTCCAGTCACTCTGCAGTCCTGCTTAGAGTGGTCTGCTGGTGTGCTGGGATCCCAGGAGAAAATTATTCAGATAGCTGGGAGCTAATGGGTTTAAACTGTCTGACCACCAGCATTAAATTGGCTCAGTGAAATCCTCAGGGCTTGAGCAGCAGCTGCTGGGAGAGGTAAGAATTTAAGACTGACCTGAGAAAGGTCTCGACTGTTTTGGGGCCAGAGCTCTTGCTTTTTCTTCTTTTAGAGGGAGGTAAAAAAATGCTTTCAAGCTGCCCAGCCACAGCACTCAGGATCTCCCACCACCTCAGGGACAGTGGAAAGGGAGGGCTGTAAATCCTGCACCGCCCTGAGCAAACTCCAACAGGGAGGACCCTTTGAGTTCACCACCTGATTTGAGTTCACCACCTGATTTGAGTCCAGCCCCTGAGTCCTCCCTTTGACAAACACCCTCCCATTGACACCCAGGTTGCTTCTCTACCTGCTGGCCATTCCACAGCACACCTCTCAGGTCACTTGCCAGGCTAGATGCTGTTCCCTGGTCTTCTCCAGTCCATCACCCTGCCAGAGCCTTAGTTTGCTTCACGTCCTTCCTCCACAGTTCTCTCCAGGTGCCTTCCCAGGGCTCTGCACCAGCTCTTGGCTGCGTTCTGCTCTCCAGCAGCCCTGCCAGCTTTTCCAAACACAGCTACCAGGGCTCTGTCCCTACTTTGTCGTTCCCTTTGCCCCTCCTTGCAGTCCTGGTCCCTGATTTTCCACCTCGTTTCTCTTTTTCAATGCCACAGCTCTTTTCTGGCCTCCACCCAGAGAATTTAGTGGGCACTGCCAGGGCACAGCGTGCCCCTGTGTTGCTCCAGCACAGAGCTGGGATGCTGCAGGCAGTGCACACACATCTGCAGAGATGTTGGTCCCTACCTCCCAGCCTGAGATCCCCAAAGCTTCCCTGCCTGGAAGAGGCTTATGTTGCTTCCAGGTCTGGTTGAGGAGCCAATGTGGGAGTCAAATCCGATGCTGAGCTCGGAGCACAACCTGCCCAAAATCCCCAGCTGAGCAGTGAGCAAACCTCCAGCTGGGATCCAGGACATCTCTGGCACTGGGGAGAGTAATTCTGCACCAGCAGGCACAGAGGGGCAGGCTCTGAGCTCACTGAAGGCAAGGCAAGCCCAAGGCAGCTGGTTTGGGAGACAGGCAGCCCATCTGCACGAAAGCCTCTTAGACATAATACATAATGCATGATCCAGCTGAGCCTGCCTTGCTGACTAACCAGCCCCCAAAAGACTTGCTCTTCCACTTCACTTGCCATGCCCTCCCTGCATTTGTGGCAGTCAGCCTGATGGATGCAGCTCACTGAACTTACCTAAGGACACAGAAAACTGTTCTGCCAGGTTGGCAAGCAGAGCTGTGTCAGAGAGGAGCCTGGTAAGAGGAGGGGATGGAGCAGCACAACTGGGAACAGAGGTGGGGAAGGTGAGAGCAAATGCTGCCTGGCCTTTGCAGCCTCTGGAGCCACTTCACACACAGACTGGGGGTCAGGGAAAGAGGATTCCCTTCTAGGCTAAAAGCCTGAGCAGGGAAGGATTCAGGGGTTTGGTGTCTGGCTGTCATTTCGTCCCAATGGTTTGAGTTGCCTCATTTAGCAGTTTACAAAAACAAAATAGAAATCATTCGTTTTGGAGCAGCTGGGGCTTTTACCACCTGGATTATGTAGGGAACCAGATCATCCTATAGTATAAAAATCATGTTATTTACAGGAAAAGCCAGTAATATTTGAAGGCTCCCTTCGTTTCTGAACATCAAATCTTCCCAAGTTACATTTCCACACTTTTTCCTGGACACCCAGCCTGAGGGTGAGGCTGGAAGGCTCAAAAAAGGCCATGTCAGGTGAGGACTTCCACTCTCCTAAGCACTGGAAAGCCTGAAAAACATGCAAATAATTTTACAACAATGAACTGAAG
Organism: Xenops minutus; assembly: GCA_035221455.1. Lineage (NCBI taxonomy): Eukaryota > Metazoa > Chordata > Aves > Passeriformes > Furnariidae > Xenops > Xenops minutus. The sequence continues at coordinate 57,206,272 of JAWWEE010000040.1, read as the reverse complement.
TTGTACTAACAAAATTTTGAAGCTCCTCCTTTAGTCTGTGGTTTTCACATTCTTGGGTGTCATGTTTTTCCAGCTTCTGCTTGTAGTAAAAGGATACTTCTTTCACTTTCTGAATTTGGCAAAAGGGGGTCTAACTCCTTAAACCTTGGCAAAAGATGGTCTAACTCCTTAAACCTTGGCAAATGAGTTTGAAAGGATCATCAGATACCACGAGCTAATTTCCCATCACTGGGTGAACATAACTCACCCTTCCCAAGTCGGAGATAACTCATGGAGGTTTTAACTGATATAAAGTGCTCAGTAGCACTATGGACATTGGTATTCACTGATGTTCTGAGGACAGTTCATTTATCTAATCTGCATGTCTTAAAGAGGGGTTTTTTTTCACACAGCAGCCATCCCAAATTCCTGCTTTTTGTTAGCAGGGAGGGAAAAGCATGTGAAGTGCCTCGGAAATGCTGGCTCCATCAGACACTCCAGAAACTTTCATCCCTGTAAATACTCTTAATTGCTGGAGGGCAAAGGGCCCTATTCATTTTATTTATGGCCTGCAAGGATTACCTGTGGGATATCTGGTGCACGTGGAATTATCCAGGTTTATGGCCAGAAAGGAGGTCATGTGTGTGGCTGTGCATGGACAGCAAAATAAAACAAAAACTTGCCTGGAGAAAAGCTTTATCCTGATCTTAAGAAGGGCAACCATTTAATGGCCTTCATGTGAAGTGCAGCAAGGTGGTAAAAAGGAGATTCCTGCTGACATTACAGTGTCATTTTGGCCACAGAGACAGAGGAAAGTTACAGCTGGGATTGTCCAGTTTGCTCCTTTTTCACAAAAACAGAGGAAAACTGCTGCAGTGGGGAGATGGGAACACACCAAAAAGAGTAGCTTTTCAAATATAACATTGATTAAAATACCTTACAGAGATCTGGAAACCGGTGAAACTGGTTTTGAGTCTGGCCTATGCAGGTTCTCATAGTGTTTTTATCACTGACTGTACAGATGCCTTCTGGTAATACATTATTTATTCATTGTGTAGCAACTCTGCCAGACACCAGGTATTACCTCACCAAATTCTTTTTCAGCCCACAGAGGGGAAATAATTTTGCTTGCAAGGCTACTGGACAAAAAGGACTGGGGTTTTAAGGTTTCCCTGCCTTCACTGCAGGGAAATAAGGCATAGATATTAAAAATGCTCCAGGACATTTTAAAGGAGGGAACACAATGGTTTGTAGCAGTTCCTGATGCATACAGAAGGTGCTGTAGACATGGAGCAGTAGGTGGCACTGATGGTATTAACAACACACATGTTGTGTCAGTGCAGAATTCAGGGGAATCAGGGAGGTGCTCAGAGATGCTCCAGGGACAGCCCCAATTGCCTGCCTGACCCCAGCAAATTCAGCTCAGCCCAGATGTGAAGTGCTTGGCTTTAAGGCCAAAAAATGCTCCAGATCTCACAGGGGTGGGGAATTGTTCCCCCCAGTGAGAAGGTGGCTGGGAAGTGACCCTGGGCAGTGGCCAGGAGGGAGAGGGGGCTCTGAAACATCTCAGGTGTGATGGAGTGATGGGACACCAGGGACTTTTCTCAGTGACACCTGGTTCTTTTGTGCAAAATAAGTAGGCAGGGCATGTGTGGGCTCCAGGACATGAAACTAAAGCCATTCATACACTCAGCTGCTCTGAGAGGTTGGTGTTCCCAGCTCTGCAGAGCACTGTGGTCTCTGCTGCTTCATCCAGGAGACTGAGAGTTACCAAGCCTGCAGACACCAGCTCACCATGGGCAAGTTTAATGTTCATCCTGCTGGACTTGGCCTTAGAAAATGATGCTAGACTAGCATTTTCATCACTCTCCAGCTGTGTGTTCCTGTTAACACTATTTCACTGTTTAAACCTGCCTTCAATTCTCTGCCTCAATTTTACCCTTTGACTATTAAAAAAGCAACTGATTTAGCACTAAAGTCAGTAAAATCCCTTGTGTCTGCTGTCTGTACCTACTTGTCTGATATTTGCAGGGTAATCACACTGCCCTGTTCTGTAGCCAGTGTCTAACTACCTGGAAATGCAGGGGGGTCCAAGTCCTTACAGCATTTAAAATAACATTGCTGCTCTTCCCTTGTGTGAGTGGAACAAGTTGTCTCCTGCTTTCTGAAGGGCTGCTTCTTACTGCTCTGTCCAACAGCACCACAAATGCTTTCTGTTTGACCAAGGAGTGACAAAGGTACCTCTTGACACACAGGAACGTGGCTAAAAACCTGTATTGCCTTGTGTAGGATAACAAGTTCAATGGCCTGGACAAAGCACAGAGAAGATAAACACAAGTCTATTGTGTTCCAAGAAAAACCCACAGCTATCTTTTTAAGCACTCTGACAATATAGTTAGTAAGGAATTTATTTGGTTGATGTAAGACTCTATTATGGATTGACTCCAAGTAATTGGAAGTGATAGGCTGGTGGTCCTTTAGGGAAGCTCTTCTAGAGCCACACAGCTGCAATGAAGATGTCACACTGTGTGAGAAGGTTCCCAACAACAAAAACAATTATTGCAATATAATTAATGTACTTGCATAGGGCTTACAAACATCAGGGAATGCAAATAATAGCCTGAAGAGCCTATTTACAAAATCTCAAAATTCTCCAGCCAGATACTCATTGTTATTCAACAACTTCCAACCAACCCCCTATAACATCCACAAGGCCATGGCATTGCTGATGCAATTCTTTAGAATTTTCCTTTTTGATGTCATCTCCCCAAAAGCAGAAGTTGAAAAGAAATTTTAAGAAAAAATAGAAAGAGAAAAAAAGAAGCAGAGCAAGGTTGCTGATGAAAAAGTGCCCACCATGCAAAGCAATGTTCTTTCCTTATTCCTTCATCCCTATGCACTCCCTCTTTTCATAGACCACGATTTCACCCTCAGCTCTGTGGTTGTTTAATGCCCAGGCACAAAAGATCTTGTACTGCTAAGTCTGTGATCACTAACAAAATAAAATCTCTCAGTGGACTTGGAGGGGACTGAAGGAGCAGGTGACAAACACTAGGGGCCAGCAGCTTCCCATGTGCCTTTCCAAGCCTCCCAGCCTGGTCTGGGGCTGTTTGCTGACCACAGGACAAGGTGTGACCCTACATTTTAAGGGGTGAGGATGCAACCAGTGAGAAACCTCCCTTACTGTAGCCCAGTGATGTTTAGAAATCAAGATTCACCCCCAGAAGGGGAAAGGCCAGTCCCAGTCCTCCAGGACAACCAGTGCTCCTTCATGTACACCAAAATAATGTCCCACAACAGAGCTTGGAGCTCTCTCATGGACAGAGAGCAGTGTGAGAACAAAGCCAGGAAGGAACTGTACAAGGTTCCTGTACTGAATGTACTCAGGTGAATATTCCTAGGGGGTGTGTCCTGCCAAGAGCAGCATTTTATGCCATTTACCACAGCTGATCCTGAGCAGTTCTTAGCAGGAACTTCAGCTAATCCATCCAGGGCTGGAAAGCCTTCCAGTAAGATCACACCAATTTATGAAAGAGTCTACAATCTTCAATCTCCTCTTGGCAAAGGATTGTGGTATTTAGCCTGTGACTGAGAATAAAACACCTCCCAAGGCCTCCCTGGGATATCCTGTGTAAAAAATGCTGTCAGCAGCATCCCATACATGGGATTTCAAAAACTACAGGATACTAAATCACAGAAGTTATCTAGCAATAGAGCAAAACTTGCCTGATCTTTCCTTTTAAAAGGAGCAACAAAAATTAAGCTACTTGCTTGTGAAACTGTTTCAGTCCACTGTGCAAAGCATTTTAATGGACAGAAAAGTCCTTTAAACTCCTCCAACTTAGACCATTTGTTGTGAAAAAAGTCTTACAGGCGCCTGAATTGTGATTCAAGATAAATTTAATACTGTTTGTCCCCTAGGCATCTAGATTGATCAGCTCTAGGCATGCCAAGCAAGTTCAGGCTGTTTTATGGTTAATATCCATAGCTGAAAGTGATTAAGAAATAAACTTTGGTATTTCTGTTTTAAATCCGTTCTCCTCTCCAAGTATGTAAGCACTTATAAAATCCTGCTGAAATGTAGAGATGGAAGACCCAACCTGACTTGTTTAATAAACAAAACTCCCACCATGGACTCCAGCCTAACACTAAAAAAACTCCTTGAATTTTGGTTATCAAACAGAAGAGTGGTGTTTGTTCCAAACATTATAGACAGTAGACATCATTAACAGGCAAAGAAGTTAACCCAGGAGAGAGATGTATCTACAGGACTCTTTTAGGCCAGTGGCATAACCTTGCTGGTGGCATATTTTTGGCAGGTGGCTCAGAGGCAAATCCCCACTCTTCTACCCATCAGCAAAAAAATAGAAATTACTGTATCAGACACAAGAAAGAACTACACTTAGACAGCACTTGGGCTGAGAGAAGGCTTCCACTGAGGTGGTGTCAGTGAAGTCCCACCACAGGCTATTACTACATTATTTCTAACTTAAAAGGACATGCCAAGCCTACACTTCCCTGTGGTCTGTGGCAAACGTTCCAGCAGGATGCCAGAGGGAGCTAGATCATGATAGACTAAAGACAAGCCACCAGGACAACAAAAGAAGCCTGAAAATTGCTTTATTTGTTCGTCAGGTTTGTGCGTTACAGCAAGCGTAAGTTGAGCTACCATGAACCGTCTGGAAGAGCATTTAATGTTAACCTTAGAGTGTAGAGGGAGTAGAGCCTGGATCTGCACACAACATTCCTACTGCTGGAGTCTACATTCCCGAGTTACACATCCTTGAGATCCTTCTGGATGTTCCACAGTGTGTCAGCACTCTTCTTCAGCTGAGTCACCTCATCGTCCTTCAGCTTTTGGTTGATGACAGTGGTCAATCCAGAGGCATTGAGGATAGCAGGAAGGCTCAAGAAGACGTCATTCTCAATGCCATACATGCCCTGCCACAGACAAGAGAGATCAGAGGTGAGCCCATCAGCCCAGATCTGCATTTGGTTTATGTAACACGAACCCTCCTGAGAGCAAAGCTAAAAACTCTCACTTGGCAGCCTGCAGAAAGAGTTCAGTCACGGGGTATTTGAGAAAATACACAGTACAGAGCTGCTTTGGACCAGATGACTGGCAATACCACCATGGCTGATTGCAGAAACCTCACCTTCAAACCTGGTTTATTCAGATCCAGCAAGCAGCTGACAAAATTCAGCTGTGGGATTAGGGCAGCTCATCCTTTCTGCTACAGAGGCAGCAGGAACTTGAACCTGCTCTGAGTCCTTGCTGCCCCAGGGGTGGCAGGGCTGGTCCACACTAGGTGCAGCCAGTTCCACCAGCTATGCAAGGACAGATCTCTGCACACCAGCACCTTTGCTAGGCAGTGCTTTGTGACATTGCAGCTGGGCCCCCAGGAAGTTTTCCAGTTTTACACCAAAACCTCTTTCCAAGCAATCTGCATGCCACAAACAGCAAACTTTACACAAGGGCAATAGAGTACAGAGAACTCATTTTCAGCTCCCTACTTGTGAGAGGAGTAGGCTAAGAGGTCAGCCTAGAAAGAATGGCAAGAGTAAGCTCCCTTTTTAAATTCCAAGTAGTATTTTACAAGGCCTCCTTTGTTTAGCCCCTTGCTAATTGAGACTACTTAGCTTGTCCTTAACAACAAAATGAGCCAGAGCATCCAAGGAGCCCCCACTTCTTACCTTAACCAGTGTTGAGACTGAATGAATGCGGTGCAGGTTCTTCAGTATGGTCTCACAGAGGTCAGCAACACTCAGGCCAATAGCCCAGTTGGTGTATCCCTTCAGTTTGATCACCTCATAGGCACTAAGGGAGCGTGGAAAGACAACTACATTAAGATGTCTTCAACACACTGTGAAATACAAGTCTTAAGAGCAGTGAGAGTTTCTCATGGAAAAAAAAAAAAAAATTCAAACTCCTGCAAGACATTCTAAGTTTTGGAGTAAAAATATCAAAGTAGGAGAGTCACATGTTTCAGCATTAGAAGATAAAGCATAAAGTCTACATCATCCCATATGTATAATAAAGAATCCCTGTTGTTCTCACAGGATTAGCTGGGAAGAAAATTAACTCCCATCTAGGAAGATTTCTTAATGTTAAATAGAAAAGGACACCTATCTCTAATAAGTTCTCAATTTAAAGCAGTTGCACAACCATCCTGAGTGCATTTGGACTAGATAAACCTTTAGAATCAAAGCCATGCACTACCTACACACACCCCCTTGGTGTTTTCAGCCAACATCTGGGGAGAATGCACTCATTTCACAAGTGAGACAAACGATCCAGCAACAGGCAAACAAGTTTTCCTGCATCAGTGAAGAAAATCTTCCCCAATTCCAACACTCTGCTCACAGAAACACACTGCCTTTTCCCCAGCCTTGTGCCCTTTGAACAAAGTTAACCACTTCAGAAGCTACATGTGAGAAAACAAGAACACACACAGCTCTAAGCACTGCAGCCCTTAAGTGGGTATGTTATGCAATAGCTTGTTGGCTGCAGGGTAATGAAGCTTACCCGCTGAAATCCTGCATTTTTGTGTTTAAACCAGCAGTCTCACCCATTCATGCAGCCCTCTAAATTAACAGGGCACCCAAGCTGCAGCACAACAGCAGACAGTGTGCACACAACCTTTTTTCAGCATCACGTATACCCATGTTACTCCTCAAGTCATTGTACCTGTCAACCACTTGCTTGTGGACCTCTTTCCAGTTCTCAGGGTCTTTGTCACTTCCCATGGCAGGATTCAGCTGCTGGAGACAAACTCCTGCCACGTTCACTCCGCTCCAAACAGCCACTGGAACAGGGAGAGGATATAAGTTTCAACAGCATTTTGCAACTCCCTCTCCACTTTTTCCTATTTAAAGTAAGTGGAACCATAAGCAGCAGCAGCCACAAGAACCTCTGAGGCACATTTTCACTTTTCATTTAGCTGCAGTTAATTCTGAGCACTCAGTCATGAGACTATTTTAGTACTGGCACTTTAACAAGTTGATTGTAACACACGACAGCAGAACTTTCAGACCTTGGAAGGTGCAGCCAGCCATCTCTGAAGTCACACACTTCAAATTCTAGCAAAAAGGCACATCTTAGCTGTTCAGCCTTTTAAAACTAATTATACTCAAAACTGCAGCAAGGATGTATTTGCTGTTTCACTAATCAGTGTTAAGTTCAGCCTTCAAGAAATCTATTCTTATTTACATGAGTAAGAGGGTAACAATATGCAAAGTTAGGGTATCAAGAGAGGAATTTGCACCCCTCTTCATATTGAAAGCTCACAGGCAGGCTCATTCTCTGTTCCTGTGAAGTAACTAGAATTCTGAGCTACTTCAAAGCAAAAGCTGATGCAGGAGGAGCTCAGCCAAACTCTGCTTTCACTAGTGCAGGGCTGATCAAATGCAATGGGACACTGGAGAGGTGGCACCCCTAGACATACACAGCACAAAAATATAAAGCAGTACTACCAGTGTACATAAATATTCTGCTGCATCATTTCAGGTTTGAAATACAGGAGCTGAGCTAAGACAGATGGGCTTCTTGGATTTTACATGGTTTTAAAACAGTCTTTTAAAGGGCATGGAGAAAAGTCAGGGAATCAGATACAGGATAATTTTGCTATCCTGAGCCTGGATTTGCTAGTGTTTTCTGTTACCTCCAACAAGCTCTGCCCTGGACTTAAAGGAGCTGATACTGTCTTCAGAGAACTGTGCTACAGGCTATGTTATGGTTCTCCAAAAACTGAGGATGAAGGAAAGCATGAAGTTGTAGCCTTCAGGACACAACTTTAGCTTGCAAAATTGGCCTTTTCAGTTCGGGGTTTAATCATACAGCCACAATCATATTTATTAAACATGTGTAGCTACATTTCACAGGATCACAGGATGGTTTGGGTTGAAAAGGACCTTAAAATCCATCCCATTCCAACTCCCTGCCATGGGCAGGGACACCTTCCACTGTCCCAGGTCACTCAGAGCCCCATCCAACCTGCCCTTGGACACTC
>JAWWEE010000040.1:57164565-57190230 GCA_035221455.1 Xenops minutus | reverse complement strand
CTTCCTCCTCCTCTCCCTGCCCCAGCTACGGCAGCATCACATCACACTCCTCCTCCTCCTCCTCCTCCTCCTCTCCCTGCCCCGGCTAAGGCAGCATCACATCACACTCCTCCTCCTCCTCCTCCTCTCCCTGCCCCGGCTAAGGCAGCATCACATCACACTCCTCCTCCTCCTCTTCCTCCTCCTCCTCCTCTTCCTCCTCCTCCTCCTCCGCCTGCCCCGACTACGGCAGCATCACATCACACTCCTCCCACGGCTCGCCCTATCCCAGCAGGGTTTTCCTTTAAAATAGATAGGGCTGGCGGTGGGAGCGCCCGCAGCCGGAGTTTTGTGCCTTGGCAGAGTAATAAAGCACATTATGCGGCACTGTGAGGGATAATAATCAGACGATGTGATGATCCCCAGGGGGCTCTTCCAACCCTAGCAATTCCGTGATTCTGTTCCTCGGACCCATGGGACGCACAAAGTGAATTTTGGGGTACACCATGTGCCACTGCTGCTGAGCAGGGAAGTGATTTATTGGAATCCCTGCAGGACCAGCGAAATAGGGAAGAATAGAAAGAATGCTTTATTCAAATGCTGTGACTTTACATCCTTCGAGCTGTAAAGGAGGAAAGTGAAGGCAAAACGCTGAATGGTGTGCATTTAGTTTCACTGGGGGGAAAACCAGGGAGCTCTAGGTTCCTCAGCACAAGTGATTAGCTCTGTCTCACAAGAGGGAAAGCAGAACAGCAGATTCCAGAGTCCTCCCAAATAAGTCACTGGGTTAAATGTGACTAGGCAGAGAGCCTGGCCCTGCCTGCCTGTTGCAGCTAGTTTAAAGTCTTATTGATTTTTTTAAATTTTATTTATTTCATTTTGCCAGGTATTTTGCCAGGTTAGTAATAACTGGATTAATTCCCTCTGGCTCGCCAGGCAGCCAGACAAACACTGGTGCCAGGATGGTGAGCATGGTGGTGAGTCAAGGCTGAAACCTGCCTTTCTGGGCAGCAGTACAGATCCTTGCTGGCTTTAAATTACTATCTAACCATGACCTACTTTGCTTCTTTACATTGGTTGACATTGCAAAGGGTCCCCTGGAGGAAAAGAAATGAGTTAAGCCATTCACATGACACTTCAGGTAGCAGCTTGCTGTAAGAAAATCAAATCAACACTTTGAATTACAGCTGAAATGGGAGCTGGAGGTAAATAATAATTACCCAGTGAAATGTAAGGGTAAGAAAATCTGTCCTGTATAATCACAATGGGTACATGGACAAATGAACTTTGAGAAAATGAGGAGGAAGGGGGATGAAAAGGTTCTGGAGGGATTAGGGAAGGATCAGAGCAAGGTTTTTTCATTCCTGAACCAGAAGCAAGGGTTCTTGTCCTGCAGAGTTCCCTTCTGCATTATGTCTTTTTTGGGCACATTGAGCATCTCTTATTGTAAGCATTCAACAATCAATTATCATAGCATTGGATCAAGTATCATAGTTTGTAATTAAGTAGAGAGGAAAATGCCAAGATGCAAAATCTTAAAGCTCCTAAAGGCAGACTGGACCATTTGCCACATGTTACAATAGCTCTCCTAGGCCCTCACTTAGATCAGGCTTCATTTTGGATGCAGTGATAAAAGCACAGGGTATTTAATCCCCTCCCTGAAGTCCTTTCAATCTAAATAGACAAGGCAGGGGCAGGGCGGTGGGTGGAAGAAAGATGATTATTCCCTCTTCCTGCTCTTAATTATTTAGTTGCTTATTGTTCCAGATGATGGAGGATTGAGGCACAGAGAGGTGAAAAGATCTCCCCGGGGTCACATGGAAAGTCTCCCGGCATCAGGTCACAGTCTCAAAGTTCAGCTGTAGTTTGGCAGCGTTGACATTTTTTGATGAAGTGCAGTTTTCCAGAAAAACAAACCCCAGTGTTAAGGGACACAGTCTAAATAAATTTGCCTGGTAACCTTCATACAATTGCGACATGCCTTTTGTGTATACATTTTAGGCACGTTCAGCTTTTGGTTTGTATACAAAGTGTGTGTGATTACCTAAGCCTGGGATACTTTGCTACTTGCATCTGTCCCATGATCTTCCCAAAACACAGGAAAGCAGATAGGATTTCCCTGCTGTTTCTTTTTTCCAGAACTATAGTTAAATCTGATTAAAACCAGAGATCTCACTCAAAAAAAACTTTGCAAAACACAGGGAACTGAATCCATCTGCTGGGAATCATTAAGTGCTGTCACACACAATGCCAAATTAAAATTCTGGTCCACCTATATTTTAATTCTGTTCTTATTCATCTGGATTTGCCATTTGAAGGCAAATGTATTGCCATTTGAAGGAAAAGACATCACACAATAAAGAAAAATTATCTTGGAGTGGCAGCTTTGCTTCTTTTACCCCGGTTTTGTTTGAAGGAACAGTTCTCTATTTTTGGCAGCAAGCCTTCTTTCTGTTTAACTTTTGTTTAAAGATTAGACAGTGTTACCCAGATAACACACTCATGATAGTTAAGTGCTTTATAATGTAGTTAATAAAAAAACAAACACATCACGAGCTTGGGGACTATAATGCAAAAGGGAGTGAAATGTGATATCTTTGGTGCCAGAGGAAACAAATGGCTATAAATTTTACAATTAGGTAAGTGATAGCACCCAGTTTGTAAGGACTAAACTGGCCCATTAAAAAGTTCAGGAGAAACAACAGCTACTAAATAAATGAATAAAGAAAGAAAGAAAGGGGGCAAACTACTTATATGATACTCACATCTGGCTCTGGCAAAGGACCTGGCCTGGGAAGGACCTTCCCTCCCTCCTGTGCCCTCTCCCTATCTTTGCACCCTGGTTCCTTCTCACTGTGCCAGTGCAACTGCTCGAGGGCCCCATAGGATCTCTGTCATCCTCTTGGGGAAATATAATCTTAAAGGAAAAGAGAAAAGAACATCCTAAGCCATTTGTGTCAAAGGGTCTTTCTCATTCATCTTTAAATTATCAGAGAGATTTTGAAACATTTCCTGCTCTGTAACAGTCCAGTTTATACACCATCCATGGATAAGTAGAAATCTATCTTCCACAAGGAACATTCAGCCAATGCCTTCCAAATGCAAGCAAAAATATATAAACCTGGAATGACATACAGACAGTGATTTTTATCAACAGATAAATTTCCATATAGTAAGGAGGAGTTCTTTTCTCTGAACTGGTTAACTGTTCAGAAAGCTAAATAGTCCTAATATTTTTATGAATTGATTTTGTTCATTATATGTCTGAAGAAGGGAATATGGCTTTGTCAGCCTAACACCTCTCCAGACACAACTGCAAGACCATGTCCTTGCTGAAGAGTCTTTTTTTACACCCTCTAATCACAGAGTGTAGCATATCTGCCTCAGGAGTAGTGTGTGGCACCTCCTCTGATCTGGGTACAAAGATTTCTTTAGTAGTGCTGTAGCACTACTGTAGTCGTAGTCAGGTAATAGGCAATAATTACCTACTGTAATACAATAATTTATTATAATAATTCATTGTATTACAGTAGGTTTTTCAGTAGTGCTTCATGGAGGAACACATAAAATCTCTTCAATGACTTCTGAAGTGGTTCCACAACCGCAGGACTTGTTCCTTGTCCCTAGGAGTTAATTCCAGGTTTCCTCATATGTGTGCCATACTTGGACAAGGTACTATGCTATTTGAATCTCCTTGTCTGGGTATTGCTTACAGTGATTTTTCCAAAGAGCACACTCATCTCTCCCACTGCCTTCCACTTAGACATTCACTTGCATGAGCCCCCAATTTATCTTGTTAAAAATCCTCCTAATTCTGAAGACAGACCAAAGACATTTTTGCATGTTTTACAGGCACCTCTGCCTGTTTCCTGGTACAGTCACAGCCTCACAGCCCCTGCCTTTGAAGCAGACTGCTGCTGTGAAGGGTCAAGGCTGACCAGCCACCCTCCTCTTTGGGAAGCATCCATTGCTATCTCAACTAACCTTTGCCATATTGCACTCTGGACCCTTCCCACTCTGCCATTTACAAGGCAAGCTTTGTGGAAAACACTGTGGACACAACTGAGCTTCCAGTAAGCGTTATTTAACATCTTTCCCAGTACTGGGGAATGTTTGGCTCCATTGCTACGGCCGAGTGCCATGGCTGGGAAGGACACACTTCACGCTGAACCCACCGAGTACTTGTAGATGGAAGATATCCACAGACACATTTTGGATTTTCTCCTTTAAACTATAAACAAATGTCCCAATTATTCAACCAATCAAGCTTGCACTTTGGTTTTTAATGCCGTAGGCAAAGCAAAGCAAGCCATGATGACTGGAACAAATATCTTTGGTCTGGATCTAACAGGTGCCCACTTAGAATTTCTCTTACTACTTTTAATTATTCTTAGGCACTCTTTGTTTTCTTTACCACACACTTATTATATATTGAAAGAAGAGCCAGTGAAATGTTTCCTGGCTGAAATTCCTTAGTGTGACCTGTAGGATTTCAATGCAAACTCATTGCTCCAAAGCTGGATCAAACCATCAGAGATCAGCAGAAGTTGCTTTCTGACTCTCTGGCTCCATCTAAGTACCATTCTTTTCATTTCTTCTAAGCAAAGAAACTAAGACATGGAAACTGTTCCTCGGTTCTGCAAGTCAGCCCTGAGCCAGTTTAGCTCATGAAATCAGTGGGAGACTCACTTTTGTTTCCTTGAAGTACATTGCTGTTCATCAGCCAACTGACTGGGGTCAGTGCCATGCCCAGCACATACCAGAGGCAGCTCAGGAGTGGCACAAGGAGAGTCCCTTCCCTGTGCTGGGGCTGGGGAGCACTAAATCACTTCTCTGCCTCTCCTGTAACTTGAGCTGAAGTTAGGCTGTGCTCGGAGCTGCCTTCTAGGGAAGCTTCCATTTCCAGACTGCAGAAGGAGCTGGGGATGGGGACCAGCTAAATTTAGTCTCTGTGAATACCTCTTCCTGTCCCCAGTGCTGTAATTCCAATACTTCTTATTAATAGTAGCTCGTGCACATAAACTATTACAAATTGCCTTGAGCCCAGCCCAGCAGTGATATCAGCTAACACTGGCTAAAGAAGCACCACAAATTTTGCCTCATGCCAGAGATTTACCATGTATGTTTAGCTTGTATTCCTGAAATCTCCATGCCATTGTAAACTTTTGAGCTAATGCTGAGGCACATGAGAGGCTCAGAAAGTCCTTTGCTTTTCAGCACCCTAAGAAAAGTAGGCAGAAGTTTGCCCTGCCTGGATTTTAGTTTTATTCATTGGAATAGTCATTAAAATCATTAAATTTAAAATGGACCATGTTAGATGTCAGGAGCTTTTGGCTTACAAATGTGTAACTAGAGGTGCGTTTTTTTTAAAGTTTAAAAAATAAGGGCAGTGTTTTGCATGAAAGCTATCCCAAAAGCAGGTTAAAAATGTATTTTGTGTCAAGATAGATTGTCTTGTCCTTTTATAATTTCACTTTTCTAACTGTGACTGCTCTGCCTGCTTGGGCTGGTTCTATGCCTGAAAGATAAAGCCCTTATCCGAGCTGTTTTGAAAAGTTCATAGAAGGGAAGACAAAAATTAATGAACATTATGTGATAAGTATCAAGCCCCCCATTGTTATCCAGACCATCCCTGTAGTTACAGACTGGTGCTCTACTCATTGATGTCTTTAGTGACTGTCATATTCATTTCTTTCTAAATTTGTGAGTAGATTAAAAGCCCTTTAAAATGATGTGATGTCCTAAACTTATTATTTGCTTTTCCTCAGCACAGCTAATTCACCCTGTAGTCACTCACTTCTGCAAGCCCATTCCTAATTGAAATTATTGTCTATGTGATGAAAACAATTACATTCCCCTTTCTGTTTGGTTGTTTTATCACTGTACAAAATATAATTAAATTGTTTTGCCATATCATAGGAAGTACACGAAGAGGACACTTACAGCCCCACATCCTTGATTTGCCTTGTGTACTGAAGGAGCTTGACATCTGTCCCTGTTTGAACAAGGTGATTCTTTGCTGTCCTGAGTTCCAAATAGCAACTGAACGAGCTGCATGAGCAGGGATGATTATCTTCATCAAGTGCTTATGGCTGTTGCTCTTTGCATTAACTCTTTCCCTCTCGTTCTAGTTCAGTGCTGGGAAGGATTTGGCAGTGCAGCTGGACTCTGAAATTTGGCAGTCAGGTCTCTTGGTGGAGGCTCATCTTGTAGTCCAAGGTCCTGTTTCTGGGACAGTCCCTGTCACCTCTGCTTATAAAACATGCAACCAAACCACTTTGATATCTTGTGTGTGGTATGTGTAGTTAGAGAACAATTCTACTGTGATGATGGCATTCCATATGGTACAAGGTAGTACTTTGATAAAGTTCAATTTGATTTTAGCTGTATCAGCAGCACCACTTCTAAAATTCACAGAATGTTCTGAGTTGGAAGGGACCCACGAGGATCTTCAAGTTCAGCTCTTGAGTGAATGGCCCATACAGGGATTGAACCCACAACCTTGGCATTATTAGCATGAGGCTCTAACCAACTGGGCTGATCTCAGAGTCAAACTGACCAGGGCTCTGCTTTATTTTGGGTGTAGTAAATGACAAAAAAATACAGTTGTGACTCCTGGGCAACTTCTCACTTGCCTTTTAACGTGCCCTTTGTGAACTGTAATATTACCTAAATATCAGTGGTAAGATGTTAGCTATTAAAGGAATGCAGAAAGAAATATGCAAAAAGAAAGAGCCCAGCCATCTTCTGTTTGATTTTGCCATGAAAAACGTCTGTGGGAGCTGGGCTTGGACAGCCTTTGCTCCCATGGATGGTTCATTGGCAAAGGAAAGCACCTCACTGAAAGATCAGTCAGACATAATGCTGACACCATGACTCTGAAACCTGATGTGACAGAGGCTGTCCTGGGCTGGCTCAGTGGTGAACTGCTGGTCTGTGGAATGGAGAAAATACAAAAATTTACAGACATTAAATGGCAAAATATCAGCACCTGGTAAGTGATCCTGAGGGCAATTTGACTAATCCTAAAATGCAGGCAAAGAGGATGAAGTGCCTGTAGGGATGTCTACTTCTCCATGGGATTTTAAAGGGTTCTGGTCAAGGGACTTAAGAAAGCTTTTGATAGAGAAATACTGGAGAGATGGATACACACTTTGATATGGGTTTTTTTTCATCTACCTTTAGATAGAGCATAGGTTTATAGTTGTCTAGTCATGTTATAGTAAAAGGGAAAAGCAAGTTATTCTGATTCATCTGTCCTAATCCAGATGTGTCCTGAAGAAAAATCCATCTAATCCGAAAAGCGCACGTTCCTCTCACTGTGGGAGTGGGTTGAGTTGTTGGGGGAGAACCCAACTGATTTTCAATCTGTGACACCAGAGAAGTGAGCAGGGACATGTAGCAGGGGAAAAAGAGGGGTGGGGGTCACTGCTTTGGTGCTGGCCCTTGCTAGCTCAGCAGAGGCAGCCACTGAGCTGCCCCTGCAGGGCAAGGCGAAGGTCACTGGTCCCAGCTGAGCTGGGCTGCAGGGACATGTGCTGCTCTTGAGCCCCTGCCAGCTTCAAAGGAACATTATTTTACCCAAGCAACTGCCAAGGTCAAGTGACTGCCTGTGTATTTATAGCAGCAGGGCTGTGCTTTGCCATTAAGGCAGCACTGAGTGCCCAGACTAACAAAGGAGAATGAGCAGGGCCAGGAATGCCACCTCCAGCTCAGGTTCCCCCTGCTGCTCCTGTGCTGGAAGGCTGGTCTGCAGCTATGAGGAATTCTGTCATGGCCTTGTTAGCAGACATAAAAAATGAAATCAGATTGAGTTACCATAAGAATAAGGACTCAGTGGGCCCCTGTAAAGCGTGCTCTATAAACCCAGGGCTGGCCAGGCCTTAGAGAATCAAAGGCACTTCAGGATGAAAAATGACCCTAGTGCTATCACAGAAATAGGAAAGGAGAAAATCCAAGTGCTCCTGGCTGTTTGGGGCCTCAGAGGTGCTGCTGCTGAGAATTTTATGCTGATTAGACCAGTGTGCTTCCTCACTGGTAAAATGGCCTATAAGGTAGGATTTGGTGTTGCAAAAGGTCATGGGTGTTTCTATCTCAAGCAGAAACATCTCTTTAAAAAGCAGTTGGGAAGTACCTGTGTCAGGAGCCACTGAGGTTGTTTAATGGTGTAACTTAGTATGGCTGTGTCTCTGACATGTACATTGAGCTGCCCTCACTGGCTCCTGCCTATTCCAGGTATCTGGGTCAGGAAACGAGGGGTGTTCTCCTACTGACTTTCATATGAGCCCTTCATTGCTGCCACTCCCACTCAGAGCATGCAGAGCCTCCTGATCCTTCTTAGCCCTTCCCAGCTGGTTTGAACACTGAAAACCACAGCAGAGATGGCCCAGCTTGTACCTACCTATTGCTTCCTTCAGGGGGAAGGTGAAGATCAGAGTCATAGAGTTGGATGGCCTTCTTGGCACCTGTCTTTGATGGGAACTGTCTGGTTTGTGCTCTGGAGGGATAAATATGTTATCTAGGCAGGCACAAGCAGTATTACATCATGGTGTCCCAGAATGTGTTGCACTTATCTCCACCCTGCCTATCTTGGCTGCCCCATCTGCTGAGGAAACCTTACCTAAGCACTGACTGGTCTTGCATTTCCCTCATGGCTCCAAGTATTTTTCTTACCATCTATAGCTACTCTCTGAATATGTGGGGCTTTTTGTCTTTCATTGTGGCTATGCACTAGGTGCTGAAGAATATAAAGCCAGAAAAAAGCTATTTCATAGAACCTATTGCCCAAAAAACAGTTGGAACTTGAGATCTCTTACAGAGGGAAGAGAACATTTTGCAGCAAACACATAAACCAACAGCAAATAAATGGCTCCAGCTAGGGTTAGCCATGGGTGAGACAGCAGGACCAAGCAGCAGTATAAAAGGGGCTGTAAAGGTTGTGTCAAGGCCCAGGGGTTTATAATGCATGTGGGATTGGATTTGCTGCCAAATGGGCAAGAAAGCAAGATTGCTATTGTGAAGCAAAACCTCAGGACCTCTGAAGTGTTTAATGCACAATTAGCATTGTGAGTGACAGGCTCTGTTATTATTTATTTCCACTGCATTTCATGGTAAAGCAAAACAGACAAATAAGGCAAGGCAAGGCAAGGCAAGGCAAGGCAAGGGAAGGCAAGGCAAGGCAAGGCTAATCATAGAAGCAGAGTATAGCTAAAGCCAAGAGCATGCTGGAGATTGCTGGTGTGTTGAACTTACCAGAAAGACTGAGAGCAGCTTACAAACACCACCAATAAAATTATCAAGTGGGGGGTTTATGAGAGCCAAATGAGCCAGAGGAGGGAAAGAGGCACCACAAATGAACTGATGAGATCTGTGTGCTTTCCCTGAGTGCTGGGAGTCAGTCTGCTCAGAGGCAGCTGCCAAGTCCCTTCCCTTCTCCAAGACACACTCCTGCACCTACACTGGCATAAAGCACTTTAAAGCTTGCAGAAAACAGAGAGGCTGCTGCACTGGGTGGGGGTTTAAGGACTTGTCAAAGCAATGGGTCATTTATTCCACTATCCTGACAACCCTTGTTTTGAAAAAGGAATAAAAGAAGCAGGACAAACACTGAGACAAGTTCCTTCTGGTGTCTCCTCCTAACTTCAGCAACCAGGGGCTGAGGGATGGAGTTTGCTGCTAAAGCTGTCAGTTGCTGGAATTCACAATAGTAAAGTCCTAACAACACCCTGACAAGGAGTCCCCAAAGTAACACCAGCACTAGGAGGGGTCAGTGGTTAAACCTTGGGCAGATCTGGCCACATACGGAGCCCTTCAGTTCTGGTGTCCCAGCATGGAAAAGTTTCCCAGGAAAAGTTTCAGCTCGTGGCTATGCCTGTTTTGTAGTAATTTTACATTAGAGGCAAAGAGAGCTGTATAAAACCCCAAATCCCTGCTGTGGTACTAAAACTGAAGGGGCATGACCACCTCAGGCATTTGGAACTGCTCACTGACACAAACAAGCAGTGCCTGCATAACCTAACCCTTCTGGAAGGTAAATCCATCTTCCTTGGCTCACGTGACCCCTCACAAGGGCAAAGGTCCCTTTTTTGAAACCTTGTGGTCTCAGGGGCTTGTAAACTTCTTTCCCTTGGGTAGCATCTTCTCCTTGTTTAGTCCCATTTCCCTCAATGGGGTTGCTTGCAAAGTAATCAGGGCTGATAGGGGCATCACAAGCTGGCCAGAACAAGAGTCTTTGGAACCCCTGTGCAAACTGAGAGTGTGGAGAGGAAATGTTAATGCTGGCAATGTTTATTATGGTTTGCCTTACAATGAACACAAAGGCATTTTTTTAACAAACAAAAACCCTTAGGGCATCGTGCTAATGACACCAAGGTTATGGGTTTGATCCCCATATGGGCCATTCACTAAAGAGCTGGACTCGATGGTCCTTGTGGGTCCCTTCCAACTCAGAATATTCTGTGATTCCGATTTCATATCTACTCCCTCTTATATTTCCTTCTTAAAGCAATTATAGTATTGTTTAGGCAGGTCTTTGCTTTTTCTCCTATTTTTTAAAAAAGAACTTGTTCCCTAGTATGTCCCCTAACATGTCAGATATTTATATTTTGCCAGGGGCCATTCATTTAGATATTCTGCCTGTATGCTCTGAGGAATTTAAACATGGAAATCCAAGAGAAAAAAATCACTGCAGAAAGTAGTGCTTTATCTCCCCAGAGCCTGAATTCAGTGAATCCAGTGAAAGGATTTCAAAAAGAAATAGAAATTATCAACAGTGTTTAGAGCACAGCACTGGCTATTCATGTATTGTGTTATTAGAGTATCCAAAAGTATTAGTAATTCAGAAATATGTAGTCCCAGTTATTAATTGCCCACAATTGACATTTCTTTTCAGTAGGTTATTCCACTTACACAGCCACACAGGAACAGTATGTACACTCAGGCTTTTGTAACTGCATCTTTTTCCAGGACAGAATGAGAGCCTCAAATATACATGAAAGATCGTGGCAGAGAAAAGATAGAGAATGTAATGTCATCACATTTTAATTTCTCCAATCTCTTAAGTCATCTTACATAAGTTAGACCTGCTGGAGTTGGATTTGTTTCTTTCCCTGTAGAAAGTGAAAATTGCGTAAAAAAAAATTAATATATATATATATTAAGTTTACCTCTTGATTTTTTTTTCACATAGAAACTCATAGATTTTTCTATGCAAGCAAACAGCTGGAGCAAGGTGAGGTTAAAATTTGACCAGGAGCCTTATCTCAGCACACAAAATCTGAAGTGCCTTTGTGTTTCCCCAAAGTCTGTAGGCAGTTTGCTTAGCTATCTATTCCTCTCTGTTTTGTGAACAAGGCCTACCCAGAAACATCAGCACTTTATACTGGAGATAACCTTTATCTCCAGCACTTTATAGGATGGCTGTAATTGCTATACTTTTTGGAGTCAACCAAAACCTGTTTGGCCAAATACCTCTCTCCTGCAGCAAACAGAGCAGGGTACCAACCTGCTCCCATCAGCCCACTGGACTGGAGCTGGGGACACAAAAAACTTTCATCCTCCTCTCCAAGGGTGCTTGGTTTATTTTCCACCCTGTCTCCTAAAAGATAACACAGCTCCGAGTCTGGCCCTTTTTACAGACTCTGCCTGTGTGTGACTGTCTCTCTGTTATCTCTTGAGAACTCTGGGCAGAAGCATGTGGTGGAAACAGAAACTGAATGACTGGGAAGAACAAAGGAGACCACTGAAAAAAAAAAAAAGAAATTTACTACTTTGTAAATTAGTGCAAAAAAAAGCATTGCCCACACAGCTTGTCCCTTTGTTCTTTAGGCTGAATCAGGACAGGCGATTGTGTAATGCCAGTGCTGCACAGAAGGGTGGGCTGGGCAGGGGTAGAACAGAACCTGGAGCATGAGAACCAGGAGGAAAGGTGGATTGGTGAGGATCTCCTGCTCCAGCAGCAGTGGCTGGAGACCAGGGGAGCCTGAAAGAGAAGTACAAGTGCTCAGGGAGAAATAACACTGTGCCCCCATGGCTGGCACTTGTGCCAGGACAGACCATTGCTCCCTGGCATCGGACCCTGCTGAGTTCAGGCTCTCTGCTGCTTGAACCAGCGTCTCCCCTTTTCAGACTCAGCCAAACCTTTGGTTTCTGCCTGTCAAACCCATCCCTGTTTTTTGCCCATCTGCTGGGTATGATGAATCCACTCGAGCACAGCCTGACAAAGCTAGGAAAGCTTCTAAGGAAGGCAGGGTGGTTGTCTGTGAAGCATCCTGCAGTCGGGGCCTCTGCTTCTGTTAATTCTGCATGCAAGGGGTTCAGCCCCCAAGATGTGGCACAGCACAGGCAGCTGGAGAGATGTGTGGGAAATAAAAGAATATGGGTTTATTACAGGTAAATAGTTCATTAACTCAGGAATTATTTTCTTTAGGCGTATTGTGGGAGTTGTGAGGTACCAGGTCCTGTCTGGAACTGGTGTCAGGGACAATTTGCGTTCAGGAAGAGGGAATAGCTGCTATCAGTTTGGATGGATTCCTGTCTGCATCCTTTCTGCTCTCGCTCATAGACTTTTTCTTCTGCTGTGTATTCAAAACCAGCGGTGAAGACAGAAGCAGAAAGTGCCGTGCAGTGGAAAACACAGGGGATGATTTAACTCTCTCAGTTTCGCAGGACCAGCTTAGCACTGGGTTTGCTACCAGGAAAACACAGGGGATGGTTTAACTCTCTCAGTTTCACAGGACCAGTTTAGCACTGGGTTTGCTACCAGTTGCTCTCCTGCTACCTTAACGAAATTATCGCCCCAATGGGGGTTTTTTTGCTCTTCCTGAAAAAGAAAGTTTCCTTTTTGCATCTCAATGAAAGGCATTCAGCCTCCTTTCCCCACCCCCAGCCTGTTTCCTGGGCAAACCCTCTGAATTTCATTTTCTTTTTTCAACCAGCTGCATTTGCATTTCACTGAGCCCTCTGGAGCATCCTCTGGGTCAGCAGGCGAGGGCGTGCTGGGGCGCACATCTGGATTCTGGGGCGAACATCTGGATTCTGGGGCGAACATCTGGATCCCGGGGCGCACATCGGGATCCCGGGGCGCACATCTGGATCCCGGGGCGCACATCTGGATCCTGGGGCGCACATCGGGATCCCGGGGCACACATCGGGATCCCGGGGCGCACATCTGGATTCTGGGGCGCACATCGGGATCCCGGGGCGCACATCTGGATCCCGGGGCGCACATCGGGATCCCGGCGCTGCCTAAGGGAGCCAGGGCCGAGCTCTTTGTGGCACAACCCCAGTGCCAGCAGCAGTGCCAGCTTTTCTCCCAGCCCGTGGCTCCCCCTGGTTCCACTGGGGCACGTGTGGATGGACACGGGGGATCACCGATATGGTACACGGGCTGTGGCTCTGCCCTGTGGGTTCCTGCATGGACAAGACAGTGCTTGGAGCTTTGGAACCTTCAGAGCACCCAAACCCATTGAGGAGGTGAGGATGCCAGAACACTTGCACTGCCTGATGGCCTCCAGAATGAACACATATTTAGCAATGTGAATTCTGACCAACATCCCCCCAGACTGTCACACTGATGTACCATCTGTCTGCATGCAGATTTACTATCCCTCATTCAGCTCTAAGAGTAAATTGGAAAAAACCCCAGCTTTTGCCCTTGGGCATGGTGAGGTTTAGTGAGTGAAATCAGATCCACGATTGCCTGGGGCTGGGGGAAATACCTAAGTGGCACAGGGGAGGAAGAAGCAGAAGCAGCTTGAGCTTTTGATTGAATATGTCTGGCTGGCACACGCTGGCATTGCAAAAAGCTTATTGGTAATTTATAGTTGTGCTTTAATGGCTTTATCTTTACTCCTTTTGATTTTGATGCCACTGTGCCAGTTCCAGGTAGATGGTTAAGCCTGCCAAGTGTACAAAAATAACTGGGAGGATCACCACTATAGCAGCCCTGTTTGCATCACAGCAGCAGCAGCTGATGCCTTCCAAATAACCCCTTTAACACCACCAGGAATAGTCCTTCACTAGGACTGTTCGGACACCACCCTCCTGTGGCAGGAGGAGTGAGTGAGAGCCTGTTTCAGAGGCAGATGTGGATGACAAAGCTGTAAATGCAGATGTGGGCAGTGCCCAGTGAGGTGCAGATCCCCCAGGGGGGCAGCTTTGCCCTGGGCTGCGGACTGACTGGTGACACATGTGAAGTGTGGATGGTGTGGATGCTGTCCCTCAGTTCCAGCTTTGCAGCATCTGAACTTGGCTAACTCATCATTTGGGCTAGACCTGAGAGGAGGTGCTGTGCTAGGCAAGGCTGTGCATCTCACAGGGTCTGGGGTACACGAGGATGAACCCAGCCAAGCCCTTGCAGCCACACAGCCCTTCCCCTAAATTACCAACCCTGCCCCTCTGCTCTGACCCTCCTGCAGGGCAGTTCTGAGTCAGGGCCAGAAAACCTCCTGCTATAAACCATCCTGCCATCCTCCCCAGGAGGAGCACGGAGTTGGGAGCCAGCCCTTGTCCCAAACAGGTGACTACACGTGGTGATGAATGAAAAGCCCTGTAATCAGGAGGTGATGGCTGGTGACCTGGAGCTCACCTGGGTATTACCTGTCCCTGCTGTCCCCATTCACAGCCTCATGCAAAAGTGCAGGAATCCTTCTCCTCTGAGACTGCAGAACGACATTGACCCTCTAAATCATGTTATCCCAGGCAGGCTCTTGTTCAGCATTCCTTAGTAGAAAATGTTTGATGTTATGGATTTAAAAAAAAAAAAGAAACAAATATATTCACAAAAGAAACCACTTAACATCCAATATTATTGAGGGCAGGAAAGTTGTGGGAAGGAACACTTTTTGTTAGTCCCTGGCAGGCAGTGGGTTGGTACTGAGCCTGGAGTCAGAGCTGGGCTGGGAACAGCGTGGGATTTGGATGCCAGATGGAGCAATGCTCGATGAATTGCCCGGACCTCGTTTGCATTTGGCCACTAAGCCTGACTTAGCTCTTTTCAAAACGTTTGTTATACACTCTGCAAGTAATGTCCTTCGATTGTATGGCAAGCATGAAATATTTCCTATTCTAGCCTTTTTGAGTCGCTTTTCACTTAAAATGTATTTCATGACGATTTTTGTTAAATACAAGACAGGAAAGGGAGGAAAAAAGAGAATATGAAAAGTATAACTGGTTCTGCTAGGGGGTAAAGCATTTTCTGTGCACACAGGTCAAGTAATCTTTGCCCCTTTTAACTCAAAGGAACTTAATTTAAGGATTCCAGCTTCTCCAGCACTCCCAGAGCAGAGTGAAACACAGGATGCAAAGTCCCTTACCCTGGGAGAGGCGGGTGCTGTCTC
The DNA here is from genome assembly GCA_035221455.1 of Xenops minutus. Classification (NCBI taxonomy): domain Eukaryota; kingdom Metazoa; phylum Chordata; class Aves; order Passeriformes; family Furnariidae; genus Xenops; species Xenops minutus. The sequence continues at coordinate 57,174,913 of JAWWEE010000040.1, read as the reverse complement.
TGGCTGCACTGCTTGATTGCAGATGCTAACAGCAGCTTCTCCTCTTACAGAGATCCTCTCCCGGGAGGGATTTAGGGTTTCCACAGCCTGCAAAACAAAGCCAAACTGCTTAATGGTCTCATTGTCCTCCTCAGCCAAAGGGCAGCTCCGGCCAAGCAGCGCTGGGGTAGAAATGCTGCAGGAAAGATTAACCTTTGGCAGCTCCCACTTCAGCTTTGTGGCTGTGTGTGTGTGAGTCGGGGCTGTTGGAAAGGGCAGGATTAAATCCAGGGGGAACCTTGGGAAACGAGGCTCAGATTTGATTCCCATCCCTAGTGGTGTGCCAAGGGGCACAGGCTGGAGTGGCATCTCCACATGTCTAAAAGATGCTTCCCCCCAACCACTGGGACAGCTCAGTCCGGGCTTTTGTGCTCTTGATGCGGTGCAGAACCAAAATACAGCAGAACCTTTGGCAGGGTGTCTGAGGGTTTCTGCTCCAGCCCGCTGGTATCAAGTATCTGAGCTAAAAAAGAGCGGGACTCTTATCTGGGAGCAAAGCAGGCTGGCTGAGAGGCAAAATCAGGGCTTGTGTTTTGCAAACTTCTACAAGACGTGTCATATTTCCATACCAAGACACACACACGGGGTGTGTAAACTGGATAAACCCTCCGGTTTTTATAAGGGAAGTGTATCACTTTCACAATAGGGATGTATGATGTTGGGAAATCTGTAACTTTTTAGGGAGAAGGTTGGAAAACACCCGTACTATGCAATTATTGTATGCTTTTTCCTGTCAATAACCCGAACTGCCATTGCATATGTCATTAACAGAGTGAAAGTCCTATTTTGCAGGTAATTGGGATGTGTATGTTAAATAGGGAAAGAGCCTTGTTTAGGCCAATGTGCTTCTTTTTTTCTCTGTGGAGAATTAGTTTAGCACTTCAATCTCCTCCTCATGCATTGTAAAGGTTGGAAACACAGATGTACCAAAAGGAATTCTAGGAGGTCATGAATGATTCTTACTCTTTACCAAAAACATTAAATTTACTTTATTGTTTCAGGAGAAAAAAATGCATGTTAGAGCATGGTGTAAAGTGCTAATTTTTTTCCCATGTTTTTTTAATCTTTTTGGAGTCCTTTTTAACTTTCAGGTTCCAAAAGCACAGATCCTATTTTTTTTCTTTAATTTTTTTTTTTTCCTTTACTTTTAATGAAGTCTTGCATTTCTCTAGCCTTCATTTAAAATTTAACTTTGTTTTTAATGCACCTTGGAAAATCCTCCTGAAAATGTTCCTTGTGACAGAGGATGAAACTTGCTTTGATTTTAGACTACACAGAACCTTTGCTCCAATGCAGGCAATGAAATGTAGACTAAGTCATTGCTTTGGCAGTTTTAATGCTTGATATTTGTTGGGTGGAACTAAAAGAAAGTGAGTTGGGAGAAAATCCTGATTAAAGCCCCCTGCCCCATATATGAACTGGCTTCTATACTGCATTATGTCCCTTTGAGCAGTTCATATGCCATTAGAGAGTGACAAACACGTCCCTCTGTTTAACTTAGTGCTCCTGGAAACCTCTGCAAGCTGCAAAACATCCCCTTACAGGGAATTTTTGCCCCTTAGTTAAGACATAGCGTGTTTAGGTGCTGGCTTCCACATACAAAAACAAGAAAAGTGGAGAAAGGAAATTTCTGTTTAAGGAGCTGGTAAAAAGTCTGATTCTTGAGTGGGAAGGATGGCTCATGAAACCATACAACATGGGAAAATCTTGACTTATTCTGGAAGGATAAGAAGCAATAAAAAAGGAGATCAGTTAGAACTGGATAAAGAACCCCAGGAGTCATTCACTCCCTGGGACAATGTTCCATGTTTTGTTTCTCATTTAGGAAAGGGTTTCTGTATTAATTAGAAACTTGAATTAAATCATATTTCACACACATGTGAAACGATGTGGATTTTAAAGAAAATGGACTTCTATCTCATATAACCTGCCTGATGCCTCACAAACAAAGCAGTTCAATAGTTGCTCATTAATGCCTGTTAACCCCAGCTCTTCTGTAAGACACTGATGGTGAGGCTTTAAAGTGAAAAGTGCATTAGCAAAGCAATAGAAGACACTTCAGCCAATGAAGCCTCTACAAAACCAGACTGTGTTTTTCTCTCAGTGCACCAAACAGAGTCCTAGCACCCTTCTGCATGTTATCCTGCAAAGGCTGGAGGAAAGGGAAAAGGGATGTTTATCAAAACCTCTCCTATCTGCTTAGTCCTTCAGAAAGAGATATTTAAAGCACTGCTACCCTGGGGGCTGTTTAGTACCCTTGAGCACCCAAGAGGTGGGGCTGGGAGGCATTTTATTAACCAAGATACCAAAGGCATCTTTCTTACAATCCAAAAGTGGTTCTGCAGGTAAGAGAGGCCTTGGAAAGACAGACACTTGCTAATGATTCCCTCACCAAATAAAACTCCTGAGCAGGCACATGGCTTTGTTTAGTCGGTGGTTGAATATTAGCTAAGCTCCAGCTAAGGAGGGGGGACTGTCAGGACCAGCAATCCTTGATCCAAACTCTCCAGCACTGCCCTTCCTCTCCCCTTCCTCCCAGTTTCTCAGCAGGGAAAGCAGGGATCAGCCAATTCAGTTTTAAATATGTGGAGGAGGCGTGACAGGAGTGGACTGAACACTCCAGATCACAGAGAAGATTTTTTTCTCTTATTACTTATTTGTTAGTAATTATTAACCCTTTCCATGTAAGGGCTTTCCAGTCACATGGGTGCTTTGCATTCATTAAAACAGTGTTTTCTGCTGCCATTAACATTTTCATTCTCCATGAGTGGCTGCCTTTCTGTAACTTCCTGCACTCACATGAACAGTCTTTGAAGCATCCTGGATAACCAAAAAAAACCCACCAAAAAGTCCTTTTTTTTGTTTCCTTCTCTGCCTTTATTCTTGCTTAAATTGAGAGCTCAGTTAGAAGTAAAGGAGCCAGAAGGGCTCACTAGGCACACAGAGCTGTTCCCCATAACTTCAAAGAGATTTGCACCAGCCTTTGACCTCCTCCTGAGGTCAGGGGAGGAAAGAGGTGCCCCTTTCCCTATTCTTGGCTCTGCTTCTTTTATTTACTGCAGATTTGCTGCTGCTGCTTGGCTGGTTCCAGTTGCCCATTCGTGGCTGTGCATGCTGACTGCTCTTGACTTTCACCTCCCAGTATTGCCGTGGTTATGGCCAGCGTTTTGGGCTCTGCCATGGCTGGGGAAAGTAGGAAATCCTTCATCCTGAGCCCCTCAAGTCTCTCCAGGGATCTGGGCTCTCCTGCTGATCTGCAGCCCCACCAGTCATGGCTGTGGAGAGGGGAAAATGGAGAGGGATTCTGTGGAGAGGGGTTCTCTCTGCACCCTGTCATTTCCCCTGCCTGAAAGGAGCCCCAAATGAATAATTTATTTAAAGTTTCCTTCCTTGCAGATTTTTCTTTCATATTGATGCAGTCTCAGGGGTGTGATCAGTTCCTGCCCAGGCTCCTGTTTCACCCACGATTAAACTTGTCATTTACCTGTAACTTTCTGATAACTCTGTTCTGCATCTTCTCCTCTTCATATCCCAGTGTTTTTGTCTTTTAATTATCATGATTTTTTTGGTGTTTTCCCTAATGACACTCATAAAATGAAGTTATTCAGAGTAACTAGGGTGTTGGGGTAAAAGGGAGTGTTGCTCCTCTTTCTGCCTTTGCTACTGGTGAGCACTGTGACCTTGTCCTTGGAAACTTCTCTGCATTTCCTCCCCTGTGACGTGTTGTCCTGGTGGTATGAATCACAAGGAAGTAATTCCAGTGGCCTGCAGAAGCCAACCCAGCCCGGGCTTTCTGCCAGGGCACTGTGTGTTTCCTTAAGTCATGGCTTTAACCCCAGCCAGCAACACAGCTGCTTGTTCATTCCTCCCCACCGGTGGGATGGGGAGGAGAATTGGGGGAAAAAGAGGTAAAATCCGTGCCTTGAGGTAAGAGCAGTTTAATAATTGGAATAAAATATAATAGTAAAATATAATAGCAATAACAATGACAGGAATGGAAAGAGAGAAAGGAGTAAAGCCCAAGGACAGCAAGTGGCTCCCCACCTGCTGACTGATGCCCAGCAGTGAGCAGCAGCTCCCAGCCACCTTCCCCCCATTTATATGCTGAGCACGATGCTCTGTGGTGGGCAATATCCCTCTGGCCAGCTCAGGTCAGCTGTTCTGTGTCCACCTGACTGCTGGCAGAGCAGGGGAAACTCCAAATTCCCTGACTTAGTGCAAGCACTGCTCAGCAGCAGCTGAAACATTGGCGTGTTAGCACCACTGTTCTCCTCCTAAATCCAAAACACGACACTGTCCCAGCTCCTACAAAGCAAATGAACTCTGTCCCAGCCAAAAGGGACTCCTTGTCATGGTTTGCAAGTGGCTTCAGGAGATGTGCCAGCTGTGGGCTGCTGCTGGCTACTGTGAGGATGCCTCCCTCTCCTCCTGGGAGCCACTGGAGTGGCCTTTACTTGGCCTTTCTGGCTCAGTAAGAACCATTTTGGATTGTTTCTTAGGTCTGCAGGAGTTTTAACAGTGCTTGGCAAAGCATTTTCCCCTCCATGGACTGCTTTAGTTGCAGACACGGGCTGTAAAATCGGCTCCAGAAGGGATTTGCACCAAGAGTCATTATCAAACTATCAGCTCAGGTTTACCCACGCCAATAAAAGTAGAATGGAGCCAGTGGTAAGGATTACAAGGATTGAAAAGAGGAGCACTTCTTTTAACCAGTCAGTTCACGCTGGTTTTGTCTCCTTGTATCATCATCTAACACTTCATACATTGCTCTGGAGTGATTTCCTCGTAGAGACATACAATTCCATCAGCTGAGTTGGGAAGATGCACAGAAGCCTGAACCCTATCACATAATCTGTCCCCAACTTTTTGGTTTTCCTAAGGACCCTCTTTTAGCCCTTAATTAAGTGCTTTTCTTGATAACTCTCTCACAGTCGTTTCTCTTTAGCTGTTTTGTGATTCGTGTGGGTTACTGCTATTTACTTTGTTATCAAAGGCTCTGTTCTGATGCTCCTGATGGCATTTGTCAGGCAAAATGCATGCTTAGTCTTCCTGTTCTATTGCTACCCCAAGGGTGATGAGATCTGACAGCTGGTATCCAGATATAACCACAGCAGAGCTCTCCAAGCTTTCTCAGTATTTTCCTCGTGGCACAGAGTTCATTTAGGCTTTTGGGGAAATGATTGCAAGAGCCAAGATCTCATTTGTGAGCAGACTCAGCTCCATTCAATGAAAATAAAGGACATGCTGGATTTTGTGGAGCTGGGGTTATTCTATTCCATGACCAACAAAGGAGGAATTGTGTTTGGAGTGAAATCAAAGATGGGCTCCATGAAAATTCGTCCTCACATGAAAAAGAGTCCAGGTACTCCAAGTGCCAATGATACCAGCACAAATTTCAAGATATAAATAGAAATTTATATATATATAATTTTTCGGAAAGTCCATGGCATCTGGGATTGTGTGACTGTATGGGAAAATAATCTAACTTAAAGTTTAGGGAAAGCAAATGATCCCACTGTCCTCTAAAGAAGCCAAGCTGGAAGGCAAATTTTGGCTCAACATTTAAAATTAAGAGACAAAAACACTGATTTTTTTTTTTTTTTCCACAGCAGAGTGTGAGTGTAGAAACCCACCCAAAATTTAATCCTGGGTGGAAACAGCTGCTGTTGCTGGAGGGGAATGGTTGGTTTTGCTATTGCTATTTGCTATTGCCCCTGGTACCCCCAGGCTGGCAGAGAGAGACACCTTGCAGTGGTTCTTTCCCACTTGTCAAGCTGACACTTCTGTCCTCCTCATGTGCAGGCAAGATTGAAAGCAAAGCAAAAGCTTCAGAAGTTTGCTCTTGGTCCTCAGGGGGCTCAGGGGTGTGCAGGAGGGCACCTTTAGCAGTCTTGGGGATTGATCTTTTTGCCTCTCTCCTCTTTCCTCTGAAATACTGGAGGCACAGCATGACTCAAATCACATTCAAACTCTCCCAACACAACACGTGTGTCACTACTTTACAAATGTTGGTAAATATGTAGCTGGCATTTGCACCAAACTCAAAGCAGAGCTGCAGTTAAAATAGACATTTTCCTGCCTGGGGTATGGGGGGCTTCAGTTTAAATGGGAGCATTTCTTTTCTTACATCCTGTCTGTGGCAGAGCAGTTCAGACTTTCCAAGCTGCAAAGTTTTTGTGGTCATTAGTCAGTTTATGAAGCAGAATTATGTTTGTCTTTTTAATTGGCGTGTTCCAGCCCACCACAGACAAACCAGTCTGTTAGGAAACCAACCTACTAAACAGTGAATGGCTTTGCAGTTTTGTGAAAGGTTGAGTTTATTTCCCCATCCACCCACACATATGTGTGTATGTAAAGTATTAAGTGTTTACACACATATAACCAATTTAAAGAGCCCAGGAAACAGTGTATGCACAGAAAATGTGGCACATTGACTCCTAACTCTTGTGTTTCTGTCCCATTCAATCCTACTGAGCTTTATCATCATTTTATCATCATAGAAAGACTAATTTTTATCTTCTCTAGGCCAGCTACTTACAATAAAGGTTTGCTAAATTGTACTCACAGCAAGGCTGGGGGCAGTGAGTTTGCATTCTTGAAAGAGCCTTATTGTGGACTTGAGCTTTATGCAGACTTGGAGATCTCCTCTGTGGAGGATTAAAACACAGAAGGAGGAGGCACTGAGTGCTGGGATCAACTGGAGAGCTCTGGCTGATGAGTCCTTCTGGTGCACCCTGTAGTACGTCAAAAAAGGTGCTGCTGTTCCCAAGGGACTGCTCAGCAGGGCACAAAGGCGTGTTTCCACTCCAAATTTAAACAAACTGAAGTTTGCACCTGCTTCCAAAAATGCCCAAGCTCAGAGAAACAGGGAGAAAGCAAGGAAAAATCGTCTGTGGTTTGTTGGTTGTGTTTTTGGTGCTCGCAGAAAGTGCCAGATATCTAAGGAAAGGTGTGATATTTCAGAGCCACTTCAGGCCAGCAGAGCCATCAGAGTGGCCACTTGGGACATTTTCCCAGTGGAAGGGTATTGTGTCCTGTGTCCAGCCCATCAGGGCTGAGGAAACCTTCCTGAGGCCACATGAGTGACCACCACCCCAAAGAGGGAATGTGCCTTTCAGAGAGAGCTGCCTGAGGTGGAAAAAGTGCCTCCTGGCATGTCATGACCCAGGGATTGCTGCCCCCAGAGCCAGGCTGTTGTGCAGATCCCAGCCCTGCTGGCACTCAGGGCTGGTGCTTTCCTGCCTGCTCCAAGTGCCTTGGGGTGCTGTACAAACAGGCATTGCTTGTGCCTCACAGCACCCCCTGAGCCCCTTGGGCTCACCTGTGGCCAGATGAGCAACGACACAAGCAGGAAATAAAAAAACCTCAGCTGGTGCTGTGAGCTGCCCTACCCAGAGCAGGAAAAGCCTGGGTTTCACTGCTCTGCTGACTTTGGGACATCTGTGCTGTCCCCAGACAGAGGCACCACAAATGAGCTGCTGTTTCTGCAAGAGCTGGGGGTTTCACCTTGTTTTATCTGAAGTCAGCTGCCCACTGACCAAAAAAGCCCTTTCTGAGCTCCCAGCCCTCAGGAAGCCCCTGGGCTGTGCCTGGGTGTGATGTGCTCATAGCTCGGGGTGGGTGCTGGGACACCTCTTACCATTGATTCTTGTGGCAGCAAGGCCAGGGCAATTTCCAGCAAACAAGGAAAAGGAAAAACAAAAAAGCATCTCTTTTAAGCTTTTAGGATGGCTGTCAAAAGAGAATAAGATTCACATAACTTTTATTCTTTTCCAGGATTTTTTTGGTTAAGATTTCAGGTGACAACAATAGATAAGGAAGTGAAAGAGATGAGGAAGGTAATGGTGGTAGTTTTGGAAGGTGGCATAAGAGACAATATTCAGATGAGAACGTAGCAAAGTGTCATTCTTTCCCCTCTCACAATCTATCCATCTCCCAGATGGCAAGATAAACCTACTAAAGAAAGAGGTAAGTCAAAGGTGTTTTCTCTTAATGGTCATTCTGCATTTTTATGTTTATTTTTTGTGGGAAAACAAACAAACAAAAAATAACAACAAAAACCCCACACCAGAGAAGATAACATAGTATTTCTAAAATGTTCTGAAATATATATATATACTATTGGTATGGTAGTATCAGCATAGAAATGTTTACAAAGTTACTTGGCTTAAACAGTAAAGAAAAAAGCTTTGGATTAACTGCTCTGTAATTAGCTGCATAAGGCAAATGCATCCTTAGTCATAAAGGTAAAGCACTGCAGGAATCAAATAAGTTTTTGGGGAAAAAAAGCTGTGCCTTTTGATTTGTTGGGTGTGTTTTACTTAACAGCAGTGATCTTGTTTAGTAGTATACAACTGATATGGAATATCTGCAAAAAATACTCAGTGATCACGATCCTTCTCTCCCTCCCTCTCTGTGCAAGGGAAAGGCATCAAAACTGGAAATATACCCAGCTAAATCTTGCCAAATCCAACTAAGGGAGACAACTGAAGACAGTCATAATAAAATGGCACTATTTCTAGCACTGTGGACTGCTTAACCACTTCAAACACCAGGAGCTGATCATGCTACTGAGAATATTGAAAGGAAAAAGTCCTGCTGGGTTGTTATACCCTGACTTACAGTGCCTTCCCTGCTCAGATCCCCATTGTTCCATAACCCTACTGAAAACAATCCATATCCCTATTTTCCTTAAAAACAAACCCTTCTTTTTATCCCCAGCCTGTGCATCCTCTGGGATGACTCAGCTGCCTGCAGTTCTGCAAGGCTGCTGCTTCAATACGGATGCCACAACACGAAATCCCCTGAAAAAGGGAAAATTCTCATAAAACAATTGGTTGGGGAAAAAGGCAAGGCTGTAAAAGTTTGCCTCATAAGTGCTCCCCCTTATTGATCTGTGCTATAGTTAGAAAGGAGGTTTTAGGCAGGCCAGTTCCTAAAAATAGGCAGGAGAGTAGGCTTGAACACTGAGAGCACAGCTCTGCAGAGAGCTCGCAGCACGAGTGGTGCAGGTGCACTTCCATCTCCCTTGTTCCCCATCTCTTTAGTCCTTCCCCAGTTGAACAGGTTTATTTTCTCTCCTCTAAGGAAAAGCATTGCCAAGGCGTTTCCAAATCAGGTGCACAAATGAGGAAGCAGAGAAATGAAAATCCACAGCAGGGAGCAGTGTTGGGTCTGCACACGGTGAGCCTGTGGGGGCTGCTTTTTGGCACTGCAATGTTGAAACGAGGTCAGGATGCCAGAGGGGGTTGAAAGAGATCTCTACATTCACTAGAACAGATAGAGGGACATGAGAAATGCATGTTCTTGTCTGTAAGAAGGAGTCATTTTCTAACTGCCTCAGAATAGCAAGAAGCTTTCTCGATTGATATGTGTCATCGAAGTCACCTTTTGTTTTATGCTCCTGAAGTGTTTGGCAATCACTGCCTTCAGAGAGAGCCTTCAGGAGAACCTGCTTTCAGGGTGGGACCTGTGGCTCTGCCTCTGGATGTGCACACAGGCATGGGGGTGTATCCAAAACTAAGACAAGCAAGCCCAGGAAGGCTGTTCTGTTGGCTGATTCATAGAGAAGGGTCAATACTGCCACTGACTCCTTTGCACACTGAAAAAGGTTGGAGCTTGCAAGGGTTCTAAGCCAATCTGAGCTTCCTTTAGTGTTCCCAGGTGGGCTGTGGCTTTAGACAAAGTAATTGGAAAGACAATCCATTCGCAGAAGGGTCCCCTAGGACCAAAGGCAGGGCAGGAAGGGCTGATGGAGATGTACAGCTCCGTGCTCTGCCTGCCAGGGGTTCAATGCTGAGCCCCAGGGGCTGGAAGTACCTTTTGGTGCCAGCCAGGCACCTGAGGGCTGTGTGGAGCCAATTCATCATCGTGTTTTCCCTCTGAGGCCAGTTTCTCCTGTGGTGCCAATCCATAAGCACACACGGTCCCATGAGGGGAGCTCAGGCTGTTGGGGAATTCTGGGCAGAGAGTGAGTGATGTGTGAAAGACAAAGATGAAACTAAAAAGGAGTATTGCATTTATAGAGAAAGTTTTCTTCGACTTTTCCTTTTGATTAGTATTAGTATTGAGAGCTTGGAAGCATTTAATAGAAAAGTTGTGCAAAGGGATCAATAGTGATCTCCTGCATATCCTGGAAAGGCTCGTGTATATTTTAATGCTGACACCAGAACCACTCTGTGTAACACTCTCATAGAATCAGAATGGCCTGGGTGGAAAGGACATTAAAGATCATCCCATCCCACCCCCTGCCATGGGCAGGGACACCTCCCACTGTCCCAGGTCACTCAGAGCCCCATCCAACCTGGCC
>JAWWEE010000040.1:57149511-57164465 GCA_035221455.1 Xenops minutus | reverse complement strand
TCCAAGGCCAGGTTGGATGGGGCTCTGAGTGACCTGGGACAGTGGAAGGTGTCCCTGCCCATGGCAGGGGGGTGGAACAAGATGGTTTTTAATGTCCCTTCCACCCAAAATCATTCAGTGATTCTCTGGTTGGCAACAAGGGACCTTCCTCCTTCTACTTTGCTGTTTCTGTCACAGAAACAATTAACAGAAAAAGAAATGTAGAAGAGATGAGAGACATAATTTAGGATCTCTCACAGAGATGGTTTCCCTCTGTCCACAGCTAAAAGAAATGTGCACATGGCCAGTGTTTGCATTCAGAAAACAAAAAGAAGTTCAAAAAGAACTTGGCAAAAGAAGTTCATCGTTCTAGTGCATCATATGTCAATAAGGAAAGCATGCTTAGTTTAATGCTTGGAGCAACAAACTCAGCTCGACACATGACACTGGAGGAGGGATGTTAGGACAGGAAGCTGGAGAAAGGTGGGGTGCAGTGCTGTGTGTGAGGAGAAATGGGGCAGAGGGTAGGAAGCCAAATGAGGAAGGAGTGGGAGGGCACAGGCAGCGTAAAGAGCCTTCAGGGATACAAGCAGGAGCCCCAAAGAGGGTGTGATATAAAGAGCTAGTGAAGAACAAAGCAAGGATGCTGTGGAAGAGAATAAGGCTGTTTCCCTTAGTGCCACTGCCTAAGGAAACTGCTCCCAAACACACTGTGGACTTTTACAGGAAATCCAAAGACATTTGTTTCAAAGACTTTGCCCCTTCTGCACCCTTCCTGGGAACAAACCAGCTGTGAGACTGTTGGCAGTGATTGTTTCACAGCCCAGCCTCGGTGAGTTCATACCAGCACGTGCACAGCGGCTGTAGCAGGAGGAGATGTCCTGTGTCTGCAGCAGGTGGTCTGTGTTTGTTATCTCTCAGGGGATTTGTGCGTTTGGAACAGGATTAATTGCTTTGGAAGTCAGATTGTTCTCTTAAACCTGCTCACCAAATGCTTTGACCACGGTTAATATTAACACTAGGGCCAATATTCCTGCCCTCCTCCCTCAAAAGGAAGGAATCACACTGGTAGGTTTTTCTCATCTCAAAATAGATGTTCTTTTCTAAGTGTTTAAACAGCAGTATTAACTTCTATAGCGCTGGCTGAGCAAGGAAAGTTCTTCTTACACCTGTAATGGCTCTGGTAGAAACCCAGGAAAAAAGAGGTGCTAATTACTGACCCCTCTTAAATACTATCAGATACCTCACACTGAAGTACTTGGCAGTACTTAGAATAAATCGGGATTGCAGTGTCATCAAAGATACACAGATAAACCAAGTTTTTTGTGCTTCTTCTTCCTCCTGGCTGAGCTGGACAGCAATGAATCCAATTAGGTTTTTACTGAAGACAGTGAAATGAAATCAAGAATGATTTTAGTCTTTTGGCTGTGAAATGGGGGTAACAATATGTGCTTTGGCCGCAAACATCTGCTTGGTTTTAATTTATTTTATTTGTATGACAAAGGTCAACACGAGGAATCAACCCAGAAAAGAGCAAAAACTTTTCACAGCAGTAGACAGGGAAATCACAGGAGTGCTTCCCCTCATAAATTGTTCAAGACTGAGCTTCTTTGCTTAGTTGTGTCACACAGCTTTTATTTCCAATAGTCCAGAGTGGAAAAAAACCCTCCAAAAATCAATAAGAAAGATAAACCCCTGTATCATTATTACCCTGCCAGACTAAACGTAATCCCAGGTATAAATCCTGCACCTTCCCCAAAATTAATTGCATTTTTTTTGGGGGGGTAGGGGGGGGCCAATACTGTGTCTTATTTTAATTGCACTAAAAATAGATTTAAGTGCATCTCATGGTCTTCTTTATCTTGTGGCAATATGTGAATAAGAATCACATTGAGTATTACAGAAGCTGAATAAAAATCACATTGAATATTACTACAAAGCTGCTTTTGAAAATATGTGTGTGAAACTTCTTCTGGAGGTTTTCACGGGGTTGCCACGGGTCAGGAGTTAGCCACGTGCATTAGTCAAGTGCAGGCAACCTTTCCAAAGCTCTATGAGGTAAACATCTATATAACTTCGCCTAAATTCTTCAAGATACAGTAAGAATTAATTAAAAATTCATACCTCCTTGTACTAGATCTGACTCAGAGATGTGCCAGAAATGTGTAAGGGAAAACAAAGGTTATCCCAGGATGAAAAATAACATGAAGGACTAAAGGCATACAAAACAATCAGTGGTTTGATAATTACATGCCATTTCAAGTAGAATATTTTAGTGGACATGATTAAAAGATTGGCTAATACCAGGTTTATAAATTCAGATTAATTTTAATACAAAGACTGGAGATACCGTACAAAATTCCTCTATAAGCCTATCAAAACATGCATAGTTATAGGATGATTTGAATCTCTTCTTGAGGAAAGTAGGCAGAATTAATATGGATTTAGGAACTGACTGTAAGAATAAGCCATCTTTGCACTGAAGATAGTACTGTCACAATCAAAGTGTGCTAACTGAAGTGAAGGACAGGAAGAATTTCCTTGTTCCCGATGAAATTCCTTTCCCTCATTCACTGCTCCTACACCACAACTTGGAGAGCAAAGTTGATGCCTCTGGAATGCAGCAGATTGCCCCAGGCCTTATGGGGTTGGGTTTTTTTCCGAGCTTTTCCCCTCTGGGACACAATCCTTCTGGGGAACCTCTCGTTTCCTTGACAAACTGCACGATTCCATTGTCAGTTCCAGCATAACATATGCACTTTATAAGATCAGTGCATTCTTCTGCTCTCTATAAAAGACAACAAAAAAGCCTAAGGAAAATGCCAAATTCCCAGGAAGTAAAAACGCCTCCCTCCATGTGTGCATGTGTGTATGTGTGTGAGGTTTAATAGCTCTGAATAAAGTGACATTTTTATTGCTTCAAGGCATACATGTATTGCAATAGGTTTTATTATTTTGGAGGATGGAAGTGTGAAGAAAGAAGCTCTAAAAATAAAATTAAAATACCCCCCCCCCCCCAAGAAAATAGTGATGTTACATTGCATAGAAAATATTCGAGTTTCATTTGTTTAAAAATAAGCTATTAAATTGCATCATGTGATTCTTCACATGTCAGCCCGGACAAAGGAAGCAAAGATGCCATCTTCTTGGGAAAGTAAGTTCTCAGGTGTATCGTATTCCAGAATGTTCCCCCTCCTCATGACGATGACCAGGTCTGCAGTGAGGATGGTGTGAACCCGATGCTGCCACAAAGAAAAGCAAACACAAGTTTTCATTTCGATAATTCCCACTGCAGGTCATTAACAGGCCTAATGCCAGGCAGAGAAGGTTGGGGAAAGGCTATCCTTGTTTATCCTTTTTGTTTGGAGTAGGTCCTTGTCGTCTCTCTCTAATGTGATGCCCAGATTACAGCCAGACTCCTTCACAGCCTGTGCCACCAAACCTGGAAATACTTAGGCGTGCTCTTCACTTTGGAGTGCTAATTGCCATTATAGACAGCACAGCTGCTGGAATTCCTCCTGTGGCACCGCTGAAATGCATCTCCCCCCGAGGAAATATGGATGGGAAGCATCCTGGGTGTGCCTGCACTGTCAGGTTGGCTGGGCGTCCTGCTCTGCTCCTTGGTGTCTGTACCCAACATTCTCCTGTCCCGAGGGGCTGTCCCCTTCTGGAAATGAATTATCTCCCCCTCAGACCTGATCCTATGGTGCCCCAGGCAATAGTTTAACCCCAAAGGCGACAGGACTGAAACCAGCCTGAGCCTAATCTCATATGAACACACCCAGTCAGGTATAGGTGGGGTGAATTCTTAAAAAGTGTGATATTTCTCTTTCCAGGCTGAAAGTCAGAGATCCCTTCATGGGTCCGACTCCTTTGAGGTGCCAGTTTCAATGTTGGCTGCCCGTCTAAGCTTTGTTATGTATGTCTAGCACAAATAGTCCTGAAAGGAAACAACCCCAGGGACCACACAACAAACACCTTCTTGCTCTGTCGTATCAGGAGCTGAGCAGCAGAAAGGCAGCAGAGTGAAAGGAAACTAAAGAGGTAAAAATAACTACCAAAGAGCCAGAAGTCTCGTGAACAGTGGGGACTGAGAGAGTCTACTTGTGAGTCTTCACCAAAGTGGTGAACAGGCCGTCCTCTTTGAGGAGTAAGTTTGAGGCAGTGTCACATTCGACTAGAAAGCCCTCAGAAAGGACTAGGACAATATTGGCATCCAAGATGTGAGAGACACGATGCTGGAAAAGAGAAAAGAAAAACAGGTGGGTGAAGGAAAGATCAGCCGTGAAGGAAGAGAGGAAGGAAAGGAAGCCAGTTGTGTGAGGAAAGCTAAGTCTGAATGTGTGCTGTAGTGCTTGAGACAGCAGCTTTGGAAGGGAAAAGCAAAAGGAAAGCAAGAGCACCTGAAGGGAGCCCACAAGGCAGATGGAGAGAGACTATTTCCAAGGGAGGGACAGGACAAGGGGAATGGCTTCACACTGACAGAGAGCAGGGTTACATTGGATTTTGGGAGGGAATTCTTCCCTGTGAGCGTGATGAGTCCAGGTTTCCCAGAGGAGCTGTGGCTGCCCCTGGATCCCTGGGAGTGGCCAAGGCCAGGTTGGATGGGGCTCTGAGTGACTTGGGCTACTGAAAGTTGTCCCTGCCCACGGCAGGAGGGTTGGAACAAAATGACCTTTGAGATTCCTTCCATCCCAGGCCATTCTGTTATTCTGTGATTCCAGTCAGAAGGACAATGCTGAAAATTGGGATGGCATGTAAATGAAGGAGGGTATGCATATCACTGGTATCTTCAGCGTTTACACACCCAAGAACCTCACAGCACATTGCAAATGAGCTGGGTTAAGTGGTTTGCCTGACACAGAGTAGTCCCTGACAGACTTGAGAGCAGAGTCCAGGAGGCCTGACTCTAATCTCTAACCGCAGGACTGGATTCCAGACAAAGCAAATGAAACAGATGCTGAAACATGTATTTATCCCGTGGAGAAAACATCTGTTTGGTGACTAAGCCTGCTGTCACAAGGTGGAAATATTCCCAATGGTATCCACCATGTGTGTGCATGCATGTGTCTGCACATACATGTGTATACATGCAGAGTTTTATGGAATTTTGGGGCACTAGAAATGGCAGGAAAACAGGAAAAAATACTATAAACCCTTAGCTGAAGAGATATTAGCTTTTGAGCAATTCCCATTGACTTTTAAAACCTTTATCATAACCCCAGCTTTTTATCCTGAAAGAGAGAAAAGATAACCCAGCTTGGGAAACGCCACCAAAAAGACTGTGAAATCTCAGCTCATTAATGTGGGCCATGACTGTAGGCACTCTACATCCTTAGACTTCAGAGGCAAAATTCAAGCATAGATTTTGATGCAACCTTCAGTAGCAGTTTAACCTATGCATCTGGTTTCATTTTTTCAGTGAGAATGACTTCAAATTTTCTTGGAGATGCCGAAGTCCCCTGTGAATGCTTCTTGATATTGGAGTGTTTTAGTTTGGCCCACTGGATAGCGAGACAGCGTTTACTGAAAGATTTCAGGCTGATCCAGTCTTGACTCGTTCTGGTGTCTGGGAATGTCCTGATCTTGTGGTTTCCTTCTATGTCGTGGGGTTTTTAGTTTTTTTACAGTGATGTTTAAGGGGAGAAAGGCAAGATGAAGTGCCTGGGGAATGAGGAGGGAGAGCATTTCCATCAGCACTCACCGCTATCGTCACCACCGTGCGGTCTGCGAACGCCGTCATCACAACCTTCTGCAAGATGTTTTCCTGCCAAAGGAAAGGCTCGTTTCAGCCACTTCACCCCTTTACATTTTAATTCGTGTGTCCTCAAGGGCATAAGAGAGAGCATCACGTTCCTTATTATCCCTGATCTGCTCACCAGATCCCCGGTAATGAAACGCCACGCCTGTGAAATCAGGGCTTTTCTAAAATATTTCATTTTATCAATTTTTTTCCCTTCACCATAGGCATCATTCCCCAGCACCACATCCACAGCAATGGCTAAAAGCAGGGACAAAAGAGAAGCAAAACCAGTCAGCTCTTCATGCTGAAGAGATCCCATGGCTGGCACTCCTCTTCTCCTGGCAGATGCCATGGTGCTAATTTGCTAATTGCTATACTCACTGTGGCCATGTCAATAGATGCTGTGGCTTCATCCATGATGAGAATGCTGCTCTTGCGGACAAAGGCTCGGGCCAGGCAGAAGAGCTGCCTCTGCCCTACACTGAAGTTCTCCCCTCCTTCTGTGACCATGGCATCTGTAATCAAACCAGTTACTCTGAATGTCGCACCACTGACAGTGAAAAGCTCTTCCTGTGCACTATTCCAGGGCCAGGAAATCCCTAGAAATGCTAATAACCATAATCTTGACTGCACAGCGGGATGGAGTGATACAAAGAACAGTGAGCACAGCTTCTTGGAAAGGAGAAATAAATCATTAAACAAAGAGTTGGCACAAATTTGTTAAGAAATTTGGTAGGCTGCAGGGTAACGTCTTAGTAATATGAAATATGCTTAATATGGAAAAAAAATATGTGAATTTCCTTCATTAATCAGATTTGAAATGGTAAGAAAAATGCTCTGTCAGTGTTCTAGACAAGAGCTACAGCTCTGCCAGATTCTACTAAAGAAGCGGAGGTAAAATGGCTCTTTTCTCTCCTTACTGACTAATTATCCTCCTATAATCATGCAATCGTAGAATGATAGAATATCCTGGGTTGGAAGGGGCCTGCAAGGATTGTCAAAGTCCAGGTCCTGGCCCTGCACAGGACAGCCTCAAGAATCTCACCATCATGCTGAGGTGCTGCAGGATTTTTCCACAGTGCATGGAAAAGCAGATTACTCTTCAGCTTTTTAGTAAGAATATTGTCTCTAGCATGGAGAGAGAATCTTTATTATGTGCCTGTCAACTCCTGCATGATGGTTCAGAGAGTCAGATCACATGTATCTGTTTTATTATTGGCTTATGTTCCCAGAGACTTAGTCCAGACATACCAAGGCCTCCTGGCAATGACTTGACCATGTTCTTCAGCTGAGCAATCTCCAAAGCTTCCCAGAGTCTGTCATCAGTGCACTTGCACTCTGGATCCAAATTAAAGCTGCAAAGGAAACCATAGCAGGAGTCTGGTTACTGAGATTACACGCAGCTCTTCTGCAAATTAACACCTTGGCACCGTGTGTGTCACTTGGCTTCCCTTGTCAAGGGAACCCAGATGGACTGGACTGAAATAGGAAGGGTTCTTCCTTATTCCATACCTTCCCTTCCCAAAGAGGCCACGCAATGTGACCCCCTGATGACTGCACCTACCGGATGGAGCCACTGAACAGGATTGGGTCCTGGAGAATGATGGAGAGTCGGGAGCGGAGAGTGTGAAGGGGCAATTTGCTGATGTCTATCCCATCAATCACTATCCTCCCTGTGTGAGACAACGAGCAGAAGACATGAGGGAATTGCACAAGGCACGTGGCCCCCAGGCAGCAGGCAGAGAGGTGGAACAGCTGCTCTGGGCTGGCTCTCAGCACTTACACGTGGGAAATGTCACCGTATGTGACAACACAAGCCAGAGGTAGTCCAGCTTATTAGTGACATGATCACCTCACTCTCTGCCTTTTTTCTTCTCCTCATCCTCCACACGGGAAAGACATGGCTTTCCTGCTATGTGATTAATGATAGCACCAGAAGGATGATTTGATATTGGGCAACCTGAGCTTTAGAGCCAAATAGAGCAAGAACAAGAGCAACTTATGTAGCTACCCACATTCTGCACCTTTGTTTGCTCCCCTTGCAGAAGATGTTTAGTTTGAAATTGTGCACAATTGCTTTTGCATAATATATGCATGAATCTGCAATCCGTACATCAGGAGACAAAACTATCCTTCAGACTTCAGAAAGAATGGCGTGGCATTACCCTTTTATCAAGAGGCACATCTTTGGAATAGGAAAATGCATATTTGATAGAAGCCAGGGTGCTCAAGGAAAAGAAAAGAGGACATGAGAAGACCCAAGGGAAAAAGCAAATTCAAGAGGAGGTGGGAAACGGGGAAAGTAATGAGGGTGGGTCAAGCAAAACAGAAGAGAAAAGGGAGGTAGTTTGAAGAGAAGGCAAGGGAAGGGAAACACTAAAGAACAAAGAAGCAGGAGGAGGGAAATAAAATGGAGCACATACAAATTTAAAAAGATAACAATGACCAAAGGAACAACATGAATGAAACCCTGGCTCTAGTAAAGTTACTCGAAATCTTGTTATGTAACTTTTATTAGAGGCAGCACCCCACCCAGAAGTGGACCAGCACAGAGGCCAAATATGGGTCTAGCTGAGAGAGGGATGTGCACAAAAGATAAACAGAGCTTGATTAGAAAAGTCTTAGACATTCCCATTGGGAAAAATCAGGGACACAGAAGGAGCAGACGAAGAAAATACACAGAAAGAAGATTTAAGTAGAAGGAAATTTCAAGTTGGCCATAAGCATAGCTATTATTTGTTTGCAATATTTATATAACCAGAAACCCCAGTCATGAATCAGAAGCCTATTACCAAAGACACATATAGGCACAGAACCACAACAAGAGCAAGTGTTATCTGCATCAGAGTCACTTCTCCTTCCACATCCTACTGGGCTTTCCTAGAAAACATTCCATACACGATGGCCACATTAGAAAGGTGGAAACCTCTGAAACAAAAGGATGCTTCCAGTGGGTTTCTGTATTCCTGCAACAGCACACATATACTTGTGTTACAAATGCCAGGGTGGGTACTGCTGCATACCAGTTCATGCCAATTAGCTGGGAGAGGAAAAACAGCCAAATTTTTCCCAACTTTTAGTCAGTTCCTGCTGCAGTTGTGGGAAACCACAATAAAATAAAAAATAAATATCTAGGGAATGGACTTGTGGAGTTCTAGTTTCTATTCTGCTAATATTTTGACAGCTATAATAAGTTAATTCAGTTATTCTTTAGGGAGAAATTTAGACGTTCCAGAGAGCTACGTATTTTTTTATCCTGTCTCAAAAATGGCATATTGTTTTGTCAGAGCATACACAAAAAAATTTTTCAAAAACCTTAAAAGTAAAATCTCGGTGCAACATTTCCTGGAAGAACCAAGTGCTACTCACAATAGGACACTTGGTACTTAGAAGAATCAGTCATAACAAACCCTGTTCTAATCAAAAGCCTTTTAAGCCAAGAGAACGTCAGGATAAAAATTATCAAAAAGTCTCCTTGCTTAGTCTGAAGAAATAAGAGGGGAGCAGGTTAGGAATGACAACATCCTCCAGTGAAAACTGACCATCAAATATGTCCACCATCCTGAAGAATGCCAGAGACAGGGAGGACTTGCCACTGCCAGTACGGCCACAGATCCCAACCTGCAGGAGACAGCAAGGTGACACTTCCTTACACAGGGAAGCTGCAAATCAGACCTGCAATTCTCTGGGGAAAGCTGGGCTGGGTTGTGCTACTGGGGAGTAGAAAGATCCTTCCCAATGGCCAATGCCAGACAGCAGGGGAAAAACAAACAGCACAGCAAGACACATTCCCCTTTTCTGCCTCTCTACATCATAAGGACTGGTCCCAGGAACATTTCTGAAACTTCTGGGTTTTGACCTGGACTCTGATAATACTATGTTGAAATATGAGATATTCTTGCATTTTTAGTCAGTTCCAGTCTGGTCTTCCAGATCTAATCTCACCTGCCACCCAGACTCCAACTGTGTGAGGGAAATGGACTTGGAAAGAAATGAGACCCTCATAAGGAAAGGTGATCCCATCCAAGTGTAGTTTTTGACCCAAGCCCAGGGCCCTCAGAGAGGACTGTCAATGTACATATCTGCCCCTGCCAGCTGGTGTTATTCTTGCTCTTCTGCCACCTTAGAAAAGAAGACACAGCAGGGAAGGATCTGCTCTGGAATGGGGAAGGTGGGCAGTTGTTTGGTACCTTTTGTCCTGGTTTGATATATGCCTTCACATGCTTAAGGACAGGCTTCAGGTTGTTTTCATACCGAACACACAGATTTTCAATCTTGATTTCCCCCTCCTGGGGCCAGTCCTTGGGGACTTGAGAGGGATCTGAAATAGTCACAGAAAACCAAACTGAAATGAGTGCTGTCAGTCAGGGGGTCATCCTTTATGCCAGTCCCCTTTCCCCCTCTCTCCCACCCGGGCACCTTCCTTAAGCCCCTGGAGAAGTGCAGCCCCAGTTCCCTGCCAGGGAGGGAGCTGAGCTGGGAAATGCCAAGCAGGCACATTCATACTCGGCTTCCAGATCTCAACACACAAGGAGAGAGGGCAGGTCCTGAAGAGCCTCTTGGCAATGGGACAGGGAGAAGCCAGAGGAGCAGAGAGCTCAGTGCCCTGGTGTGTTCCTGGGTCAGTAACCGGCACAGGAAGGGCAGTGAGAGGAAGGATGTTGTTGCTGCTCTGAGACATGAGCTGCTGACATTGTCACAGCTCCTATTTCATCCTGGTCTGCAAACAGGCAGCAGGGTTTGTCTCCAGACTAAAGAGCTTGGCTTTCCAGGGAAGCTTCTTGGCCTGCCAGCCTTCTGGGTCTTGCACGTCAATAGCCAGCAAAGCCAACTCGAAGCACGTGCTGTACAAGCTCTTAAGGTGCAGCTCAGGCCTCAGGTGACAAAGTCTGACAGTGTGACCCTGTCCCATAGTCCCCACTTGCTGCAAAGGTCAAACATTTTGAAGCATGTGACTGAAGATGCATCTCTAATTTTGTTTCCTACATAGCTACATGGGTGTTTTGTTCATCCCATCTATAGCTGCTCTTTTCTGGTTGTTCCACAGGGCCGTTTTCTGTCTCCCTGGCATTAGACAGGCATTTATTTCCATGTTGAAAGCATGGGTGACATATCCCAGAGCTGCTTTTGGCTATCCTTGTCACTCCCACCAGTGGCAGTTCCTCCACATCAACGAGAACAGATTTTGGCCAAAGTGGTGTGTATATTTTGCATGACCAAGTCTACCATTCTCTCCCATTGCCACACAAACCCTCAAAAGACTAGAATGCAATACCCAAGCAGCCTTCATAGTTCTCCGACTCCATGTTCAGGAAGCTGTGCACTTTTTTTACTGCACCCATCTGCACCTCCAGATCAGCCAGGTTCCTCACCACCCAGTTCAGATAGTTGGTTATCTGTGTCACAGAATGAAAACAAGGACAGGGTTCAGCCTTCTGCCTGCTCAGCTACCTGTTTGCAAATAAAGGATGGACACATTTGGAACACTCCTTGGCCTGACTCGGCACAGGGAGCCTCTTAGTGACATTCCAACACTTCAGCACTCAGGGCAGTCCATAATAAGCCATCACACTCCATCACAATGACATAGGAACTCAGTGCTTGCTATTCTCATCCTCGTATTTTGAAGGAGAAATACAGAAAAGAATCAAACTTGGAAGTGCTGTTTGGAAATATCACATTTTCTAATCTTTCAGACTGCAACTAAGGACTAAGAAAGTTTATTATTTGCAAGTATATTGAAAAGATTAGATGATTATTTCATTTCTGTTTCTGCCTGCGTATATTTAGATAATCTATTTCTCTCTGTGAAAAATATGAGAAAGCACAGAAGTAGATGAGGAAAAAATGTGTTACCACTTCAGCAGTGGTTCCTTCCTGGATTTTATTCTCATTTTTAATGAAAAGGATTTTGATCAAAAGTAAAGGCGTTACTTTTATTAGATAATAGTTGACAATTAGTTCTTAACAATACCCAGGAGCTTAGACAAACTCATTTCTAGTCAGGACTGACTCTTTAAGGCTGAAAATTGTAAATCCTAAACATTCCTAAGTCTGTATTTAGATGCTAGTAAAAAAAAAAAAGAAAAATTGATCTTATTAGGAACAGTTGATTGCCAAGAACCTTTAAAAACTGATATATTTATATACCTGATAAATGTTTAGAAACTTAACACAGTGAAAACATCTCATGCACAAACATATTCAGAGAAAGGCTTTATAATTTTTTTGGTGGGAGACTGTTGAGTCTGACAAATAAGGACTTTTTTATAAATAAATCACCCAGCCCCACTTCTTCCCCACTAACCTAATACTGATGCAATAGGCAAACAGTAAATAATATTTACTGAGATTCAGCAAAACTTTTTGTTACTTTAGAGGACTCAGTAGCTTGCTTGACCAAGACAGAGTTCTGCAAGGGGTATTCATTTCTTTGTTGTTCAGAAACCTGCTCATTTGGTGTCCAGCTTTCGAGCCAGGAGCGTAGGGAAGTGGGTAAGGCTGCAGATAAGCAAAACCCTCTGCAGGTCTGATAATGGAGCCTGGCATCCAAAAAGCTCTGCCCACCACTTCAACCACCCCCTCACAGTTGTACCAGGTGGTTGTCAGGGTTTATAGGAGAGCAGAGAACGAGCTAGGGATGGCTATTGTAAACACAGCGTGGGTACAATTTGCTCCCATCCAGGTCCAGACATTGCTCCTGTCTCACCTCCCAGGAGAAATGACCCAACACCCAATTTGCTCTCATCCAGGTCCAGACATTGCTCCTGTCTCACCTCCCAAGAGAAATGACCCAACACCCAATTTGCTCTCCTCCAGGTCCAGACATTGCTCCTGTCTCACCTCCCAAGAGAAATGACCCAACCCCCTGTGCCAGGGGGCACAGGTCATGATCAGACTGCCTTCAGAACTTGTTATTGGGGGCCAGGAGAGGGACAGGTGATCCCTTGGTCACTACAGCACTCCCTCCCCTGCTCGGCCAGGCTTCAGCCCGTGCCTGTTCCCCACTAATGATCTGTTTGCAAACACAGGCTGGAAGCAAGGCAGCCAAGGACGGTGCAGACATCCTGGCGCTTCCAGATCCCTGCTAATGAAGCTGGATTACCAGCAGTGTTTCCAGAGCCAAGCTGAAGCCCCAGGACTGATTCTCAGTTGCTGGCAGATTCTCACAGTGCTGCAGGGATGGCACGAAGGGGGTCTAAGGCCACCCTAAGGCAGCTGCCCAGAGCTTTGTGGTGCAACCACAGGCTGGTAGCATTTGGGTGCAAAGGCAGGTCTGGGTGTTGGACCCATACCCACATCCCTCCCTCATACCAGTGTTTCAAAGCAGACAGATTTTTGCCATGCAGCTCTAGTTCCAAAATTTGCTGCTGCCACTATCCTCAGCCTGCTTTTGTCCCCACTCTCGTGGTCAGTTCAGGAATATTTCTACTCTCTATAGTGCCTGTGATTCACTCTGTGCTCCTGAGGCTCCCTCGGCCTCTCTCATAGCCAGGGACACTAAAACACTGTTCCTTCTCCACAGCTCAGCTAAAATAACTCACTGCTGATGACAGTGGCAAAATGAATCAGCTCCTGCACCACCAAAGTCTCATCATTCCTTAACCCCATGTCCTCTGCTTTCTTTCTGCTGCCTGGCATCATGAGCCATGCCCACAAAGGTGCCAGTGCCCCAATCCACTCGGGATTGCATGGACAATATCAGCCATGGGAGGAGTGTCCCTCCAAAGGCAAAACTGCTATTTCTGTTTCTTCAGCAGTTATTTCATTTGGTCTCTGGTTCAAGATTACCCAGATTGTGACAATCTGTGGAATAGTATTCCCTGGCAGGTTTCTGCCACGCAGAGGAGGAACCAAGGCTGTGTTACACAAACCAGAGTGCACAGCAGGTCCTCTTACGCATTTTGAATTTTCCTGCCTTGCTTGGGAGCACGCAGGGCCTGGGAATGGCTGTGTTTTTTTAATTGGCTCATAAAACCTGAAGCAAGTCCAAGTTGTCCTGAACTCGCTCAGCTTTGGCTCGAATCCATTATTTGCAGGACTGTTGTAGTTTGTTTTGGTTTTTTTTTTTTTTCAAGATTAAAAAAAGCTGGACGATAACCATGTATATATATTAAAAAAAATATATATAAAATTAATACTTGGTGGGTCTGAAAGTTCTTAAGCTTTGCCTTGGTACGTACTGTCAGAGCATACAGGAGACCCAGCCCCACAAATCCTGAGTTTGGCCCTTCAGTGATGGAAGTGACAGCTGCAGTCAGGACGATACAGGCACCAAGGTAATCCTGCAATGAGAGAGATGGGGAGAGAAACATTCTAGGCAACAGTAAAATGCAGCAACAAGAACATTTATTTGGTTGTGGAACAGTTTCACTTCACTGCGAATTATTTATATAATAACACCTAGTACTTAATTTTTGTTTATTTTCCCCTGAAAAGGTCACGGGTTGTGGTGCCCAGCCTGAAACACTCCAAAGCAACAAGTGAAACAGGCCAGTAATTCCAGCAAATCCACTTGGTATCTCACTGTGGCAACTGTGTGACATCAACAGGAATTGCCAGAGTTTATTCCAGGATTTGTATCAAGCAGGTATTAAAAAATCTAATAAGCACCTTAAAAAAATCATAAGAATGATATCACAATGGCACCCCTAATTTCTACAACTAAACTAAATCAATTCCAGTCTCTCCACTCTCTGCTCTTCTCAACATGGGTTTGACTCCCCAGAAAAGGGAAATATCATTGACTTCACAAAGTCCAGGAAGGCTTCTGGTAGCATTTATATAGGCCATGCACATGTTCTATTGGCAGAAGCTTTGCAGGAGCTGGAACCTATTTTCTTGTTGTGTACCTCAGTTTTGAAGTGAATGCCACATGTGATCTCATGGAATCAAGGTGCCTGATTAATGAGATTCCTGGGATTCCCACTCTCCCCCTGCTGCCTGCACTATATTTACTTTGGCTGACATTTTCCATCCATTTTTCTCCTCCTGTCTGATAATATCCTGCCTGGAATCTTTCCTTCTGAGATTTGAAATGGGGGCTGCCTCATTCATCTGTCTCTAAGTCGTGTTGATGAGCATATGGCAGACTCAAACTTAAGTAAGGGATGGATTAAAACTGACAGGGAGTAGCTTCAGATTGGATATTGGGGAGAAATTCCTCCCTGGGAGGGTGGGCAGGCCCTGGCACAGGGTGGGCAGAGAAGCTGTGGCTGCCCCTGGATCCCTG
>JAWWEE010000040.1:57133958-57149411 GCA_035221455.1 Xenops minutus | reverse complement strand
CCAGGTTGGATGGGGCTCTGAGTGACCTGGGACAGTGGAAGGTGTCCCTGCCCATGGCAGGGGGTGGGATGGGATGAGCTTTAAGGTCCTTTTCAACCCAAACCATGTGATTCTATGACTGACATCTGCAGGGAATTCGAAGTAGGGTGGTCTTGAGTCTCCATCAGCAGCTGGGACAGGACCTAACAGCTGCTATAAAATCCTACCAACTTTTTGGTGCTCTCAGTACCACTGGGCCATTAGGCAGAGCTAAATGAACCATTCCTTGGCAAGGCCACGTTATTTCTAATATGGTGAAGCAAGGCATATTCTTGGATCAAATTCATTCCACATGTAAGCAAGTCTAAAACTGTGAGACATTAACAGGCATTGCCACAGCTTAGTCCAGGATGGGCTGCTGCTCTGTTTTTCATCTCTCTTAAATTTGGAAGCACGTTCAGCTTGATCTTGGGTGCTGTTAGAAGCTGAAAGCTTCATGCACAAGGCAAAGCTTTGCCATCCTAAGAAATGGAGAATAACTTCGTTGCTCCAAGGAAAAGAAGGTGAGTATACAGCCTTTGATGTGGGGATTAATCATGCCTGTTGCTATTTGTGTCTAGCAGAATCAGGTCACTGCTCTGTTTATTCAGTGCTCTTTCGGTTTCGGGTGAATAAGGAAATCACAGTTACTTTGCTTGCCTCTTCTTGCCTTGCAGATCAGGAAAGTCCCTCACATGCTGTACCTGGAGAGCCCCCACAAAAGCCAGGAGCCTGTTTCACTGTCAGTGGCTGCCCTGCTGTCACTTCTTTTTCAGCTGGAGTCCAGTTCTGCTGCCTTTTGTGGTGTCAAACAGTAAAACCACGAGCAGCATGGCCTGACAGCTGCAGTAAGGGCACTGCAAGGAGGGGTCTAACTTAGAGCTGCAGGGTTAAACCTGTTGCTGGAGAGATCCTTTAGAACCTAAACGGTGAGTGGTGCCTACAGCAGCCCTGGCAGAACGATGGCACAGCTCACAAAGCTCCTAAAAATCCACGTCCTCCTTGGAAAGTAGTTCCTGCTGATGCAGGTCTGCAGATGCTGCACAGGAGTAGGGACAGCCTTGCTTCAAGGTAAGTAAATGTTTGTCCTTGTGTTCTCTTCAGACACCAGGCAGCACAGCAGCAAAAGATGAGGGAGACTTGTATTTTCTTACTCCTGGCCAAGAAAGCTGAAAAACCCCTATGGGTTTAGCACAGCCATCCCGATCTATTTTAAGGAGCCGTGTGTATAACCTCATTGCGAGATTAATTCCCCTTATTATCTCCTCCACATCAGGCACAGCCTCTGTTTGCTTCCAAGGTTTCAAAACCATGGCTGGGACGAGACTGAACGTACCGTCCTGACCTCCAGCCATCTGTTGGCAGCCGACAGGAATAAGTAGGCAATGTTGTTCGTGTCCGTCAGCTCCAGCATACGCTGTTTAAATCTGGCTTCGTGCCTGCCAAGAGCAAAGTTGCTGCATTACAACACATCACACACTCACACACAAAAGGGTCAGGCATTAACTCTTCTCTGTGTCCCCTCCCCCCTCCAAACCAGCACTTTTTGCCCTGCTGATTTCCCCAGACTTTGGGTTAAAAGCTCTTCCCTGAGGAGCTGTGTGTGCTGCTGTGACTGCCCAGAGCCTGAGTGCATGAGCAGTGGGTTGCACTGGGGTAGGTTTTGGGTCAGAGCCTGTCCCCTAAAGACACTGCCATCCTGGGGACAGGTTTTGCTGCCCACTTTTTACAGTCCTCCCACAGGTGAGGGCTGCTCTGGCCCCTTGTTTCTTCCTCACAAGCCACCAACAAACCCTGTCAGCTTCAAACCTGCCTTCAGAAGGTACCTGGCCATCTGCAGGGCTCTTCAGCAGGGGTGACATCTCTAAAGCAACAAGAGGGACACCTCTAAGGTCTCAGTTTGCATAGACTGATCCACAGATCAATACCCTTCAGCTACACAGCTCAGCTCTTTCCTCAGCCAGCCACACACTGCCTAAACAACTGGGAAAGTACAAGGAGGGAGAGCTGCAGATGGTCCCTGAAGGACAGAAAGGAGGGACCAGACATCCACTGTCACTTGGTTGTCTCTCCCCCCCGTAATGCCCATGGCATTGAAAAACCAGAGCAAGGCTGCCAGAGCCCCCAGAGATGAGGTGCTTTTTGGGAGGGGTGGGGAGGGGGGACTCTCTCTTGGTGTAAGTCTATTAAACTCGTGGTGCCTTGCACAGTCAGATGGAAACCACTGTGTTGGTTCACATTCTGCTGTCTGCTCAATGCCCTCACTGGGAGAAACCAGCTGAGCTTCAGCCAGCAGCTCATCATCTCTTTTATCAGGGCAAGCTCTTCCATCTGCAAGCCTAGGGGCCCTGCTGTGAAACACCTGTAATTCCTGTCCTGCCAGGGATTTCCTTCTTTTTTCTGCCTGCTGTTTCCCACTGATGTTTTATTTCCCTCTACACAGCTTGCAAACAACCTTCCCAAAACAACTGGTAGCAGGAATGACGTGGGGAGGAGCAGAGATGCTCTGACTATTGTGCTCATCTGCCTTCCTGGCAGCAAAACTCCCGTTTTCCTAATGGAAAATCTGACATGCTCAATCTGTATGTTTTCCTCCACGTTCTGCTCATCTTCTGGGCAGTTTTAGACTTTCATCCTGTCAGATGACACACAGCAAAGGTCACTGAGATTGCTCTCTGATCCAACTGTACTACTTTGTGGTAAGTTATGTGAGGAGCTGCTCTATTTTATCCTGGAACATGCTGAACCCAAACTGCAGGGAATGACTAACAGGACTGTTCCTAAGTATGAGCTTGCTGACAAAAAGTGTTGGAGGCTTCAGGTTGGGTTGCCGGTGGAGCGCAGACAGGGAGATGCAATGGCTTTGGTTAGCACCAGAGTTCCTGGAGAACTCAAGTGGTGGTTGTGATGCCTTTTGCCCTCTGCCAGCCAAGGCCAGAGTGCCTTTTCTGTAAGGTAGAGTTGAGAAGAAGTGCTAAGTCCCAAGAAGTGCTAAGCTCCTTGGTCTTTCTCAGGAGACAGCACGATGAAAGGCCACTCTGAACCTCTCAAGAGGCACTCAGCTACGTCAGCCTCAAGATTCGTGATGATTTACTCTTTCAGTACGTCATTCTGGCTGATCAAGCTTGTTAAAACATTTCCTGTTGACCACTGGCTCACAGCTCTTCAACACAGTGTTTTTGCTTGCCCTTCCACAGTCCTTACTCTGTACAACCAGCTGAGGTCCTGAAGTGGTGAAACAGTCTTAAGCTGATCAAATGGGTGTGTAAATAGCACTGCAGTGATACCTGCCCTGGTTTGATATTCTGCACAGAGCAGGATGAGAGCAGTTTGCTCTTACTGTGGAGCAACACCAAGCTGGGGCTTTGTCAGCCACGCCAGTGGTGATGTAATTAATATACAAGGAGAATTTGGCCTATATTTCATGTAGTAAGTAGAGAAAAAATATATGCATGGAAGGCAGGAAAAATTCTCTGAATCTTCTGGAATTTATTTTTCAATTTTGATTGCAAAGGGTAGGTTTTAAAATATTAAGATCAAGCTTTGTCCTGCTGTAGTTTTCTTGGAAAGTCTCCCAAGGTGCACATTGACTTTCACATGGAGAGGACTATAAAGTTGTTTTCCTGGCCAGGAGTGGGTTAAATACAGAACTGATGCAGGGGCACAGCTTGTAGGATATAGCAGGGGGGGCTGAAGGAGCAATGCCTGTGCCTGCTTGGCAAGAGAGAGCTCCCTACTGTCCAGGTAAGGCATGGTTAAAACAGACTCCTTCAAAAGTCTAAATGTCACATCCAAAAAATGTAATCATCTCTAATTCAGTGGAAAACCAATACAGAAATAATGAGAAATGTTACTGCAAATATGCAAAAGGTTTTAGAGGCATGGCAAAGCAATGGGAAAACAAAATCTCTTCTCTGTTGTTTTGAGATATCTAATAAAAGTTGTCAAACCCAAGAACTCGCCCTCAGACACGCTCCAAACAAGCTGCACAGCCCAGACCAAAACCCAACCTCCCTCTAATAATTTGTTTTACTGACCCAAACGCTCTAATGGTGGTGAGACCTTCAGCTGTCTCAGAGAAGTGACAGAGCAAGGGGAGCTGGGTGCTGTCATCGAGCTCCTGGAGGTCCCTGCGAGTACAAAAAGAGCAGACAACCTTTACAATGGGAACATCTCAGTCTGGAGAAATTCTTCTGCAAGATTAGACCTTTATGTATTGCACATATTCTTTTCAGGATCACACAAAACAGTATTTCTGTGGTATAGAAAGACACTGGCATGGGAATTTCTCATTCCTCTTGTGCCACAGGAGGCTTTGAATCATTTCCCAGTCACCACCTCCATCTACTTTTGGTCACAGATAAGTTTTTCTGTCCCCCAGTGGTAATGACATTAGCCTGTCTCTCCTGGATAAAAACTTGCTGTCCATTTTAGCCAGATCCTAATTACCTGTTGTTCTCACACATTCTAATTTATTAATAAAATTAACTTGAAGTCAGAATGGTTAATTATAAATTTTATAGCATGTTATTTGTAACTGTTAGGTCAGGTACAAAATAGGGTTTGTGTATCTGCAACTCTATGTATTCAATTACGACAGTACTAGCTGGTCTAACAAAGAAAAGGTGTCTTTCCCAGTAAATCTTGCTTCATTTTCCATATCTGTAAGTACCACAACATGCTAAATGTAAAATAAATGATAGCAGACCTTCTATTTGCAGTGTTAAATTACCACACTGGTTGAAATAGAGACAGCCCTGACAGGGAAATAATACAAATGATAAATTTCCTCAATTACTCAGCAATGGTACTTCCAAGACCTGCTTGGAGCAATGATGTTTAAGTCCAAAAAGTTCCAGTCTCCTTGAAACAGGAAGGTTTTTTTCCAAACCACAGAGAAAAATACATGTCTCTGTAACACTGCCATTGGCATAGCAGCCAGTTGTATAAACAGAAGAGAGGCCAGATCATTAGGGATTTAAACTCCTTATCAAAATCCTGCTGTGTTTGCACACTGTATTAGATAGGTCAGGAGAAAGAAGAGCTCCATGATGCTGAATGTTGCAGTACACAGAGCTGAATTTGCTCCCTGATGTTTTGATGATAAATATCTTTCAAATTTATGATGGAAAATACCCAGAAGGTTTTGAAAGATGTAATGGAAAATACAACAAAGAGTCGAAGTGCTGCAAGAAATACTGTAAATATTTGCATTTCTAAAAATTAGTGAAGCTTATATGCCTGCAAAGTACTGTGTGCAAGTAAGTTATAAATACTGGCTCAAGCTATTCCTTCCTCCTGCACTTCCCCAGACTGATTTTTATGGAAATAAATTGGATTTTTTAATTTCTGTTGCGCATTGACAGAACACAAGTCAACCCTGAATGCCTCACAAGTGATTTAAAAGAGTTTCATAATAATGACTTTTTTTTTAATAAAAAAAGCACTTGCTCATACAGACTGCCCCAGAAAACTGTAAGGGAATAAAATGAATGAGGCACTTTTGGACTTGCAGAGCCCATGGGTGCATTTGGGCTGACTTACAGGGGTGATGAACCTCCCTCTAGCTTGTGTGGTGATGGGTACACCAGCCTTGATGGGGTAAGAACAAGGTTTCTGGAACAACCCCAGAGAAATTAAGCAGATTATTTCAGATTTCAACATTTTTCTGGTCTGTGAGTTCTGATTATAGAGTTTTCTCAAGAATATATCTTGGAAATTCTGAGGAAAGCAGATGAAAATTAGGGTAAAGTGAAGTGAGATCATTAATATATTGTTCTGTGTTCACCCTGCTCCATGGATTTAAGGGGAATAACTGGCACAACCCTTTCTCAGGCTACCTGGGTAAGAAACTACTAGTTTACCTAGTTCTTATTTGTCACAAACCAGCAGATAATGCTTTAGCACGTGCCTGCTGCAAAGACAGGGCCAGGCAGTTCCTAATAATGGCAGGTTGGTTTGGTGCCCCAGTGGGTCAGCAGGAGCCTTGATGAGTAATTTAAAGTATCAGAAAGTGGTGTAAATCCAGCCAGATTCTGGCTGATAACAAACAAACAAACAAACAAACAAACAAACAAA
This sequence comes from Xenops minutus, assembly GCA_035221455.1. NCBI lineage: Eukaryota > Metazoa > Chordata > Aves > Passeriformes > Furnariidae > Xenops > Xenops minutus. Next base: position 57,143,315 of record JAWWEE010000040.1, on the reverse strand, counting down.
CAAACAGTAATGGATTGCATTTAAGAAAAAGCTTCAAATGGCTTGCTTTAAATGTTCTGCTGAATTACAGAATGAATTTAGCATGAGTCTAAGAAATCATACCATTTTCTTCTGAATGGTTTTACTTTTAATACCCAGCTATACCATTAAAATTGGTTGAATATGGAATGTTGTACAGTGGAAATCACTTTCTGTGGAGTTGGTTTTCTCCCCCTATATGAAGAAAAAGCTGCCATTGATGTTACTCCAGGGAGTTATTTTCCATTCTCTACTAACCCTCCAAAGGTCAGAGGAGCTTTGACCAGACACAAGCTGGCTCAGTTGATTAACAAACTCCATGCTCATCTGACTCTATAGCCAACAGTGCACAGAAATGATGCAACTGGTGTTACATCCCTGAATAGCCCATTTTGTACTCAGGTCAGCTGGAAAAATCCTCCAGTGTGTGTCCCAAACCAATGCCCCAGGATCAAAAGCAGGATGTTGTTGTGGCCATTCCCCCCTTATTCCTGTGGTCTCACATCCCATCACAATTCTTAGTACAATTTCTTTTAGAGGAAATTTTCAGGACAGCTTTTTGTGTTGTTGGGTTTTTTTTCTTAATACATACTTGGAAGCGACTCTGAAGTATTTCTGGATGAAATAAAATGCTATCCCCAGGGGCACGAGGGCAACAAGGAACCATGGAGTGGCGTAGGAGATCATTCCAATGGCTGACAGGCAGAGTAAGGTGGACCTGGTAAGAGACTCCAGAGTAGGAGGGATGTGCTAGAGTGGAATAAAAAACACACATTAGGCAAAAATCACTGCTAGTGCCATTATAACCCCTTCCCTACAGAGGACCATAGGGAAAGTGGAATGGTACCCCTGTGCAGTCATTGATTTCCCCTAATGACAGGAGCCTTTATGTTTCTGCAGGTTAAACAGCCAAAAGTGCAGAGGTGAAAAAAATGAGCCAGTGGGGTTTTTTTTTTCCAAAGGTCAGAGCTCCAAATCTCACGGGGAAACAGGAGCCATTTCCACCTCACGTAGACAACAGGCAAGGATGAAAAGATTGTTCTTCATATTGCAGCTGTTTAGAGAAATAAGATGCTCTTTCTCAGAGCCTCTTCATTTTAATTCCATGTTCCCATCACCCTTACATCGAGGATCATTGCCCATGCACGGATTTTAATGCACAGCCAGAGTGAAAGCATCCCTTCCTCCCCTGAATGCTCTAAATCCACATGTCCTACGGCCAGGGTGGAACATTCATTTGTCATATCTATTCCCATACAGTTGAAGTTATTTTATTCTACCCTCTTTCCTGTTCTGAGCCCAAAATATGATGTTTTGCTATTCCAGATCTTCCAACAGAAGTATATGAAGAAATTGAGAGTCACCATCTCCCACTACATTTATTTTAATAGTTACCTGCCCTTACTACTTTCTACTTTTGCCATTTCCAAAGCCTGGTTTTGTTGTGCCTTTCTCTACTGAACATTTTAATGCATCACCTCATTCAGTATCTAAGTGAAAATTCTCAAAGCCAAGGTGTAATGAAACAGAATATATTGATACATCTACCTGGTCAATGATGTTTGTGTCAGCAGAGAAGCGATTTAGAATTAGCCCCAGCGGGGTCATATCAAAGAACCTGTTGAAGAGATTAAAATACAAAAGTTACTTGTAAAGGAATTCCATTTTTGGGTAAAAAGTCCACTCAGACAGAACACAGAGCTGTCTCCAGTCTTTTTTTAAAACCAAGCAGTAAATATGAATATAAATGAATGTGTATTATATAAAATCTGCACCCTGAATGCTGTCTAAATGCTTCTTTTGGCATTTCCCCCACAAAAACAATTTTGTCTCCTCTTCCAAAACCTGCTGCCTCACATCCTGCTCTTTCATTCTTGCTCCCTCAAGATCCCTTCCAAAGATCTCAGCCTCAGCCTCCTGCTAATGGGTACCGACCCCAGATGTTTCAGGGAAGCACTGGGATAACTTGATTTGTTTTTCATGGTCATCCTGCTGCCTCTTCTTCCCCCTCACTAGTTATTTCCACTTTTTGAGTCCTCAAAGGAAACAGGCCAGCTCCAAGAGCTTTTCACAGGGCTCCCCTCCCAGTTATGAGAGGGCAGGTTTTGGTGATGCAGCTCACTCTGCTGTACCTGATGGGCCCAAGGATGATCTTGTTGAGGAGGTTGTGGTGTAGGTTCTTGGCTGCTGTGAGGCCCATCCACTCCACAGTGAGGGATGTGATGAGGCAGAGGACAATCCCAGCTCCAGAGAGGATGCTGAAGACAGCTACATGATAAGTCTGGTAAAATGACAAATACATCAATCCTAGAAATAGAAACCCTCTTCTGTTTTGTGCTAGGAGGTTCCCGAGGCACCTGGTGCCAATCAGCTACTGTGTCGCATCACTTACATAATTAGAATTAGTAAAATTATTGTAATAATATAATTTGTATTTGTAATAATATAATTATTGTAATTATAACTATATATAATATTTGGGGGGAAAGAACTGTGACTGAACTGCAATTCATTGAACTCACATAACTTGAAGTTCTGTCAGTTCTAAGAGCCCTCACCCTATTGATAAATACCCTTCCAGACCATGAAATGATCGTTCTTAGAGTCATGAAGATGGACTAAATGGACAAATAACAAAGGATCACACATTGCTGGCCAAGAAACTCAAACCAAGTAGAACCTCTCAAGAATTAAGGCATTGAGAGATATTGGAAAGTTACACTTTATGAAGTTCAAGCATCATAAAATTCCCAGAGCAAATCCTACACGAATCTGCCAGGGTTACAACACGCTCAAGCCTTCTGAAAGTCTAGCAAGTGGATTCCAGTGAGATGCTGTATATGAGTCAAATTTACAGCTATAAGAAGACTGCACTTAAGTAGCACAATTGAAGACTTTTTAAAATTGTTTTCCTGGCAGGACATTACTCAACAGCCAGCACTTAGGAAAATGGGGTCGTTGACTTAGGCATTAAAACATCCAGATGGAAAAGTTTAGTGTAGGGTTCCTTCCTTTGCAAGGTCAATTATTTTTCTACCCTCAAACATGTTTCAGTTTTGCATGCTCGAAAAGTTTGGTAAAATTGGAATTGCCTTGTTTTAACAGGAAGAATTAGTCCATCCCATATAATAACCACTCCTGTTATATCTATCATCTTTCCAATCTGACTGGCTTCTAGAGGAACAGCAAATAGTTATTTTAGAATATTTTTGTCTTTCTTTCTTTTTTCCCTTGTCAAGATGTGGCTCACCTTATCATCATCAGCATTCCTGGCTTCATTTGTGTTGTCCATGGATGTCCATGTAGCAAGCCAATAATCTATGGCCACTATAACAGAGTGTTTCAACAACTTGGAGAAGATCATCAGAAAGAGCAAGAAAAATCCTCCAGAGGTGAGATATCTCCAGCAGGTTTTCCATGGCATCTTCGTCCTGAGCCTCATGACAGTTGACATATTATCATCTTCATCCTCTTCCTCTTCTTCCTCTGTGACTCAGACATTTAATCAAGTCAGCTGGGACTCAGTACTAGGAATTTTACCTTGTTTTACTAGATTGGGTCGACTTTTTTCTTGTCTTGAATTTTAATTTTAAAGAAGAAATTCAGTTTGCTGCTTAAAACCAGCAAACACTTCAGACATATTTTCATAAGACTTCCTCTGTGTTCTTTAAGCAATTCTGTAGTTTGTCAGCCTTTGACTTGTCACAGCTTTGTTAATAAAATGCTTTTGTGAATCAAGCTCTCCATGTTGACTACTTTTAGCAGAGACCAGACCTTTCCCAGCCTGTTCAGCTGCTTTTATTATACACTCAGTAAAGCAGTTTGGGTCAAGTGGAAGACTCTAGAAAGCCCCCCAAACCATGTGTTGCACAAAAAATCTCAGTTTTCCCTTCCATGAAGAGCACTAAAGCTTTGCCTCTGATAAACTGATAATTGATTACATTATACTGAAACACAATTGGTGGGAAATACCTATTTCATAGGGGTATAAGTACGACATTTGAGGCGTTTTTCCAGATAATGAGAATATTTATCTCAGAGCCTTGCAGGCTGCACTTGAGGGAGGGAAACATTGACCTGCTCTTGACAGCTACTCTAATTTGTTTTCTTTACAGCTATTTCTGTTGTGTTACTTCTCTCTCAGCCCTCAATAACTCCAGGCAGTGTGAGTTAGCAAGGAAATAAACTTGTTTTGTGCCACCCTCGTCCCTGCACAAATATATGGAGAATTCCTTGAATAAATCATATAATGAACCATTGGAATTCCCACTGTTATTACCCAGTGTCACCAACATCTTCACACTTCATAGCTAAGAACTGCCAGCTCTTCAAACTCAAAGGCAATGGCACATGGGAACAGACCAAATAAAGTGAAATGATAAAACATACCCTCATCTTCATCTTCCAGCTGTGATTTGGATTCTCTGGGGTACATGGCCCTCCTAAGGGTTTTTCTTTCAAGAGTTGTCTGGTCAGCTTCCATATCCTGAAATAAGGAAATGTATGTATTCATTTGAGAGCTCAGCTCTCTGCCACTCTGGCACCACCAACAGTAACCTCCAAGAGACTTCATTTGGATCATTTAGCTCACAGACTAGGAAAGCACAGTAATTTAGGACTTAATTTTCAGAAAATCCTGTTTCTTTCCACTTGCTTCCCTCTCTCTTACTTCCATTCTTTCATTTCCTCTTTTCTGGAATGATAAAACCTTCAAAAATAGTCTTTAGAGAATCCCAATTGTTCATGGCAATAAATAAAATAAAAGGTAAGAAATAAAAGAATAAAAGGCTAAGAAACACCAGGGGGAGTCTCTTAGGACATCCCTTGGTCCACCAAAGGTGAGATTTGCACCACATTTCCAAAGGTTGTTTGGTTTATGTGTCCTCACAACCCACCCATGATGGATACACCACACACATCCTGGAAAATCCATTCCAGTCCTTAAAACTCCTTACAGGTCATGCAGTTTTGCCCTAAGGCCTGGTTTAAAACTTCTTCTGACATAGTTTGTTTTTGTTGGTTTTTTTTTTAATTTAAATGAAAAGTATTTCTTTCCAGAAAAGCCAACCTTGTCTGAACACTCCTATTTACCTTTTCCAATTCTTGATCTTGGCGATTCATCAGAGTTTTCCAGTGTTCATAGAGCTCAATATCCTTGTTTTGGATATCCTTGAGTGTCCCTTCCCTAAGTACCATTCCATCCTTCATTGCTATGATCTAGGGGAGAAAGCATCTCATAAACAACAGAGGTCCCATCATCACTGCAAAACATGTCTCAGCGTGTGACATTATCATTATGTGAATTTTTGTGTCCCCTTTATTCAGTATTTTATTAATCACTTCTAAATTTGGTTGGCACAACTCATAAAACTGAAACATCTGTAAAGCCAAGCTTACCTGCACTTGTAAAAAGCATGGACAAAATATACTAACTAAGAGTCATATTTGCAATTAAAATAAAAATCAACCATGATCCAATTTCAATCACCCACCCACACACACACACACATAAATACCATGAAAATAAAACAGTTCTTCCACTCTAAAATCTGCATTAGTTAAAGTGGCAGCTGGCCACATGGCATATTGAATGAAGGAGGGGATCTATTGCAGAGAAAAGCAATAATCCCACCAAGTGTTACGGTGTTAACTCAGATTTGCACCCTCGTGCTGCTCCTCTTACCCAGTCAGCATGTGGCAAATACTGCAGTTTATGTGTCACCAGAACAAGAGTCCTCTTGTCTTCTTGCAGAAACTTCAAAATCCCCTCCTGCATTAAATGGTCACTTAAGTGGATGTCCAGCGCAGAGAATGGGTCATCCTGCAAGCAGATCACATTGGAAAATATTAGAACAGGATACAAAAGTGAGGTTTATTCCTAAAATGGGGGTTTAAAAATAGAAGGTGTCTAGGACTGCTAATGTTTCATGTCTCTCTGATGCCCAAGACCCAGTCAGAGGCCTGCACTACAAAACAGGGAGCTGGAATCCAGTGATCTTCAGCTCATAGCAATGGACTCAGTCAACTTTTAATTGATTTAATTAATAATCTTGACAGGAAACTGGCATAGGAAAGTTAAAACAGAGTTAGCAGCTCCTCTAATTTCCTCCCAACTAAACTGCAGAGTTGTTTGACCTTCACTTTGAGTTAGAGAACCTGTTTTACTCTTCAAGTGTTCATTTGTGTAGGAAATCCCACCTTCACCCACCTCCCAGTCTGCTTCCATGCTGCCTCTGATGGCTCTTTATTTCCTATCTCTGTCATTTGGATTTGGAGTTGAGCACAAGTCCCTATAGCTCTTCTAAGTCTAAAACAAATACATGGAATGACAATTTTATTACTAACTTTCCATGCTCCATATGAAAAAGAAGAATCTTACCAAGAAGACAATGTTGGTGTTCTGATAAAGTGCTCGAGCAACACAGATTCTCTGTCGTTGTCCTCCACTTAAATTAATCCCCTAATGAGTATAATGGATCAAAAAGAGGCATCTTTGAATAAACATTATGACAGGCCTTCAGAAAGGTGATTTTTTTTTTTTTTACAATTATACAGAGCTCCAATAAACACAGAAAACTTCATTAAAATGTTAATTCTGTTGATAAACAAGCATAATCCTCATGTAACATCAGAAGAAAAATGATTATTCAGCAACTACTCCTGGGTAAGTGTAAATTATGAAGAGCTGCTCTGAGCACAGTAGGCTTTTTGGGCTGAAAAATGTAATCAATACTACCATCAAATTCTGCATGCAAATTACAGCAGACTTTGGTAAAAAAAAATCCCATTTGAGAAACAGCTGAAGAAGGAAAAAAAAATTCAACTTTTTTTTGCAGTAACCCTTGGTGAATTCCAATTATTTACCAGTCTGGCATCCAAATACAGACTAGATCTGCCTGAGTGACAGCACAGAGTGTCTTCTTCATACAAAGGCCAAGCAGAGGTGAAAGCATTGGCATTATTTACCCGTTCTCCAATCTCTGTCTGATCCCCAAATGGCAGCAGGTCAATGTCAGGCTGCAGGGAACACGCATCTGTAACAGCCTTGTACCTGTAAGAACAACGTGGGCATTGCAATGGCTTAACCAGCCTCTTGCTCTGCTGGCAAAAAACCCCCCAGCTCGACTTATTATGGCTCTGTGATCTCTGGGTGACCACAGGAAGAAGAAGGGCAAAATCATTATCCAGCAACTAATCCTGGAGCGCTGTAAAAACTGTCATAGGCATTAGAGACCCCTATTGACAACACTGCTTTTGAAAGCTTTCATTACGTGCATTATTTAGCATGTTCCTCCCTATTGTGGAGCTGTTTTGTTGGACTCTGGAGGATTTAAAGCCATTTTCCACGGAGTTATTAATTTTTCCCCCTTTAGGTGCCTCTTCATTTTCTTCACAGTGATACTGCAGGACAAAGGATCCTTACAGTGATCCCGACCTTGCCAGAATCAGGAAACCACTAGCAAAACCTTGAAATTTGCTATGAGATATAACACAGACTGCTAATAAGCAGCTTGGATCAGACTATCTGAGTGGTATAACTCAGCCTTGCTCCTTTGAATCAAGTGAATTTAGGCTGATGGATGCAGTAGCCGAAAAATCTGGTCCCTGACATTTTAGGTGCTTTCCTAGATTTGGAGGCATTTGGTCATGGTTAAGTTTTATCAAGTCAGAAGGGAGTCATCCCTCGTAACAAAGCACAGACTGGGAGGAGCAGGGTGTATTTTTAAGAACTTAAAGCAGAGGGAATGCTGCCTTTGAAAACATCAGCCATCTGTTTTCCTTAAATCCAGTCACTCTCCCACATTTGTTGACTGACCCTGTAGGAGGATACAAGAAGTAAGTGCTGGATGGGCACACCAGAAGCTCAATTCAAGGAACAATTGAGGTTCTTCCCTTGAGGGAGCCCATCCCCATACAGGCAGTGTTTTTGTAAAGTGGCTGCTCTCACAGCATGATAAGCACATCAACTCAGTGGAAACATGCCTAGAATCCCTATTTCCAGAGTCCTCTGGCAACCTCAGGCTCCTTTAATCATAAAAAGTATGTCAGTCCTCTCCAAAGATGGGATTCATCTCACCTTGGAAATCACACAAATGTATCCCAGGGAGAGCCACTGCCCTGTGTGAATCCTCACACAGCTCAGACACATGCTCTGGTCAGAAGAGCAGCCTGGAAAAACTGAATTAAACCAGAAACCTTCCTCTGAGATGGATAAAGTCAGGTTTACTAAACCTAACCCAGAGTTTAATGGGCACTGACAGGTATTTTTTTAAATCTACAAACTTCCTCCAGAAGATGCCAAACCCCCCCCCCCTCTCTAAAAGGAGCTGCCAGGTGTTTTTGCAAGGAGGTTCATGGTATTTACCTCTGTTTGTTAAAAGGGCTCCCAAAGATGATGTTTTCCTCCACGGTTGCATTCAGCAGCCAAGGCTTCTGAGCTGCATAAGCCACAGAGTATCTGTTCCTACTGTAGACAGACACAGGGCATTAGCAGAAAGCAAAGCAGCCAAGTTAGGAAATGCCTGAGAATCAGGGGGGTTTAAACATGAATTTTATGGATGTGCATTCAGAAAAATACAGGGCAATGCATAAGCAAAGCAACTGCTACAAAAGTGAAGGGAAGAATTTTAAATTAGATTTAATTTGTTAGAGCAGCACCCACTCTCTCCCCTGATGGCAACAATCTACACTCTAGGTTATATTCTGTTCTCCTGCAAGTGGCTGGTACCTACCTCAATCTAGTAGCTGCAATTTTAATCCAAAGGCAAATTACAAACAATAAAAATATTTAAATTCTCGTAAGAACACTTATTTGGTATTTCTCTTCTCTAACACCAAAACAGGGAGTGCAAAGACACTGTTCAAATGGCATCAGTACACTTGACTTGCTGCTTTCTGAAGTTTTAGATTGTTTTAGGTGGCCACACACGTAAACCAGTTTTTTCTCAGTGAATGATTTTTCATTTTCAGTGCATTAGATCCTTAGTGGACTGACGTGGTATTGGAACAGAGGACAGTTTAATACGTGTTGGGAAGGAATCACTGCACTCTCCCAAGTATTCATTAGACATCCTTTAAATGTCTAAATACCTCATGACATGTTCTTTTCTTCTGGTTCTTTTGCCAATGTGCAGCAGCAGAAGAGGTCATGTCATTCCAGATATTTTTCTGAGATGCCCATGATGTGTGAGGAAGGGGCTGTGAACTGGGTCTGAATACTTACCACAGAATCCCAGAATGGGTTGGAAGGGACATTGAAGATCATCCCATCCCACCCCCTGCCATGGGCAGGGACACCTCCCACTGTCCCAGGTCACTCAGAGCCCCATCCAGCCTGGC